>CM032330.1:10182679-11382679 GCA_019022515.1 Quercus aquifolioides | reverse complement strand
ACATGCAAGAGTTATCAATGGCTAACAATCAAAATTTTCCTCATTCAACCGTTCATGATATCAATAGATGGGTTCGTAGTTTCGATTTTGGCACCAAAACCAATTTCACAGCTTGCAAACTAGAGGGAATCAAGGCTTTGAGGGATGTCAAGATCAAGTGGCATTTTCTCTGTGCCGCCATGAAGTTCTGGGATACTAGAGACCATGTATTCCAGTATAAAACTGCTAAACTTTGTCCCGCAATTGAAGAATTTTCAACTATTTTGGGTTATGATCCTGGCAAAAAAATAGCAGTTTCTTGTGATCTAATACAAAGTCATGAATGTAGACTGCCACTTTGTAAATTACTACATCTTAATTTTTGAGTACCCTGATAGGCCAAAAACGAATTGACCCCTTGTGATAAATTAACCAATTAATTTAGCCAAGTGAATTAAGTAAGTTAATTAACATGCAAACGCGTGGTAGCACAAACAAATCACCAATAAACTAATTATGCAGTAGAAAAATAAATAACACGGTGATTTGTTTACGAATGGGGAAAACCTAACGGCAAAAACCCCACCGGGTAATTTTCAGGTCATCACTCCCGAAACTCCATTATTATCACAACAAGCGGTTACAAGTAAAAGAATCCCAAGTACCTTACCAACCTATAGTTGAACCCTTACCCCAATACCCAATTGGACTTATTTTGTAATGACAGTCCCCCTTTTGATGCACAGCTCCCAAGTACGTGACTAACTAATTGCGCGGATCCCAGTACGAGACTTCAATCACCAAATAGAAAGAATGGTTGGCTGCAAAGTTCTTCAGTTCATCCATATGATGAAACATGATGAAGATCAAAAAGATGCTTGGTCACAAAACCCAAAGGTGCACATACACAGCAACTTCTTCAGAAGAGATGAACTAAGGCAAAAACTTTATCTTAGGTCACATTTTGCTTGAACAGACTTTGCTCAATGCTTGTGCAACTTGTGAACTCTTTGACGGCCCTTAAAACAATCCTTTTATATGTCTAGGGTTAGTAGAAAAGAAGGCCCAAAGACACATTCACGGATCCCAAGAAATCAGATCAGAAATTCTAATTTTTATAAACCTCGACAGATAGAAGCTGTCGAGCAACTGTCAAGCAGGTGTCAAGCACACGGGCTTGAGCAACATACTTAACTTCGACACATGCTAGCTGTCGAGCTTTAGTAACCTTACTCTTTCAGTTTGTTTTCTTGGATAGACTTGAAGGCTTCCACACTTAATCTTGAAACATGGTTTCTTGAAGTATTTCAACACATCCTAGATCTACCTAAATACAAGTAAAGTGCGTTTTGTCAAAGGATTAGCCAATTACATCAAAGAATGACATATGTTCCTAACAAGTGAAACACATATGTCCTAACAATCTCCCCCTTTGACAATCCGTGACAAAACCACAACTAACAAATGAACATATGAGAGAAGTCATAAATCACTCAACTCATACTCACTTGTTACATACAATAAAATCTATCATAACACAAACTCTTGAAAAACTTTGCAAGAAGTGAGTTTATGACAAGTAGAATTTGACAACCTGTATTTCTGAAACACTTTAAACAAAACTCATCAAGGCATCTTGTGTGAAACAGAAATAATAGATTGCATACAAGTAAAAGAAACATATGTATAAAGAGAGAAAAGAAACAATACATGTAAGAGGTAGGTGAAAAAAACATACATCAACATATAGAAAGAACTAAGTACAATGTATGTCAAAAATGGTCACAAGACCCAATGTACATGAACAATGTATCTAAAAAGAAAGAAAAGATACATAAAATCCTCACTACATCCCTCAATCAATATCAACACTCCCCCTAACAAAAATGTCCTACACAAACTTTCCCCCTAAGAATGACTACTTTCATATCCCAAAACTACTCTCCCTTTTTGTCACGAGTGACAAAGGGCAAAGTGTAAAGTAGACATCTCATCGGTAGAGCTAGCATCTCCATCATCATCATCAGAAGCATCATCGTCATCGCCATCATCATCATCATCCTCAGAGTTAGAAGCCGCTAGAGGAGGCGGTGAAGGAGTAGCCTCAGAAGCAAAACCACCCATGGTCGCCTACCGCCTAGCAATACGGCCAACACGAACATTCACCTGATACAACTCAGTAGAGAGTGTATCAAGGTGAGCATCCATGCGCTGCAGCTGCGCCATGATGTCTCCAAGTGACACGTTGCTCATGGAGGAAGAGGGAGTGGATGTAGATGGAGCAGATCGAGATGGAGCTGAACGGGAGGGAGGAGTGGAATCCGATTGTCGCGGCCTAAACTGCGCCTCACTACGTTTTACGTAGCGGCGTCTATGGCACACATGAAGGTGAAATGGTCGGACACAAGAAAAGGGATGGAAAAATGGCGTAGAATCCTTGTGATAGCAGAGGGAAAGATGAGCTTATCACGGGTCGTCGCATCCAAATGAACATCTATAATAGATAGAATGAAATGAGAGGGGAAAGTCTATGGTAAGATGCTCAAGGAGGGATAACAAAAATCGAGCACGAGGCTTTGTGATAGAGTTATAGTGAGAAAAAGGATGGAGTACAAAAGTCATCACCATGTTTAAGAATCTAGGACCTTTAGCAAAAGGCCAATATGATGTATACTGACGCTCACCCCAGTTAGAAGGGCGCTCACAAAAAGCAGAAATGAGCTCATCCTTGGACACAGTCCGTAGATGCTCACAAGAAGGATAGTCAGGAAACTCTATCCTAGGAACCCGAAGCACATTCGCAACAAGCTGCGATGTGACAGGAATGCGCATACCTCGAATGCGAGTGAAGAAAAGAGGTACTGAACGATCAATCCCGTGCATGTTGGAGTAAAACTCTTGGATAAGCACGAGAGAACAAGTGACCGGGACGTCACACAGTGACTCCCATCCCTGACTGTGAATGACATCAGGAAGGTCAGTGTTGGCGAAGTCCGCCAAAATAACTTGCGTTCCGAATGAACACCTTGTCTAGAAAAGTTCTCCGAGAATGCCTTATGGGCATCATCATCACGGAACCTAAGAGTAAGAGGAGCAGAATCAGGAGATGAAGAAGCTCCGGAACGAAGAGGGTTCCGAACAGGAGTAGACTTACGCTTAGGTGCCATAGACATGACTAATGTAAACAGAATGAGGGAGAGAGAGAAGGGGAGACAATCAAAAAAGTTCCAAAGCAATTCAAGTATAACAAGTATATTGAATAGAGAGTATGCATGCATGGGGAATGCATGGACATGTGACATGCAAAAGAAAATTCATCATGGACTCAGCCCAATCCAATCTTACAAGTATACAAGCATATTAAACACATCTAAATGCATGAAAATACCATTATAATGCAAATGTGATGCAATGCATGAGATTTTAAACTCATTTAAGTGAAAATCCATCCCAAAATTACAAGAAACAATCATTAATTTTGAAAAACCCCAAAAGTTTTCAAAAACCCCAAAACCTAAGATTCAAAAACATGAAATTCATGAAGAATGAAAGGAAAAGAGATCATACCAAGTGATTTGAAACAAAGAAGGGCCGAAAATCACGTGGGTTGAAGGTTTTAAGTGAG
The DNA here is from genome assembly GCA_019022515.1 of Quercus aquifolioides. Lineage (NCBI taxonomy): Eukaryota > Viridiplantae > Streptophyta > Magnoliopsida > Fagales > Fagaceae > Quercus > Quercus aquifolioides. The sequence goes on along the minus strand of CM032330.1, from coordinate 11,379,075 downwards.
AAAAGAGAGTTTGGGAGGTAAACAGGTGCGGACAGATTGAGAGAGATCGAGGAAAAATGAGAACCAAATCGCATGAGGGGCTTAAATAGAACCTTAGTAAATCTCGATAGATACAGGTATCGAGAGGTGTCGAGACATCTATCGAGAGAGGTCTCGAGGAAAATGGTCTTCGACAGATACAGGTGTCGAGAAGGTATCGAGGAATAAACACCAGAATCAAGAACAGAAGCTCAATCGATCGACCAGGTATCGAGAAGCTATCGAGGAGGTAAGAGCTTTCTCGATTGATCCACCAGGTGTCGAGGAGGTGTCGAGATTGCGATAAGAAAAAGCTTGAGAAGCTCGACAGATAGCTAGGTATCGAGGAGGTGTCGAGGAGGTGTCGAGCCAGCTTTTAAAAACAGTTTTTCAAGAAGAGAAAAACACAGACATGAATCCAATCCAACTTGCAACTCAACCAATGATCCAATCAACATGATAGGCTCTCAAAATCGTCTCTCAACAAAATTTTAAGCACATGGATCCCCAAACACACACACACACACACACACACACAACAAGTCTAACCAATTTTATATTTCAAAAACAAGTCAAGACAGTTTAGTGAGCATACATAAGCACATGTAAACCTAGTGATGGCCAAATCACATTGTACCTGCACATGTATCAAGAGTAGCAAAGAATATTGCGTGTTGTGTGTGAAAAACATCGCAAGATTGCATAAGTGTATACATGTTATGATTACTTTAACTCACACAAAATCATAACTGTTTGATGGGGACTATCACCTTCGAGGTACATCCTATAACTCCCACATCTCCTAGAATACACGCTTGCAATCATATTTAAAGCATTTTTAATCTTTTTGCATATTTTCTTTTTAAGCATATCATGCATGGGCATATAAGAGAGAGAAAAGAAATACCCATTGATATTTGACATTCCAATTTTGCTATGCCGAAGCACACAAATGTCATTGACACTGCACTTTTGCTATGCCGAAGCATATAGGTGTCATTTTATGATTGGCGAGTAACAGTGGTGAGATGGTTATTTATGCCTTTCTCTTAGGATTTTCTAGTCTTACCCATCAAAAAGAGTGATACGAGTGTTAAGTTCAAGAGATAACTTAGCCTTACTCATCACAAACATGAGCCACAAAACTCACTTGCTTAGTTGTGCATGGAGATACTCATCTAAGCTACAAGAGATACAAAGTTTAGAAAACTTTGTTTCAATGGCCATCCAAGGTACACAAAACACACACTGTCTTTGTATTTTTTGATTTTTCAAATTTTTTTTTTTATTTTTATATCAAAAACAAAATAAATAAAACTGAAAATAAACAAACAAAAACATGTTATCAAAGCAAAGCATAAAACTATATGCAAATGCATGAAGAGAAGGAGAAGAGAAAGAAATCAATCCATGGAGATAACACCAATGTTTTGACGAAGGAATTCAAAACGTTTGCTGTCAAGAGGTTTGGTGAACAAGTCAGCATTCTGATCATCGGTGTGAATAAACTCAAGTGTGAGAATACCATCTTCGACAAGCTCCCTAATGAAGTGATGTCGAATCTCTATGTGTTTGGTTCGAGAATGTTGAACCAGATTCTTAGAGATATTGATGGCACTGGTATTGTCACAGTAGTAGTGAGATGCTCTTGACAAATACCATAATCATGAAGGAGTTTTTTGCATCCAAAGGAGTTGGGTGCAACAGCTACTAGCAGCAATGTACTCAGCTTCAGCAGTGGATAAAGAGATGGAGTTCTGCTTTTTGCTCATCCAAGAGACAAGATTGTTGCCTACATAAAAACAACCCCTCGATGTACTCTTTCTATCATCAGCTTTCCCAGCCCAATCCGCACCAGAATACCTAGCTAAGACATCATTTGTGTCCTTGTTGTACCACATGCCAAACTCAGCAGTGGTTTTGACATACTTTATAATTCTTTTCAAAGCAGTCATATGTGATTCTTTGGGGTTAGCCTGATATGTAGCACACATACCCACACTATAACTAATGTCAGGTCTACTAGCAGTAAGGTAAAGAAGACTACCTATCATGCTTCTATAGAGAGAAGGATCAACACTTTTGCCTAACACGTCTAGAATGAGTTTAACATTTGGGCTCATAGGGGTTCAAACAGAACTAGTTGATTCCAAACCAAACTTTTTCACAAGATTCTTAGCATATTTAGATTGAGATAGGAATATACCTGAATCTTGTTGACGAATTTGCAATCCAAGGAAGTGAGTCAGCTCTCCAATCATGCTCATCTCGAACTTGGATTGCATGAGTTTTGAGAAGCCATGAGCAAGTTCATCCTTAGTCGACCCAAAGATAATATCATCAATATACACTTGAGCAACTATCAACTCGCCATCTTCCTTTTTGATGAAGAGAGTTTGATCAGCTTTTCCTCTTGTGAACCCATGTGACACCAGATATTATGTGAGTCTATCATACCAAGCTCTGGGGGCTTGCTTCAACCCATAAAGTGCCTTCTTGAGGTACAACACATGATCCGGAAAGTGTGGATCAATGAATCCTTTTGGTTGAGCCACATAGACATCCTCTTTAAGCAGCCTATTCAAGAAAGTAGTCTTCACATCCATGTGGTAAAGTTTGAACTTCAGATGACATGCTAGGCCAAGGAGAGTTCTGATGGACTCCATTCGGGCAACTGGGGCAAATGTTTCATCATTGTCTACTCTTTCCATTTGTGAGTATCCTTGAGTTACAAGTTGAGCCTTGTTGCGAATCACATTGCCTTCTTCATCAGTCTTATTGCAGAATATCCACTTACCGATGATGTGCTCACCCTCTGGTCTAGGTACTAGAGTCCAAACATCATTCCTTTGAAACTAAAGCAGTTCATCATGCATTGCTTCAACCCAACTTTCATCTTGTAGTGCTTCCTTAACTTTCTTGGGTTCAACCTGTGACAAGTAGCAAGAATAAGACACAAAGTTAGCAACACATTTATCAACGGTACGTTTCCTTAATGTGAGTTCATTCATGTTTCCCACAATAACTTCTGGAGGATGATTTAATTTAATCCTAGAGGAAGGTCCTTTCTCTTTATGAGATTCAAAATCTGGTGAAGTGGGTTTGTCTGCAATTCTTCCACAACACTGGGAGTATCGGGAGTACTTGGAGATGTAGGTTCTTGTTCAATAATGTCTTGAGCTTCCTTAGGCTCAGGAGGAAGAATTTCTTTGGGGAATTCCTCAGTGCCTTTCTCAGAACTGGAATCTAAAGACTCATCAATGACAATATCTACTATCTCCATTACCTTCATAGTTCTTTTATTGTATACCCGGTAAGCCTTGCTTGTAGAAGAGTAACCCAGAAATATACCTTCATCGCTCTGAGAGTCAAACTTTCCCACATTCTCTCTATCCTTGAGCATGAAACATGTACTTCCAAAGACTCTGAAATACTTCACATTTGGCTCCCTTCCTTTCCATAACTCATAGGGAGTCTTTTTGGTACCGGGCTTGAAGTACACCCTATTAACCGTATGACATGCAGTGTTCATGGCTTCTCCCCTCAAGTTCCTAGCCACATTTTTGTTATGCAACAGGGCTCTGACCATCTCCTGAATAATCCTATTCTTCCTTTCTACCACACCATTTTGTTGAGGAGTAATAGGAGCAGAGAATTCTTGAGATATACCTGACCTTGTGCAAAAGGACTCTATATATATGAGTTTTCGAATTCTTTACCATGGTCACTTTGAATTTGATCAATCTTTAGGTTCTTTTCATTCTGCAGTCTTGTGCACAAAGCCTCAATGTACTCAGGAGTATCAGATTTGGTTTGTAGGAGAATGACCCAAGTGTATCTAGTGAAGTCGTCTACCACAACCATGATGTACCTCTTACCACCAAGAGACTCGGTTTTAGTTGGACCCATAAGATCTAAATGTAGAAACTCCAATGGTCTAGATGTAGCTGATGTTTGAGTACCAGGATACTTAGCTTTCGTCTGTTTTCCAAGCTGACATGGTCCACATACCACATTACTCATTCTATTAAACTTTGGTATCCCCAAGACTGATTCATGCTTAGATACAATAGATAGATGCTTGTAACTAGCATGTCCCATTCGTTGATGCATAGATCTTCATTAGGCAAACGAATGCTATTACACACAATATCAGCATCAGGAACCAATCCATAACAGTTGTCCAAGGTCCGAACACCACTAATAAGCTTCTTTCCAGATTCATCCATGACAAGACACTTTCCTTTTGAGAATAGTACCATGAAGTCTTAATCATATATCTGACTTATGCTCAACAGGTTCACCCTTAAACCTTCTACATAAAGAACATTTGCAATGTCCAGTAGTCCAAGTAGAGAGATGATTCCTTTCCCTTTAATCTGTGACTTGCTCCCATCGCCAAAAGTGACATTGCCACCTTTCTTAGACTTGAAAACCTTGAAGAGAGATCGGTCTCTAGTCATGTGTCTTGAGTAGCCACTGTCAAGGTACCACAAACATGTGTCCATCACTTTAAATGCGGACTTCATCATAAAACACACTTCGTGCTTAGATGACAAATTAGTGGGAATGGTGCTTTCTCTCAAATACCTTTTATAAGCTAAGCCTTTAACTCTCACTCTTCTCAGACGAACTCCTCTACACATTTTTATTCTGAGACAGTCTAGTTTCTTCTTAGCCAAACTGAGAACTTTTCCAATAGTCATCAAAATAGAATTCAAATAACTTTTAGACTTGTATTTTTAGAAACACTCAAACACATAGTGGTTAGAAAAACAAGATATATTTGAAATCAAAGATCTCTTCAAGCTGGTTATAGCCATGACAACAGGGATCAATGGATCAAACATAGCAAAGATTATCCAAATCAGAGTGTGCCTGCTCTGATACCACTTGATAGGTCAAAAAGCGTATTGACCCCTTGTAATTAATTAACCAATTAATTTAGTCAAGTGAATTAATTAAATTAATTAACATGCAAATGCGTGGTAGCACAAACAAATCACCAATAAACTAATTATGTAGTGGAAAAAAAAATAGTACATTGATTTGTTTATGAATGGGGAAAACCTAATGGCGAAAACCCCACTGAGTGATTTTCAGGTCACCACTCCCGAAACTCCACTATTATCATAACAAGCGGCTACAAGTAAAGGAATCCCAAGTACGTTACCAACCTACAGTTGAACCCTTACCCCAATACCCAATTGGACTTGTTCTGTAGTTCCCCTTTTGATGCACAGCTCCCAAGTACGTGACTAACCAATTGCGCAGATCTCAGTATGCGACTTCAATCACCAACTACAAAGAATGGTTGGCTACAAAGTTTTTCAGTTCATCCACATGATGAAGATCAAGAAGATGCTTGGTCACAAAAACCAAAGGTGCACATACACAGCAACTTCTTCAAAAGAGATGAACTAGGGCATAAACTTTGTCTTAGGTTACAATTTGCTTGAACAGACTTTGCTCAATGCTTGTGCAACTTGTGAACTTGTTGACAGCCCTTAAAACAATCCTTTTATATATCTAGGGTTAGGAGAAAAGAAGGCCCAAAGACACATTCCCGGATCCTAAGAAATCAGATCAGAAATTTTGATTTTTATAAACCTTGACAACTAGAAGCTATCAAGCCGCTGTCGAGCAGGTGTCAAGCATACGGACTTGAGCAGCTTACTTAACCTCGACACATGCTAGCTGTTGAGCCAGCTGTCTAACTAGCTGTCGAGCTTTAGTAATCTTGCACTTTCAGCTTGTTTTCTTAAGACAGACTTGAAGGCTTCCACACTTGATCTTGAAACAAGGTTTCTTGAAGTATTTCAACACATCCTAGATCTACCCAAATACAAGTAAAGAGCATTTTGTCAAAGGATTAGCCAATTACATCAAAGAATGACATATGTTCCTAACAAGTGAAACACATATGTCCTAACATACCCGGTTTAATCATTTAAGTTATTCATCATATATTTATGAAATCCAATTTCATAAATATATACGTTAGTAACTATTTAATAAAGTAGTTAGGCCTAACATTTTGAATAACAAACCCATTAAACTTATCTCAAGGGAATATTTTGTATCTCCATTAAGAGACTATGAATTCCATCTTGAGAATATATGTTCCGTCAACACTAAATGTGGCTGCCCAACATACTGAGGTTTTAACCGTGACTTTAGATCTCATTCCTAATATATCAAAACAACCTACACCTCATGATCAAGTCCATTATTTTCTTAGGATTACGAGTTCATGCAAAGATAAGTCGTGAGATTTATTATTCATTTGACAGTCATTAAGAGAATAATAAATCTCACAGTAGTCCAGTTCAGTATGTCTTAACTCTTAAAACATATCAACACATCAACTAAAAGTCTTCACTTCCATGATCAAGACAAATCATCTTAGTTAATATGTTATAGTCTTCGTAGATGAAATGCCCAATTTCATCACCGACTACGAACTGTAATTCTGAGTTTACATAGAACTTGTGATTTATATCTTCTGTGACTTTTCACATAAATCATATACTATGCATCTCATGAACCATATGATTGTGTCCAAATACTCATGTTACCATTATTTTAGTTAATAATAAAACAACTTTATCAATCACAATATTAATTCATACATAATATCATACATAGCATCATACAATAGGATTTAAGAGCACTAATCCTAACAATCTTCCACTTGCCCTAAAGACTATTGTGCACTAATCTAACTCCCATTCCCTCCAAATGTGACTCGAAAGTCCTTTAAGGCAAAGCTTTGGTAAAGGGATCTGATAGATTATTTGCACTTTCAATCTTTGCCACCACTACATCTCCACAAGCAACAATGTCTCGAATGATGTGATACTTTCTCTCAATGTGCTTTCCTTTCTTATGATTCCTTGGATCTTTGGATTATACAACCACTCTACTATTGTCGCAAAACAATGTGATGGGAACTTGCTCCATTCTCACTACACCAAGATCAGAAAGGAATTTCTTTAGTGAAACAGCTTCCTTTACTGCTTCACAAGCAGCAACGTACTCAACTTCCATGTTGGAGTCCGTAATACAAGATTGCTTAACGCTCCTCCAAGTTATGGCTCCACCTCCCAAGGTGAATACACATCCTGAAATGGACTTTCTAAAATCTAGATCTGACTGAAAGTCTGAATATGTATAGTCAATGGGAGTCAAATCCTCACTATGGTAAACAAGCATATAATCTCTCGGTCTCCATAGATACTTGAGAATATGCTTTACAGCTTGCCAATGTTTTGGTCCTAGATTTGATTGATATCGGCTGACAATGCTTACTGAATAACAAATATCTGGTCTAGTATAAAGTATGGCACACATGAGACTTCCTACTGCAGAAGCATAAGGAACTTGCCTCATCATATTTTTCCTTTTGAGTCTTAGGCCTTTAGTCATCAAACAGAGGAATTCCATGTTTGGAAGGAAGTAATCATTTCTTAGAGTTTTGCATGCTAAACTGTTCTAGAACCTTATTTATATATCCAGCTTGTGATAAGCCTAACATCTTATTCTTGCTATCTCGCCAAAGCTTGATCCCTAGAATAAAGTTAGCCTCACCCAAGTCCTTTATATCAAATTGGCTTGACAACCAAACCTTTACCGATGACATTACCCCTACATCATTCCCAATTAGTAGAATATCATCAACATAAAACACTAGGAATATTACTATTTTATCTCGATGTCTTTTATACACACATGGTTTATCAAGATTTTGTTCAAAACCAAATGACTTGATTGCTTGATCAAATCTGATGTTCCATGACCCAGATGCTTGCTTAAGTCCATAAATGGACCTTTTCAACTTGCATACCATATGCTTTTGGTTATTTGCTATGAAACTTTTCGGTTGCATCATATAGATTTCCTCTTCAAGATTGCCATTAAGAAATGCAGTCTTGACATCCATTTGCCAAACCTCATAATCATAATGAGCAGCAATGGATAAGAGAATTATGAGAGATTTAAGCATTGCTACTGGTGAAAAGGTTTCTTCATAATCAATACCTTCTTTCTGTATATACCTTTTCGCCACTGGCCTTGCTTTAAAGGTTTCAACCTTTCCATCTATCCCTCTCTTCCTCTTGTAAACCCATTTGGAACCAACAGGTTTAATGCCATTAGGCGCCTTTACAAGATCCCAAACTTGATTGGAATACATAGAATCTAATTCAGATTTCATAGATTTGACCCAATGATGTGCATCTACATCATTTATTGCTTCTTCATAAGTGTAAGGATCAGTTTTGACCTCTTCTGAGATAGCTTCATAAGTTTCTCCCAGACCTATAAATCTTATAGGTGGCCTAACAATCCTCCCACTACAATGAGGCACCTGTGTACTAGACATCTCATGAGTAATATCTTGTGGTGTATCCGATACAACCACATCATCTCTAGTTTCATTCATGGGTTGTTCTTTTACAGGTTCATTCATTTCAGCCAATACAATTCTACTTCTAGGAGTATAATCATTCATATAGTCATTTTCCAAGTATTTGGCATTTGTACTAACAAACATTTTATTATTTTTATGACTATAGAATAAACCTCCAATAGTTCCTTTGGATACCCTACAAAGAAAACCACTTCTGTTTTAGACTGTAACTTGTCAGACTTTCCTTTCAACACATGTGCTGGACAATCCCAAATATGGAGATGTCTCTTACTAGGTTTACGCCCATTCCACAACTCTACAAGTGTTTTAGGAGCAGACTTTGAAGGTACTAAATTCAGAAGATACATTGCAGTATTTAAGGCATATCCCCAAATAGAAATTGGTAGAGTTGAATAACTCAACATTGACCTAACCATATCTAAGAGAGTCCTATTCCTTTTATCTGCTACACCATTTTGTTATGGAGTTCCAAGTGCAGTCAATTGGGATACAATCCCATTTTCAGTTAAGTAATCCTTAAAATCACCAAGAAGGTATTCACCACCATGATCAAATCGAATGGCCTTTATGCATTTACCCAATTGATTCTCAACTTCAGCCCTAAACTCTTGAACTTTTCAAAGGCTTCAGAGTTTCATTTCATTAGGTACACATAACCAAATCTAGAGTAATCATCAGTAAAAGAAATGAAATACTCATAGCCACCTCTTGCTTGAACATAGGACCACATACATCTGAATGTACTAGTTCCAGCAAATCTTGTGCTCTTCTACCTTTTACATTAAAAGGTCATTTGGTCATTTTACCTTCCAAACAAGATTCACAAACTAGAAAATCATCAAAATATAATGGCTCTAAAAGTCCATCTTTGATCAGTCTTTGAATCCTATATGGATTAATATAACCCAAACGTAAATGCCAAAGATATGCATCACTAGTAGAAGGAAACTTTCTCTTTAATGATTTTACATGAGAGTTATTATCTAATTCAGAATTATATAATTCATACTTATCAAGAGTTAAAATATAAAGACCATCAACAATATTTCCAGAACAGATAAACACTTTACCCTTTTTTATTACAACATTGTCTTTAAGGATAACACAATATCCATGTAGACAGTCTTCCTACGAACATTAGGTACATATAGACAGTCTTCCAATATTAAAACCCTAGACTCAAAGCATAAATTAAACACTCCAACAGCTACAATGGAATCCTACTCCCATCAGCCAAAGTAAGAAATAATTCCATTTCTTTAAACTTTCTGGTCTCCCAGAACCCCTGTAAAGAATTGTAGATATGATTAGTACAACTTGAATCCACATACCAGGAATCTATGGGATTTTGTACTAAACATATTTCAAGGAGGAATGAACTTTTCATACCCTTATTATTGATAGAAAATAGCATTTAAAGTTTTACTATTAGCATTGGTTGCCGTAAGAGCTGACTTATCCCAAATGGACTTAAGAGCATCCGGCCTAGTCCAACCAACTTCAACCACATCCTAAACGGTACCATCAATAGAGCATAAAAATGCTCTCATTTTGACTTTCCAGAAAGCATAATTGTTCCCATAAAAAAATGGTGGAACATGGAGTGATTGAGACCGATCCATCTCAAATAGGGTCAAGGAACACACTCAGGTATTTAAACCACAGCGAATGTACCTGCTCTGATACCAATTGAAAGCTCGAAAATGTGTTGAAAAACACAAGAGCTGTTTAAATCCCCAAATTTAACTTACGGCTCGATAGATTTTACACAACTTAAAACTAAGTGTGGAATAGTGTAAAAGCGAGCAAATAAACAAACAAGCTAATCTAATTCATAAGCTAAGCAACACAGCAGTATAATGGAATATAAAAGAGTAGGGAAGAAGGATGCAAACACAAGATAACACGCCGATGTGTTATCGAAGAGGAAACCGAAGAACTCGGCGAAAAACCTTTCCGCCGCCCTCCAAGCGGTAATCGATCCACTAGACAATTAGTTGGAATACATGGGTTAGCAAGAGACCCTCCAAGCCTAATCTACCTGATGTACCTAAGCCCTCCAAGCTCCTACTACAACAAGGCTTCTTAGAGTCGTGTCTTGTCTAGCTCTTCGGATCCCGCAACAAGCTCCATATTGCATTTGCCATCCTTGGCTTCTTCCAATTGCTTCCTAGCAGCACCAAAACGTCACTTAACACTCTCAAAGGGTGTGGCAAGTGTTTGGGCTATCAACCTCTCAAGGATATGGAAATGGAGAGGTAGGAGTTGAGGAAATACCACATGCAAGTGTATAGAGTAAGGTGGGTATGACAATCTCTAATTCTCAATGTGTTTGGCTAAGCAGGATTTTCAATAGGAGGAAATTCAGAATCAGATGGACAAACAGATTTAGTGTCATCTTCTTCCTCATTAGCAGATCTGCCATATGGAGAAGAAGGTTTAGCTTTAGCAGAATAGAAAACAACGCTGATTTGAGATTTATCACTTGAAACACCTTTTAACTTTAAATCAGTAGGTTTTTCAAGATTATTTTGCAAAAAATCATTGAGATCTTGATCTCTTTTCGAAATACTTTCAGTCCCAGCAAAGGAATGTCTTCCTTCGTTGATCCTCAAAGGTTGATTGTTTTGGAAACTTATTTTAACAGTACCATCAAGATATTGTTGAATATTTGTGAGATCTAGCTCATCAAAAATAGGTTTAGCAACAGGAGATTCTTGTTCCAACAACTGTTCAGTGGGAAGCTTAACATCTTGCCATTGAATCATTTTTGGAACTTGAACTTTAGCATCAGGAGTTGAACATGTGATTAACATTGTTTTACCAGAAGGTTCTTGAACGGTTTTAGACCCCTTAAAACAACCGGATTAACTTAGTTAATTAACCAAGTGATTAACTTAGTCAATTTCAGCAATTCTAGGTTATCACAAACAAACAATCATATCAAAAGTATAAAGCAGCGGAAATATAAAAGACACAATGATATGATGACCCAGGAAACCATACGGTAAAAACCTGGGGAGGATTTGACTAGCTATCCTCAAGGTAAACCTGAATCCACTATGCGAAAGAATCGAAGTTCATACAAAAGGACTTACAAGCTCTCCGCTTGACTTCCTAATACTACCCACCAATAGAACTTACTGACACAACCACGTGCAAGCTCCGAATCCACGGACTCCTTCTTTCTTGGATTCTCCAATCAGCTACAAGCACCCACGCTTGATAATCTTTAAGTTTCAATGGTAGCAACCGAGTTGATCATCAAGATGTTGAAGTAATCTCTACCTTGAAAACCCTAAGCTTTGTGTAAAGGAAAGCTCCTCTAGATCTCACAAGAGATTTACACAAAACAGCAAAGTATGAGCAACAACTCAACTGGAGCAACTCTAAAAACGTAGCTAGGGTTTTTCTTTATATACCTAGGGTAAAAACAGAAAACCCAAAACGTTTAATGAGTTAGGGCTGAGCTAGAATATTCTGCAGAAAAACATTCTGCCCGAGATTCGATCGATCAAGTCTTTCTTTCGATCGATCGAGCCAGGCCGAAATGCACCAATGCATCTACAGCCACTCGATTCCAACTTTACATGAAAGACCCAACTTTGAGCAAGCCTAAACAAGACTAAACAACCTGTTTTGATCATGGTTTGCCAACAATATAAATTAAAGTTCTAAATACATAAAATCCTAAATTTTTAGAACCTAACAAACTCCCCCTTTAACAATCCGTGACAAAACACAAACACTAAGATCAAAGTTTATAATTTAAAAAGCCCTTTACAAAATAATGCTCATACACCAAAATTCAATCCTAACTACTATCCATCAGTTGCAAGTGTAGACAGCAGCTCAATTGAATCAACCTGTTTATTCCTGAAATACTCAACAAACGCATAAACGCATGTGTGACAGAAAATAGTATATAAACAGGTATAACATTCTTGTATGATTCACACAACACACAATAAAGACATATATCAAATGAATAACTCATAGAATATGAATCAATAAACAGTGAATCCAAAGCAACAAGAATCAAAAAAAAAACATGTATATCAATCAATGTTACTCCCCCTAACATGAATATCCCAAAAAAAAATGATATACAAGGTGAAGTGCCTAAATACAATCTAACAGCTCCACAAGCTCCTCAAAACAACAAAAACTCTCCCTAACTACAAAACTCCTCTACAAACACTACTCCCCCTTTTTGTGACAGAATGCCAAAGAGCAATCACAATCCATCATCAAAAGGAGGTGGTGAGGGAGACCGAAGATGTGCCAGATTAGCTCACAACGCACAGATCTCATCAAGCACATCCACCAAAATCTGACTATGAGCCGCCTGAACGGTCATGACAGTCTCCAAAGTACGACGGATATCAAAGTCATCCGATGGAGGTGGAAGAACAGCAGCAGCAGCATCAGGATCAGGAACAGGCTCACCAGAAAGACCTGTAGAAGAAGAGGGAGGAGGTGCGGACCCAGAAGGTGAAGATCTAGGGTGTTCAGAGCCAACTCGAAGATGAGCAGCCCTCTGTCTAAAAAAAGATACACCTAAAGGACCAATGACATGCACAGGCTCAGAGGAAAGGAAACTACTAAGATCAAGATAAAGAAGAATCCTATGAATAAAAATAGGATGAACCAGGGCATGAGAGGAAGATGAACTCCTATACACTTTGTTCAAAGAACGAAGGAACAAATGAGGAAAACTGATAGAAGCATCAGTAACTATAGCATTCAAAAATACACACCTCTTGAGAGGAATGGTGTGCAGATGAGACATGGGCCAAAAGCAGTGACACGCTATTCTAAAGAAAAGATAGTGAAGCTCAAAAAGCTCAGCAGTGGTGATCCTAGGATCAGAACCCCACTGGATAGATGACCTAATGATGTAAGACATGACATCACTCAAAAAGAGAGACTCATCATAAGGGTAGACAGGGTGCTGGACCAAAGGTATCTTTAGAGCATCAGCCACTACGGTAGGAGTAATGGTGTACTCTTCACCTCGTATCCAACTCTTTACTAAAGTGTTGGAATCATAGACGCGGATCGAGATGTTCGAGTAGAACTCTCGAACCAAGGTAGCAGGTGGAGGAGGATCAGAAATATCCACCAAGGGTAGCCAGCCCCTACGCTCTAAGTTTGCCTTAATGGCAGGATCCAACTCATCTAGAACGACAGAACGCTCAGACCATATCTTACGCTTAAGGTTCAGCTTCTCAAAAATTTCTAGGTTTTTCTCACTCGGAAATTTCTCATGGTTAAAGGACGGAGGGGAAGGAGTAGGTGAATGGACAGACCTACGAGCCCTAGTTTTCCTAGGCATGATACTAAGGAAAGGACAGAGACACAAGAGAAAACCAAAAGAGAAAGAAATAAAAACCAAGGGCAAACTGCAAATTAGCACCAAAAATAAAAAATAAAAAAACTATATGATGCATGAACAGTTAAAATTCCATGATGCATGTACTAATGCATTAAACAAAGTTCAATTTTGTTAGGTTCTAAAGGTTTAAGAATTTATGTATTTAGAACTCTAATTTGTAATATTGGCAAACCATGATCAAAACAATATGTTTAGTCTTGTTATAGTGTGCTCAAAGTTGTTTAATTATTGTAAAGTTGGAATCAAGAGATTGTAGATGCATTGGGGCATTTCGGTCTGGCTCGATCGATCGAAGAATAGATTCGATCGATCGAAAATTGACCAGATTGCGTTTTCTGCAGAATTTCCAACTCAGCCCTAACTCATTAAACGTTTAGGGTTTTATGTTTTTGCCCTAGGTATATAAGGCAAAACCCTAGCCACGTTTTTAGAGTTGCTCCAGTTGTATTGTTACTCATACATTGCCGTTTTGTGTAAATCTCTTGTGAGATCTAGAGGAGCTTTCCTTTACACAAAGCTTAGGGTTTTCAAGTTAGAGATAGTATCATCATCTTGATAATCAACTTGGTTGCTGCCATTGAAGCTTAAAGGAAAACAAGCGTGGGTGCTTCTAGTTGATTGAAGAGTCCAAGAAAGAAGGAGTCCGTGGATTCGGAGCTTGCACGTGGTCGTGTTAGTAAGTTCTACTGGTGGGTAGCATTAGGAAGTCAAGCGGGGAGCTTGTAGTCCTTTTGTATGAACTTTGATTCTTTCATAGTGGATTCAGGTTTGCCTTGAGGATCGGTGGGTCAAATCCTCCCCAAGTTTTTACCTTGTGGTTTTTTGGGTGATCATATCATTGTGTCTTTTATTATTCTGCTGCTTTATTATTTTGATATGATTGTTTGATTGCTTTAACCTAGAATTGCATAATTTGACTAAGTAACAACTTGGCTAATTAATCTAGGCTAACCAATCTGGTTGTGTTAAGGGGTCTAAATTTCCAACAAGTGGTATCAGAGCAGGTAGCACTTTTGTTTGAGATTTTGTGATCTCTGAGCTGATCCTTAACCCCTGTTGTCATGGAGCATGGACACTCTCTTGTTGTTCCTCCTCACTTTGATGGGAATAACTATGCTTATTGGAAAGTAAGGATGAAAGCATTCCTGAAATCCATTGATGAGAGAGTTTGGAATTCCATTGAGTACGGATGGGAGAAGCCCACTACTCCTGTGAGTGAGTGGCAAACTTCTGAAAAAGAAGCAGCAGGCTTCAATAGCAAAGCTATGAATGCCATCTTCAATGCTGTTTCTATGGAGGAATTTAAGAGGATCTCTAATGTTGAGGTTGCTCATATTGCTTGGATAATCCTCCAAACTGTGCATGAAGGCACAAAGACAGTTAAGATAAACAAACTACAGCAATTAACTTCTAGGTTTGAGAGCATTAGGATGTCTGATGATGAATCCTTTGATGAATTTTATGCCAAACTGAATGATATTGTTAATTCTGCTTTTAATTTGGGTGAAATCTATGATCAACCTAAAATTGTTAGGAAGATACTTAGATCTTTAACTGAAGACTTTAGACCCAAAGTGACTGCCATCACTGAAAGCAAGGATGTGGACTCCATCCCTGTTGATGAGCTTGTAGGATCTCTTCAGTCCTATGAGTCTGACCTACCTAAAGTGAACAAATCCAAATCAATGGCTCTTAAGTCAGTTGATGATGTTGATGGTGGTGGATTTGATGATGAGCTCTCTGCTACAGAGATTGCCTATCTTGCCAAAAACTTTAAAAACTTTCTTAGAAATATCAACAGAAAGGCAAGAGGTACATACACTGCTGAACCTAGAAATTTTAGGAAGAATGATCCCACTAAGGTTAATAATTTTGAAAAACCAAGAGAAAAAGTTGGTCAATCTTCAAATAATTCTTTGGGTCCTCAGTGTTTTGGCTGTCAAGGGAATGGTCATGTGAAATCTGAATGTCCTACATTCTTGAGTACTAAGGGTAAAGCTATGGCTGTAACCCTTAGCGATAATGAGGTTTCTGATGATGAGTCCGGATGTGATGAGGATGGAAACTTCATTACTTTCACTGCTACAGTTGTAGTCAATGAAAGCATATCTGTTGAAGAGAACCCTTCTGATGGAGAACTCTCTGAAGATGCAGATCTTCAAGAAACCTACAATAAACTTTGCAAAATTGCTGCAATGGATGCTATGAATGTAGAACTTGGCCTGAAGAAAATTGAATCTCTTGAGCTTGAAAAGAAAAATTTGCTTGTTAAACTGTTTGATGCTAATGATCTTTTGAACAATGTTAAATCTGAGAACATGCTTTTGCTTGATAAAGTTAAAACTTTGGAACATGATTTATCTGTTGCTAGATCTGCTAGTTCTAAACTTGATCACATGTTGAATGTTCAAAAGTATCCTTCTGATAAATCTGGGTTAGGATATGTTGAAAGCATCTTTGATTCTGCACCACATTCCACGAATTTTGTTCCTTCATCTTCTTCTGAACCTTCTGTGAGTGAGGTTGTGAGTGAAACTGTCAAACCGCCTGTGAGTGAGGTAGTCAAACCTGTAGAAGTTTCACCTCCTAAGAAGATTAGGGTTGATTTGAGAGAAACTAAACCTACCATTTCTAAGGACAAGATGCATGGTAAACCTGCTTGGGTTTGTCATTATTGTGGTAAGTCTGGACACATTCATCCTAACTGTTACAAGCTTCAAGCTGCTAAGAGAGCAAACAAACCAAAAGTGTCTGTGTCTCAAGCACAAGATCATATGGCACTTATTGGTGAATTAGTAAAGGTGTTGAACCTTTATTCCAATCCTGGAGTTGGAAATCACTCGAATGAGAATAAGAACTCCAATGCTCGTGGTGCATCTAAAAGGTTTTGGATGCAAAAGACTCGACCTAATTGAGTCTTTCTGACATGGTCCTTGTGCTTCATTGCTCATTCCTATGTGACCATTGTTCTTTGGTTTTTTTGTGTTTCTTTTGTTTTGTTTCTAGGGTTTGCATTGCATTACATTCATGCATTTCATTCTAGGATTTATTTGTTTTCTCTTAAATAAAAAAAATAAAAAAAAATAAAAAAAAAGGGAAAAGGAGAAAGCAAAAATGTGTTTGACATTGTTTTCTTGGTTTTTGAAAACAAGGTTGGTCAATTTATTTACACATATTATGTCCTATGTACCTTGTTTAGCTTTGACGAGCTTATTTATTGCACTTAACTAGTTGAAGCTTTGTAGTGCATGTTGTGTGGGAAAGATGTTTAATGTGTTTATCACTTTGTCTTAATCTTGATGTCACATGTTATTTAACTGACGGACTTGGTCCTTTTGAGAAAGGCATAAATAATCATCTCACCACTATTCACTAGCCAATCATGAACACCTTAGTGCATATCATAAGATTTTGTGTACTTGTTACACATGCACAAAAAGAACATAAGGTGATGCCTCGGCTTAAATTGCTTAATGCTTAAAATTGGTGTGTACTATTAGGCTTGATGTCATCTCACATAATTACAATTGGTGTGTACTATTAGACTTGATGCCATTTCACACAATATATTTCACATTATAATGGGGCAAAATACAAGAAACTTACATGATTGCAAGCTTTTGTTCTAGGAGATGTGGGAGTTATATGATGTAACTCTTTAGGCGATAGTCTCTTTTATATTCTATGTGATGGATTTTGTAGACTTTGTGATTGATTGCTATTCACATATCACCTCACATGTATCTCAAGTTTTTGCTAGTTACACACACTATACAAGTTACTCTTTGCTAAACTTTGTACATGTTAGTGTGTGTGTTTTTGGTCTGACCAACCAAGTTTGAAGATACTTTGAGAATTATGCAAAACATTTTTTTTTGCTTGTGAATTTGGAAGGAAGAATGGCTGAAATTATCTTTGAAGAAATTGGGATTAAAATTTGGGTTTTTGAAAAAGCATTCCATCTCATACTCATGCATTTTGTTTCTGTAATTTAATGCTTTGAGGAGTTATTTTCAAAATATGGTTTGTGCTTTTCAAAACTGTGATTTTTCTCAAAAATTTTGTGAGCCTTTGCCCATTTCGATCGATCCAGTATGATTTTCGATCAATCAAAAAAGTGCTTTATTTTGTTTAAAAATGACTGTCTCATTCGATCGATCGAATGTATCTTTCGATCAATCGAAAGTCGCGAATCAGGTTTTTAAAAACACTGTTCTTGACTTTTTCAAATACTTTTTCAAAAGTTTTCAAAAAGTTTTTTTCTCTCTCCGACTTGGCAAGCTCAACTATTCCAATTTTTTGTCGTTTTCCTCCGGATTTTTTGCAAGGAATCTCTTTCCTCAAGCCGGTAAGACACTTTTACCCTTCTTTTTGAATTTATTTTCATGATTTCATGCATAAATCCATGCATTTGAGGGAGATTTTCGGACTTAGCATTTTTGGGATTTTCTGTTGATTCAAGCCCTATTTTGTGCAATTAATCATTGGGTTTTTGTGGGGACACATCATAAACATGATCCTTGCTTGTTAATTTGATCAATTTTGAGTTTAGTGAAAAATTGAAAAATCTAGGGTTTGTTCTTGATCCGATTTGGGGCTTTTGTTAAATTGGGTAGAATTTGATGAAATTGGCTTGTTGTGTTGATGTAATTAAGCATTATAATCTATGTGCTGTGTTTTGTAATGCTCAATTCATCAATTTGTTTAAAAAATTTCAACAAGTGGTTTTCAATTTTTGGGGTTTTTTATAGAAATTCCCTGCTCAAGCCAATTTTGTCAATTTAATCTCAATTGAACTTAATTTCTTACTGCATTAGTACATGCATCATGGCATTGTATTTATTCATGCATCATATAGATTTTCATTCTATTGATTTTTGTGCAAACTTGCAGTCTGCCCTTGGTTTTGTTTTATTCTGTTCTTTTGGTTTTCTCTTTGTGTCTCTGTCCTTTCTTTAGCATCATGCCTAGGAAGACTAGAGCCCGTAGGACTATTCCCTCCTCTTCTCCATCCCCTCCTTCCTTTGACCGTGAGAAGTTTCCAAGTGAGAAAAACCAAGAGATTTTTGAGAAGCTAAACCTTAGGAGAAAGATTTGGGCTGAGCGTTCTGTTCTGTTAGATGAACTTGATCCTGCCATTAGGGCAAACTTTGAGCGTCGGGGCTGGTTACCATTAGTGGATGTTTCTGATCCTCCTCCACCTTTTGCCTTGATTAGAGAGTTCTTTTTGAACATCTCTATCCGCATCTATGATTCCAACACTTTAGTAAAGAGTTGGATACGAGGCGTAGAGTACATCATTACTCCTCAGGTAGTGGCTGCTGCTCTAGGGGTACCATTGGTCTAGAATCCTGTCTATCCGTATAACGAGTCTCCTAAGTTGAGCGACGTTTTGTCTTACATCACTGGGACTACTGTCCGATGGGGTTCTGATCCTAGGATCACTTCTGCTGAGCTCTCCGAGTTGCACTATCTGTTCTTTAGGATAGCTTGTCATTCTATCTGGCCCATTTCTCATGTTCACACCATTCCTCTTGAGAGGTGTGTGTTTTTGTACGCCCTGGTTTCTGATGCTCCTATTAGTTTTCCCCATCTCTTTCTTTGTTCTTTGAACGATGTTTATAGGAGTTCATCTACTACTCATGCTCTTGTACATCCTATTTTCATTCATAGGATTTTGCTTTATCTTGATCTTAGTGGCTTCCCTTCCTTTGAGCCCGTTCATGTGATAGCTCCCATAGGTGCGTCTTTTCTTAAACAGAGGGCCGCTCATCTTCGAACTGGTTCTAAACACCTTAGGTCTGAGCCGTCTAGTAGCGCACCTCCTTCTTCTTCTTCTTCTACAGGTCTTACTGGTGAGGATGTTCCTGATCCAGTTAGTGATGTGCTGCTGCTGCTGATGTTCCTCCACCTCCTTCGGCCGACTTTGATGTTCGTCGTACTCTGGAGACTGTCATGACCGTTTAGGCGGCTCATGGTCAGATTTTGGTGGACTTACTAGATGAGATTCGTGCTCTCTGAGCCGACTTTGCGCGTCTTCATTCACCCTCACCACCTCCTTTTGATGGCGACTTGTGATTGCCCTTTGGCATTCCGTCACAAAAAGGGGGAGTGGAGTTTTGACTTGTAGAGGAGTTTTTGTAGTTAGGGGGAGACTTTTTGAGACTTTTTATTACTTTTTGTTTTTGAGGAGCTTGTGAAGTTTTTTAGATTATATCTAGGTGCTTCACTTTGTATATCATTTTTGGGGATATTCATGTTAGGGGGAGTAACATTGATTGATATACATGTTATTTTCATTGATTCTTGTTGCTTTGTGATTCACTGCTTATTGATTTATATTTATGAGTTGTTTATTCATATATGTCTTTATTTTGTGTTGTGTGAATCTTACAAGAATGTTATACCTGTTGTTTTACTCTTTTCTGTCACACATGCGTTTATGCGTTTGTTGAGTATTTCAGGAATATACAAGTTGATTCAACTAAGTTGCTGTCTACACTTGCAACCGATGGATAGTAGTTAGGGTTGAATTTGAGTTTATGAGCATTATCTTTGTAAAGGGCTTTTTACTTGTAAAACTTTGAGCTTTTAATTAGGGTTTTGTCACGGATTGCCAAAGGGGGAGTTTGTTAGGTTCTAAAGGTTTAGGAATTTATGTATTTAGAACTCTAATTTGTAATATTGGCAAACCATGATCAAAACAATATGTTTAGTCTTGTTATAGTGTGCTCAAAGTTGTTTAATTATTGTAAAGTTGGAATGGAGAGACTGTAGATGCATTGGGGCATTTCGGTCTGGCTCGATCGATCGAAGAATAGATTCGATCGATCGAAAATCGACCAGATTGCGTTTTCTGCAGAATTTCCAACTCAGCCCTAACTCATTAAACGTTTAGGGTTTTATGTTTTTGCCCTAGGTATATAAGGCAAAACCCTAGCCACGTTTTTAGAGTTGCTCCAGTTGTATTGTTGCTCATACATTGCTGTTTTGTGTAAATCTCTTGTGAGATCTAGAGGAGCTTTCCTTTACACAAAGCTTAGGATTTTCAAGTTAGAGATAGTATCAACATCTTGATGATCAACTTGGTTGCTGCCATTGAAGTTTAAAGGAAAACAAGTATGGGTGCTTGTACTTGATTGAAGAGTCTAAGAAAGAAGGAGTCCGTGGATTCGGAGCTTGCACGTGGTCGTGTCAGTAAGTTCTACTGGTGGGTAGCATTAGGAAGTCAAGCGGGGAGCTTGTAGTCCTTTTGTATGAACTTCGATTCTTTCATAGTGGATTCAGGTTTGCCTTGAGGATCAGTGGGTCAAATCCTCCCCAGGTTTTTACCGTGTGGTTTCTTGGGTGATCATATCATTGTGTCTTTTATTATTTCGCTGCTTTATTATTTTGATATGATTATTTGATTGCTTTAACCTAGAATTGCATAATTTGACTAAGTAACAACTTGGCTAATTAATCTAGGCTAACCAATCTGGTTGTGTTAAGGGGTCTAAATTTCCATCAAATTTTAAGTTCAATTTCACAAAATTGGCTTAAGCATAGAGTTTCTAACCAAAAACCCCAAAAATTTGAAAACCACTTGTAAAATTTTGAAGCACATTGATGAATTAAGCATTACAAAATACAATCCATAGATGATAATGCCTAATTACATCCAATCAACAAGCCAATTTTATCAAATTCAACCTAATTGAACAAAATCCCCAATTCGGAACAATTATAAACCCTAGAATTTTCAATTTTCCACAAAACCCAAAATTGATCAAATTAAACTATCAAGAACATGTTTATAGCTTGTCCCCATAAAAACCCATTGATCAATTTCACAAAATTGGGCTTGAAACATCAAAAATCCCAAAAAGAAAGAGGTCCGAAATTATGAGGTAAAATGCATGAAAAATGCAAATAAACTCAAAAATGAGGGGCAAAAGAGACTTACCGGCTTGAGGAAAGAGAAATCTTGCAAAAATTTTGGAGGAAAACGACAAAAAATCGCTGTAGATCCTTGCCTAGTCGGAGAGAGAAAAGAAAGTTTGAAAAAGACTTTTGAAAAAGGAGTGGAATCAGTCAAAGAGTACTATTTAAAAAACCTGATTCACGACTTTCGATTGATCGAAAATTACATTCGATCGATCGAATCACTCCGAAAGTTTTAAAAGGAATTTTAAATATTTTCGATCGATTGAAAAACAGAATGGATCGATCGAAACAGGCAGTGGATCACAGTATTTTGAGAAAAATTCCAGTTTTGAAAAACTCAAACCAATTTTTGAAAATAACTCCTCAAAGCATTAAAATCAATGAAACACAATGCATGAGTATGAGATGAAATGGAATGCTTTTTCAAAAACCCAAATTTGTAATCCCAGATTCTCCAAGGTAAAGTTTCAACCGGTTCTTCCTTTAAATTCACCTAGCAAAAAAAATGTTTTGCATAATACTCAAGGTATTTTTCAAATTTGGTTGGTCAGACCAAAAACACACACAATAACATGTACAGTGTTTAGCAAAGAGTAACTTTTGTAGTGTGTGCAAACTAGCAAAAACTTCAGATACATGTGAGGTGATATATGAATAGAAATCAATCACAAAGTCTACGAAATTCATCACACAGAATTTAAAAGAGACTATCACCTAAAGAGTTACATCTTATAACTCCCACATCTCCTAGAACAAAAGCTTGCAATCATGTAAGTTTCTTGTATTTTTGCCTCATAATTATATGAGATGGCATCAAGCCTAATAATACACACTAATTTTAATTATGTGAGATGGCATCAAGCCTAATAGTACACACCAATTTTAAGCATTAAGCAATTAAGTCGAGGCATCACCTTATGTTCTTTTTGTGCATATGCTACACTTTCTCGAGCACAAAATCTTATGATATACACTAAGGTGTTCATGATTGGCTAATGAACAGTGGTGAGATGGTTATTTATGCCTTTCTCAAAAGGATCAAGTCCGACAATCAAATAACATGTGACTTCAAGATCAAGACAAAGTGATCAAAAACCATAAACATCTTTCCCACACAACATGCACTACAAAGCTTCAACTAGTAAAGTGCAATAAATAAGCTCACCAACGCTAAACAAGGTACATAAGACATGTTATGTGTAAATAAATTGACCAACCTTGTTTTCAAAAACCAAGAAACATAGCGCTTAACATATTTTGCTTTTCTCCTTTTTTTATTATTATTATTATTATAAGAGAAAACAAATAAATCCTAGAATGAAATGCATGAATGTAATGCAATGCAAGTCCTAGAACAAAGAAAAACACAAAAAACCAAGTAACAATGGTCACAAAGGAATGAGCAATGAAGTACAAGGATCATGTCAGAAAGACTCAATTAGGTCGAGTCTTTTGCATCCAAAACCTTTTAGATGCACCATGAGCATTGGAGTTCTTATTCACATTCGCATGATTTCTAACTCCAGGATTGGAATAAAGGGTCAACGCCTTTACCAATTCACTAATGAGTGCCATAGGATCTTGTGCTTGAGGCACATGCACCTTTGGTTTGTTTGCTCTCTTAGCAGCTTGAAGCTTGTAACATTTAGGACGAATGTGTCCAGACTTTCTACAATAGTAACAAACCCAAGCCGGTTAACCATGTATCTTGTCCTTAGAATGGGTAGAATCCTTAGGTTTAGACTCTCCTAGATCAACCCTAATCTTCCTTAGTGGTGAAACTTTTATGGGTTTAACAACCTCACTCACAGGGGGCTTAACAGTTTCACTCATAACCTCACTCGCAGAAGGTTCAGAAGAAGATGGAGGAACAAAGTTTGTGGAATATGGTGCAGAATCAAAGATGCTTTCAACATATCCTAAACCAGATTGATCAGAAGGATACTTTTAAACATTCAACATGTGATCAAGTTTAGAACTAGCAGATCTAGCAACAGATAAATCATGTTCCAAAGTTTTAACTTTATCAAGCAAGAGCATGTTCTCAGATTTAACATTGTTCAAAAGATCATTAGCATCAAACAAGTTAACAAGCAATTTGTTCTTTTCAAGCTCAAGAGATTCAATTTTCTTTAAACCAAGTTCAACATTCATAGCATCCTTTGCAACAATTTTGCAAAGTTTATTGTAGGCCTCTTGAAGATCTGCATCCTCAGAAAGTTCCCTATCAGAAGGGTTCTCTTCAACAGATATGCTTTCATTTACTACAGCAGTAGCAGTGAAAGCAATGAAGTTTCCATCCTCGTCACATCCAGACTCATCATCAAAAACCTTATTATCACTAAGAGTTACAGCCATAGCTTTACCCTTAGATCTCAAGAATGTAGGACATTCAGATTTCACATGACCATACCCTTGATAGCCAAAACACTGAGCACCCAAAGGATTGTTTGAAGATTGACCAACTTTTTCTCTAGGTTTTTCAAAATTATTAACCTTAGTGGGATCATTCTTCCTAAAGTTTCTATGTTTAACAGTGTTTATACCTCTTGCCTTTCTATTGTTATTCCTAAGAAAGTTTCTAAAGTTCTTGGCAAGGTATGCAATCTCTGTAGTAGAGAGCTCATCATCAAATCCACCACTATCAATATCATGAACTGACTTAAGAGCCATTGATTTGGATTTGTTCACTTTGGGTAGGTCAGACTCATAGGACTGAAGAGATCCTACAAGCTCATCAACAGGAATGGTGTCCACATCCTTGCTCTCAGTAATGGCAGTCACTTTAGGTCTAAAGTCTTCAGTTAAAGATCTAAGAATCTTCCTAACAATTTTAGGTTGATCGTAGATTTCACCCAAATTAAAATGAGAATTAACAAATAGTTCTAGTATCAACTTTGGGAATGTTCCATTTTCGGAAATCAGGAAGCTTATTATCTTCAACAGTGTGATCTTCTTCATTTACAATATCAGGAGGATAACCAGTCTTGGAGCTGACAGAGGAGTTGGATCTCTACAACTTATCCATACTGTCCTAGATTTAACACTCAATTATCATGTTTTCTCACAACCATTGCATTCCGTAACACATACCCTAAGCAACCCTATACCACACACATGCCCTACACGCCCTCTCTTGGCTCAAACGGGCCTTACAATCAGGTTCTGGGAATTCACTTTACATCTAGGGTAGCGCCAACAACAGTAAGAAGGAGACATAACAACAGAGCACCAAAGTTTCGAGTAAGCACAGACAAAAGACAAAGACACAACAACACTATCACCAACCAGAAAAGAATAACTCTGATACCATAAAGGGGGGAGGGGGCGCACAGCTGAAGAGATGGAAGCACAAGACGGTAAGAATGAAATGCTTTGAGGGCTAGACATTCATCCAGACATCTCTTTCCCATTTTGGCAGAGTACTCTAGCATCGGATGGAAACAAAAGGACTATTAAATCCTTTAATAGCATCTTGAATAATTTGTGGAAGTTGGCTAGCTTGATAATGGCTTGTTAATTTTATATACCTGATAAAGCCATATTCAAACATTTGGGAAAGCCAGTTAGGATCCCTATCATCATCATCTTCTGAATCATCAGCAACAAATGAACCATCATCATAATTAATTAAGAGACTAGGAAATGGGTGTTTTTTTTCATACACTCTGAGAGTGCTCCCAAAGTGTTCTTCCCAGTCCAACTGGATAAACACGTTATCACCTTCATCTAGTTCATCAGGATCAGGAAGCACAGTATAATATATATATATATATATATATATATATATATATAACCTCAAGCATAGTCTAGCTCTAGCCCCTATTGGAACATGACCAAATTGCAAAGCTGACAAGGTTGTAAGAAAAGCCGACCAAGCTTAACTTTTGACGACAACCTTTGAGTGAGGAAACTGTATCTGGGATTGTGAAGTCTAAGTAAAGTGAACTATCAATACTCAGGTAATCTCTCACTTAAATCTTCATATTATGAATTCTATAGGTGAGTTTGGTTCAGCTTTTTGAAACTGAGCTTTTTGAAAAAGTGGGGTTTTCAAAAAGTGCAGTATGAAATTGAGTTTTTTGAAAAAATTAAGTGTTTGGTAAAAACGGTTAAAAAGTGCTTTTTGAAAAAGTTGAGTGTTTGACTAGCACCTATAAAAATAGTGGTTTGAGTGGTAAATTATCAAAAATGACAAAGTTAATAATAAATGACTCTCTTAATAAAAGATTTTGTAAAAATGTATTTGGCTTTAACATTTCTCTTTTCAAAAAATATTATGTCCACAACATTTTCACAATAAATTTTCACAATATTGTGAACTGGCGTTACTCAAATATATTCTATTCTTTTAATATATTTATTGGCACCTTGCCCCACACCCAACCCAACCCATTTCCCTTTTCTTTTTCTTTTTCTTTTTTCCTTCTGTTTTTCCTTAGCCAACCCTACACCTTTTATAACGCCCCAGCTCAATTCAAGAGTAAAGAGAGAGAAAAAAAAAAAAAAAAAGGTTCAGATATTTTAAGGAGCCACACGTGTAACCCCACCTACCCCACTCCCCTCAACCACACATTTCACAAGAATCCTAACTCTCTTGGCCAGCCACTCATTTGCTTCTTCTTCTTCTTCTTCTTCTTCTTCTTCTTCTTTCTTTTTTTTTTTTTTTTTTCATACAACAAACACTCCTCTCTATCACTCTCTCATCTCCTTCCACGGTACCCACTCCATAGCACCACCTCCACCATAATTTTACACCAAGGATCACCAGAAAACTCCATAGAAAAAAGGTAAGACTCACTCATCTCTAAAGGAGTTTATTTCAGATCGAGAAGATTCACCTATTATATTCTATGTTTGTCATTTCAATTTTCAGTGTATTTAGTGGTTAGTGGGATGAGGGTAATTTGGGTCATTCCTTGCATTTCCAACGGTAATATTGATTAAAAGCGTTTTTGCATTTGCAAAAGCTCGAGAAACCTGTCCACACGTTTTGGATGAATTCTTTGCATTTCAAAACGCATATTTTTTGAGAAAGCACGTTTTGAAACATTACCAAACACCTGATTTATTTTTTTGGTTTCAAAAAGCATTTTTTGCCGTCTGAAAGCTAAAACAAGCGGGCACTATATAAAATTTGAGATTTGATATGCTTGATTAGATTGTTGGGTCATGATTTATTTAGTGTGCTATTGCAAAGAGAAATGAGAAAAATGTTAGGTATGATAATATGTTTTGTGGTGCTGAGAAACCACAGAAAGTGAGTTCCTTATTTTTATCTTTATGAGTACATTATTTATTATGTGATTTGGTTCATTTGGTAGGATTCTAGGTTGTGATTTGTGCATTGTGTTTGTGCTGTTTGAAGAGAATAATCAAATTATGTGCTATTTTATTTTTCTTGTATTTTCAATGACATGGGTTACTCATAGAAGTTGGTTCTATTCTCATACTATTTTTCCCTCTTAGGAAAAAAGAAATGGGATTGGAAAGGTCTGCTGATATTTTCTATTTTTTGGGTTTCTAAAATGCTAGGTACACAACATTTTTCATAATCTATTAAAACAAATCAAATGCACTAACAACCCTAGAAGCATTGCCAAGAGGGTGAGTGTGAGATTGATGATCACTCACTTTTTTACATTTTTTTTTTTATACAAAACCACTATCAACTGTTTGTGTTTATTCCTAATTGATGCTTCCTCCACCTCTCCCTCTCTCTCTCTCTCTCTCTCTTAGGTTCGAAGGACTCGAATAAGTTATCGTATAAGAAAGCTTTAGGAGCTAGTGCCCAACAAGGATAAGGTAGCCTTTAATTTATAGCTAAACCTTTTTTTCTTCGTCTTTTATTGGTGAAAAATTAATCCATTCATGGTGTTTTCTTTATTGAGTGAAAGGAAAACATTGTGGTCTTTGTGTTGTGTTGCTAATTGAAGCTAACCAGCAAACATGCTTGTGCAAAAAGTAGATTCTCAAGAGAAGATAAAATAAAAATAAAAAGATTAGTTACCACGAGTAGTCAACAGTTTTAGTTGTCTGTAGATGTGAACCCTCTTGAATTTAAATTTTCTATTTGTTAGATCCAGCATTTTGGCAAACAGTATTAAAAGTTTAATGTCAAAAGTGTTGTCCACGGCGACGGGTCTAGGAAACTTTAGATGGGGGAACCAAAGCAAAGAAATTCAATTTGCTCAATAGGACATATGAAGTATAATTTTCCGATAGTCAAAGTAAAATTTCTGCTTATCTTTCATACCAAATTGAAAAGTTCTAATAAGGGGGCTTTGGGGTAGCCTAACATGTTCATCCTTTTGGTTATATGAATGCGTGGGAGAAAGGCCTAAATGTATTGATGTTTTGTTTAAATGAAATTATAAACCTTTGATTATTAAATTTACTAGATGAATACTTTTTTCGTGGTGTGATATGTTTCACTACTTGTGAGATTTGATAATTCAATCCTAATATTGGTGGTTTTGTATATACAGATGATTATCAACAAACCCCAGCAATGGAAAATAGGCCTAAAAGACATGGTCCTACAAGGCTAGCTGACATATGGGCATTGAATGGTGAGTACAAAATCCCGTTGTCGTTAAATGATCAAGGCCAACCGATTGGGGAGGATGGTAGTTGGGCTCTTTTTGCAAAAATGGCTTATTATGCTCGCTTACACCTGCTGGGTGGCGACATGTTCCTGAAAATTTTAAACAGGATTGTTGGATTGAGATTAAGGTAATATGAAAATAAAGTATAAGTAACAGTCATTTACAGCCGCTGTCCTAATTAAATGTCATATTCAGTAGGGTCCATGCTTGTGTTTTGCTAACTCTACTTTTGCATTTCAGAAGCGGTATCTAATTGACCCCAATATTGTCGCACCATCTGATCAAATGGTATGGGCAATGCATCAACTCGGGGTATTGAGGAGAAATCAGAGGACTAAGTTGAAGAAGGATCACTGTAAACGTGGGATGACAAAGGAACAAGTATTGGCCAACAAACTATTGACGGTTGACAAAGTGCAGTGAATGGATGGTTAACTATTGGTTTTTGGACAAAACTGTGGTACTGCTACTTTATTCGTCTATCTCATTTTAGTGGTAATTTAGTCTAAAGATGTTTTGTTTTCATATACTTTGACGGTAATGTGGTTGCAGACATTAAGTAACAAGGACAAGGTCAGTCGAGATAAACAGAAGGAGATAGCAAGGTCTGGGGCCAAAAGTTTTGCTCGGGTTTCTGATGAAATGGTAAAAAATGCATTACAAGTGCTACTGTATTCGTGTATCACATAAGCTAATTTTATGCTTCTGAATCAAACTAAATGTTGAAAATACTCTTTTACTTTCTTGCTGGTGGTAGATATAAACTTAGAATTCATGAACACCTTAGTCAATGCAAATGATAAACAACATGACAATTATGAGAGCAATTGTGTTTATTGTATTTGTTCATCATGTAGGCAAAAGCTAACGGGGTTCTAGGCAAGCGCGCAGATGTGTATCAAAAAGTATACACTAGGAAAGATGGGGCTGCTGTTACTCCCTATGCGCAAGAAAATATGGTAAGCACAATTTGAATCGAATTTTAGTGTATTTTGCGTTTGTATTGTTATGGTGTGTAATATGTTATTTGGTTCTTGTGGGAAAACATATAGGATAGGATGGAAGAACTTTTGACTTAAGAGGGCATGCGACTACAAGAAGAGCTTGGTAGTGGAGTCCTCTGGTCCAAAGACGATGTGTATGCTCGGGTGTTTGGTCCAGAGCGCCTTGGACGTGTACGTGGGGTGGGATTTGGAATCACCCCATTTGGAAGAAGTGCCATAAACCTTTCACAATTTACCTCGACTCCATCGTTGTCAAGCAGAACGACCCAAAGGATTTTGAAGTTGGAGACTTCCCTTAGGGAGGAACTAGCCCAATTAGAAGAAAGGCATCAAGAACAACTCTCCCAAGTAGAAGCAAGGCATCAAGAACAACTCTCCTAAGTAGAAGCAAGGCACCAACAACAAATGGCCGAAGTGATGATGCATATGAGAGAAATGTTTGCCCAACATAGCCCTTGTATGCGTGATTTATGCCCTTCTCAGGTACCAAACAAATGTTATTTAGCAAAACACTACTTTTTGCAATGCATTGTTATGTGATATTAATACGATGCCTTTAATATATTTAGCATGGCAATGCTTGATGGGGACTCTCAGGTAAAACAAATACAATTAGTATGTCATTGCATCACCTTTGAATATATAGAATGTAGCTAAGATCATTAAGGTAGGAATAACCTGAACAAATAATAAAAATATACAAAATGACATGAACTTTACTTCACAAGGCAAAAACTAATTGGATTGGCAGTTCCTCGTGTTCATGTCCCTGGCACGTAGGTTTTGAAGAGGAAAAAAAATATATTCATGATGGTGAGACAACTATTGGGATTGAGGGTTACGTGGTGTTTTGTTGAGTTGTATTTGTGTTATGTGGTTCATCTACCCCCCACTCCTCTACTTTTAGCAATTACAACACAAAGAATAGGCAATGGAGGACTTCTAGATGGCTTATAATTTGTTTCTACTAGTCCCATATTTATTTGAATGTTGTGCATTCTTTTCCTTCTCTTTTTGGCAGTAATTATTATCCTGTGTAAATTCCAAATTGTATAACATTAAAACAAAAGGTGATACAATAGGCTGAACAGGTGATTGAAAAATTTATTGTATCTTTTGCTTTCAGTGATTTAAAATTGTGGGGGCTTATGCTTAGTAAGACTAACACTGTGTAACACATGGCTGCTGCTAATTGCAAAGTTTCCTTCCTTCTTTAAATTTTGTTAAGTATTATTTTACTTTTCTTTTTATAAATAAAGAAGGGGTTATCCTAAAGTTTGGCATGCTTGTACAGGATGGTGGTCTAGAACTTGTTCTAGGGAAGTAATTTAATCTTACTTTTGGCAACTGGAAACTAGCTGATGGGATGTACCATGTTCTATATTTTTTGTGATGTAAAAATCTTTTGGCAATTTTTTGTTGGGAACTTGTTTAGTTTTGGTAATGAAATTATCTATTTGTTGGCAATTGATTGGGAATTGTTTATGTATATTTTTTGTTGAGTGCTTGTAGATAATTATTGGTTGGGAACATAGTGTAAAATTATTTGGGTCGGAATCATAGATTTAGCAAGGAAAAAAAAAACACCTATAGCCACATTTTTAAAAACACGGCTATAGACAAAACCAATGTAGGGGACTTTAGCCACGTTTTTAAATGCAGCCCAAAGATGGTCTATAGCCGCATTTCAAAAAACATAGCTACAGGTCAGCCTATAGCCACATTTAAAAAACGCCGCTATAGGTCCAAACTATAAACGCATTTTAAACGCAGCCCAAAGCGGGTGTATAGCCACGTTTTGTAAAAATGTAGTTATAGGTCTCAGCCTATAGCCACGGGTGGAAAAATGCTGCTATAGCTTCAAACTTGTAGACGCAGTTAAAAAATCGCGGCTATAGACCCACAGGGGCTATTGTCGCGCAATATAAGCCAAATTTGTAAACACAGTTATAGCCTATAGCTGCGTTTTTAGGGTTTATAGCTGCGTTTTTGAAACATAGCTATAGCCCTCATTTCTTGTAGTGAAGTGTAGGAGATTTAATTTATATATTTATCTTCGTTAGTTGAAAACTTGTAAAAGTGAGTATGATAAGGGTATTTTAGGCAATATTTTAGTGAGAGTTAGTGTTGCATTTTTACCAGATTGTCCTTTAGTTTTGTCTCTACTTAAATATAGGGGTGTAGGGGCATTTTTGAACTAAAAAAATGAGGAATTCAAACAAGGAAAACCCCTTAAATAGTAGTATAGATAATAAAAATAAGGATAAATTAGAAAAGAAACAAAATCTTTTCTCAGAAAAGAAACAAACTCTAAATCCTAATTCAAAATTCAAAATTCAGATAGGAATCCTAGGTCAACTAAATTAAATAGAATCAATAAAAGGAAAATTTGTTACTCTTCCAGTCCCAATTTAAAGCTCTACTGGACATTATCTTCTAATTTTTTTTGGAGGATCCCAATCCATTACGATTGTTGCCACCGAATTTAAGAAGGATTCTAATTAAAAAGGACTCTAAATGGAAACGTCAACATTGATAGTATTTTGAGCATTGTTTGACTTTAGCTTCCTACGTCAATCTCTACCCTTTTTTTTCTCCTTTTTTTTTCTTTTATACAAGATAGAAATCCTTGAACTCGACTCTTGCCTACCACGCTCTACAAACGCTTATATTTGTGGAGTGACCATCGTGCCAAGGATGTGTGGCAATTTTTTTTTTTTAACAGCAATGTTACAACCACAAACCATTTTACAACATTTTTACAAATTGTTGATGTGTTCAAATTTCTTAATGGTTTTCATCTGAGTCTACTATTAACATCACTTTTTCATTTACCAATAACCAATAACCACTCACCACATTAGCAATTTGTAAAAAACTTTGTACAAAAATTTGTATATCTAACATTAATCTTTTTTAAAACATCAATCTCTACTTGTTAAAACAATAATACTCTTATAAAAATAAAAGAAGAGTGTGACATAGTTGTAGAGAGTCTCAATGTTGTCTAGAGGATCAAATCCCTAACCTTAGCCTTCCTAGCCACCATTTATGATCTTCTCTTCAAATTTTGGTAGGTCACTTCAAGGGGACCTATCCTCCATAGCAGGGGAGAAAAGAGAATAGAGAAGAACAGAGAGAAGTAGAAAGAGATAGAGTTCAATCACAAGATTATTCATATATGTCCAATTACAATGAGCTAATCCCTATTAATAAGGATGGCAATGGGGCAGGGCGGGTCCAAAGGATAGGGTCTTTGTCCCTGCCCCACCAGATTTTGTCTTACCCCATCCCTGCCTTGCCCTGCATGACGGGAAAAATTTTCTTGCCCCATCCTTGCCCCTTGGGGCCCTGCAAAGCCTTGCACCACCCCGTAAAACTCTACTTTTTGTTAATTTGCCCTACAACTAGTATAATTTTTCTAATGAAACCTATTTCATTAATAAAAATATACTTGAAATTACAACTAAATTTATCCTATCAAATTAAATCAATTTTTAGAAAAAAAAAATTGAATAGTATATCTAAGTGTTTAACAAGACAATCATAAAAAATTAAAATAAAAAATAAAAAATCTCATAGTATAACACATGACAAAATAAAGGCAAAAAACCACATTGGGTAGAATAAAATAAGCTAATATTAATATATTTGTTTAAATAGTATGGTTTTAGGGTATGAAAATTTTACAATTATAACCCTTAGCAACGCGAGGTGGGTCTAAAAAGTCTAAATCCATCCATTCCCTGCCCCATGATGTAGGGCTAAAATCTTGCCCCATCCCCGCCCCACCACCTTTACGGGGCAGGAAAAACCCGCACGGGGCAAAGCGGGGAGGGGCAGGTTAAGGGGAGCGGGGAAAAATTGCCATCCCTACCTATTATATCAATCTCTGAAACTAACTACTTCAGGATTACCGGCTAATTTAGCTAACTATCCCAACTGTCAATAGCTAACTAACCCAACTGCCACTTAACTACTGACTACTTGCCATACACGTCAAGAATAATGACAGTATTACCCCAACCCACCCATAAGCCAATAGCACAAGTGCCTAACATTCTCAGCTTCAGCTTTAAATATATAGTAGCATATAACTCATGCATATGCACTGTACAATTAAAAACAAGGCTTAAATGCAATTTTGATTTCTACGTTTTGGGTCCATTTTTATTTTGGTTCAAACTTTTCTATTTTACCGTTTTTCCTAAAATGAAAAACAGATTCCATTTTGGCCCCTACTATCATCTCACTAACAGAAATTACTTACGTAGTAGACAAAGTGTATTGTTGGCATACTAAATGTTGATGTGACCATTAAAATAATATTTTAAAATAATTAATTTAATATTTAAACATGTCACATCAACATTTGAATTTAAAAAATGCCATGTCAGATAAAACAATAAAACAAATTCTAAACTATTTTTTAAAAATAAAATTAATTAATAAAAATTTTCAAATTTTTCTTTTCTTTTCATTATCTTGTTAGAAATAACATATTTGGCTAACCCAAAAAAAAAAATTTTGGTATTTTTGTTTCTTTTCTTTCATTTTCTTAGCAACCAAACCCCAAAATACATTGAGACCAAAACCCAACAATCATCAAAACACCAAAACCCATTGAGATCAAAACCCAACAATCACCAAAACACCAAAACATCTCAAATCCAAAATACCAAAACCCATGGAGACCAAAACCTAGCTATCAACAAACCTACCCCACGACCCACCACCAAACCCAACCAACCACCACTTCATAACCACCAACCACCACTACCATAGAGGGACGAGGCAAAAAGAGAGAGAGAGAGAGAGAGATTGATCTGAGTGAGAGACGATTACTATAACAAATTTGTAAATTTATACATTTTTAACTTGACTAATGAGGATGATTATGGGACTTAGATGTGTAAAATTGAGTTCCCCCCCCCCCCCCTATTTTGCTTTGTCTAATGCAAATACTATTATATTGCAATGTTGTTGCCATGCAACGCAAGATTTACGTACCCATCAGCCCATTACCCATTTAAATAATGAGTTTTACACAACATTAACTCACTAAAACCAAAAAAATTAAAAACTTAAATAGGATACGTGGCACAAAATTAGATAATAAATAGAATCCAATAATTTAGAATCTAATTAGATTATCTCTTAGTTTTGACTTATATATATATATATATATATATGACATGAAGTTGTTATGGGAACAAAAAAAAAAAGAGTGAAGGAGAGATGGGTTTTTTTAGGATTAAGGAGGAGAAAAAGTTCATGGTGTTGTGTGATGAGTTTGAGGTTCCATGTCATGATGAATAGTAGGGGGACGGTGTACCATTTGTTTAAGTCCAATTTTTCTCTACTCTACCTTGGATAGTCCAAAGTAAGACTTTTTAGCTATTTTGAGGCATCCAAAACTTTCCACCTTAAAACTTATTTTTTTTTTTTAAACAACAATCGTAATTACTATGGAAATATGAAATAAACCTACCAAGATATGGTCTCGCATCCTCCTTTGAGCTGGACCAGATTGGCAATAATTGAGCTGGGCTTGAGAGTAAACAAAAATGAAATATCAATTGGACTTACCCAAATCAATATGCTAGCCGAGGTAGCAAAAATCAGTCTATCAATGTGGTGTTGTGATGTGAGTTCCAGTTAACTCAACTGGTAAAGTCTCTGATGGTTGTATAAGAGATCTGGGTTCAATTCCTGCCTACACCAAAAACTGATTGATGTCTTAGTCTGATGATAAAAGTTATCATCAGGAGTGGACACCATAAGTTGAAACTCTCTGTTGTGATTGTTAGGTTATTACTTACTCTAGAGTCTACAGTCTAGACAATGGGCGCAGAGGGAAAGTTACGACAACGGATGGGAGTAGTCCTCCTGGGGTGTACTTCTTCTTCATCACACTTCAAACAAAACTTCTGCTCGACTAATTCAATCACCAGGTTAACGAAATCGACCATATTCTTAATATTCTCTAGTTTGTTATCATTATTAAACTCAATATCAGCTAGGATGATGAAATTGAAACCTATTTCAAGGCCCTTAACCCTAGTCTTGACCTTATTAACCATCGCTTATGGAATGTTCGTGGCTTCCATTCTGAGTAATAAACCTCTTCATCATCTTCTCTTCCAATCACCTCCTCCTCCTCCTCCTATGATGATGATGATGAATCGAGCACTTGCAATCGCACGGCTTCCTTCGCCTCCACCACTACCACCATATGCAATGGTGAACGATTCTTGTAATAAGATTACCAAACTTATGAAGCCAAGGGCCTGCGTTGACAGTCTCATGAAAATCCCATCAACCAAATAAGCCACTGACACCACCCAACTTATCACAATCGTAGCCGACCTAATCTACAGTTTGTCACTGACCTCTCGCTTCGAGTTCAACCGCTACTTAACTGTCCACCATGCCACTTTCAGCGATTACTCCATTATGTGTTTGCGTCAGTGTGAGGAAATGTCGGAAGCCATTATCAATTATTGGGAGTACACCCTCTTTGAAAAACATTATTTAGGGCAATACGTTGGAACATTGCTGAGCTTCTGGAACAAAGTTCGTGACTTTAGGTGGGGATGTATACAAGACATTGATTACTATGTTTCTGGAGAAGAGAAGACCACTCCCTTTTTGATGAGATTGACGATTTACGTTGCTTGGGTAATTCTCTTTCGGAAAGTGCAGGGATTTTATTGATGAAACTTAAGGAGTTGAAGCCAATGCCTTTGGCGGTGTCCCTGTATAAGCCGGATCCAAAGCGTTTTTACAAGAAGGGTTGGGGGCCTCACCCAATTGTACCTAGGGTTTACCGCTTCTTTTCGTGGCTCACAAGTGTTTTGTCATCAGCCGATAAAATTATCTCCATGGGATAGCTCCGACTTAGACTGTATCTGTAAAGACTATAATGCTTCCTAGCCTCTATTCCTATAAAGTTTTTGCATTTTGTCTCTAGTTTTATTATTTGAAGTTTTAAGTCTACTATTGAACAATTTAGTTTAACAACTATTTTGTTAATTCAGTTCAACCTATGCTAGCTTTTTCTGTATCTTTCCTACTAGAACGGTACCAAAGCATGTGTTTTTTTTGTGTCAAATATGTTAATGATAGTTCCAGTTTAATAAATTACAATTTCTTATAAATAAATAAAAAAAGAAATAAACGTTAATGATAGAGGTTTGAGGTGGCCATTACACAACAGGTTTACACCTTGGGCATAGAATTTGTTGGATATTTTTACAAAAATATCATATTTTATTTTAATACTTATTTATGTGAATTGAGGAAATCAATTATCCTTTAATGAGAGATGTTGATTGCTAAATTTTGAAATTTAAATATAATTTAGAATTTGAATAGCTATTATCAATGGTTTTTAATTATGAAAATTTTGAATATTAATGTAATATTAATACCATTCAGCATATTTGGTTTTACTACAAATATATACTTTCCATTCTAAACATTTTGCATTCAAATGTTTTTTTTCGAATATAATATGTTAACGTCATATTTAGAAGATTTTTTTAGCAAATTAAGTATACAAGCTATTTCTGAATTATTATATATTATAATAAGTTACCATATATACAAGTATTTACTATTTGGTTTAATGGAAAGTCGAAACAGCTAGCAATATTTGTAATATATATTCGAAAGCTTTCTAAAAGGATTTTGAATAAAGTTCAGCTATGTTATGGGCTATTGATTTGTTTTCAATGGCATTATGACCAAGGGAGTCAATACCGTACCAGAGGCTGTACCGGTTTGCCCAGCGGTACGGTATATTTCGGATACCAGTCAATACAGGTGTACCGTTTCGGGTTTACCGCTATTTTTTATATTTTTAAATAAATATATATATGTATGTGTGTGTATATATATTATAATAAATATAAAAGTTTACCATAAAACATTTCCTCAATTCAAAACTAATTATTCATAATTTTAGACTTTAGTATCAATTAAAAGAAAAAAAAAAAACACACAATATAAAAAATATAAAGCTTAAAAGTTACCATTGCATACTAAGAAAACAAATAATACTAATAAGTTAATGCAAATAAGTTATCATTCTACCTTAACAAAAATTCAAAAATTACAAAACTTAAAAAAAAAAAATTAAAAAAAACATTTTTCTGTATCGGCCGGTACGCCCGGTACCAGCCGGTATTGCCCGAAATTGGCCGGTATGGCCGGTACGGCCGGTATTTAAACCGGTACGAAACATTAATATTTCGATACCGGTACAGTACGTACTGGCCGGTACGGCCGATACCAGTACGGTATCGACTTCCTTGATTATGACACCAAAAGACAATATGATTTGGCTATTAATTTGTTTTCAACGTATATAGATTTGGCAAAAGACTTTTGATGTCCGGCTTTTATATTATATTATATTATATTATATATATATATATATATATAGAAAGTGTGCGCACCCAAAGCTGAAACCAGTTGGGCTGGGCCTCACTTGAGCTCACAACTTACTTGTATAATGGGTTTGGATTTCCTACACTGGGTCGTTCTAAACACCAAGGCTCAACTGAATCACTTTCCTCTCCTCGGGGGTCTGAACCACTTCCTTACTCTGTTTTCTCTCTAGGTCGTCTCTACCGGCTCGGCGACGCTCGTTTCGTGCTTCCAACTCCAGGTCTTGTACTAACCTCCGCAGCCGCTCAAGCTCTTCATCCCTGACGTCGGGCTGCCTATGCCAGGAGCATGGGATACCGTTCTCCCCGTTTGATACGACCCTTCTCCAAGGCCGGACCGTTCTTCCAGTTGCTCGTAAAACGGATCCTCGCATCTCTTCTGCCTCTGTTCCCACCAGGTGGAGCCCTTGGAAGACCCTGCCGAGCCACTCTCGGCGTTACCTCCAGACATCTCTCTTGTATACGAGTCTCAGCGGAACTACTGCTTAGTAGGATTTCCCACAGACGGCGCCAATTGTGCGCACCCAAAGCTGAAACCAGTTGAGCCTTGGTGTTTAGAACGACCCAGTGTAGGAAATCCAAACCCACTATACAAGTAAGTTGTGAGCCCAAGTGAGGCCCAGCCCAACTGGTTTCAGCTTTGGGTGCGCACAGAAAGAAAGAAAGAAAACTGATATCAAACCTTTTGATTCTTTGGCTAAGGACAAGTATCACATTATTTTTGGATTACAAAGCTACAAACTTTCAAAAACAATTTTAGGTTAAAATATTATTTTGTTCCCTAAACAAAAGTTTGTTTTTCATCCCTAAACTTTAAGAAGTTCATTTTTCGTCCCTAAACTATTGAAAAGTTCATATTTCGCCCCAAAACTATTGAAAATGTTTTATTTATATCCTTAAATTTTATGAAAAGTTTATTTTTCATCCCTAAACTATTGAAAAAGTTCTTTTTTTAACTTATTTTTGTCTTTATACTATTCAAAAAAACTATTTACAGAGTTTAGAGATGAAAAAATAACTTTTTTAAAATTTAGAGACGAAAACAAACTAAAATAGTATTTTACCCATAATTTTATTATTGTTCTAAACACTTACCATCTATGGCTTCTTACTATTCACAAAAATATTTTATCTTTTACTAAATTTTATGAAAAAAAAAAGTATTATAGAGAGCTTATATCCTACGAGCAATGTAGGCTTGCAAGGCTAATCAGTAAAGGTGGCTAGACTGTTGTATCCTGAGGACAATGTGCAAAAATTATTTATCTAACTACATACGATATACTGTAGACGGCACAATTTGTCTTAAAACAGTGACTTAGT
The DNA here is from genome assembly GCA_019022515.1 of Quercus aquifolioides. Taxonomy (NCBI): domain Eukaryota; kingdom Viridiplantae; phylum Streptophyta; class Magnoliopsida; order Fagales; family Fagaceae; genus Quercus; species Quercus aquifolioides. Next base: position 11,339,914 of record CM032330.1, on the reverse strand, counting down.
CCACACCTCATCTCCGCCACCTCTTTTAGTAAAATCATATTGTGTAATTTAGGAAAAGTCAGATAATATCTCTCCTTTATTTCCAACAGAATTTAAGATTAGTGTAAAAAATTTTATTTTATCTACTGTCGTTCTCAGGCTTCATTCTTGTTAGATTGTCACTTTGACTTAGATGTTATCTTTAATAAACCAGAGCTACAATTTGTCACTAACCGCAAGCACCAAGTACTTCAACCAATACTTGGCAGTCCATTATGGCGAATTGAAAGTTTATCTGTAACTGTTTGTGGAAATGTTTGACAATATTGTCAATTATTGGGAAGATGACTTCGCTTGGTATATTCACTTTCCTCATAATATCGGAATCTATGGAACCTTGGAGCACTTATGGGACTCTAGGATTGTATTGTCAATTACGATAGCTTTACTCCCTAGGAAGAGGAGAGGACAGAAAGAAAGGTGTAAAGCCTTGAAGGAATTCGTGACCTCCATTACCAATGAGATTACAAATCTACTCCATCAGGGCAGTTCTCTTTCAATCACTGCGGGATTTCATCGACGAAACTACAGAGTTGAAGCCAATCCCCATGGTGGTGGCTCTGTATAAGCCAAACACAAGGGTCGAGATATATGCCTCTATTTATGCCTGTAATGCTTCCTATGGATTCGTTTGAGATTCGTTTATTTTGTTGAAATTGAAAATTTTTTGCTGAAAGTACTATAAATAAAGATAAAAAGTTAGCTGAAATAATACAGTAGAACCCATGAATAAAAGAAAAATTAAGCTGAATAGTAAAATAAGTTGACAAAAATAGTATTTGCCAAATGGACACTGTGTCTATTTGGCTAGATTATTTTTGCCAATTTATTTTACTATTCATCTTATTTTTATTACTAATCATGGGCTCTATTTATATTGTTTTGACATTTTTTAAGTAATTTTATTAGTAAACGTTTAGGTCAATATAGCTTAACAACTATTTTGTTAATTATCAGTTCAAATTTTCTTGTATTTGGTTGCATCCCCATATGCTTTCCGCAAGTCCATGACTTGCCCAAATAACAGCACTACTTGCACAACATCGTCTATGCTAGCTTTTGCTTTATCGACCTTGTAATCTATTTTGCTTCGTCATTAGGCATGTAAAATATAAATATCTTTGAATAAATCAATTAATTGTCTTATTGTTGGCTCACATATGATGTAGCATATACATGTATATGGAAATTGCTTTCATCACAAAGTGCAACATAATTCCTTGCTAAGGGTCATTCTAAAACCCTTCCATTTTGAATATTTTTTCAATGTAATGTCTTATTTTCTGATGTTCATTACTATATTTGAAGTACACATTTGATCGAGAAATCCTCTCTGTTCTTTAAAAAATCTCTACCTTTGTTAATCTTGAAAATTGAAAACGAGGGAAAGGAACTAATTAAGGCTACAGAGGTCATAATCTTTTATAGGTTATTGTGGCATTATTCTATGATGCTCTCCCTATTTTTTTTATGAGACATGTTTCTCCTTTGCAAAGTCCACCATCAAGTGTACTGGATGGTTCAACAAGTGACTGAATTGCTCTTCTAGTGTAAAACAACCTATAAAAGATTGGGGATTATTAGAGGATATTATTTTAAAAGGATCATTTATCTTGGTTTTTGTAAAGTTGTGATTTACAACTATGTGTTTTGTTGGCTTTTATTCCGTGCCAAATTTGATTGTAATTCTTATCAATCGTTTATACCCTGTATTTATTGTGGGAATTGATGTAAGGGTTGTGTGATAGAGAGTGTGTGAAGACTCAAGCAAAATTGGAAGCTGAAAGAATCTCGCGGGTATGTCGCGACTAAGCTTCCCGCGAAGTGAGGCATGTGCCCTGCACATGCTGGAATTCGAAGAGTCAGGCCAGGTGGAGACAACTGTCTCTCGCGAGTATCTCGCGGGTAAGGCCTTCCCGCGAGATACCCGCGAGACATGCTGTTCTGCCAGCCTGTACTGACTGACTCACACATTTTGCACCTATCTTATATAAACCCTCATTACCCACAAATGTTGAGGAATGCTTCAGAGAGAAAACCCTAGCTAAACACATTTGCAATTAGAGATTGTCATCCCCACCTTTCTCTATACACTTGCTTGTGGTATCTCCTCAACCCTTCCCTCTCCATTTCCACACCATTGAGAGGTTGATAGCCCAAACACTTACCACACCTTTTGAGAGTGTTGAGTGACGTTTTGGTGCTGCTGGGAAGCATTGGAAGAAGCCTAGAATGGCAGATGCAACATGGAGCTTGTTGCGGGATCCGGAGAACTAAGACAAGACACGGTTCCGAGAAGCCTTGTTGGAGTAGGAGCTTGGAGGGCTTAGGTACATCGGGTAGATTAGGCTTGGAGGGTCTCTTGCTTACTCATGTATCCCAACTGATTGTCTAGTGGATCGATTTCCGTTTGGAGGGCGGCGGAGAGGTTTTTTGCCGAGTTCTTCGGTTTCCTCTTCGAGAGCACGTCTCGGTGTTTTCTGTGTTTGCATCTTTCTTCCCTACTCTTGTTTTATTCCATTATACTGCTGTGTTGTCTAGTTTATGGATTAGAGTAGCTTTATTGTTCATCTGCTCGCTTTTACACTATTCCGCACTTTGTATAAAAGTTGTGTAAAATCTATCGAGCCGTAATTTTAATCGGGGGGGTCTAAACAGCTCTTGTGTTTTTCAACACGTTTTCAAGCATTCAATTGGTATCAGAGCGGGTACACTTGCTTGGCTTAAATACCTTAGTGTGATCCTTGACCCTATTTGAGATGGACCGGTTTTAATCGCTCAATGTTCCACCATTTTTTGATGGGAACAATTACGCATTCTGGAAAGTCAGAATGAGAGCATTTCTATGCTCTATAGAAGATACCGTTTGGGATGCGGTAGAGCTCGGCTGGACTAAGCCGGAAGCTCCTAAGGCTAATTGGGATAAGGCGGCTCTTGCAGCAGCCAATGCTAATAGTAAAGCTTTAAACGCTATATTTTGTGTTGTGTCTCCTGATGAATTCCACAGGATCTCTCACATGACAGTAGCCAAAGAAGCTTGGGAGATTTTGGAGACCACTTATGAGGGTACAAAGAAAGTTAAGGACACAAAGCTTCAGATGCTTACCACCAAATTTGAAGAGCTCAAGATGGGTGATGATGAACCGTTTGATTCATTCTATGGGAAGCTCAATGAAATTGTAATTGCTAAACTCAATCTTGGGGAGAAGATTGAAGATGCTAAGGTGGTGAGAAAAGTATTGAGGTCCTTGCCTGAAAGTTTTAGAGCAAAAGTTACAGCCATAGAGGAAAGCAAGGATTTGGATGAGATTAAAATTCAAGAATTAGTTGGGTCTCTCCAAACATATCAGATGGGTCTGTCTTCCCATAAGATGAGTAAATCACTTGCTCTTAAAACCATCACCGAAAGGATGGATGATTCCTCCGAAGAAGATGGGGTGGAAAAGGAAGTCGCATTTCTTGCGAAAAACTTCCGAAAATTTCTAAAGATGAAGAACAGTGGAAAACCTTTCAACAGAGGGAAGTTCTCATCTTCTAGGAGTGATAGAAAAGAGTTTAAGAGGAAAGAAGGGAAGGATTTTCAACCTCCTTCAGACATTGTGTGCTATGAGTGCAATGGCATTGGACATCTAAAGAAGGAGCGTCCAAATTTTCTGAGGGGAAAAGGAAAGGCTTATGCCACGACACTTAGTGATTCAGACTCTTCTGATTCTGACTCGGAAGAGAGCTGTGACGGAGAGGGAAACTACTCCGCATTCATGACCATTGCTCATGTGGAGTCATCGGATGATTTGGATGCACTTGTGAAGGAGCTTGGTGAGCATTCTGATTCAGAGTCTATTGGGATTGTGGAAGAATCAGATGCTGAAGAAGAAGAAGAGAATACAGCTAATCTTCAAGAAAATTACTCCTTATTACTTGAAAAGTCGGGAGAGTATACCAGAGTAGCCAAGGTGACTGTAAGGAAAATGAAGAAAGTTGAGGAAGATTACAAAAGTCTCCTGATCAGATATAAAGAGGCTAAGTGTGAGATTGAGACACTAAATGGCGAGTTGTCTGAAGCCTATACGAAGGTGAGGTTTCTTGAGCAAGAGGTAGTGCAAGCTCATGCCAAGATAGAGAGAGTCTCCTCCCAGAAGTTAGATGATGTTATCTCATCTCAAAAACCTTCTTCAAACAAGTCCGGGTTGGGATACACCGGAGGAAGTAGCTCATCAGCCAAAGCTACCAAAAAAGTGAAATTTGTGAAGGCAATAGAGCCTATTATAGAAGAAACCATCCCTGAGAATGTTAAGGCTGAGAAGAAGAATGTGAGTAAGCAACGGATGGTGAATAAGCCCCGAAATCAATCCATGGGCAGATATGAAACCAGAGGAAGATCTCTCCCAAGATCTCAACGGGGTCCTAGAACGGACTATGTGTGTCACTACTGCGGAATGCAAGGACATACCAGACCCAACTGTCAAAAGCTGAGATCAGACAACAATTCAAACGCATCTCGGTCACGAGGAAGGAGAAATGACATGAGGTCTTGGGGTGGTGAACAACCGAGAAGTCAGAATCGTGATCCTGGCATGATGGACGTGATGAAAATGATTGGTGCCTTCACCACTTGCTTGGAGAGTTTCACCAGAAGGTTTGATAGTCCAAATTCTCGTACCCAATCCGTTAAGGATATCACCCCAAACGCACGTGACGTGTGGGTGAAGAGGGGTACTCATGCATAAGCATTATAACATGTCCACGCATAAATTCTTTCAATGTTTAGGGACATTTGCTGTTATATCTTTTCATGCATTGCTTCATTTTTACTATGGTTATTTTGTACCGGTTGTTTTTGTTAATCTTTATTTTCTTGTTCTGTTTTGGGTGTGTTCAAAAAGGTCAAAAACACATAAAAAATAGAAAATCCAAAAAGTTTGATCACTTTGTTGAGGTTTGTCTCAAAGCATGTTTTGCCTTGTACCTTTGTACTTATGGCTTTGTGCATTTAACGAGCTTAGCTTGTCTCTCATGCACTCATATCATTGTGGAAGAAATTCTAAAATCTATGTGACTGTTGTAAATAGATCTTCAACCTTGTCATGAATGATCAGTGAATGGTTTTGTTGATCTTGAGACATGCATAGACTCATGCCTATATATCTTCCCACGTTTATTTTTTTTGCTTAAAAGAGCTCTCTAATTGTAAATCTCCAAATGAAAAGAGATATAGAGCTGCAAAAGCCTGTCGCACAAACTAGTATTCGACTAGGAAAAAGGGAAAGCGACCAAAATAAAATGTATGATGCCCAACAAGCCAAAGGCTAACTCATCAATTGAAATATCAAAAATTTCAGGCATCTTTCTCTAAATGAGATTCTCTTTGCTCAAAAATTGCAAATGATATGTTAAATATGGAGCCAAATGAAAAGCTTCAATGAATTATTGTCAAGTACGTGTGGGAGGTCATATATGCATGTTTCTATAATTGAGATAGTTCACATAATCTAGTGCTAGTTGTGTATGCCTTGATTGAATTGATCATTGAAGCTTCACATTGGACTAAGGACTATCTCATTTTTGATATCCACACACAACACACAAGTCTATGTTCAATGAATGTCTTATTCATTTGTGTGATTGTACATGTTAAATGTGTTTTCACATGCTCAATCTTTGTTGATCAAACCCAAAAAGATTTTTGAGTGTTTTATTTGTTTTTTGAAAGTGATTTTATACTTTTGTGTCTTTTGTTTTTTATTATAATGCATGTTTTTGTGTTTCTTCAAAAACTGGTTCAGGGGTAGTTTCGCGAGAAGCTCGCGACTTAGAGCTTCCCGCGAAAAGGAGTTGAGGGAAATTTTTATTTTACCATGTCACACAGAAACTTTCGCGACTGTCTCGCGACCAAAAGCTTCTCGCGAAATTCTGTTTGGCTAAAATTGGATTTTTCCAATTTTCAGACAGAAGTTACCGCGACTGTCTCGCGACTGTTTCGTGACCTAATGCTTCTCACGAAAATTTTGTGCTTCAGTGGCCTTTCTCGCGACTGTCTCGCGACTGTCTCGCCACTCTCTAACCCGCGAAAAACGCGTGTTTTCAGTTTTTATATAACTGATGTGACAGTTTTTCAAAACTATCAAACTTCCCTCGCTCAACCTCTCTCAAACTTTTTCAACCCAAAATCACTATTCCATTCATTTCCCTTCAATCCAAGCATTTTTTCTGCACTTTCTTCTTCAAGGTATGTTTGTTAACCATTTCTTTCTAAGTTTTTGCTTAGATTATGCAGAATTTTTGTTAGGGTTTTTCAAAACTGGGAATTTTCGAAACTTTGGGTTGGTTTTCAAAATTGGCTGAATTTTTCTCATTTATTTTGATAGGGCTGTGTCCCATTAGTTGTTTCTGCACTTGTGTTGGCCCCTTGTGGCATTTTATCGTGTATTAAGGGTAGATTTCACATGTTCATGCATTATTCATGTATTTTTTGCATTTGTGCACGCTAAGTGTTTGTCAAAATGTCCGAGTGACATTTTTGTGCTAATTTGGAATCAAGTGATTTCAATCCATAGACTCTCACTTGTTTGACCTTATCTTACTTGGTTTGGTCATTGATTTTGTGTTTCAATCACTTTGTTCATGTTGCACACTTTTGGCACACAACTAGACACTCTTGGCACTCAACTAGGCATACTTAGGCACCCTCATGCATCTCATGCCGCACACACTCATCAGCACATGCACACAGACACACACTCTTGCACTATTTCTAATTTTGTTGCATTGTAGTTATGCCTTATAAGTTGGAACCTTTTAGCATATTGTTTAGTGTTTATCATGCTCTGTTTTTCAGTTAGTCTATGTCTGATTTGGCACTAACTTGAATCTAATGAAGTTTGTCTTTTGGTTTGTGTTTGTGCATTTTTTTCTTATTTGCCTTGTGATATTGTGCAGATGTCTCCTACCAAGCATGCTGCTAAGAAGAAATCGTCTTCAAAGCGAGCCCGAACTGATTCTGATCATTTCAGGTCTATAGAAGCTGATATGAAGTACAATGACTGCTACAAGGACAAGACAATCATCATGGAACGGGTAGTCCAGTTAGAGACTCTTGAGGGCACTTTCATCCCTGAAGTGTTCAAAGATAGAACTTGGACCAAGTTGCTGAACCCAACTGGAGTGGTCTATTCAGAGATTATCAAAGAGTTCTTCTCCAATGCCACTGTCAACGGAGAATGTATTGAGGGCTGGGTAAGACACAAGGAGTTTACGATTACAAGAGAGAGCATCCAAGATTTTTTGGAGACTCGTCCTCCATCTCAGCAAATCACAGTTGCTTATGAGGACAAATTGGGCTTTATTGCTGATATGATTACAGTCCTTGGTGGTGTGCCGAAGAAGTCATCCATGGACACTCTCAAGTTCTCTCCAGAAATGAGGACACTAAGCTATGTGATGATTCACAATCTGTATCCGGTCACCAATCTCACCACTCTGTCTGCTCCGAGAACAAGATTCTTGTATGATCTCTATACACATAAGGAGATTGACATTTGTGGCCACATCATGCATGTCTTGACGAAGAGCATCACAAAGCAGAATTCACGGACTGTGATGCCGTTCCCCTCTTTGATCATGGGATTGATTGCAAAGACAAAGCTCAAGCTACCCAGTGGCCTCACAGCTGTCCCGAGGGATTACCCCATTGGTGGTCATACTTTGACTAGGAGCACTGCACACATTAGAGGCTCCAAGACTGGTGTGCATACCATACCACCACCACGACAGGTTCAGCAGAAGGAAGCTGAAGATACAGAGGAAGAGATTGACAGGTTCACCTCGGCTCCAGAGCCCTCTGCACAGCCATCATCTTCTGCTCCACCACCAGGCTTAAGCAAACTTGATCAGTTGCTTGCTAAGATGGACCAGATGTCGACAGTGCTTGACTCCCATGTGCAGCACACAGCAGATCAGTTCGCGTACCTTCAGGGACAGATCACCGCATTAGCATCTCAGGTTCAGGACTTGTCCTCCACTCGTGGATCAGACTCCAATTCCGACCAGTTCTAGCCCTTTGGCCATTCCGGTCAAAAAGGGGGAGAAAATTCTGAGGGGGAGCTAGAGAAGAGCTTGCACAGTGTTAGGGGGAGCATAGCCTAGATACATAGTAGCATTGGTTATTGGTTTTAAAGACGGTTTTTATTCAGTATTTTTAGTGTTTATAACTGTTTTACTGCTTTTGGTTTAAAACTTTGATACTATGCTTTATTTAAGTATTATTTCAGATGTTTCTTTTGTGATATTCTCTATGCTTTGTAGCATACTTTGCATGTACCCATGTTGCTTTTGTAAGCTTTAAGGGTTGTTTTGTTTCATTGCGTGTTTTGTAGGCTTTTATGGTTTGTGCCATGTAGTTGCAATACTTTGCTTATGCAGCCTTTATGCTTGTGCTATTGAAGTTTAATGTCATACATTTACTTCACTACATCACTCTTGTGCCCGTGTAGGATTGTTCCTAGATGCATATACGTTCTATGCATTGGTTGAGTGATGAACACTCTTATGCCCTAGTAGGATTATTCGTAGATGCAAATACTTCGAGTATTTTGCATTGGTTGAGTATTGGATTTGCAAATGGTACTCTTCATATGAGCTTATCATCTTGCATATCCGGATGTTCATTCCTTGTGTGAATGAGCATAGTAATTGCTTGTGTATAGTGATTACTTGTTTGATCTTGCCATGATCTAGTGTTCTCTATTTCATCTTGCTTGATCATGCTTTTAATGCTCCATATGCTTTTCAAGTTTTCTGCATACAATGATAATATTTTGTTGTTGTGTTTCAGGAGTTACTTGTTCATATGTTTCAAGAGCTTATCAGAATCTAGAATTAAGTGTGAGTGAGTTTTGCCTGTGTTCCCAAACTCACGTTTAAGTCTAGAATCTGTTTTAGGATTTTGTCACGGAATAGCCAAAGGGGGAGATTGTAAAGTTGTGATTTACAACTATGTGTTTTGTTGGCTTTTATTCCGTGCCAAATTTGATTGTAATTACTTTCAATTGTTTATACCCTGTATTTGTTGTGGGAATTGTTGTAAGGGGTGTGTGATAAAGAGTGTGTGAAGACTCAAGCAATTTGGAAGCTGAAGGAATCTTGCGGGTATGTCGCGACTAAGCTTCCCGCGAAGTGAAGCATGTGCCCTACACATGCTGGAATGCGAAGAGTCAGAACAGATGGAGACAGCTGTCTCTCACGAGTATCTCGCGGGTAAGGCCTTCCCGCGAGACACCCGCGAGACATGCTGTTCTGCCAGCCTGTACTGACTGACTCACACATTTTGCACCTATCCTATATAAACCCTCATTACCCACAAATGTTGAGGAATATTTCAGAGAGAAACCCTAGCCAAACACATTTGCAATTAGAGATTGTCATCCCCACCTTTCTCTATACACTTGCTTGTGGTATCTCCTCAACCCTTCCCTCTCCATTTCCACACCATTGAGAGGTTGATAGCCCAAACACTTACCACACCCTTTGAGAGTGTTGAGTGATGTTTTGGTGCTGCTGGGAAGCATTGGAAGAAGCCTGGAATGGCAGATGCAACATGGAGCTTGTTGCGGGATCCAGAGAACTAAGACAAGACACGGTTCCGAGAAGCCTTGTTAGAGTAGGAGCTTGGAGGGCTTAGGTACATCGGGTAGATTAGGCTTGGAGGGTCTCTTGCTTACTCATGTATCTCAACTGATTGTCTAGTGGATCGATTTCCGCTTGGAGGGCGACGGAGAGGTTTTTCGCCGAGTTCTTCGGTTTCCTCTTCGAGAACACGTCTCGGTGTTTTCTATGTTTTCATCCTTCTTCCCTACTCTTGTTTAATTCCATTATACTGCTGTGTTGCTTAGTTTATGGATTAGAGTAGCTTTATTGTTCATCCGCTCGCTTTTACACTATTCCGCACTTTGTATAAAAGTTGTGTAAAATCTATCGAGCCGTAATTTTAATCGGGGAGTCTAAACAGCTCTTGTGTTTTTCAACACGTTTTCGAGCTTTCAGTTTTTTGTTCATTTTGGATGCTAGTAATTAAGTTCTCACATGGTGTTGATTAAGGATATTTTTGACACTCTGCGTTGATTTTAGTTTTCTGTCTTCCAATGTACCTTCAATAATCTATTTTCTAGGTTTGTATGTCTTCTCTTTAATTGTTGAGAAAATAATAGAAATCAAATTTGCTATTTTTTATGATTCATGTTCTTTTTCCTCGAACATAATTGTATTGTTTATGAAATCTTTGTAAATAGTCTTTTTTCAATCTTTGTAAGATTATTGACCTTTACCCATACAATTTACAATTATTGTATGAATTATTGTTATTCATGAATGTATAAATTTATGAAATTTAGTGCAACTGGATTGGCAATCATACACCTCTTTTGGTATTTAATGTAGTTGATAAAAGAAATTTATTGGGTACTTTGGGAGTATACTTCTTCCGTGAGACCCACCTCTATGTAAGAGAGAAGAAGTATACTCTCGAAGTACCCAATAACAGTCCGTCGATAAAATACATTATTTGATAATAAGTCCTTACTAAAAATACATTATTTCTACATATTTATAAATGGTTCAAGGTCCATACCTGTTGATCAAATATAAGAAAAGAGCATAAAACTATTTTTAAGGTGATTGATTACATTTTTTTTATGTTTATTAATTTTATATGGCAAATAAATTAGGATGCTTATCTACACCTTTTACTACCAAAAAAAAAAAAAAAAAAAAGGTCAAGATTAATAGACAATTTTTTTTTTTAAACTCTTTACTTGATTATAAATAATTTTCACTGTTAAGGACAACAGTTCAATTCTCATGTAAGTCTCTCTCTCTCTATTAACTCAACTTCCAATTTTTTTTTAAATAATTTTTTCTTTATCCAAAATTGTCATGTACTCATTTTATGATTAGTTATTTCATTCTAACTTTTTGTCTTTCTAAAAATACTCATTTTTATTCTCATATAATCACCATCCCAATGTATATTCTTAGTTGTGTGTAGTGTTACTATCAAAGAGTTAAAATCTCTTTTATAAGTTCAAAATTTTTAATTTAATTTTTTTACATAAATAATTTAATTATATAATTGAAATAAATTTTTTAATATACATATACTTTTCTATTAATTCATGCATCGCAAGGGCATAACACTACTTATTATCTAAAATATGATATAAATTGAAATTCAAAATATATCTCAACAACATAAATTTCAAAATTTGTGAATTTAAAATTTAAACAATCAAACATCTATAATTCTTGAGATTTCTCTACAACTAAACATGGCCTATAGGTTTTTTAGTTGTGATTATGTAGGTGAGTAGGGTTGTCCACCAAAACCCAACCCACCCAACACAACCGTTTGGGCCGACTCAACGCCGGTGACAGTGGGCGGTGGATCTCTGCCTCCAGCAACCAAAACCAACGGGCCAGTTGGTAGGTCTTCTCATGAAAACTCGATTCTAACCAACCCAGTCGATCTACACACCAGAATCTCGTCGTTTTCTACTAGTACAAGCAATTCTCCGGTCATTTGAGGTTAGATTTGTTGAGATCTACACAGATCTTGTAGAAATTCGGCAAGATCTCACCACATCCAGCCATCTTTTTCCAAATCTGACGGATTTCAACCAGTTTCAGCCAATTCATCTTCCACAACTCTAACAGAGAATAGATTAGCCAAAATCGAATCCTCAACGACGAGTATAGCCCTATAGGTGAGTGTTGGTCTTGAACCCATAACTTTGACATCTATTGATTTTTCCTATGTTGGGGGGGGGGGGGGGGGGGACGTTATTTCAAATTATTGCTCGTTGACCAAATTTTGTGAGATGCCAAATATCTACCGTTATGAAAATATGCATGTGCACATACCAAATTTTAAAGCTCATTTCTCAAGGAAACTTGCATACAAAATAACTATATTTAAAATGGTTTTGTTTTTTTTAATGAACCTTTAAAAGGGTTAGTTTTTGCATAAAATTTTATAATTTTATCTTGAATGGATTGAAAACTTGAAATGTCTTGTCATTAACCCCACTTTCACTTAGCTTACCACAAACACAACTTCCACATGAGTCTATGGTGACACAACATCACAATAAATTATGAAAGAAATTGCAAATTTGTGTCAAAGTAGACTTAATCTAATCTAATTAGACACAAATTCGCAACTTTTTTCATAATAAAGTAAACTAAAAATAGTTAAGGACTACTTATATTTTTCTCACGAGTTGCTCGTGAGAAAGAACATCATTTACACACTTCGAAGTTGCTTCCATAAACGATCGGTGAAGATTTCACAAAAAGCTGTTTTTTCTTTTTATAAAAAAATTATTTAATATTAAGAGATAATGAGTAAAAAGTTATATAGTTAGCAGTTGGCATCAACCCTTAATTTTATTGAAATATCACTGTGCACGTCCTTCCGAAATTCTAATACCTAGAGCTTACACTAAACCCACCTTCTAGGGCTTGAACAAGCGAGCCCATTGAAAACCTCCAAACACTCATGGAAAGGAGAGATACAACTTCACCTAACATGGGCGGTGGTGATGATATTTTGCCAGAAAAAATGGGCTTTTGCCTATAATTTTTAAACTATGTAGCAATTTATTCCTATTTTGAAACTATATAGCAGTGTGTCTCTTTTTTGAAATTTAATTCCTCTTATAATTTGGCTTTACCATTTTCAAATTATTTTCTGCACTTGTCTGGTATTTTGGCTATAACTTTTTTGCTCATAATTCCAATTGATTTGAGATTGGTGTCTTTTGAAAAGAAATTTAATTCTCTACAACTTTCTAGAAATAGAGAAAACTAAATTTTAATGTTTGCAGGGCCAAAAATGTAATTCAAGTCACTACTGAAAAATCAAGCATTTTATAAAGGGAAATCATATTAATATCGATTGGTATTAATCATATTTCAATTAGTACCGAACGATACTAATAATTTCCCAATTAATACCAATCGACACTAACAGGAAAACTCAAAATATCGATTGGTATAATTGGATCGATAAAGAAACTTGAAATACTTTCCATACTCAATTCTTTTTGTGATATTAAAATAATTAGACATGGAATAACATAATAGTATTTAAGGAATAGATGTTACTATATTGGACATGAATTTAATCTCTTATTTAATGTAACACAAAGAAGCCCTTCTTTTTTAGAGAGTTTTAACCTATAGCATCTGCTCCTGATGATAGGTCTTTATCATCAGAATAAAACACTAATTATTTTTTTATGTCAGCAGAGATTGACTTCCTAATGTACAATGCACGATATCTTACTTCAAGCACGATTTAGATCAACCAGTTCATATATATCATTTTTTTTTCTTTTTGAGAAACATGCATATATCCTTATAATAGCATTCCATCATAGGAAAAAAAATCTTATAATAGCACGGATAATGTCACAAGTGTCATTCGAATTTTGTGCATGAAGTTTTTTTTTTTTTTTTTAAGAGATAATTTTAATATACTACTAACCCAGTTTGAACTCTTTATCCTCAAAACTCTCATTCATTTTATCAAGTGCTAATTCAATTACAAAGCCCTTAACTTATACGTAAAATTTGTTGTTGAATAATTTCTAACATTTTCTTTTTAACATGCACCGTAGCATTACCATGCTCATTGCACAGTATATGTCAAATATAATTGGGAGGGAGCAACAATCAAAAGGATGGATTGCGGTGACTAATTTATGTTTTGATTTTTTTGGGACTAATTTTTAATTTTTGGGGACCAAATTAACTTTCTGACCCAAAATTTAAATAAGTTAAAAATACATTTGTTTTTTTACAGATAAGCTGAAGTTAAAGATTAAAAGGTTATAAAGTTTTTCTCAAAAATAAAAACAGAGTTATAAAGTAATTAAAAAAAAAATTTATGTATTTTTTCGTGGAGTACCTCAGACCCATGACTTTCTGATTGACATATATATGCAGAGAGTCCTGAGGGATTTTCTTGTTGGGTGATGAATTAGGGTACAATTATAGACTCTGAGTTCTTTCTTTTCTTTTTTTTTTTTTTTTTTTTTTTTTCCTTACTATAAATTGTCCCGTGAAACTGAGTAGTCATTCAAAACAAAAGTGGTAAGGCAAAGTGACTGACAAGTCACAAGACATAAAGAAGCAAAACGTGTGAAGGTGAAAAAAAAAAAAAAAAAAAAAAAACTTTAAGGACAGATATATGAGCTACATAATTAACTGGGTAGGTAAACATTCAAACTTTCAATTCTAAAGATTTTTCTTTTCGGGTAAATATGATTGTTTTTGTCATAAGTGGGATTTGAACACACGCCGTCATTAGGGACCAGAACTTGAGTCTGGCGCCTTAGACCGCTCGGCCATCTTGACTTGTGTTTCAATTCTAAAGTTAATTGTATTTAAGATGACTTTTTAAGTACAGAATTTATTAAAATATAAATTTAAGGTATATATTAATAAATTTTTTTTAAATTTTTTATAGAAAAATAAAAAAAAATAATTTACTGTTTTAACATAAAAAGAATTTTACTAGTTAAGCTATTTTTAAAATATTTTATGAAATAATATTAAAATAATGTTAAAAATACAAATTATTTTATAAAAAACTTTACAAAAAACAAATAATTATTGATAAATAAAAATATAATATTATTGGTTGGTTTAAATAAAAATTAGTAAAAAATTTTCATGTTAACATTTTTCAAAAATATTATAAAATAATTTGACATAACCAAAAATTAACATTTAGATAAAGACTTTTTTTGTTCCTAAAAAAAAAAGATAAAGACTTTTTTTTGGAAAGAAAAATAAATAAATAAATAATTTAAAGTACAAACTACAGAATGATGGTACTCAATTCTGTCAAGAAAGCCAAGTTGAACCTTGATTCAAAACTTTAAGTATAGAGTCCACTAGAGCATGATGGTGACTACTCAATTCTGTCAGCAAAGTTGCTTCTGATTGATCAATCTGCTATGGTAAGATTCTTAGGCGATTTTCCTTGTGTTGCTTTATTAAATTAAACCCTTTTTGTTTTTATTTGTGTACCTACTTGAAAGTATTGTAGAGCGTGTGTCCATAGAGGTATGGTGGGAGCCTTGGCTTTTACTCTTGTTTATTTATTTATTTTTTTTTTTTTAATGAACAAAATAGGTGAGTGGAAGTGACTATTGTGACAGACCTAAAGGCTTCACTATTCTTGTTTCTTCACCTTACTTGGCTTGTCAAGAGATCAGGGCTAACCCTTTTTGACTAGAGCATAATGGTGACTACTCAGTTCTGTCAGCAGAGGTGCTTCTGATTGATCAATCTGCTATGGTAAGATTCTTAGACGATTTTCCTTATGTTGCTTTATTAAATTAAACCCTTTTTGTTTTTATTTGTGTACCTACTTGAAAGTATTGTAGAGCGTGTGTCCATAGAGCTATGGTGGGAGCTTTGGCTTTTACTCTTGTTTATTTGTTTATTTATTTTTTATGAACAAAATAGGTGAGTGGGAGTGACTATTGTGACAGACCTAAAGGCTTCACTATTCTTGTTTCTTCACCTTACTTGGCTTGTCAAGAGATCAGGGCTAACCCTTTTTTACGAGAGCATGATGGTGACTACTCAGTTCTATCAGCAAAGGTGCTTCTGATTGATCAATCTGCTATGGTAAGATTCTTAGGCAATTTTCCTTGTGTTGCTTTATTAAATTAAACCCTTTTTGTTTTTATTTGTGTACCTACTTGAAAGTATTGTAAAGCCTATGTCAATAGAGATATGGTGGGAGCCTTGGCTTTTACTGTTGTTTATTTATTTATTATGAACAACATAGGTGAGTGAGAGTGACAATTGTGACAGACCTAAAGGCTCAACTATTCTTGTTTCTTCACCTTACTTGGCTTGTCAAGAGATTCAGATTTGGTCCAATATTTAGAGTACTATAAATTATCTATAATAGCTCTCAATTGTTGAAAATGAAATTAGAAAAAAAAAAATTAATTTCAAAACCAATGAATAAATAAAATGAAAATAAGTAAAAAAGTAAAAGTTTTGTAAATAAAAATATTTGTGAGTAAGATGGGTAATTAGGCGGGTGAAATACCCTAGCAATCGTACCTAATCCCAATCCCTTTGTCAACCACATTTATGATATAGTGTGTGCATTGTTCAATTTTCACATTTAATCATCTATTTATCACAACATTTTTCACAATTTAATTTGTAAATGTGGTAAAATTCTGGTTGGCATTATATGATTTTCATATTGTCTTATCATTAATAGTAGTTATGTTATGTATTGATCGTAAGAGATTACTCTAATAAAAAGTTGCAAATTTGCTTCCATCTTTGTAAAGATTGAAATTTAGATTTAAAGCAAGATATATTATTATATTAAAATGACAACATTTTAAGCAAAAAAATATATATATTATATTCACAATATTTTCATAACATATTTGCAACAAATTTTAACGAAGTATGTAAAATAAAATTAAATATTTATGGATTCAAAAATTATGAGACATATATTGAGGGTTTCAAAAATGAATATTTTAATGGTGATAAAAAAAAAAATCATGTAATGTTTTAAGAGAGCATGTTTGGTACTCTATTGGAATCTCACCTATTCGATGTTTATCTTCTCTCGCTTATAGAAAAACCGAAGGAAAATTGTTTATGAGAGCGTGTTTAGTACATAAAAAGTTTAAGGGTAAAATATAGTTAAATAGTACTATTGAGATTTGAGATAATACTAATTAAGTTCAAGACATTTTAAAAATACAACAATTCATTTCTAAGAGCATACGATTTAGAGACTAAATTAATTATTTTTGAAATATTTTAAACTTGGATTTAGCTTAAACTAAGGGTGTCAATTATAATTTAAGGAAAGTTAAAACATACCCAGTTCTTTTTCTTTATTTTTTTGGTAAAAAAAAAGTCCGGATTAGATTAAGTGTCCAATGACACTGGACCATTGAGTCTGTGACATACTATTTTTAGACACGTATCATCATCCTTCCAACTCCAGTGCACTAGAAGCACTAATCCAAAACTCCCCAAGAGAAATACCCAATTCACCTCTGTCTTCACGCCTTTTCTTATGGATTTGGATGCACTGTTGTCTATTCTCTTTCCAAGTTACTACGGAGTTTAGTATTTTCCCTCTAAAGTCTTATTTCCCCTCTTAGCTTCTCTTTCATTTTCGTTTTCCTTTGCAGTCTTTTCTCTAATCCTCATCTTCTCCCTTTTAACTCCCAAGTCAGCCTTGTTCTCTGTGATCCATGGCCGAGACTCTTTCTCCATCAATCTCGCCCATTCTCTTGCTTGCTCGTTTCCGCCAATCTCATCAACTTAGATTTGTGAATATGTACGGGCAATACATGAGAAGAAGACGTAGAAAACGACACCATTCTGGTTGTGGCTTTGCTTGCGACATTCACGCACTTCTGCCAAGTGCTGTGGCAAAATGGTATTTTTTTTTTTTTCATACCATTGATATCCATTTCTGCCTTTAAGTTTTTTTTTGTATATTTTTTTTATTTAAAACCATATCTTCTACTTCCTGTTTTTTTGGTATTCTCTAATAAGTGAGATCTTTTGCAGGAATTTGGAACAGAAGGATTTCGAAAGATTTACTAAGTAAGTTGCTTTTTTTTATTCAGTAAAAAAAATAAATGTATTTGTAAAAGAATTAAAATGGCTTTGCATTTTTTTTTTTTCTTTCTCTATGCTATATCTTGCTAGTTGCATTGCTTTTTATGCAGCAATTTGCCCTAATTTATCAATAAAATGCTTCTGTGTTAAAACTATTTAACAAAATATTTCTATTTTAAACTCAATTTTAACAGAATTGAGTTATATGTAAAACTTGATATCCTTTTAATTGAATTATATGTATATTTTTAAGTGAAACTTGACAGAATTTGATTTAAATTTTCAAAAAAATTTAAGTGGCAAAATATTAATAGAACTCAGCATTACTAATGTCGACTTCTAACTGTAACTTGATTTTGTTAAAATCGAGTTTAAAAAATGGAACATTTTGTTAAATACTTCTAAAACAGTGAAATTTTGTTACATAGATTGTAAATTAGGGGCAAATGCCTATTTTTTCCTACTATCTATATATGCTTTTTCTACTTTGCTTTTTTCTTTTTTCTTTTGTATTTCTTCTATTTTATTAAATATTAAGAGTAAAAAGCTGAAAAGATGAGTAAAAGCACTGACAACCACAGAGAAAAAGGTAAAAATGTCATAAGACTGATAGAATTTAAAAATACATTAAGGGCAAAATAGTGTTGATTGAAATAAAAATATATATTATTTGAATTTTAAATAGAAATTAACTTTTTAACATGAAATTAGAACAAAATTAATCCCACAAATGTAAGGGGGAGAGATTGGAGAGTTTAGATGCATGGTCTATCCAATTTTTAACCTATGTAGTCCGATTCAACCCACATTATTAGTACTTTTAAAAAAATATGCGTAAAATTTTTTTAGTTTCATTTATCTATTTTTTAGTTTGATTTTTTTTTATAGAATAAGTAATTTGAGAGTTAGTTTTTGATAAAATTAGAATATTATGTCTAATTGAGTAAAATGCAATTTATATATTGAATAATGATATCAAATAATGTAATAAAAGCTCAATTTTGTATTTATGAACAAAATTACTGGTGAAGGATTTTTGATGTTGAGAAAATAGTAAAATACTGGTCATTTTGATGCTCTAAACATGTTTTTTTTATAATTTAAAAAAAAAAACTATTTTTCATTTTACAAACGCCTATAGTTTATATTAAAAGAATCATCATATTTGATTGTGGGCGCAAGCGCCCACGACGGGCTTTAGGGTTTCCCTAAATCCGTGGGAAGTATGTCTTGACTTAGGGTGAACTATGGTAGAGGTTGCAAATGAAGTCATCACCTAAATTAGGTCTAGAAACCATAAGAGCCCATTTGGTTAATGATTCCAAACAACCGTTTTTAGTATTTAAACACTGAAAACTATTGTTAAAAAAAAAAAAAAAAATGTTTGGTAGGATTATATTTTTAGGGGTGTTTGAATTACATTACTCATTTTAGGGTGTTTAAACACAGAATACCTCTTTTCAGGTTTCAAACAATGTAACTTAACGGCACAATCGTAAATATTTCAAAAACTATGGGGCCCACTTGGATTGGACAACACCTCAATGGATTCCTTTTTCTCACGCATACCTGGGTGAAAATAGCTAAATACCACATTTTGGAAAAGTTTTTAGCAATTTGGCATGTAGTTGTACTTACAATTCGCTTTGGAATGAATAAACATTTTTTATTTCGGAGTTAAACATTGTTGCCATGTATTGTTCTAATTATATTGTTAATATGGTTGTTTGCATACCGGTCGATGTCGATACTTCAACTGAACTTAACAAGATAACACTCTAGGGCAAGCTAGATAGAAATTGGGTTGAAGTACATGCCACGCATATTACTAGATGGGATGCGCACGTTGCAATTGCCGATGCACCACCCTTTCATGGGGAGATGAGCTACAATGATGAGTATATGGTGTGGTTTCGTTCTCGCACTCTATGCCATATTACAAAAGAGACCTTGTACTGGGACACTTTGGTAAGTTTACAAAGGTTGTTCTGTTATAAATGTACCTCATTTCGCATAGTTTAGTTCTACCTACTAACACTACTCTTGTATACTTGTGACAAGTTGAATCACAGTTGAAGATTATGGCAAAGTGCGAACCAGGGTCCGAGATCTACACCGATTGTATTAATGCCTTGAAAGCTATTGAAGAGATCGGTCGGTTGACCTTAGACGATGCACACGCTGCAGGCAACACAAGTGAACTGGCAGTAAGGCGTGATCGACAAATAGGTGGACGTCAAGGGCATGGAGGCCATTAATCTAGTCAGCGTCATACATCTAGTCGGCATCCCACATCTGGTTGGCATCACACACCCGTGCATGACCACACCATGGAGGAGGCAAGTCAGACAGCAAATGAGATGTGTTTGGACACTAGATATTACATGGGCTGCCATGCGACTAGTCCACTGCCATCCATGGCACACGATGATGCGGGTCCATCACATACGTTTGCCTATGGGGACATATCTCGGTCCCCATCCATGGTTCGCGATGATACCTGCCCACCCACATCCTCTACTAGATCTTCGTTGCCCACCACCCGTACATCTCCCCCACCGACTACTAGCATTGCCCCCCCAGATGTACGTGGTAGAGATGAGATGAGATTCATGCCTACCCTTGGGCGACCCACCCCTAGTGCTGTCCCCCTTAAGTTTGTGCATAATGAGTTCATCCAGATAGAGATACCCACCCACCCTACTAGAGGCTTCACACATTGAGGATCGGCTGCAAAGGCCGCAACGAACACGGACATATCCTCCTGACTGTGGGACTAGACATGGTACTATACTTCGATTCAATACCGATTACATATACATCTCTTTATAGTTAAATGATTTGCATATTAGTATTTGCTTGTGTTCTTTTCAGGCAAGGTGAGACCAGTCAAGGAACCAATGAGGAGAAGAAAACGGGGATGATTTTTTATTGTCAAATGGCATGGGTGGAACCAAAAATGGTGCCCTCCAAGTGGTGTGTTTCTCTTAAGAATACTATTTTGAATTCAATTGTGGGCATTTCTTAAAGGGGTAGAAAAACCATCTTGAGAACATATTGTTGTCCTTTAGTCATATCTATGCAAAGTTGAGATGATGTTACCCATATGGGTGAAATTAAGTGATAAGTTTGATTATTAACTCAATTAGATTATGTTTTGCCAATTGTTTTTCTTTTCTTTTTTTGAAAAGTACTCTACTAATACCAATTCTTGTGCTTGGTCTTTTGGTGACTGCTTTAGCAACCAGCCATTGAATTTTCAATTGGGGTTTTATAAAATGACGCTGTGGAGAGTACTGGTAAGCCATTAGAAATGTTAAATTAGTGTTTCTTCACATGTTTTGTTTTGGAGCATAACAAATATAGGATTGAGTTTGATGTGTTCATTTTTCATGTTGTAGCTCAACAAGTTCAAGAATCAGTGTTGCAGATTTGGGCTTGCAATAGTATAGGATCTTTTTGTGATGTATAGGATCTTTTTGTCTTTTGGTGATATATTTTTTGTAGCACATATATTTTGGCAATGAACTTGTAGATTTGGGCTTACAAGCTGATATTTTTTTGTTGGGAACTTGCAAAATTTTGACAATGAACTTCAGAAATTTCCATTTCAAACCTATAGATACCTTACAGCTGCGTTTCTAAAACGCAACCAAAACATGGTCTATAGCTGTGTTTTTAAAAACGCAACTAAAGGTCTTGGCCTACAGTTTTTAAAAAACGTAGCTATAGGTCTCATAGCCATGTTTAAAAAAACGCGGTTATAGACCTATTGGACCTATAGTCGCGGTGAATAGGCAACATGTGTAAACGTGCCTATAGAAAACGCGGCTATAGACCAAATGGGGCTATATGATGGTGAGATGCATGATTGTATGTTTAATGAGTTGAAAATTATGTTGCTTGGAGTTCTGGAGTATTCTATCCACCGGCAACTTGAAGAAATCCTAATCAAAGAAATGCTTTCATCAACTTAAATTTTTAGATTTTTTAACTTGAACCTTCCATAAATTAGTTGAGGTCTTCTTTTTAATGTCTGTTTTGACCAACTGATTTTCATTTCTTGTTCTTCTTCTATAATGCTAACTGCATCTGTAATGTTGCTAGCTATTGCTGATGTCCTGACTGATGCAGCATCAGTTTTAGGTGGTGATGCAACGCTACATCAGTTCTCAAATAGTATTTTCCATCTTTATGACAGAAGATCTAAATTTTGTAAACTTGGTTCCTGATTTTATAAGTAAGTTTTTATTTATCAACTTCTAAGGTATCAAAAATTGGCAATGATGAACTGTTCTGCAATTTATCAACTTCTAAGGTATCTAAGTTTTAAATTTTTTTTTCCTGCAATTTGGTGTTTTACTATTACTAAGTTTTTTTTTTTTTTTTTTTTTGGTGTCATCATAAATTATTCTGGATGCTGAAAACCTGAATTGCTAGTACTACTTTGTTCTCTGATAATAGATTTTATGATATATAAAAGGGTTGTGGCCTATCAAATAAATAAAGGGGTTGTGTCAAACTTATTGAGAAGACATGTTTTTAAAAAAGATGGAGAAATAGAATAAGAATTTCAAAATTTTGTGACCATTCGTCCTTCATTCGGTCTCTGAGAAGAGGGAAAAAGAGCGTAAAAAAATTCTTTAAGAAAGTTTCAATATCTTGTATTTTATACTTTTTGTTGTTGGAAGATCTTTCTACTTTTTGCTCTGGTATATTCACTATCTATTGTATTATTTAAGGCTGTAGCTCGCTGTTGAAATGGTGAAAATAATGAATGGCGCCCAGTGGAGGCTGCTTTATCTTGCATTCGGGCTATATCAAATTATGTTTCAATTGTTAAAGCTGAAGTAATGCCTCAAGGATAATGTCAATCAACTTCCTCACGTTCTTTGTTCTTAACTATTTGCTGTGTCATACTAATTACTCCCTGCTGGTGAGAATATGGACATAAATCTACAATAATATCTTCCTGCCAAAGTTCTTGTTGTTCATGTGCTTAACTATTGTACATGTGGAATTCATTTGATGATGCTGTCCAAAGTGCTTTAATTGTTGGAGATTACAAGGGGGCAGTTGCACAGTGCATATCTGCAAATAAAATGGCTGACGCTTTAGTTATTGCTCATGTTGGTGGTGCATCCTTGTGGGAGAGCACACGGGATCAATACTTTAAGATTAGCCGATCACCTTACCTAAACGTATTTTATTTATCTTGAATAGCCTCATTTTACTTTGATGAACATATGAAGCTATGTAAAATGATTGGAGATAAAAAAAAATTTATCTTATCAATCGATTATTAACAAGATAGAGTTCTTTTTGTGACATTCCAGTGCATTGTTTACGATTTAGATGCATGGACAGTTGAATCAATTTTTTTATTGAATCCAAATAAATGGTATTTTGTTGCTGAATTTCTTTCCCTGTTTCATGCTTGTTCCATTAATATATATATATATATATATTTCCCCTTTTAGTTTGCTGAATGGTTTATTATGATCTTGAATGTTGTGGAATGGTTATCTGTTACCTGCATTTACATAGTATCTCTTCCTTTGTGGAACTGGGAAAAGAAAAGTTGGTTGTCCCTCAAGTTCTCCTTATGGAGCATATGGAACTCCTACCCCGTATCAGCCCCCAAATATATTCCTTCCATCACAGACACCGTCCCTGGTATTTTTTGTACTATGGTTCATCTAGTACTATTGGTTTTTTTTTTTGGTGTTTTGTATATAAAATTTCTTAGCAATGCTATAGACCTGCTAAATTATGCTTATTTGTAGTTTGTGTCGTATTTATATGCTGCCCAACTATTACATGGACCAATTATATCCAGTCTGTTCGAGCTGGTACTAATTCACTTATAAATCTTCTGAATCAAACTTAATCTCCCTTCCATGGACCAACTTTAATGTTTACAAAATTTGGCTTGTAATACATACTCCAGTCTTGTGAATGCTAGAGAATATTACCTCGAAATTTATTGTGTATGTTTGACATCATTATGACTGGACATGGTCTACGAAAAAATGTCCACTTCAATGCTTTATTGCAAAGGTGTTTGAAATTAGAATCTCTATTAACTGAAAATGTCCATAGGGTGATGTAGGACAACTTAGAAAATTTTGAAGATGTTTGCAGTGGGTTTAGGATTAGGAAATAAAGAGAATTAGAGAGAAATTAGGGCTGTTCAGGGGCTGCATGAACAGCACCCTTGAACAGCAACTTCAGAAAGAGAAGAGAGGAGAAAGAACCAACAAAGGCCAACGTGCCTATTGTTCAAAACACTCACCAAGTGGATTTTGAATCCAGTCTTATCCTCCACCCATTCTTATGGGAGGAGAGACCACTGAGATAGAGATAGAATTTTGTTTGGTTTCCGAAACAGTGCAAGATTGCCACAGCTTGTATTATGAACACTGTCCAACTTGTCAAAAAAGGGGTCATCCCACAGGAGATGGCATGCTATTAAGAACAATGAATTGGTTTCTTGTTATAAGGTGTCTTGATGCAAACATTCCTGTTATTTAGAAATTTGTAGTGAGATTAAAATAATTAAGCATTAATGTCTAGACAAATTTATTGCCGTGGGCAGACGTAGTGTGAAGTTGTTTATAGTTTATAAATCCTATTACATCTGGTAGATACCTCCTGTGCTGCTTCGAAATTCATTCAGTAGGAACTTGAGGTCTTTATTCAATCAATGTGGTGTGGTGACCATGCAACTCCTAAATTAGGGAAGTGGAAGCTTTTGCCCCTTTCTCTAAATACGTTCTTGTAGTCTTGTCAGCTTTCTAGCCCGGCACCTGAAGGAATTCGTATTTGCAGAATAGTTGCAAAGGAAGGTCGTAATTAAGAAATCTTAGTTTCTGAAAAGATTGAGAATCAAATGAAATTTTAATAAGTTTTTTTGTAACCTTGAAATTTACTCATGCACTCCATTGGTATTGAATCCACTACTTACCTTCCACCTTACTTTACAGTGGGGGAAGGAGATGTGATTTTGAGGTTTTAAAAGCTTTCCATAACTTGAGGAATTTAGTTTACTTTTTGTTGCAATAAATAAATTAGAAATCCAGCCAAACAAAAGTGAAATGCCAGTAAGTGATGTAGTAATATATTTTCTCAGTTGATCATAAATTTTTTTCCCTGTATGTATAGCCGAATTTTCTGTGTATCTTATCCCGTTTGCTGCAATCTTACTCACAAAAATATTGAGTGAGGAAACTGTACTGACTAGAGTAGGATTAGTTTGCATGTACTGGGGATGCATTTCTTTTAAGTTTTAACTACTAGCAAAAGTATATGTAAATATCTTTTTCAAAATCTTTTTGGCAGGTTCGTCCTACTCCTGGACATAAGTTGGGTTGCATTACTTATGTTACAGGGGATGGGCCTGATCAGCCTCAGCCAAGGATGGCTTTCACTGGGGATGCCTTACTGATTCGTGGATGTGGGAGAACTGATTTTCAGGTGTATTGTCCTAAATTTCTAAACTGCTTATTGTTTACTTCTCTTTTTGTAAAAGAAATTTTTTTTTTTCATGATTTAAAATGGAAGAAAATATCATTTTAGAACAGTCACACCTGCGTGTGAAGAAATTGAATTCATTTTAAAGAGGGCATTTATAGGAAATATAAAAAATCATTGATATCATTAATTTATCTAACAGGGTGGAAGCTTGCTTCAACTCTACAAGTCAGTGCACTCACAGGCAAGGACATTTAGCATGCTACATTTTCCATAGAAAAGAAACGGTGTATATCTTGACCTTCACAACACTGTTGGCAAAGACTTATTATTATTTTTCTTGTGGACCCAGATTTTCACGTTGCCCAAGGCAATGCTGATCTATCCTGCCCATGATTATAGGGGCTTCACTGTATGAACCGTCTACTGTGTCCTGTTTCCTGACTATTTAATTTATTGAAACTGCTGCTTATGCCACACCTTTGTGTGACATCCAGGTTAGCACAGTAGGGGAGGAGATGCTTTATAATCCTAGGCTCACAAAGGATGAGGTGATTCTTTGCCTTAACATCATGTTCTTGTTTTGTAGATTCAATTTTTCTAAGAAAATATAGTTATGACATATCTACCCCCCCCCCCCCCCCTTTTAACAATTTGAAATAATTTAAGTTTTTAATATTATTCACTAGGAGTCCATTTGGATATAGCTGAAAACTGAAAACACTGTAATAAAATAATTTTTAAATGTGTAAATAGTGCTGTGGAATCCATTTTTAATGAAAAAATTGCTGAAAAGTGAAATTTGTGGGTCTATAAATAGTACACAGGTGCACTGTTCATAGACAAAAAGTCAACAAATGCGGCTACTGTTCATGAACAGTAACTGCACAGTAGCCGCGTTACTCCCTCAAGCGCCTTGAAAAATTAAAAAAAAAAAGTCCAAAACGTGAAATGAAAATGCAACCGCAACTTTCATTAGTATCCAAACGCTCACTAGGTATGCTTTCTCCTATAGTAGTTACATGAACTTCACCACCGGCATTTAGTTTACTAATTTTGTTTGAAAACAAGGTGGATTCTGGTTTAGTCTTTGGTTGTGAAAGAACGCTTTCGAAGTTTATTACTATAAAGACTAAAGTAATAGACTATTATTATTATTACTAGTCTTATGAGAAAGAAGATTTCCGACTTTCAAAGTCAATTGACTGAATGCATTGGTTTTGGTGTAGGGAATATTGTCGTGGTTTCTAATATTTACATACAATCATTTTTGTTTCCCCATTATCAATATATTTGGCTTTCAGTTAGTCTCTGAAGATCTCTCTGCCGTTAAGAGATTAGGGTTCTTTCCCTTTTCTTTAGGCAATAGTAGTTTTTGTCCCTTTTGAGAAGGAGATTTATTTTTTTTTCTTGCTTTGTTTTTGTTTGTATGGTCTGATTTCTCTATCCTCTCGAGCATCCAAGGGTGTATCTCGAGACTAGTGGGGTACTCTGCTTCGTGGGGTTTGGGAAACACTATTACCTTTTTCTTATCTAATCTCTGTTCCTCCTTCTCAAGGGTTTTTTTTCCTCATGGAAGATCTAACAAAAGATTGGAGCAAGTTTTCGCTCTCAGAGAGGGAAAATACTGACTTTGCTCTTCCACAGATCCAAAAGTCTAGAGCATTTGTTGTGGTGGCAAAATTTCTCACCTCCCGTTTTCTAGTTATGGATGCTGTGGTACGCACCTTCAAGCAGATTTGGAGGTCACAAAATGGCTTCAAGATTCGCAACCTTGGCAACCATATAGTCCTATTTGTCTTTGATAATATCCAAGATGTGGAAAGGATCCTTCAAAATCAACCGTGGACTTTTGACAAACATCTTGTGGTCCTGAAACGATATGAGGAAGGCTCACAGGTTAAAGATCTTGTCTTTGATAAAGCTTGGTTCTGGGTTCAGGTGCACGATATTCCCCTCAGTTTCATGTCGAAAAAGGTGGCAGAGAATCTTTGTGACACAGTTGGGGAGGTCCGCAGGTCACTTGAGTCCACCGAGGATGATGGTGGGAATTTCTTTCGGGTTCGAGTGAATATTGACATCTCTCTTCCTCTGTGTAGGGGGAGGGTAATTACACTTGAGAATGGTGAAAAAGCTTGGGTTCGTTTTCAGTACGAGAGGCTTCCGAATATCTGCTACTGGTGTGGTCGCCTAGACCATGGTGATAAACAATGCAGCTGTGGATTCGAAGTAAGGGGTCTCTGTCAACTGATAAACAACAATTTGGGTCATTCCTAAAAGCTGCTCCTTTCCAGAGAGGGAGTAAGAATGTTTTTTATGTGCCTGGTTGGTTTGAACTAGAGATCTCAGGGAAGGAAAAAGGGGAGGCGGTGGCCTCAGGTGCAGTGGAGGATGGCAAGCCAAAGGGAGACTCGGCGGTGCCCTAGCCCATTTTGGTAACGGAATTGGGAGCTGAGATTGATGAGGGTATTAGGAAGTTTGATTCGGTTAATAATGTGGAGGGGGCTACGTCCTTACCTGAGGCAACTTCCCCTACTAACTACAATTGTCCCCAAAGCCTTATGAGCACTCGTAACTCAGTGCTTCCTTCTGAACCTATTATGATAATTCAAAAGGAAAATCTAGCTCCCTAGATTTTATGTGACATCACCAATATCAAAGCTTCTCCTTCCCCTGCACCTCTCCAGGGGAAGTGGACACGGCTTGTGAGGACAGTAGGTACAAGCCCATCTCTTCCTGAGGAGGGTCTTATTCCTGGTTTAGGAAAAAGAAGCCAGGATGATAGTAGAGTTCTCTCTGAGTTACCAGGCAAGAGGCGTCAGGTTTCCAAGGGAGATGTTTCTCAATCTAAGATATTGGCGGAAGCTGGTCACCAGCTCCGCCAGATGCAATGAATCTCCTAGTTTGGAACTGTCGTGGGCTTGGGAACCTACGTACAGAGAAAGAGCTTGTAAGTATTTTACGGGCAAAAGATCCCTCTGTCGTGTTTATAGCCGAGACATGGGCAGATGAAGCAAGGCTAGAGCGTACACTTAGTAATATTAATTTTGATCAGAAGTGGGTGGTTCCAAGAACTACTAGAGGGGGTGGCCTGGTTTTGTTTTGGAAAAATTCAGTGAACTTGACTGTTGTTGACTCCCACAAGTACTATATTGATGCTGTTATAAATAAAAACGGTAATGACGAGTGGAGGTTCACTGGCTTTTATGGTGAGCCCGATTCATCAAAGAGGCATGAAGCTTGGGCAAAGCTCAGAAGTCTGAATAGTAGTCAAAATATTCCTTGGTTGTGTGCTGGCGATTATAATGAAATAACCAGACAAGACGAAAAGATTGGGGGAGCTTTAAGAAGCTTCCATCAGATGCAACGATTCAGAGACGTTATTGATGAGTGTGGTCTTATGGATTTGGGTTTTGTGGGCCCGTCATACACGTGGAGTAAACATTTTGATTCCGGTCAGTCTATATGGGAACGATTGGACCGAGGATTGGCAACGAATAGTTGGTTTTTATTGTTCCCAGGTACTAAAATTCACCACCTTCACTGTTACTCTTCGGATCACTTACCTTTATTCATTAATTTGTCTGGGTTGGAGTTTCCTGTGAAAAGGAAAGTTTTCCGTTTCGAAGAAATGTGGCTTGCAGATGAAAGATGTGGGGAAACGGTTGAAGCTGCCTGGACAAGTACTGAAAGTCCGGATCCTAGTAATGCAATTCTAAAGAAGGTAGCTAAATGTGAACAGGACTTAACTTGGTGGAATAGTAATTGCTTTGGGAATGTTAGGAAGACGTTGGAAGATAAAAAGAAGGTGCTGGCTGCTGCAGAAGTGGAAGCGATGAGTACTGGTAACAATTCACATGTTCGTCTATTAAAAGCTGAGGTTAATGTTTTGATTGATAAAGAAGCTAGAATGTGGGGCCAAAGATCCAGAGTTTTGTGGTTGAGTAAAGGAGATAGCAATACAAAATTTTTCCACAGTAAAGCTACTAAGAGATTTCGGAAAAACTCAATCCTTGGCATTCGAGACTCAACTGGGAGGTGGCTGAATCAGACAGAGGACATTGGTCAGGCCTTTATCAACTTCTACACCGAGCTCTTCTCTTCCTCTTGTCTGGCTAGCCAGTGTGGAGCTCTAGACAAAATTCCCCAGGTAGTAACTGAAGAAATGAATGCTGATCTGGTTGGTGTTTTTCATGAATGGGAAATCTTGGATGCAATTAAACCAATGGTGCCATTAAAAGCCCCTGGCTAGACGAGATGCCTCCGTTGTTTTATCAACACTTTTGGCCTTTGGTGGATAAGAATGTGACTAGTTCTGTCCTTATGTGGTTGAATTAAGGTATTTTGCCCTCTCCCATTAACCACACTTTCATAACTCTTGTCCCCAAGGTTGATAGTCCTGAGTTGGTAACTGAATTTCGCCCTATAAGTTTGTGTAATGTTCTGTACAAAATCTTTTCAAAAGTCCTAGCAAATAGGCTTAAGAAGTTTCTGCTCAACCTTATTACTGAGCACCAATCAGCATTTGCAAAAGATCAGCTTATTATAGACAACATCCTATTGGCTTTTAAAACATTACATTGCATGAAAAATCAAACTTTTGGTAAAACAGGTTTTATGGCCCTCAAGTTAGATATAAGTAAGGCCTACGATAGGGTTAAATGGACTTACTTGGAAACTCTCATGTTGAAAATGAGTTTTTGTGCAAAATGGATTACTCTGATTATGGCTTGTGTGAGATCGGTCACTTACTTGATTTTGATTAATGGAGACCCCCAAGGTCTTATTGCACCATCTAGAGGGATTAGGCAAGGTGATCCTCTCTCTCGCTTCCTTTTCCTCTTATGCACGGAGGGGCTGCATGGTTTGATTGAAGATGCTGCTTGTTTGGGTAAGCTTAGGGGCTTCTCTCTATGCAAAAGAGGCCCTAAACTAACACATCTATTTTTTGCAGACAGTAGTTTGTTATTTTGTAGAGCTAATTTTGAGGAATGCAGCAATATTCTAAAGCTCCTTGGGGAATATGAACAATCGTTGGCCGAAAGATCAATAAGGAAAAAACAGCACTTTTCTTTAGCAAGTCTACCCCTCAAGCAACTAAAGATACTATCAAAGGACTTTTAGGAGTTCAAGAAATCAGGTTCTATGAAAACTACCTTGGGCTTCCATCTCTGGTGGGAAGAGGTAAGAAGGCTAGTTTCAATTACATCAAGGAGCGAGTTTGGAGAAAGTTGCAAGGTTGGGAAGGTAAGCTTTTATCACAAGCTGGGAGAAAAGTTTTAATCAAGGCAGTAATCCAAACCATTCCGACCTTTGCTATGGGGTGTTTTAAGCTCCCCTTGGGCCTTTGTCATGAGATCGAAGCTATGGTCAAGAAGTTTTGGTGGGGGCAGTGTGTGATAGAAGAAAAGTCCATTGGATGCGATGGGATGTTCTTACCAAATCAAAGCTAGTAGGTGGCTTGGGCTTTAGAGATCTAATTCATTTTAATGATGCACTTTTGGTGAAGCAAGCTTGGAGACTGTTGAATAATAGGGAATCACTTTTCTATAAGGTTTTCAAGGCCAAATTCTTTCCCCATTGCTCCATTTTAGATGCTCAGGACTCGACTTCGGGTTCTTACGATTGGCGAAGCATTCTTAGAGGAAGGGATGTCATCTTAGAGGGAGCGTGCTGGAGGGTTGGCAATGGCAGATCCATTAAGATTTGGCAGCACCATTAGCTGCTAATTAAACATCCAATTAGAGTTTCTTCTCCAGTGTTGGAGTCTATGGAGGAGGCGACTGTTGATTGCCTGATTAATGCTGATACTAGAAGCTGGAATGAAGAGATGATTGATGGTATATTTATCCCTCAGGAGGCTGAACTTATTAAAAAGATCTCTCTGTCCCGGTTTGAGGCTGATGATTCTCTTTTCTGGCCTCTGTCTCCAAATGGGCAGTACTCATGCAAACTGGGGTATCGATTTCTGAGAGAAGAGGTGGACTTCAATCGGCTTGAAGAACCCCCAGATTATGAAAAAGGCTTGTGGAAGGCAGTCTGGTCTCTTGATGTCCCAAACAAAGTAAAACACCTTATTTGGAGAGCTTGCAAAAATTCCTTCCCCACTAAAAGGAATTTAGTCCGTCGGCGTATTATTAATGACCATTCCTGTGATAGATGTTCAGGTGGCAGTGAAGATATTCTTCACGTGGTGTGGAGCTGCTTTGAGCTTGATGGGGTTTGGGATGCTATGGTGATGTGGGGGTTTCGAGCTCATACTTCTTTCTAGTGATTTGGTGAGCTTATGGCCTGGATCTTGAATAATGACAGAGCTCCGGAATTGTTTGCAATGTTTTTTTGGTCCATTTGGACACAACGGAATCTTGTGAGAACCCAACAATCTTGTTGTCCCACAACCCAGTTGGCTCAGTTTGCAAAGGACAGGTTCAATGAGTTCAAAGCAATTAAACCAGCAGCTCATCCTCAACAGAGACAGCAGCGGACAGCTTGGTCTCCCCCTGCCCAAAATGTCTTCAAGATTAACTATGATGGAGCACTCTGTTCAGACGCAAACAAGTTGGGTATTGGTGTGGTTATTCGTAATGGAACGGCCTAGTGATCGCATCTTTGGCCCAACAGCTGAACCAAGCTTTCAAAGCAGTGGAGATTGAGGCTCTGGCTGCTTCCCGTGCTCTTGAGTTTGCTACTAACATTGGTCTTGATAATGTTATAGTGGAAGGTGACTCATTAGTTGTGACGCAAGCTCTGAAAACAAAAATTGTGGGACTGGCTACTTATGGTTTGTTGATCAGGGATGCTTGTTCCTTAGTAAGAAATTTCTTAGAAGTGTCCTACTCTCACATAAAGAGAGAGGGCAACAAAGTGGCACATGGTTTAGCTAAGTTAGCTGTAAATTTAGCAGTGTGTAATTTGGATGGAAGAAGTTCCTCCTACTATTTATCATCTTGTTCAAGCTGATTTGGCCCCTCTAGTTCAATAAAGTCTGATGTCTTCTTTCTCAAAATATATATATATATATATTTGGCTTTCCTTTTGTCAATACTTTTCCCCCATATAACAATGCAAATTTTTTTGATATCATTGAAGATTAATATTATATTTTACATTTAGGCATTTATCATTTGAATATATTCTGATGAATTGTTTTACAGATCTTAACCTTTCTTATCCAAAAACGATTGACACTGCTGTCCCTGCAAATATTGTCTGTGGGTTGCAAGATTTGTCTGCGAAGCCAGTTGAGGCCACGTCAAACTAGATCTGGTCAGGTATGATTTTCAGACGAGAAATGGGGTTGAGGGGTTTGTTTTTAATAGTATATTGGCTGTTTCCATGTGTCTGACTCTAAGCCAGTAGCAGATTGTATGGCTGCAAAACTTTATCAGACAGCAAGTGGAATGGAAGTTGAGCACAAAAAGAGAAAAATTCAGGGCGATCCTCTATGCAGTAGCATGAAAATGTGCACTGTATGTGGAAAAGCACCCACTAATAACTCAAAATTTTCTCTACATCAAAAACAAAGATAAATATAAAATCCCTAATATGAGACTTAAAAGTGAACTAGGCCATCTTGTTTTGGATCGGTCCCACAACAACAGCTTACTGTAAGACCTGGGCTTTTGAAGTAGAAACAGGCTCTCCAGTTTAGCTATTTGGAAGTGGGTAGTTTTATAGACATCACAGGGTTTACCATTTTATTTTCAACACTGGATGTTAGGGGAGATGTCTTGATAGCTGGAACTCCATCTTCCTTACCAGGCATTAAGGGGGAAAAAAATTGACATGCTTAGTTGTGATGGTAACTCTTCAACATCTTTTTATTGAATGCTTGAAAGATCTTTTTTCCCTGCAGAGTTTCATGGTTATCATCCTGTTGGCTAAAAGCCACGGCCATGTTTTTTGGATAAATTGCCCATTATTTAATGCCAGATT
The DNA here is from genome assembly GCA_019022515.1 of Quercus aquifolioides. Classification (NCBI taxonomy): domain Eukaryota; kingdom Viridiplantae; phylum Streptophyta; class Magnoliopsida; order Fagales; family Fagaceae; genus Quercus; species Quercus aquifolioides. The sequence continues at coordinate 11,306,785 of CM032330.1, read as the reverse complement.
AATAGTGATATTTTCTTTGTAATATGTTCCATTTTTGTGACAATGGCAATGCTTTTAGTAAAATTCTATCTCTATATGGGAAGTGATTAAGCATGAGTGTGTGAACAATGATGTGGTCATTCATAATGGACCTCACCAATTGAAATATTTTCTTCCAATTTTAGCAACTCTTGTTAGTTAATATAATACTTGTCTACTTTTATTTTTTGTATTTCAGTCTCCATCATGACTGATCTCTGTTGTTCATCTGATTGTTCATGATAGAACTCGTCAAGCATCTATTACCACTGAATTGATTGAGATTATATCTGGAGCATCAGCACTTTAGGGCTAATTCATTATTTGCTCCAATTTGCAGGCTCTGAGGATTGCTGAAATGGTTGCTGATATAGTGTTGGGAAATTCTGGGACAATTGATCATGCACCCTTTGCCGTGAAAAGGACAGGAGTAAAAGTTTTTAATTACATTGAGATATGAACTGTTAAATCTGATTTTGTTTTGGTTGATCTTTGTAGTCTTAGAGATATGGGTTTTATCTTATTTAAGTCCTTGCCTAAGGCCAATATATAACTTATTGCCTTTGAATTTTATGTTTTAACGGTTTATGTCAAGTTTTTTCTATCAAGAAGGGCAAATTGGGATGTTGACCCTATAAGCTTATAACGTTTTTTACTTAACTGAGTAGTTTAAATACAGATGAAAGAGTGCAAATATATTTACATGTGCATCTCATACACCCCTATGTTGCTATATAGGACCAGAAACCATTTGATTCTGTCTTTAAAACATGGATACAATTTTTCCCCCTTATTGGGTCACACTCTATGTCTTCACAGTGCATATCTGCAAATAAAATGGCCGATGCTTTAGTTATTGCTCACGTTGGTGGTGCATCCTTGTGGGAGAGCACACGAGATCAATACCTTAAGATTAGCCGATCACCTTACCTAAAGGCAGTTTATTTATCTTGAATAGCCTCAATTTACTTTGATGAATCAATGTGTGGACCGATCCTTGGTTTCTTTTTCTTATATTCTTTTGAATATGCTGATTTTAATGGGGCCAGCTCTATGATATAGCTTTTGTTGCCTCAGTATGTGGTTTCAGCTGATGGAGTTGTTTGTTGCAGAGAAAGAAGCCAGGGCTATGCCTCTCGAAAATTCTCAAACACAAAGTGCAGCTGTGTATGGTGCTGACCAATCCAATTATGGCTACGATACCTCTCAAACATATTATCAGGTGTTTATTTGTGACTCTCTTTTCGGATGACCACATTTTCAAGATCTTGACCGATCAAACTGAGATTTCTTTCTCTATTTTTTAAATATTGATCTAGCTAATTGATGATGCTATTAAAAATTATACTAGTTCAGTCACAATATTTTATAATAAATGATCGTTGGCGTGCCATTGATTTCTTTCGTTGAATACAGATTACAAAGATAATCTTCTTTGGAATATGAACACTGCATTAACTGCTTAAGATAGCTGAGATACTGTCAGTTTATAAATGAATAAATTATCTAAGCGTATACGTTATAGAAATATTCCGTCAATGGTTGCAGTTGTAGATATGCTCTATGTTGTATAATGTTTAGCCACAGATATAATTTCCCTTGGAATGCAATTCAATTCCACCATGTCATTGACTTTTGTTGTAATGCAGCTTTTTTTATGGCTAAACCTAGCTTTTGTTATAATGCAATTCAACTCCATCATGTCTGGACTATTATAGCTTTCTCATGAATTCCTAGATGACTTGGGTTTTTTTTTTTTTTTTTTTTTTTTTTTTTTTTTTTTTTTTGTGGTGACTGAAAATTTTATCCACTTTGCTATATCAGCTTGTGTGTTCATTTATGAAACAAACTGTTTATCATTCTTGTGCAACATGGCCGCTACGAATGCTAACGAGATTGAGGCTACGCAGCCTGGACCTATTGATGATTCAGTGTTGACTCTACAAGCCCAACATCGGTTAGATGCTATTTGGAATGGGCAGGTAAAACACAACACTAAAACCAGTTGTTATGTTCTGAATTCCATCCTTCATATGGTACCCCATTTCATTCATAGAATGTTGACACACATTATGTCGTATACCTTTCCGTAGTATAACTTTTATGTATATTCTATATTAATCCATGAACAGTTTACCAATCTCGAGCCAATGGTAGATGACCGTGTGGTTGACATAATTTAAGGAGTTGGTTTGGAGGGACTCCTTAGGACCCCAAGTAGATAGATTGACCATAGGCTGATAACGGCCTTTGTGGAGCGATGACAGCCCAAGACTCACACCTTCCACATGTCACATTGTGAGGTGACTGTCACATCACATTGCAGGATATAGAGGTTCTTCTCGAGCTTCCTTTTGATGGCGAGGCTGTAACTGGGAGCACTAAGAAAATTTGGAAGCAGGGTTCAACTTCAATTCTTCCATAATTTTTATCTGCAAATCATTTAACGTCTTCAACTTACGACGTATCATCATATAATAACACTAGATATATTTATATCAATCATCTTCAATTGTGATTATGAACCTATTAGAGTCACGTATATTATGTTAGTGACATATTTTATTTCTTTAATTTAGCATCAATTACAAAACCTTTTATCTACTCACAAAGCAAAAAATTTACAACTTGTTACATCATATGCATTTACAAGCACACCTTACATTTGCATATACTCAACCCACATTACATATAAACCCATTCGATCATTATCATTTCATACTTAAAAAAAAAATAAATAAAAAAAAAAAAAAAAAAAAACTAACTAAAGACAAAACTTGCCTCCATTACAAAATTTCAAATCATTCTAACAAAAAAATAAAGAAAAACTATCAAAAAAAAAAAAAAAAAGTCATGATAATAAAAACCTAACAATACAAATATATCTTAAATATTTTTTACTTTTTATAAAAACCTAGCAAATATATATACACTAACTTGGGGGATTCTAGCCTTTTACCCATATTTTTTAAAATATTTGGTAATATGCCCCTATTTTGAAACTATTTAGGTCTGTGCCCCTATTTCGAAACTCGATTTTATTAAAATCGAGTTTCAATCAAAAAACTCGATTGATAGAAAATCGAGTATGGGGCGATCAAACTTTAAAAAAAAAAATGCATGGAACTCGAGTTCATGGAGCTCGAGTTCCATACTTATAGTTGCATTCAGGAAGACCTATAACGACGTTTTAAATGGAACTCGAGCTCCATGAACTCAAGTTCCACGAATTTTTTTTTTTTTTTTTTTTTAGTTTGATTAGCCCAAACCTATAGCTGTGTTTAGGAAGACCTATAGCAGCGTTTTAAATGGAACTTGAGCTCCATGAACTCCAGTTCCATGCAAAATTTTTTTTTTTTTTTTTTTTTTAAAGTTTGGTCAGCCCAAACCTATAGTTGCGTTCAGATTGTGCTATAGTGGCGTTTTAAAGGGCACTCGAGTTTCATGCAAGTTCTTTTTTCCTTTTTTTTTTTTTTTTTTTTTTTTTTTTTTTTAAGTTTGATCGGGCATAACTCGATTTTGAGAAAATCGAGTTTCAAAATAAGGGCATGGACCTAAATAGTTTGGAAATAGGGGCATATTGCCAAATATTTAAAAAAAAAAGGGTAAAAGGCTAGAATCCCCCGCTAACTTGTTGCATCATATGCATATACAAACACACCCCACATTTGCATATACTCACCCCACATCACATACAAACATACTCAATCATTATCATTTCATACTCAAACACAAAACTCTCCCCCATTACAAAATTTCAAATCATTCTAACAAAACAATAAAGAAAAATATCAAACCATCATGATACATACCCATGATAAAAACCTAACAATACAAATATTTTTTACTTTTTATAAAAACCTTGCAAATATATACACTAACAACTAGAGATAGTGAGTGTTATTGAAACCTTACCTGACATGAGGATGTTAAGATTATATGAGAGTGAGAGAGAGTGAGAGAGAGGGAGAGTACAAAAGTGAAGAGAGGTTTTCTTCACTAAGTGCTCGAGAGACCCACAACAGCGAGATAGCTGGGATCTGAATGTGATTTATGAGGACTAGGGACCCAGCAAAGAAAACCACGTAGATTAATATCCACACAGCTTACACATTGAGTCTCTAAGACTCGATTTTGCTTTTTGAAAACCAAGTCTCTAAGAGTCGATATATAGGTCGATTCCAGATGATTTAACCACGTAATTTTCACAACACAAAAATCGAGGCTCTAAGGGTCAAGATGGAACTCGACTCTTAGAGGCTCGAGTTCTAGGTGGATGCCATGTGGAAAACAAATAACTCAGAACACGGAAATCGAGCCTCTGGGGCTCAAGTTTTTAGGGGTAAATTGAGTCCCTGAATAGTTTGGTATATAGTTTCAAAACATTGCCTACTAACTATATAGTCTAGGGGTTGGTGTCAGGTGCCAATTTTCCCCCTCTTTTATATATATATATATATATATATATAGGTTTGCTTAAGTCTTTTGGCTAAATATTGCAAAAAATGGAGTTTATTGTTGTTATAGGCACTGTTCAAAGTTATTTAGCAAAATGAGGAGAGAGATTGAATTTCGGCAACACCGTTGCCGAAATTGTAAGAAAAAGTATGAGAGAGAAGAAAGTTGAGGAGGGAGAAAAAATGAATTTCGGTAATGATATTACCGAAATTCATTCCACTGCCCAAGCTCTGCCCGTGAAGTGCCCCAGTGGGAGTGCCCGAATGATTTACCAATTGTGGCAACCAAGTTGCCGAAATTGTAGGGAATTGAGGAGAGAGAAAATATGAATTGTGGCAACCAAGTTGCCGAAAATGGGAGGAAAAAAAAAAGTGGTTGCCAAAATCTGGGGAGGAATTAAAAAAAAAAGGTGTTACGTCCACAATATTTTTACAACAAATCACGGGTGATTAGTTGTTATTAGTTCAAATTTGAATTTAACACTGAGATTACTTTTGTAATCCAACAATAACAACCAGTAACAACTTGCCATTTAGGATTTGTTGTAAAAATATTGTACAAATAGTGTGCACATATCATTTCTCAAAAAAAATTTAAAAAAAAGTGGCAATTGATTTGTGGCAATGGCATTGCCGAAATAGAGGGGAAAAAAATTGTGGCAATGAATTTGTGATAATGGCATTGCCGAAATAGGAGAGGGAAAAAAATTGTTGCCATTAGTTTGTGGCAATGCCATTGCCGAAATAGAGGGGAAAAAAATTGTGGGAATGAATTTGTGGCAATGGCATTGTCGAAATAGGAAATTGGAGGAGAGAGAGAGAGAGAGAGAGAGAGAGAGAGAGAGAGTTGTCTGAATAAAAAAAAAATATAGTACAAATATTCATATTCTTCAGTAGTTTTTTTGAACTGTTTTGTTTGTATGTCATGTTCCTTCCTTGTATTGTAAGTGAAGAGTCAATCAACAAATCACCTCACTTCCTGATTCTTATTCTCTGCTTGGAATATATTCATTGATCATTCCCAATAAAACCACCTATTGATATCACGCCTAAATCTATCTCAGAGATTCTTTTTTGTCTTTTTATTTCTTAAAAAAAGGCAAGTACCCTTGATCGAAGCAGTTTGGTTTGTGTGTATGCCATGTTCTTTCATTTTGTACTGTAAAAGTACCTTATGAAACAAATAATGATAGATTCAAGTACAATGAGTACATTGATTCTTATTCTAAAAAAAGTACATAGATTCTTACAATATGAAATGGAAGAAAAAAATTATTGATGTGCACGCTGTAAACAAAAACAAAAAAAGTACATATATTCTTATAGAAAAAAAAAATGATTGATATGCCTGTAAACAAAACAAAAAAAAAAAAAAACCAAAGAAAGTATATAGATTTTTACAATAGGGAAGAAAAAAATGATTGATGTGCACACTGTAAACCAAAAAAAGTAAATAAAGTACATAAATTCTTACAATACGAAAGAAAAAAATGATTGATATGCACGCTATAAACAAAAAAGGCAAAGAAAGTACATAGATTTATAATATGAAAGAAAAAAATGATTGATGTGCACGCTATGAACAAAAAAACAAACAAACAAACAAACAAAGAAAACATAGATTCTTAAAATAGGGAAGAAAAAAATGATTGATGCGCACACTGTAAACAAAAAAAGCAAAGAAAGTACATAGATTTACAATACAGAAGAAAAAAATAATTGATGTCTACGTTATAAACAAAAAAAAAAAAAAAAGTAAAGAAAGTACATAGATTTTTACGTGCACGATGTAAACAAAAAAACAAAGAAAGTACATAGATTCTTATAATACGGAAGAAAAAAATGATTTATGTGCACGCTGTAAACAAAAAAAATTAAAGAAAGTACATAGATTCTTATAATACGGAAGAAAAAAAATAATTGATGTGCACACTGTAAACCAAAAAAAACAAAGAAATTGAGATTTTTGTAGAAATTCTTTGCAGTGAATATATGTTTATAGTTAAGTAATTTATTTGTATCAGAGTGTCCCATCTGTGTTGTGTTGTATTTGGTCAATTGTGTATCTAATTATAAAATTTAAAATCTAAGAATTTAACTTATATGAAACTTGCATTCTATTTAAACAACACTAATGTTACTGAAATTTCCACGGTTATTATTTTATACTCTTTTTCCCCTATAAATTCCATCAACCTTCTTCTCCACTCTTATTTCCCTCATAATTCTACCAACCATTTTCAATTCATGCGTGCCATACATTCTACAAACAATTATAAGGAACAACACTTGCAAATATCTATCCGTTCTTTATCTCTTACAAGGTGAGTTATATCTCTTAAGTAGTTACATCTCTTAAGTAGTTACTTTTCTTTTTATAAGATTCATGTTGATATGTTTTAGGAGCATAGCTAAGCATGAAAATCTTGTTTTTGTTAAATTATTTGTTTATGCAAATCTTGTTTTTGTGTTATGTGTTTTGCAACATAAACTGATTTGTATGATATGTTTTAAATTATTTGTTCATGAATTCTTACCTAAAATTTCACATAGCAAAAATATATTTCAAAATTGACATATATTTCCTTAAAGAAATACTTAGTTTGTTAGCCTATAATATACACGTATGCTATAAGAATACCCCCAAAAAAAGAAGGTTAGTATATGCTCATAAACCTTAATATCTAAGTTTTAGTTATAATAATAATAAAGAAAATTGTATGATATTAGAAATTTGTTTGATAATTATCGTATGGATGCATGAGAACATCATATAATCTGTCTTGTTTTAGAAGAAGCAAAATGAAGAGCTACATAAAATAATTAATGTAACCATAACAGATCCTTTTAAATGTTAATGTTTTGGTAAGTTACTTTAGAAAAGGGAAACAAAAAATAATTTTAACTACTATGATGGACAATAATAAATTATCAGTGAACCAATCCGGTGAAATAATTAAACATGGCGAAAATGGGGTTTATTACGAAGGGCCACCTCCTTCTATGTTTCCATTAAGCCAAGGTGTTACATTTGAAGATCTATGTGACGAAGTAGCATCCACACTTCATATAAACAGAGAAAATTCAAAACTGACTATTTGGTATAGATTTCCTTTTCAATGTCGTTCACATCCTCTGACTTACCAGCAAGTTTTGGTAGAAGATGATAATGGTGTCAATGCAATATTCGATATGTTAGACCGCCAATATGGATTTGTAGGTGCAGAGTTATACGTGGGTGTAGAGCCCATAAGAAGCCACCGAGATGTTTTTCCCATTCGATATGCCAACAATTGACCAAGTGCATCATTTAGTTATTCACATGGTAGGCACTTCTATGATCCATATGCCACTCATACTGGTCATTATTCTAAAGATGCGACTCATTCCCCAATCAACATTGGTAGTGTTGACTATCATGCTTCATATACCCATGTTGCAACTGAGGACCAACATGTTCCTTATCGACCAATGAACACCAGTGATGCTGACTATGATAATTCAACTAAGCATGTCACACAAGAGGCTACTTGTTTTGAGTTTGAAGCTCAGTATGACCAAACTGCCGTTCAGAGAGCTGCTAATGATCCCAATGATACACATCGCATAGCTGCTACTACTGAAAATGTGGTCCATACATTATTAGAAAGGATGCGGGCCATGGATAATGATGACCAACTTGATGACAATGAGGTCCTTGATGATGTTGGAGATGAACAGGAGCCTCTCAATGAACCTAATCATGAAAGCAGTCCAACTATGGCATTCCATCAACCTTCATCACTAAGCTCTTCACAAAACACGTGGGATAATATGATTGATCCAACCCCACCATTTGAAAAGCCCACTCAAAGTATTTGGGACCCTACCCAAGGGTTTCATGTGGGCTTGCTTTTTGTCGATAAGGATGAACTACAAGCTGCTGTTAAACATTATCACATCAAAGGAACCAAACATTTTGTGTAAAAGAGTCATATCCAGCATGTTGGTCTGTAAGGTGCAAACATTGTTCTTGGCGTCTTCGAGCATGCTTCCGGGCTACACATGGGTTGTTTGAGGTTAGGAAATACAATGGTCCACACACATGTACAGAGTCCACGCTCACACAAGATCACGATCAATTAGACACCCATGTTATTGAGAAAGACTTAAGGGATGTTGTCAAAAATGATCCAACCATAAAGATTTCTTCACTTCAACAGATTCTTTACTATAAGTACCAATACCAGCCTTCTTATTTTAAGGTGTGGGAGCCGAATATTAAGGCAATTGGTAAAGTGTTTGGTGATTGGGACAAATCTTACCAATTATTGCCAAAATGGTTGAAAGTTTTGACTGATTCAAACCTGAGCAGTAGGGTTATTTGGAGAACAATACCTGCTACTGTGCCAGGCTGTGTGATATTCGAGAGAGTGTTCTGGGCTTTTGGTCCATCAATTGAAGGTATTCAACATTGTAGGCCAGTGATTAGTATAGATGGAACTTTCCTATATGGTAAGTACGGAGGTACGTTACTGATTGAATCAACGTGGGATGGTGACAATAGATTTTTCCACTTGCCTTTGCCATTGTGGAGAAGGAAACTGATGATAGCTGGTATTGGTTTTTGCATTGTATTCAGATTAATGTCAATAATCGGGAAGGGTTATGTGTCATATCTGATTGTCACCCTGGTATAATGGCAGTGATACGGACTATATGTTAATCGACACTTTAGTATCATCATTTTTGCCTTCGCCACGTGGCTAGCAATTTCAATCAACAAATTGGGAATAAAAACTTGAAGGCTATGTTAATGTGGACAGGCTTGGAGAATCAGTTACGAAAGTATCAAATAACCAGGGATAGAATTACTCAATTTAAGTGCAGATGGTGAGAAGTATTTAACGGACATACCGGTGGAAAAGTGGACGTTAGCACATGATGGTGGACATCGCTATGGGGCAATGACCACAAACTTGTCTGAAAGTTTCAACGGAATTCTAAAGAGTGCTAGAAATCTGCCTAAAACTGTGTTAGTTGAACTTACATACTACCATTGTGTAGCCTACTTTGCCGATCGGTATACTAAGGCACATGCAGAGGTTACTATCGGTGAACTCATTACAGCCTTTGCAAAGAATAAATTCAATAAATGGGGGGGGGGGGGGGGGGGAAGGCACCAAAGCATTCAATTACTGTGTTCAGTCATGAAGATGGTCTGTTTGAAGTCAGAACGCCAATAAACCCTAACTTTGCATATAAGGGTAATCATCGTCATGAGGTAAATTTGAGGCTGAGCACTTGTAGTTGTTAAAAATGGCAGATTTATAAGATTTCGTGCTCACATGTCATTGCTGTGTGTAAATATCAAGACATCTTTGCAATGCGATATATCGACCATTGCTACCATTTGGAAGAACAAGTTGCTTGTTATGCACCTAGATTTCGCATGGTTCCAGACAGTGTACATTGGAATGAGCCTAATTTACCTAATGTCAAGCTGCGCCATGAAAAAGGTCAACCAAGAACAACTCCGCTTCAAAATGAAATGGATGAAGGGGCAGAGCATCAACCAAGGCCATTGTGCAGTCTCTGTAGGCAAGAAGGCCATAATAAAAGAACATGCCCCACTCGAATTGTTGTTGGCTCCATTAGTGGCCAAACTGAATGACCCAACATAAGTATTCATTCTACTTCAGTGGATTGGTTGGACTATTTTTTTTTTTTTTAGGAGTTAGACCATATTGTTAGTTTGTATTTATTTGAAAGAACAAGTTGGTACTAATTCCATATGCTATGATGTTTTCTATCACTGCAAGTTGGATTGGGGTGTACGTTTATTTATTTTGTGTTTGTGTGAGTGTGTTTATATATATATATATATATATATATATATTGTGTATTATAGTTTAGGGTTTCGATAACACCTTAAAATGTATACTTTTTATAGAGTGTTTGGGTCATTTACCATGTTTGAAAGCGTCAAATAAGGAAAGAAATCAAAGAGCCACATCTGAAGAGGAAAAATCAAATTTGAGCACTAATCAGTATTTTAGATTTATCTCTCTCCTCAAAAATCCAATTGACTCAAGGCTGGATGGGCTGGAATCGTGACTTAAATATCTACAATTTTTCTGTTTTGAGTTTTTTGAAATTCACAAATTTTGAAAGCCGAAATTAACTCACAAGTTGTTGCTGTAAATTTGGATGAAAATTAGATGGTGAAAGTTTTATTTTTCTTTGACACTTTTACAAGGGTTTGGAAGAGAGGCTGTGGAGAACAAAAATAGAAATGTACACCACAGTAGCCATCATGCAAAGGAAAAAAGATCAACTATAAAAATAGAAGTTTGGCTACACATATAGATTCTATGTTGGATTTGTAGGAATGGACAATTATATTAAATACATGTATGATTAGATTATTTGGGCACTAATTTCAAATGCCAAAAAATGTGTACACATTTCTTATTTTCGCAAAGGTCTTACGGTTGGTAGTATAATGTGCTATGTATACTGTCTAGGCATAATATTTTTTGCTACAATGATGCAAAAACAATGATAATACTTTAATATATTCTTAATAAACAGTCATTTTATATTCATTAGTGATTGCCACGATGTGGTACATGAAGTTTTTGTTGTGTTCCACAACATGGAGGATGCCTATTTATTCGTTGAGGGTACCTTTGTGCTTGCACAGAACTTTTCCCCATGCGCCTTGGCATGGTTCTAATATCAACATCTGTTTGATAATTACCACCTTCATCACTTTCATTATCTAATGACACCTCCATATTTTCTGCATACTTTGCATCTTCCCCACTGTCCTCATTTGAGGCATCTTCCCCAGAGTCTGTTATAGAGACCTCTTTCTCAGAGTTCGGAGCACATGCCCATGTATTTGGAGGTGTGCAAAAATCACCAACATGAGGGGATGGTTGGGAAGGTTGTGGCGTGCAGAAATCATAGCTATACTAGCTATCTTGGCCATAATTTTATTGTCCAGAATAGGATGGAGGTGGCGATGGGTGATAGGAGGGAGGTGTTGAACTAGGTTGGGGATAATGGTCATAGCTAAACAAACCCTCAAATCCTTGTCCTAGGGAAGTGGATGATCTAATCTATTGATATAAAGACATGCAGTACTCGTTGACACTAATTAGAATATACTCACTGAAGGTGGTTGGTTCATTATGGGTAGATGTTGATGGTCTAGCTTAGGTAGAGTTGTCAATATTGTGCTATGCAGAGGTGGGTGGTCCAACTTCATCATTTCCGCATTGTCCACATTGTGTAGAGGTGGACGAGCAGGCTTCAGTAGAGGTTTGTGGCTATCTTCCTTGGTGTCTCTGTTGTCACTTGAAGTGTGTCACCCTCTCAGTAGGGACAGAGGAAATATTTGCTTCCATCTGTAACTTCACTCAACTAAGGCCCTCTACTATTGCTTTAAGAACTTGTTATGCAATGAGATCATTCCTCTATTGGTTTGCAACAGCCAAATTTAACATATTATTGATCTCACTTTGCTACCACATAAAAAGAAAAAAAAAAACATTTACTAGTGCGGTATTATTGGAAAAGCTAAAATAATAATTTATTATCAATATTAGTGTAGTATTTTATTTGTGTAAATAATTTGTTATCAATATTAGTGCAGTATTATTGAAAAAGCTAAAATAACAACCTGGTACATATGGGCAGCCGCCTCTGGTGTCGTGAATAGGTGACTATGTTGTGTAGTCCACACCTAAATGGAAATTGTCATCCCTAACTACATGTTTAGCTTGCTTGCTTCAAAGCCAGTAGTATAGAGCATGCTTCCTAAGCCAATTGACACCGGACTTTCCTGCCAGCTTTACACAATGCACAGCTTTATCGAAATTGTTAGTAGGCTACTTTAGACCATTGTTATTGATTTCGTTCCGTTCCGTTCCAACCGGAACAGTCGGAATTTTTTGTACCGGTATGCAAACCGGTACCAGAATATCCTACGTTCCACCTCGGATCAAATTTCGAGCCGTTTCGGGTCATTCCGGCCATTCCGGCCAATTTCGGGCGAGATGCAAATTTCAGCCGGTACATGATTTGGCCTGTAATTAATTTAAAAAAAAAAAAATTTGAAGGTCCAAACTGCAAAGACTCCAAAATGACGCCGTTTTGGACTTTACTAAAAAGGCAAAAAGCACATTTTAGTCCCTACATTTTTAGGTGATTCCCATTTTAGTCCCTACATTTTATTTTTACCGCTTTTAGTCTCTATCCTGAAAAACGCTTCCCGTTTTGGTCCCTGCCATTACTTATCTAACAGAAATATCCTACGTGGCAAACGGTCCAACAGTAAATACTGACGTGTCTATTAAAATAATATTAAAAAAAACCACGTCAGATAAAAATAATATTAAAAAATGCCACTTTAGCAATTTAATTTTTGAAAAAAGCCACCTCAAATAAAAATAATATAAAAAGCTATAACCTAATTATTATTTTTTTTTAAAGAAAAGAAATTAGTTAAATTATTATTTTTTTTCCTTTTTTTTGGAAGAACATGAAGAACATGACATGAAGAACGTGTTCTTCATTTTTCTTCCCCACAAACCCAGAAAATCATACACCGAAGAACATGAAGAACGTGTTCTTCATTTTTCTTCCCCACAAACCCAGAAAATCATACACCGAAGAACATGAAGAACCCACAAACCCAGAAAATCATACACCGAAGAACATGAAGAACGTGTTCTTCATTTTTCTTCCCCACAAACCCAGAAAATCATACACCACAAACCCAGAAACCCAGAAATCAAACCACAAACCCAGAAACCCAGAAACAAAATCACCAAACACCCACTGCCGAGAAACCCAGAAATCAAACCACCCACTGCCGAGCAATTCATACCCAAACCCAATACCTAACTCACCAAACACCTAAACAAAAAATCACCAAACACCCAAACAAAACCCAAAGGCACGACCACCACCACCTCGAATAGAACCCAGCCACCACCAAAACCCGGCTACCAACGAAACCCAACTACTGAAATGCCAGCCAAACTGATCCAGCAAGCACCAACGAAACCCAACTAACGAAACCCAGCCACCAAACAGACCCAACAAGCACCAAATCTCACCACCAAATTGATCCAGCAAGCACCGAAACCCACCACCAAATGGATCTAGCAAACACCGAAAAAAACCCACCACCAAAGCCAGCCACTAATTCAACTCCACAACTGAAACCCACCACTGAAATGCCACCACTAAAACCCAGCAACCACCGATTCGATCTAACCAAAACTTAGTTAGATGAGAAGAGATAGATGAGCGAAACATGCTGTGAATAGAGAAAGAGGAATGGGAAATGTAGAAGAGAGATATAGAGGGAGAGATGGAGAACTGTGAATAGAGAAAGAGGAATGGCAAACATGCTTTTTATTTTGTAAATCTGAGTGATTTTATGGTTTTGGTTGCTAAGAAAATACAAGAAAAGAAAAGTAAATTTTTAATTTTTAATTTTCTGGGCAAGCTTAGTTGGGGAAGAAAAATGAAGAACACGTTCTTCATGTTCTTCCAAAAAAAAGGAAAAAAAAATTAATTTAACTAATTTCTTTTCTTTTAAAAAAAATAATTAGGTTAGAAATTTTTATATTATTTTTATCTAATGTGGCTTTTTACAAAAATTAAATTGCTGACGTGGCATTTTTAAATATTATTTTTATCTGACGTGACTTTTTTTAATAATATTTTAATATACACGTCAGCATTTACTGTTGGACCGTTTGCCACGTAGGATATTTCTGTTAAATGAGTAACAGCAGGGTCCAAAATGGGAAGCGTTTTTCAAGATAGGGACTAAAAGCGGTAAAAATAAAATGTAGGAACTAAAATGAGAATCACCTGAAAATATAGGGACTAAAATGTACTTTTCGCCTACTAAAAACCCTAATCCTATATTCCTCTTCTATTCTTCGATTCTTTTAGTCTCAATCTCTCTCTCACTCACTGTCGTCTCTGTGCTGTGCTCTCTGGTCATCAATCTATCACTCTCTCGTGACTCCCTCTGTCTCTGACTCTCTCACTCTCTCGGATTGAAGCTTCGGCCAAATCAGGTATTCTTTCTCTACTCTCACTCTCTCGGATTGAAGCTTCAGCCTTCAGCCAAATCATAAATTTTTTTTCTTATGATTTGTTAAGAATCTTAAGATTAAGTGTTAAGAACTTAAGATATGTGTGATTAAGTGTTAAGAACTTAAGCTTCAGTCTTTTGTTTGTTCATTTCTCTCGGATTGTCATAATTTTTTTTTTCTTATGATTTGTTTTGTGGTTAAGAACTTAGGAGTTAAGATTAAGACGTAAGAGTTAAGAATTTAAGATATGTGATTTGTTTGTTCATTCACTTCATGCAAATTAAATTAAATTTTAGCTACTGCATTTGATTGAATTTCATTTCATTTCATTGAACAGTAAACTATGGTTGATCATCGTACTCATCATAGTTCAGCTGGTACTTCTTCTGCTTCTATGGCCTCTGCCCCTGCAAGATCAAAGGATCTCGCATGGGCTCATGCCCGTGCAGTGCCTAACGCAAAAAATAACACTATATGTTTGCATTGTAATAAGTTGATTAAAGGGGGTGGTATTACTAGACTTAAGTATCATCTTACTGGGATTAGGGGTCAAGTTGAATCATGTAAAGTTGTTTCATCTGATATTAGGTTTCAAATGAAACAAATGATTGAAGACTTGAAAAAATCTAAACAAACTAAAAAGAGGATTCAATCAGATTTTGGGAACCCATATGGTGATCCATTTGATGTTGATGATGATGTGGAGGAGGAGGAGGAGGATGAGGTTAGGGTTGTTGAAAAGACTCAAAAGAGTCCGCCTCAAACATTAGGTAAACGAAAATCTAGGGGAAAGGAAGTTGACACTGATATGGGTCAAATAAGAGGAAAGAAGAAAATTAAGAGTTATTTTGCTCCTAGAACAACCCCCGGTGCTCAACCCTCTATAAGAAGTGCTTTGGCTACAAAAGCAATGATTGATAATGCAAAAATGAATGAGGCAAGATGGTGGTATCATTCTAATGTACCCATTTATGCATCTCAGTCACCCTATTATCAACCTATGATAGATTCCATTGCTGCTATTGGGCCGAGATTTAAGGGGCCTTCTTTTTATAAGTTGAGGGGGCCCCTTTTGAAAAATGTTGTGCATGAAGTTAATGATTTTTTGTTAGATATAAAAAAAGATTGGAAAGTATATGGCTGTTCAGTGATGTCTGGTGGGTGGACAAATCAAAAACAACAACCAATAATGAATTTTTTGGTGTATTGTCCAAGGGGTGCCATGTTCTTGAAATCTATTGACACTTCAGGCCTTACAAAGGATGCTGAAACGTTGTTCACCATATTTGATTTTGTTGTTCAAGAAATTGGTGTGGAATATATTGTGCAATTGATTACAGATAATGCTTCTGCCTATAAAAAAGCTGGAAAAAAATTACAGCAGAAGTATGGTACTTTATTTTGGTCTCCTTGTGCAGCTCATTGCATAGACTTGATGTTGGAGAATATTGCTAATCCTAGGTGGTTCCCTCTTGTTGATGAAGCAATTAAGAAGGCAAAAAAGATAACAAAGTTCATTTACAACCATGGAGTTGTTTTAGACTTGATGAGGCAAGATTTTACAAATGGAAGAGAGTTATGTCGTCCTGCAATTACAAGGTTTGCCACTAACTTCTTAAGTCTACAGAGCATGCTAAGGTTCAAAAAAGAGCTTAGACAAATGTTCACTTGTGATAAATGGCTTTCATGCCCCCATGCTAAGATTGTCGTTGGGAAGGAGATAAGTAAAATTGTTTTGGAAGATTATTCGTTTTGGTCTCAATGCAAGAACATAGTGAAAGTTAGTGAGCCTTTAGTTAGAGTGCTTCGTCTTGTTGATGGGGATGAGAAACCTACTATGGGGTACTTGTATGAAGCAATGGACAAAGCAAAAGAGGAAATAAAAAAAAGGTTGAAGAACAAAGTTTTTTTGTATGGAAATTATATTAGAGTTATTGATGCTAGATGGGACAAACAACTTCATAGTCCTTTGCATGCAGCAGGTTGCTTTCTTAACCCTGCAATTTACTTTAGGCCTTCATTTAAAAGGCAAAATGAAGTTCAAAGAGGGTTGCTAAGCACTCTAATGAGGTTGATTCCCGATCTTGACATTCAAGACAAAATAAGTTCACAACTTGATGAGTACAAAAAGTCAATTGGTGACTTTGGCACATCACTAGCAATCTGCCAACAAGAGAGACTAAATCCAGGTAAACATTAATAATTTAATAGTATTTCCTTTCAATATGTCTATTTATCCTTTATAGTTGTTATTGTAAGATTACATGGGCAATGCTTATTTTACATTCTTATTTGTTATTGTAGTTTCATGGTGGGAGCAATTTGGACTTGGAGCTCCAGATTAACAATCATTTGCCATTCGTGTGCTAAGTCAATGTTGTAGTGCAACTGGTTGTGAGAGAAATTGGAGCACATTTGAATATGTTCACTCAAAGAAGAGAAATAGATTAGAACATAAACGAGTAAATGATTTGGTCTTTGTCCATTATAATTTGAGGCTTCGAGAAAGGTAAATTTATCATCGTTACTCATATGTAACTGAAATGTACTTTCAAATAATTATAATTTATAAAATGTTACTAATGTTTAATATTCTCATTGGTAGGAACATTCAAAGGAATAAGTATGCATTGGATCCTATAAGCTTGGATAACATTGACTTGATGGGAGATTGGGTGGCTGAAGAACCTGCACTTCTTAATCCAGATGACATAAATTGGGATTGTCTTAATGAACCAGCAGCCATAGTGAATGTGGAAGAGGATGCTGAACTTGAAACTATTGATGTTGATGACGATGATGATGATGACAACAACGAGCATGGCTTGACAAATCTTGCAATGGGTGCTGGTAGTTCTTGTGGGAGTTCTTTTGATGATGAATTTGATCCTTCTCTCATGGATGATGACGAGGAGGAGTAAATCTTGTATTATTTGATATTTAGTTATTGTCTTGTTAATCTTCTTATTGTGTGATGTTAAATTGATGTTTAAGACTCAAGAGTTAAGACTAAATGGTTTGTATTATTTAATACTTAGTTATTTATTTATTAGAATTGACAGTTTTATGTTCTACAAGAATATATATAAATTATTTTTTAAGAACCCTGAAACACCCTGAAACGGTACGCCAAAATCGGCCGGTACCGAAATATTCCATTCCATTGGACAAACCAAAACGGGTTCTGAAACGGTATTAATAACAATGCTTTGGACATCTTTGCAACAACCCAAACTGTCGCATGACTCTTTCTGGATGGTAATACTCCACAATTTGGAAGCATAGCAATGGCGCTATTGTAGTCCATATATGTTTTTCTGCAAGACACCATGGATGCAAATAATTATCGTACGGTGTCCAAACAACCTGCAATTCCAATTACAGTAACTATGTTATAATCAATCAAGACAATAATATAACTAGTAAATTAACCATTGATGCATTGTGATATATTACCTGTTCATTATTATGTGTGTCGTGATTAGAACGGTATGCACGCAGAACATGCGTTGGTGTATGAATAAACGTTCTCTTGGTATCCCACCTATACATAATTAATGATTGCCATTGATTTTAGGATTTGGAAGTATCAAGGATAAATGCTACAGTATACAATATTGTATAAAAATAAAAAGTAAATATTATACCTGCAACCGTATGGGTCATCGCCATTAAAAATTGTTGGATTTATTGGAATTGGGGTCAGATATGGAAGATGCTTTCACGCTTATAATTGTAATATGAAAACAGGACATGCAACCTCCGTGCTTTTTTTAATAGTAGCAGTACACAGCTCTTTATAAAGGAAAGCAAGTGTGGCACTACCCCAGCTACACCAAAGTCCTCTAACAGCTGGAGAAAGTAGCAATGCAATCTACTTTGGCTCTTATTTCCAAATAGTAAAGCCAAAACCTGGAACATGTATGCCTTAGCATACTGTTGGGTTGTTACAGCATTTGCACCCTCTGGTAGGTTTGAGAATGTATTACTTACCCATGTTATTTTAAGGCCATCATATGCCAATGCTGTTGCAAGTGGTGTCACCTCAAGTAAATCATCACAAAATTTTCCCCAATCCAAATTAGTGGGCCCGCACACTATTTTGCCATCAATAGGCAATCCTGTAATGATTACTATATCCTATAGAGTGATCAACATTTCACAAATAGGTAGGTGAAATGTATGGGTTTCAGATCACCACCACTCCACCAAAGAAGTGATAAGACCCTAGTCAATATCTATATGTGGTAGTCGGGTAACATGGTATAGTCTACGTTGATGCAAATATGGGGTGATACGATTGTCTAACTGCGCACACAGGGGGGGGGGGGGGCGGGGTGCAAATGGTTGGGGCCGCACTCGTAAGGTGGAAACCTAAATTTTTTTTTTTAAATGTACAATGTTATATTGCTAATGTTGAAATTATTTTCATGTAAATTGAATAATTGTAGATATTATTAAGACATTAATAAATTTTGATCTCGCAACGTACATTGCCTTCCATTTCATCATTAAAAATGTGATATTGTTGTTGGGTTAGCAGAGAATGATCAAATGGCCCAGACTCCATTTCAAATATATCCTACATTAAATGCTACAATGAGTTAAACCATGCAAGGTATATTTTTTACAAACCATCTATATAAAAAATTACAAACTAAGAAAATAATTTCCAATTAAATTAGAGGCCGAGAAGTTTACTACAATTGCAATATGAAGTGAAGGAATATAGGAATTATATAGTGATACTTGCAAGAAAAGAAAGAAAGAACAAAAAAAAAAACACAATAAGATAATCATAAATATCTTCTAAAAAATATAATCCTTAATAAAAAAAAAAGAACAATAATAAAATTAATATATAGTGATTACTACAGTTTTTTATGCTAAATATTAAATATAACTTACAATGCTTGTAGTTCATAATAAAATTGAAAGAAACTCAAATAAAGGATTTATGAAGCAAACTTTTTAATGCAATAACAATAATAGTTTTAGCAAAAAGAATCATACACACAATAATTAGTATTAACTATAATAAAACCATATATAATATTTACAATATATTAGCGTATAATATTTATAAAGCATATAATTAATTTTCATTTCCCAACCTATAACCACCCTAAAAAGTAAAGATTCAAGAAACTTAATAAATTTTTATACCAACTAAACTTTAAAGAAAAAGAAACACAAATGTACGATTTATTGTACTAAATAAAAATAATAATACACATACATATCTTTATTATAAACCAACAAACATATTATGCAATATATTTTTTCCAAGTAATAGATGTAATAATTGATAATAACAAAGTAAAATTGATTATAAAAAGATCACAATAATACAATTTATTACAATTTTTGTGGTCATATACTAATTGTAGGGTCAATTTTTACAGCCCAAGCCCAAGAAGGTATAGATTTTGAGCCCACTGAACCCAAGACAATAAATTTGTAGATAGTGGGTGAAAGAGCTAGGCTAACAATGAAATAACAGTCTTAAACAGCAATGTTTTTGGATGAATTTGTATTAATGTGTTCGGACAGATGTAAATGCAACGTCCGAAGAGGTGTTTTTCATTCATAAACTTAGGTTACAATTCTTGGAGCTTGCTTGTTTGGTCAAGCCATGGTCTATTGCTTTATTTCATTTTGTTTGATCGCTTTATTCTTGCTCCATATGCATTTCAAGTTTTCTGCATACAATGATATTGTTGTGTTGTTGTGTTTCAGGAGATACTTGTTCTTATGGTTCAAGAGCTTATCAGAATCTAGAGTTAGGTGTGAGTGAGTTTTGTTCAACTGTTCCCAACTCACACGTTAAGTCTAGAGTCTGTTGTAGGGTTTTGTCACGGAATAGCCAAAGGGGGAGATTGTAAGGTTGAATTTAATCAACTATCTTGTTGGCTTTATTCCATGTCAAATTTGCTTGTATTTTAGCAATTAGTAACCCTGTATTTAGGTGGGATTCATGTAAGGGTAGTGTGTGAGAAGATGTGAAGAAAATCTCAAGTTTGTGCAAGGATGCAGAGTCTTGCGGCTAGGACTCGCGGCTAACTCGCGACTGGCAAGCCGCCAATTGCAGCACACGTGAGAAGCACGCAGGGGAGCTGAAGGGTCATGCCAGCTGTCGTACTACAGGACAAAAGTCCCAGGTTGGCTAGGACGTTAACTCGCGGCTGGAACTCGCTACTCAGAACAGTCGCGAGGCCAAGCCGCCAAACCACCCTGTTTGGGAAAAACTGACTCTTTGCATTCCAAACACACACCACTATATATAGACCCTTATACCCACGAAATGTAGAGAGCTTCCAAAGAGAATTTTGAGAGAGAAACCCTAGAGAAAAACAACATTGATTCATACACAATCTTCATCTAAGAGACTATTCAAATTCCTCTACTCTCACCCTCTCCATTGATGAATCCTTGAGAGGTTCTTGACCAAATCATTTTCTCACCATACCCATATCAGTGAGAAGGTTTATTTGGTGTTTTGGGAAGCAGTTATGAAGGAACCAATTCACATTGGTTGATGTTATGGTTTATAGCGGAATCCGGTAAGTTAGAAAAGAAAAAGGTTCGGCGCAACCTCATTGGAGCAGGAAGCTTGGAGGGCTTAGGTACACTGGGTAGATTAGGCTTGGAGGGTCTATTGCTGTTCATGTATCCCAACTACATTTTCTAGTAGATTATTGACCGCTTAGAGGGCGGCGGAGAGGTTTTACGCCGAGGGCTTCGGTTTCCTCTTCGATAACACATTGAGTGTTATCCTTGTGTTTGCATCTCTCTTCCCTTTATCTTTACCGTTTAATTACTGCTGTGATTGTGATTATTTATGGTTTAGATTGTTTATTAATTCTGGTTTAGCTTATATTCATGTTCCACACATTTATTGTTTGATAATAAGCTTGAATTGATCATTTGTAATTTGGGGTCTAAACGTTCAAGGGTGTTTTATACCCATATTGAACATTCATTTACCAATAAAAGATTCAATAGCGAACACATGGAAACATTAAAGCCAAAAAAATAATACACTTTCAATATTAATATAAACTACCTTATAATACCATGTAAGCCACCCGCTTGCTCCAACTTAATAACCCACCACAAAATAAAATTATGAACATCTCAATATGATTATTTTTCTTAAAATTCTCATTAAGAAGCCACTTACCTCGAAAGTCTAATATGAATTTACCTCAACCAAACATCACATAACCAATCAAAATCAAGTTTCTAGATCCATCACCAAGTATCTCGAAACCTAGAACCACAATGATCAACCCTATTAAGAACAAGGCCTATCATGAACTTCATTAGCACAATCAAGGACGGAGGCATTTATTGACTTGGGGGGGGGGGGGGTTATTAAAATACACACACACACACACACACACACACACACACACACACACACACACACACACACTAATTCTAGTAATTTTGTTCAATAAAATTACATTTTGCCCTTCTTAATAATATCATTGATTCTTTTTAGAGTAATATTACAGGCACAAACTTATCTACAACATTTTTACAAACCGTTGAGGTACAAAGTCTAATTGGTTCGTATTTGGGCCCACCACTTACATCACTTTTTTACTTGCCAATAATCACTAACCATATTAGTATTTTGTAAAAGAATTTGTAGCTCTAGCATTTCCTCATTTAAATACCATTAAAAAATTTATAGATCTAAAATCAAAATAAAATATACAAGCCCAAAAAAATTAGCGTAATAACCAAAATTACCAATAGTAAAGTTAAAAATAATTAAGCATAATTAATCAACTTTACTCAAAACAAGCAACTAGCCCTTTAAAAAGTTTTAAACAAAATAATTGTGTCTTTACCTAGGAAAAAACGCACGCATCAAAAACTAAAAAAAAAAAAAAAAAAAAAACCTCAGCAGCTAAGAGGCAGCAAAGCCAACGGTTAGAGCCACCCCCCCTAACTTCAAGTCTTGGCTCTGTCCTTGATCATAATAGTCTCCTAAAATCGAAAGGTACCCTAAAAATCAAAACAAAGGGCTTAAAACCTAACTTGACTGTCCTAAGACAAATATCCCTTCCCAATTAGGAATGAAAAAAGCACACAAGAAATCCATGAAACCAAAGCATTTTAATTCCCTACACCAAACAATGTGCATTCAATAGATAATATAACACACATCACTTTAAAGAAAAAAGAGGTAACTAGCCTTATGAATTTCATATATTTCACCCTCTTTCTCATCTATACTTCCCAGGATAAGAAGGTGATATAAATGTCTCTTTGCTGTCATGTCAACTACCTTTATATTTCCTCAATATTAAGAAGCTCACTTTTGAAAAAATTAATATATTAAATACTAAACCATATCAATAAATTAACTCTTTTTTTAATGTTAATGAATTAATTCATTAATGAAAGGTCTATTCTAGAACCTAACTCATTATTGATATATCATATATATTAATTGTATAATTTTTTATCTCTATCTTCCACTTTTTTTTTTTTCATTATAAATTATCTTTCAATTGAAGTTGACCTAATTAGGCTTTGTGTGTATCATGAAATACTGTTTCCTTTTTAAAACCTCGATAGACTATTTTCTTGATTTAAAAAAAAATACAAAAACAAAGAAACTATGTCTAATATGACGTGTTGAAGGCCGATTTTTGTCATTAGTCAGGCCTAGTTGTGAGACTTGGGTTCTTCAAGAGTTATGGGCCGGTGAACTGGATTTGGTTCCACTGAGGTTTTCTGAAGGATTTTGATCTACACTTGGAAGTTTTTGAAACTAAGGTTGCGTTTGTTTCAGCTAAAAATGAATTCGGGAAAACAATTTACACCCTGCCGTGTGTTTGGTTGCGCATGGAAAATATAGTCAAACGGAAAATCATTTCCGTTGACCTTAAAATACCCACCCCACACTCGTAAATCATTTTACACTTTCATTTTACCTTCAAACCATTTCCACTCTCCTCAGAAAATTTCTCTTCTCACTCACTCTCATCACTCACGCCAAGCCCAAGCCGAAGGACGGAGAGAGCTATCGCTGGTGAAGCCCAGATCCAGTCCCCGACCCACGGCCCCGCCGGTCTGATCGCGCCTCTCAAACCCATCGCCGATCTAATTGCGCCACCTCAGCTCCTCTGTCGTGCTCAAACCCATCTCTAATGAACCTGGTCTGATCGTGCTCACCTTCGCCTCCACCGCGCGATCTCGCCTCTAGATCAAACCCAGTCGCCTCTCTCTCTTTCTTCTTCTCTCAATTTGACCGGATTTGATGATTTTTTTTTTTTTTTTTTTGGGTTTTGTTTCTTTTGTGTTTCTCTATTGAGAAATGATATTATATATTTGTTTGGAAGCTGAGAAAATGTGAGCAACAAGTAGAAAATGTGTTTTCTATGGTATTTTCAAGAACACAACCAAACTCTAAAAAATATTTTTAAAAGTATTTTTTAAAATGCCACCAAACACCTGAAAATATTTTACACTTGAAAAACATTTTACATTGAAACAAACGCAGCCTAAAATGTTGAACCTAGATAGGATGGTAAAGATAGTTTTGATGTTTAGCAATATGAGGTTCCAACAAAAAAGGGATAAGATATTGTCAGAGATTGTTATTTGGATTGCTAGAGAATTACTAACAAGAAAGACAAAAGGTGTAGCCATGGTTCATGGGGTTTTTGGATGGTTCAATGACTACATTGTTGGAGGTATTTATGGTTTCATCTCTAAAGGATTTAATGATGTCAGTTCCAAATCCAGAAGAGTTCATGGAGATTGGAATTTTTGGAGAAAATTACTATGGTTTAATCGTACTTGATTGATGATTGTAAAGATTCATTGCAGTCAGCAACATGCTTGTTGTGATACTAGTGCAAGTATTTTTAATCAAGAAAAATTGGTGTTTAAATATGATTTAATTTTTGTTATTTTGGGTTGATTGTCTTTGATTTAGGTATTTGAGTTATTTGTTTTGATTAAGGTTGAACGATGAAGAAAAATGAAAAGAATGGCACAATCAAAGACATCTATTGTTTACAACCCCACTTAGAGAAGAAGTAGAGAATGAGTTATTCGGTATTAGTTTCTTTTGAATTGTACGTAACTAGTTGATTTTTCTTTTGATTGATGTTATTATCTAGATTTGTGTATGTGATTCAGATTTGAAAATTTTTTTAATTGAAATTTCAGACACAATATGTTTGAATAGATTGGTTATTGATTAGAGTTTAAATTTCATGTTTTTTTTTGTGAATTTTGGGACACCTAAATTTTTATTTTTACTTTTTATGGATGACCAAGTTTGTGATTTTTTTAGGGACTTTTAGGGGTTTTGCATGTTGGATTATGTTTGAATAGATTGGTTATTGATTAGAGTTTAAATTTCATGTTTTTTTTTTTGTGAATTTTGGGACACCTAAATTTTTATTTTTACTTTTTATGGATGACCAAGTTTGTGATTTTTTTAGGGACTTTTAGGGGTTTTGCATGTTGGATTATGTTTGAATAGATTGGTTATTGATTAGAGTTTAAATTTCATGTTTTTTTTTTTGTGAATTTTGGGACACCTAAATTTTTATTTTTACTTTTTATGGATGACCAAGTTTGTGATTTTTTTAGGGACTTTTATGGGTTTTGCATGTTGGATTATATTCTCAAGCACAATCACTTGTGAAGGTTTTTTTTAAGACATTGGTGAATTGTGAGTTTTCCTTTGTTAATTTTCCAATTCTTGATTACTTTATAGGTTCTGGTAGATAATTTTTTAGAGAGAGATATAACAAAGCAATGAACTATAGTTTTACATTTTATTTACAAGGGATATAACATTTTTGTTTATTAGAGTTTAATGAATTTCTTGGCAAATGGATTTGCTTGCGTGGCCCCCTACCCATGATTGCCTTAAAAAACAATACGTGTGATGGTAAGTTTCTTATCAACATAGGTGCACTAGATTTTTCTTAATAGTGCTTTATGAACAATATTATGTGAGTGTTTGGATTCACGTATTTTCCTTACGTTTACGTTTTTTGTATTTTTTTTTTCAGCGCGTATGAATAGTAACCGCACTGTTCATGCACATGGATTCACTGTGCAGTAGACAAAATGAACTGTTCATGCACTGTTTATGTACTGTTCACAGGTTTCACGGTACTATTCACATATTTAAAAATTATTTTGTTACATTGTTTTTAATTTTCAGCAAAATATGTGTCATGTTCATGGTTTTGAACAAGGAAGTCAATTCCGTTCCGTTCCGGCCGTACCGGCCGGAATATTTCGTACCGGCAAGCATACCGGTACATAAACCCCCCTGTTTCGTACCGGAAAAAATTCCGGCCGTACCGGCCATGTACCGGGCGTACCGGCCAATTTCGGGCAATACCGGCCGGTACCGGGCGTACCGGCCCGTACCGGAAAAAAGTTTTTTTTTTTTTTTTTTAATTTTAATTTTAATTTTTTTATAAATTTTGTAATTTTTGAATTTTTGTTAGGGCAGAATGGTAACTTATTTACATTAACTTATTAGTATTATTTGTTTTCTTAGTATGCAATGGTAACTTTTAAGCTTTCTATATTTTATATTGTGTTTTTTTTTTCTTCTTTTAATTGATACTAAAGTCTAAAACCATGAATAATTAGTTCTGAATTGAGGAAATGTTTTATGGTAAACTTTTATATTTATTATAATACACACACACATACATACATACACATATATATAAAAATATAAAAAATAGCGGTAAATCCGAAACGGTACACCGGTATTGACCGGTATCCGAAATATACCGTACCGCTGGCCAAACCGGTACAGCCTCCGGTACGGTATTGACTCCCTTGGTTTTGAAACCCGGACCGGACCGTACGGTCCGACCGGAAAACCCTCGAACCGCCTATTTTTGCGATTCTTTAAGTTTCAAGAACCGCTCTATGGGAAAAATGCAGGGACCCGTGAGAACCGCGGTCGAACCTCACGGTTCTGAACCAAAAAAAAAAAAAGAGAGAGAAAAAGAAGCTTTAAATTTTGCTCCCTTCAGAGTACATCACGCAGCTTCCTCTCTTCAAAAACTCTTCTCTTGGGCGAAGCAAGCCTTAAATTCTGCCACTGCCATCTCCAACATCATAGCTTTAAGTTCAGGCTTTGTTCTCTGCCGATAATGTGTGTGTGACAGGGTGAGAGTATGAGAGAAAGAGAGAGCTAGAGATGAAGAAAGAAAAATAAAAGGAGAGAGGAGTCAGAGGACACGCTTTTGGCTTCTGCATATGCAAACTTCTGTTTGTTTGAAAATTGTAAAAAAGAGGTTGACAAAGGAGGGAGAGAGAGGCGTCGGCAGTAGGGGAAAGCAAAAAAGAAAAGAAGACATTAATGTAGGGTTTGAAGTTTGGTGTGAACTTTGAAGAACCCAACATAGTTCCTGACCATTGGATTAAAAGCAACGGTCAAAATGGTTTACAGCTAAGCCCGCTTGATAGTTGATTGGACTTTTTTTTTTTTTTTTAATTAGTGGGATTGGATTGGACTTCTTTGTTTTGGATTCTACTTGTACAAGTTGTACTTTGCCAGAATGGTTTACAGCTAAGCCTCCTTGATAGTTGGAATTTTGTAATTATACCTGCCAATATTTAATGGTTAAAATATATTAATGTGATAACTTTAAAAATATTGTTATATGAGAAAAGTGTTTTTTTTTTTTTTAAGAAAGAGAAATGATATAAATTATAACTACAATAATTTCACAACAAGTTTTAAGTGATAGTTTAAGTTTCACTGAAAATAAAATTAATCATTTTAAAGTAAATTTTAATTGAGATTTTTAATTTGTATATATTTATTTCATATTAATTAATTATTAAATTAAATATGACGTTATCACGGTTCGACCTCGGTTCGACCTCGGTTCAACCTCAAAAGCCTTGAACCTCTCTCTTTTACGGTTCAATGAACGGTCCGGGTCTGAAAACCTTGGTCATGTTATGTTTATGCTCCATGTTTCTTTTTAAAATATGAAATTGATGATTGTGGTCGTGTAACACAGGTCTTCACATGTGATTTTTAATAAACCATTCATCTACGATTTAGTTCTATACCTGCATTTCCATTATTCTTTTTTGACGTACGACTATAAATGGTTGTCAAAAGGTGGTTGGTCATAAAGTGATGATAGACCAGTTATAATCATACATGTCATCACTTGTAATAAAAATTATGACAAGGTAGGTGGTCGTAGTAGAACCAAAAATCATGAGGAGATAATTGTAAGGAAACATTTTTCATTTTATATTGTTGTGCGCAATATCAGGTGTCACATAAATTACTTGGTTTATTCTAAATGAGATTTTTGTAATTTTGCAAAATTTAAGATGGCTTTTGTTAGATTCTAAAGATTTAGGATTTTATGTATTTAGAACTCTAATGTGTAATATTGGCAAACCATGATCAAAACAATGTGTTTAGTCTTGTTTAGGCTTGCTCAAAGTTGATTAAATATTGTAAAGTTGGAATCGAAAGGCTGTAGATGCATTGGGGCATTTCTGCCTGGCTCGATCGATCGAAGGATAGACTCGATCGATCGAATCTCGGGCCAGATGCGTTTTTTGCAGATTTTCCAACTCAGTCCTAACTCATTAAACGTTTAGAGTTTTATGTTTTTGCCCGAGGTATATAAGGCAAAACCCTAACCACGTTTTTAGAGTTGCTTCCAGTGTATTGTTGCTCATACATTGCTGTTTTGTGTAAATCTCTTGTGAGATCTAGAGGAACTTTCCTTTACACAAAGCTTAGGGTTTTCAAGGTAGAGATAGTATCAACATCTTGATGATCAACTCGGTTGCTGCCATTGGAGCTTAAAGAATAACAAGCGTGGGTGCTTGTAGCTGATTGAAGAATTCAAGAAAGAAGGAGTCCGTGGATTCGGAGTTTGCACGTGGTCGTGTCAGTAAGTTCTACTGGTAGGTAGCATTAGGAAGTCGAGCGGGGAGCTTGTAAGTCCTTTTGTATGAACTTCAATTCTTTCATAGTGAATTCAGTTTTACCTTGAGGATCGATGGGTCAAATCCTCCCCAGGTTTTTACCGGTGTGGTTTCCTGGGTGATCATATCTTGTGTTATTTATTATTCCGCTGTTTTATATTCTTGATATGATTGTTTGATTGTTTTAACCTAGAATTGCTTAATTTGACTAAGTAACAACTTGGCTAATTAACTAGGCTACTCAATCTGGTTGGTTTAAGGGGTCTAAAACCGTTCAAGTGGTATCAGAGCGGGTCTAAAACCGTTCAAATACTCCACAAATTACAACTTGATATGTATTTATTTGACTAATTTCTTTATATGATAACCAAAATTTATAATAATAAAAAAAAATCAATCACATGACATACCAAGATTGATGGAGTATGCCAAGAGTCTAGTAGTTGAATTGACCCCTTTTTATACACAAAGTGTTTGAGAGTCTAGGGGGAAAAGGATTCTAACTATTGTATTAGTAACATATTGTAATTATTTAAAAAAAAAAGATTGATGGAGTATAAGGTGAAATATAAAAAAGTAAGATATGAAATTTATATTCCAAAAATTATAATGTGAAACATAAAAAGAAACTTACCCCCAAAATTAGAAAGACCAAAATAAACATGCATTTGCTGTTCTCCCATTTCGATCTTAGAATATTTATTAATCAGAAGATATGAATGGAGACTTCACAACTACATTGACAAACAAAATACATGGGACAAAGGGAAAAAGACGAAGAAGCACTGTTTTTTTGAAGACCAAAATTTTTGACCAACCTTTCCAAGGTCCATTTTTCATGAAATAAAATCAAATGAATCTTATAGCCCAACCACTTTTAAGGTATGTTTCTGGAAACATGCATGATACAAGGACTCGGTCA
This sequence comes from Quercus aquifolioides, assembly GCA_019022515.1. Classification (NCBI taxonomy): domain Eukaryota; kingdom Viridiplantae; phylum Streptophyta; class Magnoliopsida; order Fagales; family Fagaceae; genus Quercus; species Quercus aquifolioides. The sequence goes on along the minus strand of CM032330.1, from coordinate 11,277,305 downwards.
AGTCAAGCTTAAAGAATATTGAAATCAATGACAATAAAATTTTAGCTGTTAATAGTTCAAAAATGAATTCTTCATGTTGGACCATGACCATTACCCGGTGCCTAAAATATAGATATTAGGTCCAATTAATAGCCACAATCATAAAAATGGGGACAAAACACATGTACACTTAATTTAAGTGTACGTAGTTTTTGAATATATCCCTTTCAATTCACACTTTTCTTTAATATATAGATCCTTTGCCAAATCACAAAAGTTATCAAATACGTTAAGAGAAAAATTAATAGAGCGATTGAGAGATGGGTTCTCTTCCTCATGTAGTTGAAGATTGCTTTGGTCTCTTGAAGCTCTATAGTGATGGCTCTATTTCACGCTCAACCAACATAAACTTTAACATCCCTGTCATTGATGATGGCTCCGTTCTTTGGAAAGACTACGTGTTTGACAAGCACCACAATCTTCACCTACGCCTTTACAAGCCCACATTGGCTTCACTCACCAAGCTTCCTGTCTTATATTACATTCATGCCGGTGGTTTTTGCTTCGGGTCACGTACTTTCCCCAACTTTCACAATATATGTCACCGCCTTGCATCCGGGCTTGGAGTCCTCGTAGTTGCACCGGACTATAGGCTTGCGCCAGAGCATAGGCTTCCGGCAGCCATAGATGATGCTATAAGTTCTCTAAAATGGTTACAAACCCTAGCCATGCATGGCGACATTGGTTGTGATACGTGGTTGGGTGATGGGGTTGTGGACTTCGATAGGGTTTTTGTAATGGGTGACTCTTCTGGTGGGAACGTGGCTCACCATGTAGCACTTAGGCTGGGTATGGGTTTGGTTGAATTGGAGCCAGTTCGGGTGAGAGGTTATGTGCTCTTGGCTCCATTTTTTGGTGGGAGTGTGAAGACTAGGTCCGAGGAAGAGAGGCCATGTGAAGTATTTTGGAATTTGGACATGTATAACAGGTATGGAGCTAGTACTTAATATTGCCAATATGCTATGTATAACATATACTATCTGAAAATCAATGACTCTCTGATCTTCTTCCAACAAGAAACAGTATGCACATTTTTCTGACAATAACTAAACTACATATTAGTTTTTCTTTTTTTTGAAAGAAGACTACATATTAGTTTAATAATAATAAAATCCACATAACTTCTTTTTTGAAAAATGGAACTTGATTTTATTTATTTATTTTGTTTTGTGTTGTTGCTGCTGAATACTTGATTATGAAGTTAGATTGTGAGTTAATCTAATTAACATGACATATTTATATATGATGCATGGTTTATAACTACTTTATATGAGACTTGTCCTTGACATATGGTTAATAGAGTGTGTATTAAGTGAACGACATTATTTTACAAGAATATGTAAATTAAAATGCTGTCTTTAATTAATTTCAATATATTATCATATTAATTAAAAATTTCATAACTTATGTGAAAAATGAAATAAAATTAACGACATTCATTTTATCACAATAAAAAAATCATGTTCAAAAAATAAAAACTAATATAAATAAATTTAAAAACTAAATTCTTTTTTCTTACTGAATTAGAGCAATCAAGAATAAGTAATTTGTTCTAATAAAAAAAAAAGTAATTTGTATTCTTTAGTAAATGATATCTTTACAAGATTTTCTTTTTAAGAATTAGCAAAAGTTCAAAAACAAAAATAATAATATTAAAATTAGGTATGGATGTTTGATATGTATCTCCTGACAGTAATTATTTTTAAATATAACCGATACATACTAGTTAACATAATGTTATTGTCATAGACTCATAGGTAACAATGAATATATTAAATATTGGTCTCATTTGTATTGTAAGAAAAATTACATACTGTGGGGGTGAAAGCTCAACTTCATATATTGGGTCTGGGGCCCTATTTGAAGACTACTGTGAGTCCGAAGAGAAGAAAATGTTCGAGAAGGAGTCCATGGGGAAGAAGTATACCTGGAAACGAACGAGAGTGTAGTCCGAAGAAAGCATCATTGGTCCGAAGAGTCCATTCTCCTTGGATATAAAGAGCTTTGGTCAAACAGATGTCTAGGAGGAACAGATAACCCTCCTAACAATTCTAATGATAAGGATGGACTTTAGGCACGCATGAAGATGATAGGAGCGGAGAAATATCTAGGAGACAAACTTCAACCACCGCATTAAATGCACTGCAGCTGCTTTTCTGGCCGCATTAATGCGGAGAAGACCCCTGAACAGTATAACCTCAGCTACCACCACTCACAGAGAGAGTTAAAGAAGATACTTGATGGGACACGTACTCAAGTGAATGCTTAGATGAACAACAAGTGGACGATGAAGATGATGGGAATGTATGCTATATAAAGTGAGGAGGCCTCTGATAGAAAGGAGGGAAGAAGAAGGAAACAAAGAGAGAGAGAAGAAGGAAACAAAGAGAGAGAGAAGAAGAAAACAACTTTACTGTAGCTCCAAGAATTGTAACCAACTTTCATTCAATAAAACACCTCTTCGGACGTTCATGTGTTCATTTGTTTAAGCATGATTGCATGTTAGTTCACACGTAATCACCATAGCTCATTACTGCATAATTTACTACTAGCCCAGCTCTTTCACCCACTCTCTACAAATCTATTGTTCAGGGTTCATTGGGCTCATAATCCGAACCTATTGGGCTTGGGCTACGAATTTTGACCCTACAATTGGCGCCGTCTGTGGGGAGAGATTGTGCAGGAGTGAAAACAACAGTTAGCGATGGCAGGAAGAAGTCAAAAGCAAGCAGAATCTAGGGCATCCCAACACGTGGACCCTTTTCTTAACTTGGAGAGGAGACAAGATCGTGAGGGTAGTGTACACACTGTGCATACTGGTCATAGCCAGTCCCACGGTGGAAGTCATGCGTCCCATGCAGAGAAGAACCGGGATTTGCAACTAGAGGTAGAAAAATTAAAAAGGGAGTTGCGCCATGCAAAGAGGAAACAGATTTCCTCGTATTCTGATGAGGATCCCGATGACGAGCAGGACGTCACTTATCAGCAGAAATCTCGGACACTAGCCAATGAATCCTATTCCTATAAGGAGGAGCCTCACCGTAAAAGGCAACCTAGAAGCCCATCACGTGAAGGCATGGGGAACGATGCTATGAGCAGGGGTTTGAATCAGATCTCCAGGTCACCTTTCACGCGCAGGATTGAAGAGGCTAGACTTCCTCGGCGCTTTAACCAGCTGACATTCACCATTTATAATGGCAAAACAGACCCTGTGGAACACGTGAGTCACTTTAACCAAAGGATGGCTGTCTACTCCAGAGATGAAGCTCTAATGTGTAAGGTTTTCCCCTCCAGTCTAGGGCCGGTTGCAATGAGGTGGTTCGACAGCCTGAAAGCAGACTCTATCAACTCCTTCAAAGAGCTCACTCAGGCATTCGACTCCCATTTTGTCACATGCCGAAGAGTGGCCAGACCCTTATCTTCACTGCTATCCTTGAGCATGCAGGAGGGTAAAACCCTAAAGGCGTATTCGTATAGGTACTGGGAGATGTTTAATGATATGGAGGGCAACTCTGATGCAATGGCCCTTAGCACGTTCAAGCTCGGCCTCCCTACTGACCATGGTTTAAGGATGTCCTTATCTGGTAAACCAGTTACTAACACGCGCCAGCTCATGGACCGTATAGAAAAGTATGAAAGAGTTGAAGAAGATCAGCAGCAAGGAAAAGGAAAGGACCAAGTTATCCCCCAAGAAAGGAGGGATTTCAGGTCGGACCGTTACAACAACAGTAAACCACGGAGAGACTTTGCTGGACAATCAGGATCAACAAATCCTCAAGCAGTCAACACTGTATACAAAGAACCAGTACACCAAGTGTTGGAAAAGATCAAGAATGAACCATTTTTGAGGTGGCCAAATAAGATGGTGGGGAACCCTGAAAGACGTAATCATAATCTTTACTGCTAGTACCACCAAGACCATGGGCACACTACAGAGGATTGCAGGAGCCTGTGGGATCACTTGGACCAACTGGTCCGCAAGGGTAAATTGAGACCCCTCTTACACCACTCTAGTGGCCGAGGAGGTCAGATGAACTCAGAACCTCCAAGAGATGATCATTCAAAGCCTCCGTTGGGAACTATTAATGTCGTCTTCGCCGCACCAGGAAGGACAGGATCCTGGCCGTCGAAGGTTTTGTTGGTGGTCCGATCACCCGCAGGGGATTTTGGCCAAGGTCCGAAGAGAGCTAAGTTGGCTGCCCAACTGTTTATAGGGTTCTCTGATGAGGATAAGATTGGGACCATCCAACCCCATGATGATGCTTTAGTAATCACCCTCAGAATTGGAGGGTATGACGTGAAGAGGGTAATGGTAGACCAGGGCAGGGCAGTAGAGATAATGTATCCTGATCTCTACAAGGGGCTAGGCCTAAAACCTCAGGACCTAACACCATACAATTCCCCTCTTGTGAGTTTCGAAGGAAGAGTGGTCACCCCGAAGGGCCAGATACGACTACCTGTGCAGATCGGCTCAGAGGTGGTAGAGGTGGATTTCGTAGTTGTAGACGTGTATTCACCCTATACGGCACTTGTAGCCAGACCTTGGCTTCATGCACTAGGGGCTATTCCCTCTACCTTGCATCAGAAGGTTAAGTACCCATCTCAAGGACAGGTTTGTGAGATCCGAGGAGATCAGTCCGCAGCCAGACAATGTTTAGTGGCTGCCATCCAACATGAGCCCGAGGCCGAATCCTCATCCGGGGCCGAAAGGGGTTTATATCAGTTAAAGTCTCGGGTATTGCCCGTTGAAGGTCCGGATGAGAGGGCCAAGTGCGAAGATTTGACAAAAGTCTTCATTGGGGACAGTCCAGAAAGTTTTTTTCAAGTCGGATCTCAGCTACCTCTGCAAGAGAATGAGGAGTTAGTAGAATTTCTCAAGAGAAACCTAGACGTATTCGCCTGGAACGCTTACGAAGCCCCAGGGGTAGATTCGGAGTTCATATGTCACCATTTGAAGGTAAACCCACTGGTCACCCTTAAGAAGCAGCCTCCTCGGCACCCATCTAAGGAACATGCAGATGCAGTGAGAGAAGAGGTAGCAAAGCTTAAACTAGCTGGAGCTATCAAAGAAGTTTTTTACCCAGAGTGGTTAGCGAATACTATAGTGGTGAAGAAGAAAAAGGGGAAGTGGCGAGTCTGTGTGGACTTCACTGACCTAAATAAGGCTTGTCCTAAGGATCCATTCCCCATGCCAAAAATTGATCAGCTTGTGGATGCCACTGTTGGCCATCCTCGGATGAGTTTCTTAGATGCCTTCCAAGGTTACCATCAGATACCACTAGCCCTGAAGGATCAGGAGAAGACTGCTTTTGTCACCCCTATTGGTAACTACCATTATAAGGTGATGTCATTTGGTCTGAAAAACGCGGGATCTACCTATCAAAGAATGATGACGAGGATGTTTGAGCTACAGCTGGGTAAAAATATTGAAATTTACATAGATGACATGGTGGTGAAGTGCAAGATTGTTGCTGAACATGTGAAGGACCTTGAAAGTACCTTCGAAATTCTCAGGAAGTACAAGCTGCGCTTAAATGCTTCCAAGTGCTCATTCGGTGTGGGGTCAGGCAAGTTTTTGGGGTACGTGGTGACCCACAGGGGAATTGAGGTTAACCCCAACCAGATAAAGGCCATCAACGATTTGCAAGCTCCTCGGAACCCCAGGGAAGTTCAGAAACTGATTGGAATGATTGCTGCCCTGAATCGATTCATCTCTCGGTCAGCAGACAGGTGTCGACCCTTTTTCTCCCTGATCAACAAGTGGAAAGGATTCGAGTGGACTGAAGAATGTGCTGTGGCCTTTCAGCAGCTTAAAGATTATCTAGCTCCGCCGCCAATCATGTCCAGTCTTGAGCCAGATGAAGTCTTGTTTGCCTACATTGCTGTAGCCCCCTACGCTGTGAGTTTGGTGTTGATACGAGCAGATTGTGGTGTGCAAAGACCAGTTTATTACGTAAGTAAGTCGCTGCATGAAGCCGAGATCCGCTATTTGCCACTGGAGAAGGCTATCCTAGTAGTGGTGCTTGGTACACGAAAGCTACCGCACTATTTCTAAACCTATACAGTCATTGTTCTCACTCAGCTCCCACTCAGGGCCATACTCCGAAGTGCTGACTACACTGGAAGGGTTGCTAAATGGGGTACGATCTTAGGGGCTTTCGATATCAAGTACATGCCTCGCACATCAGTCAAGGGCCAGGTCCTTGCAGATTTGGTGGCCAAGTTCATGGAACCCCAACTAGAAGAAGTAACGCCAACATCCGACATGGATGAAAAATCAGTAGGCATGATTTCTCAACAAAGTCCCTCCCATTGGGAAGTGTACGTGGATGGAGCAGCGAACCAAAAAGGTTCTGGAGTGGGGCTAGTGCTGATATCCCCTGAAAGAATCATCATCGAAAAGTCGTTAAGGCTGGACTTCTCGGCAACAAATAATGAGGCGAAGTATGAAGCCCTATTGATGGGAATGGCTATGGTCCGAAGAATGGGAGGAAAGTCAGTAGAGTTGTTCTCGGACTCAAGGTTAGTCGTGGGTCAAGTACAAGGTGAGTTTGAGGCGAAGGATGAAAGAATGCAGGGATACTTGAGCCAAGTTAAATGTCTGCAAGCGGAATTCGACTCTTTCAGTTTGCTGCACATCCCCAGAAATGGTAACGCACATGCTGATTCTTTGGCCACGCTTGCTACCTCCTTGGCGCAAAATTTGCCGAGAGTCATTCTTGTCGAGGACTTGCATGGACCTACAGAGGCAAAAAGAGAGGTAGTTCAGGTTCACCAAGTCAGGACCGGACTCTGCTAGATGGACACTATAATTAAATTCTTGAAAGAAGATATTTTGCCTGAAGAAAGGGGGGAAGCTGACAAAATTCGAAGGAAGGCAACCAGATTCTGGCTATCCGAAGACCAAAAATTATACAAACGCTCTTATTCAGGACCGTACTTATTGTGCGTGCATCCTGAAGTGGCCGAGTTATTACTGGAGGAATTACATGAAGGAATATGTGAGAGTCACACTGGAGGGAGGTCCTTGGCTCATCGAGCCATTACTCAGGGTTATTGGTGGCCGAACATGCAGAGAAAAGCCTAGGAGTACGTTAAAAAGTGCGATCAATGTCAACGATTTGCCCCAAACATTCATCAACCAAGGGGAACTCTTAATCCACTATCCAGCCCATGGCCTTTCGCCCAATGTGGCTTAGATATCGTGGGACCATTCCCTAAGGCCGCAGGAAACAGGAAGTACCTTCTGGTCGGCACAGACTACTTCACCAAATGGGTCGAAGTTGAACCCCTGGCCAACATCAGAGACATGGATGTACAGAAGTTTGTGTGGAAGAATATCGTCACTCGATTCGGGGTTCCTCATACTCTCATCTCGAACAATGGTCTACAGTTTGATAGCAAAGCATTCAGGAGTTATTGTAGCAAACTGGGAATCACAAACAGATACTCCACTTCTGCTTACCCCCAGGGTAATGGGCAAGCAGAGGCTTTTAACAAAGTCATAGTAAACGGCTTAAAGAAGAGGCTAGACGATGCGAAGGGCAAATGGGTGGAGGAGTTGCCACATGTACTTTGGGCTTACAGAGCTACGCCTCGCAGGTCTACTAGAGAGACCCCCTTCTCAATGACCTATGGGGCTGAAGCTGTCATACCTTTGGAGACTGGGTTCCCAACATTGAGAACTAGTATGTTCAGTCCGACCGGCAATGATGAGCAGCTAGAGAAGAGTTTGGACCTGATCGAGGAAAGGAGGGAAAGTGCCATGGTTCGGCTGGCACATTACCAACAAAAACTTAGGCAGAGCTATGATGCCAACGTAAGACTAAGGCCTCTAGAACCTGGTGACTTGGTGCTGAGGAAAGTTGTAGGCACTGCAAAGAACCCAGCTTGGGAAAAGCTAGGACCCAATTGGGAAGGGCCATATCGTATTACCTGAGGGGCTGGCATTGGGGCATATTTCTTAGAAGACTTGGATAGTCATGTAATACCACGCCCTTGGAATGTAAATAACCTCAAAAGGTACTATTATTAATCGAACCTCTTTCAATCAATATGTCAATTCTTTGTGCACAGGTTTCTCTAAGTGCTTAAACTTAAACCCAATCATGCCTGTAGTCCTCAGACCAGATGATTTGGGTTAGTTAGCACTCCGTTACAGTTCTCTAATTGTTTAAACTTAAACCCAATCATGCCTGTAGTCCTCGGACCAGATGATTTGGGTTAGTTAGCACTCTGTTACAGTTCTCTAAGTGTTTAAACTTAAATCCAATCATGCTTGTAGTCCTCGGACCAGATGATTTGGGTTAGTTAGCACTCCGTCACAGTTCTTTAAGTGTTTAAACTTAAACCCAATCATGCCTGTAGTCCTCGAACCAGATGATTTGGGTTAGTTAGCACTCCGTTACAGTTCTCTAAGTGTTTAAACTTAAACCCAATCATGCCTGTAGTCCTCGGACCAGATGATTTGGGTTAATTAGCACTCCGTTACAATTCTCTAAGTGTTTAAACTTAAACCCAATCATGCCTGTAGTCCTCGGACCAGATGATTTGGGTTAGTTAGCACTCCGTTACAGTTCTCTAAGTGTTTAAACTTAAACCCAATCATGCCTGTAGTCCTCGGACCAGATGATTTGGGTTAGTTAGCACTCCGTTACAGTTCTCTAAGTGTTTAAACTTAAACTCAATCATGCCTGTAGTCCTCGGACCAGATGATTTGGGTTAGTTAGCACTCCGTTACAGTTCTCTAAGTGTTTAAACTTAAACCCAATCATGCCTGTAGTCCTCGCACCAGATGATTTGGGTTAGTTAGCACTCCGTTACAGTTCTCTAAGTGTTTAAACTTAAACCCAATCATGCCTGTAGTCCTCGGACCAGATGATTTGGGTTAGTTAACACTCCGTTACAATTCTCTAAGTGTTTAAACTTAAGCCCAATCATGCCTGTAATCTTCGGACCAGATAGTTTTGGGTTAGTTAAGTTGGCACTCCACAAACCTATAGTCTTCGGACCATATCTCGTTGTTTAGTCAACCTCTATACAGTTATTATTGCTGAAATTAGGCTTCATTATGAATCATGCTAGAAATCCTTAGTTGTATTTGACCCTAAGTCGTAACAGGGCTCCTTAGTTAAAAACATGCTTTGCACATCTTCAAGAGAGCCTATGAAACTTCCATACCACTTATTGCTTTCTATACTTGCTAATAATTGTTATATAACCCATTCTTTTCGATATTAAGCTAAGACTATTCGTTTCATCAGCCTGATGTTACGGTTAATTTTACCTACACTACTATGCTCACAAGTTATGGTTATTTGCAATAATAGTAAGCCTGATGATACAGGCAACAAGGACATCAAAAATGAAAGAGAGAGGATTTCATTAATTAAAATAAAATGGTACACAAATCCTTAAAAAAAAAAAAAAAAAAAAACTAATTATATAACAATACAAATACTAAGAACTACTAGATATTTAGGCCTCTGCCCGAGTAGCCGAAGGATCAACTGTCTGAGGAGGCTGAGCAGCCGCAGCGTCTGAGACTTGTTCTTTATCCTTTCCCTGATTACACTCAGACTCTCTAGGTGCTTCAGCAGGAGCAGGAGGGGTCTGGCTGACTGGGGGCTGCTCTGGAGCTTCTGGGACTTCACGAATACCTGGATCGTAATATATGCTCCTAGGTAATCTCAAGTGTGAGTCCGCAGGAACCCCAGCAGCATCCAACGCTTTCCCCCAGGTTATGTCGCAGTAGTCTCGGCTGACCGAGGCAAACTGCTCTGTGAGACTGACTTGGGTCTCATCCACCCCTAGTGTGTATGCAGCCCGCTTTTCAGCCTCGATTGCCTCCTTGGCCAAATGAGCATTCTCCTTGGCCAATCGAGCTTTCTCCTTGGCTTTTTCAAGTTCAGCCTTGAGTCCCTGCACTATCTCCCTCTCCGTCGCCAAGTTGATCTCCGCCATTTATAGTTGCTTACATTGCTCTTCGGCCTGTTTTTCAGCAGTTTTAAGACCAGCGTCGAGGCTATTCCTCTGGTTGGTCATGTCTTTGAATTGCTCGGACAAATGAGCATATTCCTTCTTCAGCTGTCCTAGAGATTTTTCCGCGTTAGACCGAGAGTAGATCGCCGCTTTGGCTTCGAGGTAGTGCTTCTTGTTCCACTCCTCGACCACATAAACTTGCTGAGTAATCTACATAACAAAGATTTTCAATAGAGAACAAAGAAAAGGGGTAAGTAAAAATCAATACGCCAATCAAGCAGACTAGTTCACTTACCATGGCTATATCCCTCTTAAGGGATAGGAAGAGCTCCTGTTGGTTGAAGCACCTGTAGGATTCCATGTCACTTGGGAGGAGGAGTGGCTGCTCCAAGGCCTCAGCAACAAGACCTGCTTTCCCTCCGTTGTAATTTCTAAGGGAGGCCTCCTAGGGGATTGGAGCACCATCCAGTTCCAGTCTTGGGGACCAGGTGCGAGTCCCTCGGCACACATCAGCCACATGGACTTCATCTCGGCTCTCTGTAGATGAAGCCCTCTTGCTGCGGGGGTCTTTAGCCACTTTTTGTTGTTTAGTCCCCCTCGGAGGCGCTACCTCCCTTTTTTCGTTAGTAGGGACGGGGGCCATTTCTTTTTTAGATCCGGCAGAGGCTTCAAGCTGAGATCAGGAACCTGAGGGGGTGGTGGAGGAAGATTCACAGTCGGCTGAGACGAACCGGTCCCCTTGGGGTCAGCCTTCTTGCCTCTATTCTTCATCAAGCTCCTTAAGTCTGCCATCTCTTCTTCCTCCGAAGAGTCCTCGGGAATAGCAGTTATCAAAATAGGAGGGTGAACACCAGATTGCCTGTCAGTTTCCTCTTCGACGTCCGAGACTGGTATTACTTGAACCCCTTCTGAAGCCTCTTCTTCAAACTTAAACTTGTCAATCTGCTCGTCGAGCGAAGGGGTTGAAGAAGCGACTCTTTCTTCTGCTGCAGCTGGTTCAAAAGGAACCTGTTGAACTGGCTGGAGGAGGAGTGGCACACCCCCTGGATTTGGATGTCGCACGGGTGCAAGATCGTACGGTGCTAAAAAGCCTTTCCGACCGACGTCTATGCGTTTGAGGCGATAATCTCCCTGTGTTATCGCGTTGCCGACTGGCTGAAGATCTGTTGGTTTTGCCGTATAACCAAGAATAAGGGGAACCGACCGGAGTTGCCCGTCTTCACTCACGAAAATTTCTGATCGCAACAAGTAATTAAGTGCAGCAACGTTCGTGAGACTGAGCCGAGGAGAAACGAGCTGTTTATCTGTTAGCATCACAATAAAAAGAAACTTGGTCAGAAACTTGAAAATAATGATACCGAGAGAAGACAAAGTGTTAGAAAATGAAGACCCTAAATCTATTGTCAGAAAACCTAGGTCTAGAAGATCCCACCTGGCTCTCCTGGTTGGGTCGGGCAATGAAGACCGTCATGCCACTCGCCCGAGACGGTCAAGTAGTCGTCTTTCATCCCTTTATTGGACTTGGGAAGGCAGGAGACGAGCCTAACGGCGTCGGACCGAGATTTGAGATAGTATCCCGCTCCCTTCTGGCTATGACACTCGTACATATGTACCACGTCACGCCAGGTAAGTCCTAATCCTAGCTGAAGGTTCAGGGCGTCAATGGCTCCCAGGATCCTAAAAAGATTGGGCGCACACTGCTCAGGGGAAAGTCTATGGTTGCGAAGATAGTTTTTGGTGACAAAACCCATAGGAAGAGTCATCCCTCCCTCTATGAACGCTATCATGGGGATTACGACTTCCCCCTCTCCTCGGTCGATTAATATCCCCTCCGGAGGACAATACCTCAGATTTACCCCCCGTGGTATGCCGTAGGTCTCCTTAAACTCATCTATTAGGGTGGGACTATCAACCAGTTCCTCGAATCTACCCATTTTTGGCTAACTACAGAAGGGCGCAAGGCAGTAATCGGCAAATAAGGGTTTGAAAGCCGAGAACACTGGCGGAGAAGAAGTTGGAGTGTTAGAAGTGTCGAAACTTACGCAAACTAAATCGAAAAGTGATCTTCGAACTCGCGGAAGGGCTCTTACAGATTCTGGGATGAACTAGGATTGATGATCGAATGAACTTGGAGGATTTGAGTGCTTGAGTTTGCTGGGTGGTTTGAGAATTTGCAAAGTAAAGAAGAAATAACCTCCTCTGAGGCTTTATATAGGAGGACAGATGAAAAGGCAGGAGTCATCCCGCTCAAACTTTGAGGAAGAATCACGTCCGTTGGATTAGTAGCCCACCATTGGATACAAGGGACAAAACGCCGCCTGGAGTAATTAATAGCGCTTTGGAAATACGGAAACGGCAGCAGCAATGATGAAGCGCTTGCATCTATGCCCACACATGTGTAAGTCCAAATATTTGTGTGCCTTTTCAAGCTTTGATTTCGTGGCAAGTCAAAATCCTACTTTTTCTCCTCGGATGCGAGGGAAAAACTAAAATTTTGAGGGGCTATTGTGGGGGGTGAAAGCCCAACTTCATATATTAGGCCTGGGGCCCTATTTGAAGACTACTGTGAGTCCGAAGAGAAGAAAATGTTCGAGAAGGAGTCCATGGGGAAGAAGTATACCTGGAAACGAACGAGAGTGTAGTCCGAAGAAAGCATCATTGGTCCGAAGAGTCCATTCTCCTCAGATATAAAGAGCTTTGGTCAAACAGATGTCTAGGAGGAACAGATAACCCTCCTAACAATTCTAATGATAAGGATGGACTTTAGGCACGCATGAAGATGATAGGAGCGGAGAAATATCTAGGAGACAAACTTCAACCACCGTATTAAATGCACTGCAGCTGCTTTTCTGGCCGCATTAATGTGGAGAAGACCCCTGAACAGTATAACCTCAGCTACCACCACTCACAGAGAGAGTTAAAGAAGATACCTGATGGGACACGTACTCAAGTGGATGCTTAGATGAAGAACAAGTGGACGATGAAGATGATGGGAATGTATGCTATATAAAGTGAGGAGGCCTCTGATAGAAAGGAGGGAAGAAGAAGGAAACAAAGAGAGAGAGAAGAAGAAAACAACTTTACTGTAGCTCCAAAAATTGTAACCAACTTTCATTCAATGAAACACCTCTTCGGACGTTCATGTGTTCATTTGTTCAAGCATGATTGCATGTTAGTTCACACGTAATCACCATAGCTCATTACTGCGTAATTCACTACTAGCCCAGCTCTTTCACCCACTCTCTACAAATCTATTGTTCAGGGTTCATTGGGCTCATAATCCGAACCTATTGGGCTTGGGCTACGAATTTTGACCCTACACGTACAATTCAATATTTAAAAAATCTTCATGGGATTTTTATTTATATTTATAAAATAATAAAAAGCAACCAAATTTTTGTTGGGTGTGAGAAGTGGGGTTTTACCTTTTTTTTTTTTAATTCTTTCTCTAAAAACATCGATCAATTTTCCCCCATCCATGTGTCAAGCATCAAGTATTTTACTCACGATCTATTCTAAAACCCTGAGCGGCATTTGGATTAAGTGCTTGTTCTTTACCAAGCTAGTTCTAATCAAATTCCTTGGAAGCATCTGAGATTGTTGTTAAATTAAGGATTAAAAAGAATATACGTAACACAGCCAACTCAAGTGATAGGAAAAACTTTCTCCTTTTACATTGTTCTTGACAGCTGATTATAAATTAATGGTCACACCAATGTTTTCGGTTTCCTTTTTTCAGCTAGTGGGTAAAATTCCTTCTCAAAAAAAAAAAGAAAACAAAGCTAGTGGGTAAAATTAATTTAAAAAAAAAAAAAAAAAAGGTACCTAGTTATTATTTTAATTTTCTTGTTGGTCGAATAGGTGGAAACCATTACAGGCCAGGGGGATTGTATAAACAATCAATGTAATCTTTATTATTATTATCATTATTATTATTTAGCTATATATGTATCAATGTGATCGTTATTCAAGTATTAAGTAAACGCTGGAGCATTCTCATCAAGTGTGTTAAATGTGTTAAATGCTATAATATTTGGCATTTGGCACACCAAATCTCAAAATATGAGTTTCATCAGGTGTTTTATATGTGTCTTTTTTTGACACATGCTACAGTACGCTCTCAAATTTGAGAGCGCACTGTTTACCTTTACTATAATTTATATTATTTTTTTATTCTCGCTGGGCCCACTTCCTCTGTCTCCTCATCTCCTCTTTCTTCCCTCTGTCTCCTCATTCCTTCACCGAATTGTATCTGCTCTCTCTCTCACTTCATTTCTTTGCTCTCTCTCTCTACTCCACGTCACTGCCTCCCTCTTCGACGAAACCCAGGTCGGAACATCAAGCCACGCCACGCCACACGAACCCGACCTACACTCTCAGATCGCCGTCCACCAACACAACCACACGAACCCAACCCACCACATCCACAACAACCCATGGCCTGATCACCACACCACGCCACACCGCCGAGCTTGTCGTGCCATCCACCACGTCATTAGAACCTTCCACCATCGGATTTCTCTCAATCGGCTTGCAGTGGTGGGTTTTGCTTTTGGGTTTGTTTGATTTGGGATGTGGGTTTGTTTGATTTGGTTGTGTTTTTTGCCGTGCCGATCTCTCTGGTTGTGTTTGATGTGGGCGGTGGTAGATCCCTCTTCCCTCTCCCCTTTGTTCGCCTTTCACTTTGCCTCTCTCTGGTTGTGGGTTTTTTTTTTTTTTTTTTTTTTTGCTGCAATTTGGGCTGATCTGATATTGAGTGATTAATTGCAGTGGTTGTGGGTTGATTGTGGTGGTTATTTTTTGGGTTGTTGTGGATTTTTTTTTTTAATAAGGTGGTGTTGGTGGATGTGGGTTTGTGCCGGTGGTGGCTGTCGGTGTTGTTGCGGCAGTGGTTGTTGGTGGCCGTTGTTGCGGCAATGGTGGTTGTGCCGTTGTTGTTGTTGATGATGATGGGAACCGGGGAGGAGTTTAATATATTATTTTAATATGTTGTAAATATTATTTTAATGTATAGAAGTGAAAAATAGAACATCTGATAAATGAGATGTTGTAAAATGATGTGGTAAAATAGTAAAGTAGGTTTTTGGTGTCTCAAAATGGCAATTTTTTATAGAAGAGCTGATGAGAATGCTCTAAGGTGCTATCTTGCGTGTATTACAATTTCATATAAAGTACATTAGTACACTATCATACGGAGAGCAAGTGGTGACTTGTGAGGGAACAAAAAACAACTATTACTGCTGTGACATGATCTATCATTAGTTGAATAATCAAATTCTAACACATACCTTTGGCAAAAGTAACAGAAATCGGTGAGACTTGTTCTCAATCCATTATCATTATGGTTTTATTTGACACAATTTTATTCTTTTTAAAATTGATTTGGAGAAAAGTTTCTTCAACACATTACTTAATTTTTAATACTGACTTTATGTGTATATTAAGATTTTGGACCTATTTAACAATTATGTGACTTATTTAAATGATTTGAGAATAATAAGATTAAAGTACAAGTGAGTGGTTAATAGAATGGTTATGTTAAAAGTTAGAGGAGATTCGTCTAATCTAATATTGGTTTGGGAGAAAAACTTCATAACTTATTTTTGGGCACAAAGTAATATTGCTATTTTTGATCCTATTGACAACAGGTTTTGGAGGTTGTCTCTTCCAATTGGAGGCACTAAAGACCACCCCTTGATGAATCCATTTGGTCCATCTAGTCCCAAGCTAGCAAAAGTGAACCTAAATCCAATGTTGGTGGTTGTAGGCAGCGATGAAATTTTGAAAGATAGGGTTGAGGACTATGCAAAAAAGTTGAAGGGGTTGGGAAAGAAAATTGAGTACGTAGAGTTTGAAGGAAAGCAACATAGTTTCTTCACGGATCATCCATTTTCAGAAGTGGCGGAGAGACTGATACAAATTATCAAAGGTTTCATGGCTGAAAATTCCGATTAAGTACAACAGTGATATTGAATTCTACATGTTAGTGTTACATGCTGGGCATTGTGAATGTATTAGCACAATATATATATATATTTTTTTTATGAACACAATATATATATTATATACATACAGAGACTTATTAACTAATTCCTCCAAAATAGAAGTGGATACTCCACTCTTGGAGATAATATAAAATCAATTACCACTTTTTAGGATATATTTCCCGATATGACAGCTGAGGAGATTTAATATAAATTTTCTTTCTTTATCTATACCGATCGACATGACAATAAAGGTGATTAGAGCATCTCCAGCAGTCTCTCCAAATTTTTGCTTAATTTTTGCCTGTTTGGAGAATGAATAGTGACATTTAGCTTTTACCTACTCACTTTTTCAAATACACTTTCCAACAGACTCTCTATTCTTTCTCTATCTCATTTAAATATTATTTCTTCATTATTTCTTTATTATTTCTTTAATCTTTCTTTATTATTTTTTAATCTTTTTTTATTCATCTCCAATAACTACATTTTTCAAATTCCTAACAGCTATATTTTTAAACTTCCCAACGATAACATTTTCAAAATTTTCAACAATTATATAGCCTTTTTTTTAAGGGTCATATTTTTCAAATGGTAATATTTCTCAATAGTCATATGTTTCAAAAAACTTGATAAATTTTAAGATTTACATAGGTTTGATAAATTTCAAATTACATAGAATTTTTAAAGTACTTGTACAAGACACATAGTCACTCATCTGTTGGCTAAAGCAATATTGTTTCAGCTTAAGAATAAAATCTAGAACTGACACACAATTGTAAAGAACATTATGTATTAAATTAACCCCACTCCTCCTGTCAACAACCAGCAAATAAGCGATGATACCAACAGGGGCTAGTCATGGGAAGCATATATGAATCTCATCAGTACTACATTAAAGAATAAAAACATCAATACAAAAGAAGTTTGACATTTCATAGTTAACACTAAACACTAAACCTGCCTGTTTCATTGTAGCAAGCTACTGATACAAAAGAAGCTTTACATTTTAAAAGCTAATGGAAATTAACTGTAAAGTTGAACATCATCTTGGATACATGTATATAGTACAGTAGGATCACATTGCAACAAAAAAAAGTGAGTGACCCAACATGTATCCTTAGTCAGTAGAATCATATTGTAACAAAAAAAAAAAGTTTTAAGCACTCTCTTAATCATACAAAACAAGAGCATTGATGAATATAATAGTATAATGACTAGACCTTCGTTTTCCAAGGATCTCCATTTGGCGCTGATGAATATATTCTTGCTGCACTGAAGACAACGTACTTACATCCATCATAATAATCTCTGTTTCCTCCTTCACTTGTTTCATTCTAATTTTCTCCATTTCATTGTCCTCCTTCAATTTATCCAATCTCATTTTTTCCATTACATTTGCCTCTTTCAAATTTTCCATAGTCAATTCTATTTTCATTTTTTCCGTTTCAAGTTTTTTATCCTCAAGAAGAATACGAGCCATCTCCTGCTCATGGTCTGCAAGACGTCCTTTCTCAATACAAGTCATTTTCATCTCATTCATTTTTCTTTTTTCTTCCATCATAGCATTCAGTCTATGAAGAACGGGTGCGTTTCGGGACTCAGGTGCGGGTGCAGGACTCGGCAATTTTTGAAAAAGTAGGGTGCGGGTGCGGGTGCGGCAGGACTCTGCGATTAAAAAATTATTAAAAATATTTTTATTTATATTTTCTTTATATTTTACTATTAAAATATTCTTAAAAAACACATTGCCATGCTTTGATTCACAAAACAAAGAAAGAAGAAGGCAAGAAACACATTACTATGCCTCTGAGGTTAGAATTTCGGCTGTTCCGGCGAGTTTCAAGGCCGATATCGGCCTGTTTCGGCTATTTCCGGCATGTTTTGGCTGTATCGACAGTATCGGTCGCCGGCCGATACGACCCGATATGGCCAATACAGCCAAATCGAAGCCGATTCGGGGCGAATCGAGCCGCGTCGGTGCGAATTGAGCCGAGTCGGCGCGAATCGAGCCGAGTTGGCGCAAATTCGAGAAAAAAAAAAAAAAACTTAGATGCGGCACCAACGCGCGGTCAACCGCGTCGGACGCCGCGTCCCGCGTCAGGCCGCATCGGACTCGGGTGCGGCACCCTCCCAGCTGCGTCCGTGCTTTCTAGCATTCAGTACATCTTCTATGTGAGAAGTCATACCTTCTTTGCACTTTTGTTTCTTCAATCTTTCTTTTTCAGCTTTCACCCCTGGTGGTCTCTCCAAGTTTGGTCTCTCCAAATTTACAATTGGAACTTGGAGAGCATCATCATCCTCTAAATGTTCAAACTCCAAATTAGAAGGTGAAGATGCCTCAAATCTCCTTTTTTTCTTTTTTTTTGGTTGTTGATTGTTAACAATAACCAACCATTTTGGTGAGTGCTTTAACAAATTCCAACAATGTTCAAACTGAAATTTGGTGCCCTGGATTGCTTTATAAAGGTTTCTTGCTGCAGCAAGCTGAACAATTAACAAATAGATTATAGTTACTATCTTGAAACAGTTGGAATAAATTAGCAAATTAACACAAATTAACACCTTGTCTTCTTCAGTCTTACCACTTTCATTCTTCAATTCAATTTGTGACAAAAACCCACAAAACTTATTGGTGGAAAGTTGAATTGTTGACCATCGGTTCATAAGAGAACCCGTCGTACGCTCAGAAGTGAAGGTCTTCCACTTGTGGTAGTACTCCCAAATTCTCGTCCAATATGTTTCGCGTTTTTGGTTATTACTTTTCACTACATCTTGGTTGACATTAAGAAAGGCAGACACAAGAAGAATGTCTTCTTCTATGGAGAAGTTGATGCCACGTTGTGATTTCTTAGTTGTGGATTCAACTTGGGGTGGAGACATTTGACTGAATGTTTAGGCTTATGGAACACTATCTTCATCACTAATATGTGAAGATCCAGACATATAATCATTAAAGCTATCTTCTATAAGATCAGTGAATGATGTGCCTCTTGGAATACACAAATCCATCCCTAGTAACAAAAACAAAAAATAAAAACACATAATGCTAATGAATAAACATAGCAAGCTCTCTTCAGGTTCTAAATTTCTAATTCACAAAATTAAACTAGTTTCACTATAGTAGCCAAAAGCATCAAATTCATTGAACATTAAATGTAATGCCTACCTATACAAATGCTAGATTATGAGAATAAAGACAACAATTCCACCAACCACCACAAACATCAATGCATTGGCAGATCTGAAACAACATCATTTCCACAATTTCACCCAAAAAAAAAACACACACACCCACTTTAACAATACCCTCTTGCAGCACAACCCAGTAACAAAAATCAATTGAAACATGCTATGCTTCTCTTCAAGTTTCATGATAGCTAATTATTCATTTCATATTAACCAAAGCAACATTGTCATAGAAATGTATTTATCAAAGAAAAAAAAGTCATAGAAATGTAAAAACTCCACCTGGTATTTCCATGTTTCAAAATTCTTCCAGCCAAAAAAGTTATTACAAAAAGATTTTGACAGAAGAAAACATGGTGCATAAATAGAAACTTTCATCATGTCAGGTATCAAAAGTTGCATATACTCTCTTTGAGGTCACTGGTTAAGTTTCAGGAAGATTGGTCTCCCATGTTTTTGCTGAGTTCTATCACGTTTTCAGTTCAGTTCCTAAATAGTATTTTTACATTATAACACAATATATCAAGCTTATATTTTCCTACAAGTAATAAAAAATTATTGAGAGAGAAAGTACTTTCATGCACACTGGATGTGAACGCAGTATTAAGATTACAAGCTCCAATCATTATAAATGAAAAGAAAGGGAATCAATAAAATCTATAATAGAATGCCAATCACTAATGCCAATGAAAAGAAAGGGAATCAATAAAATCTATAATAGAATGCCAATCACTAATGCCAATGGTTTGGGACCACTCAAACAATGATTTCAAAAAGCTTCTCTTGTACCTCCACAACAGTTAACCTCGAAATAATAATTGAGAATCTGAATATTGGTCAAAAGGAGACAACTCAGAACAATCAATAGAAAGTCCAATTATAATTAGAATAAATTCTCAGCCCTTCTATGCTTATTAGAGCTCAAAATCCACTAATTACTGCAGTCCATTTACTTATGGAAGAATAAATTTCAACTATTATCTAAGAAAAAATTTCCCAAGTTCCCCCTGCCTTCTCTGTTTTCCTCGGAGCAAGATTTCAATCATATTACTGAGGCCAAAAAATTTATTAAAAAATAAGAAACTAAAAGGAATCAGATTAGCTTATTGACTCTAAAAATAAGATTGATTAAATAGCTATAGATGAGATCAAGAAACAGAGTGAAAAAGAAAAACACAAATCAGAGATACATAGAAAAAACCCATAAATCCAAAACTAAATCCAGACAGTAGCAATAGCAAATCATGCAAAACCACCAAATCTAGTATAAGCCAATAAATTCAAACATTATGCAAAAAAAACCATGAAATCAAATTTTGGGTACCGATTTCCGTTGTTGACCGATATTCTTAGATTTCCATTGTTGACCGATGTTCTCAGATTTCCGTTCTTCCTCACTGGTGGTTGAGCCACGATTTGGGGTTCATAATAACTGGGTAGATCGTTTTGTGAGAGAGAGCTCCGTCGATTTTGTGCTTCACCGTTGTTTTCTGATGAGAAGCAAAGAGATTTTTTTTCTAAAGAGAAGCAATAGAGAGACGGAGTGAAGAAGAAAGGGAAAGGAAGGAAAGAGAAAAAAATATTTTTTAATTCACCCGGGATTAGTTTAATGAGAAATAATGTTTGCAAAAGCTACAGTAATTGCTACAGTGCTCTCCAGGCCTGGAGAGCTATTGTAGCAACTCTAAACAAAAAATACAGATAGAGAGGCTGTTGGATTTCATTTCTTGTGTGAATAGTGGCTTTTTTTTCCAAATTTTAGAGATGGAGAGCCCTATTGTAGATGCTCTTAGTGTTGGATGGGGAACAGTTTGGAGAAACACCACTTTTTTAGCTTGAGATCAACTATATGATCAACAAAGTGTTAGTCGTCATCATTACGCATTGCCAAAGTTCCCCCACCCCCCACCCCCATCCACCCCCCCCAAAAAAAAAAAAAAAAGAGAAAAAAATTTCAAGATGATTGGTATCAAAAGGTTTTTGCAAACGTGGTTCAACCATGTAGTGAACCCAGACGAAGAAACTAGAATGACTTGAAATCGTGCAAGCCATCATAACTTCAACCATCCAAGGAGGCAAGGAACAAGTCAGCTTCAAAGTGAAATCAATGCCACGCCTATTGGAGCTGGCATGTCATATTTAAATAGTAATGAAGAGACAAGAATAGACAGAGAGAGAGAGAGATAGAGAGAGAGGGTTTTGTATAGCTTAGCGGTGGTAGTTAGAGCATTCACATCAAAAATGTTAAAAATGCTAAATACTATTTTTTAACATTTTTAACACCTAAAATCATAAAAACATGACTACATTAAAGATGCTAAATGCTAAATATTTTAGCATTCAGCTACAGTGAGCGTCATTGATAACAGCTCAATATAGCTGAATTGTAAAAAAAAAAAATAATAATAATAATAATAATAATTCCTCACGGGTCTGATCTCTCCCACTATTCCTTTCTTTTCATTCTTTCTTTTTCTCTCACATGACTCTTCTCTCTTTTCTTCTTTCTTTTCTTCTTTCTTTTTCTCTCACTGGTCTTACTTCTTCTCTCTTTTCTTCTTTCACCAGCATCAATTGAAAAATCATGGTGGTAGTGGTGGTGTTGAAGTTTTATGGGCCTTTATTTTTATTTTTTTTGGGTTTGGAGGTAACTTGTGATTCTAATGGTAGTTGCCACGGTGGTGGTGTGGGTCTGATTTGGTGGGTCTCGTGCTAATGGGTCTTGGTTGTTTTGTATCGGTGGTGCCTCGGCGATGGTTTTGATGGATCTTGGTGGTGTTGTTGATGGGTCTGGTGGCATGGTGGGTTGTTGATGGGTTGTTGGTGGGTCTTGGTTGCTCGGTTGTTGGGTTGCTCGATGTGTTTCGATGGTGTTTCTCAGCGGAAGTGGGTGGCTCAGCTCGTGGGTCTCGCAGTGGGTTTGAGTTTGTGATTTTGGTAGGTTGATTTTCTTTTTCTTTTTTCGATTGTTGGTGGTGATGAGGTTGTGGGTTTAGGTTTGTGATTTTGGTGGGTTGTTTTTCTTTTTCTGCTTGTTGGTAGTGATGAGGTTGGGTTTTGTGATTTTGGTGGTTGGGAATTGTGGTAGCTGTCGTGGCTGTGGCTGTGGTTGTGGCTAGTCGTGGCTATGGTTGTGATTTGCTTGGATTTAGAAAAAAGTGGTGGGTTTCTTCAGAGGAAGAGAGAGACACGGATAAGAATAGAGAGAGAAAGAAATATAGGTAGAGAATAAAAATAATAATATTTAAATGAAGTTGTAAAAAAAAAAAAAATAGAACCTTTGATGTATAATATATTGTAAAATGAGGTGTTAAAATTATTAAAGTAATTTTTTGAGATGTTAAATGCTAAAAAAATTGACATTCTTGATGGGAATGCTCCTAGGGTTTGGTGCAAGCTTTATGTGGAGGGGGTGTGCTAATGGTAGTGCAGTTGGAGTTGTCGGACCTTTGGTGTGTTATCTTTTGTGACCTTAGGCAAGATTGATTTTGGGACAGAGCGAACGGAAAAAGATGTGGAGGGGGTGTGCTAATTGTAGTGCAGTTGAAGTTGTCGGACCTTTGGTGTGTTATCTTTTGTGACTTTAGGCAAGATTGATTTTGGGACAGAACGAACGGAAAAAGATAGAGAGAGAATACATTAATTAACATGGTTCGAACAACCTTAAAATACTTATATTTACAAGACAAAACTTTTAATGGCTGCATTTTTATTTTAAGTATTTTGTGCCCATTGATGGGTTTTTATAATAGGCTGAATCCTAAAGTATAATCATACATTAAGCGGTGGTTACAACACTTACAATACAAGTAAATTAGATTTCCTTGCTTGCTCACTAAATAGGATTGGACTTGACCTTGATTAATATTTGTACTCATTACAAAAAAATGTATTTTCAGTAACAAAAAAATTTGTCACAAAAAGTCCAGTTTTTCGTCGCTAAGGACCTTTAGCGACGAAATCTATTAATTAGCGTTGAAACTCATTTCGTCGTTGAAACCTCATAGCTAAAAGTCCTAGTGACAAAAAAATTTGTCACTAAAAGTCCGATTTGTTTTATAAAAAAAAAAACTTTTAGCGACGAAAACGTTTCGTCGCTAAATGTTTTCCTTGCTAAAAACACTATTCAGTGACGAAAATATTTCGTCACTAAAAACACTTTAGTTTATTAAATCATATTACTAAAACTATTTTCGAGTACATATAGTGACGAAAAACACTATTTTTAAGAAAACCCAGGCATATATAGCGATGAAAATTTTTGTCACTAAAACCATTTTTTACAAAATTCTTCTACATTTAGCGACGAAATATTTCGTCACTAAAACAATTTTTTGTTGCTATATTTGTGACGGACAAATTTGTCGCTAAAACTTATTTTCTGTTTTTATGTTTTTTCATAGCTTTGATATTAACCTGTAACCTGTCATTACATTATTAAAACCTCACATTTGAGTAAAACATTTATTTCAACAACACATTTATTAAAAAAAAAAAAAAAAAAGATCCATACATTCCACAAGTAAAAAATAAAACAAATATCTAATTCAAACTCCTTCCATACAATAATTGGTTGCAACATATATAATAACTCAAGATGTTTTATAACAATATAAAAAGTGTAGCATAATATAATTAGAACTAACGGAAGATATCCTTATATGTCTTCAAGTAATGCCAAAAGTAAATCTCCTAAAAGCCACCAATAAAAAATCTGCACAAATATAAAAACTATATTACATTAAAATCGTAAAGTAAAAACATTAACTATGTTATAAGAAACATTTCTTACAATGCATTAAGAGTAGCCACACCAATGAATTAAAATCACAACTCCTAATGTATAAGTTGTCAAAAGCAAATATAGATTTTTAAGTGTAATATAATACAATTAGTTTCAAATAATGCATAAAAAAAAAGTAGTCATACCTTGTAGTGCGGGTCAATTGCTAAAATAAAATACTAACCAATAAGTGTTTTAACTTGAAGATGAACCACCCCTATAGGTAAAAGGGTCATCATAACCCTTACTCCTCAAAAATTTAAGAATATTCTTTTGGACCTCTTCTTACTTAGCTCATGCCTCTTAGTCCCTAACTCGCTCCTCTTGGTCCCTAGCTCTTGCCTCTTTGAGCTCAATTATCTCATTTCCTAGCCGTTGGATATACTCCACCAAGGAATTAGATGAGGTAGTGGTTACTAGAAAAGAGGAAGGTCTCATGCCAAGTCCTTTTACAATACCGGACTTCTTCTTAAAAACCAAGTTTGAAATCTCCTCTTGTGTAAGGGGAATTGCATTAGGATCTTGACAATGATCCTCTTGCACTTTAAGAATAGTTTCCTATCATTTGAAAGAGAGAGAGAAATAAACAATCACAACATTAATATTACATATGTTATAGCTTTACAAACATGATAGGGATGGAATGATACACATACATATGTCGCTTCATCCTCATGGTGTACTCATATATTCGTATTTGGATTGAAATGAACATCTTTGAAGATTTTTGCCAATTTAGGAACTTGACTGCCATTATTATTTTTCTGATTAATTAACATTTAAGTGTTAGATAGATATAGTTAATTAATCACAACATGTAATAGACTAAGGTTTAAAAAAATGAAAAAACACGCACCTCCTTATCAACCCTAACAACAAGTGCTTTTGTCCCGCATCTATGTTTGCCTGAAGTTTTCTTCATATTTTCAAAGTTATTTCTTGATTTTTTTCTAATAAAGAACATTCAAGATATTTATTAGATCATAAATAAAATAGTATACATTTACTTCATCTAAGTATTAATCTAATCATTTGACAACATAATATAGTAAACATTAGATAATAATATAATATACGCATAAATAATTTACCAGTCATTCCTCATTGGTCCAGTCCACTGCTCAAGTGTGGCATTCTTTTGTAGGTGTCTTCTTGCATATTCAGCACCATGAGATTGTACGAGCTTTTTATAAGCTTGATGTAACTTGTTGGAGCTGCAACTCAATAATCTTCTACATTCTATATTTAATATTTTTGTTATCAAGTTGGAATCTCTTTGTAGCTCAAACTGGTCCTGTAAAATGAGGTGTATATGTATTATAAAAATATTATTATATGAATTTAATATGCTTAGTAACAACAAAGACGAGTTAAACGTTATCAATGTAAATTTAGCACGATATTTTAAAGCACCACATCTCTAGTAGCAACATCAACACTTTTCTGATTTTTCACGTTGTAACTGGACAAATTACTTCGCACTTGTATACCAATTTGATTGACAAGCTTGCACCCATTCTTCCCAACAAGAGCATCATATTCTATAGCTATACGTACTGGCAGCTTACCACTTTTTTTAACAAGTACCCGTACTACTATACCGCGTGTTGTTCCACGGGTATTTCTTCTAGTAAATCCTATTTAAACATTATCAATGTTAAAAAATTATACATTCCATGTACATTATAGCTAAATTAAGTGAAGTATAATCTCAATAGTAAAGACAGGGTGCAATTGTAATTAAGTATGTTCTATGTAATTACCAGTCGTGCTAGTTAATGCGCCGGTAGCCTGCACCTCCGCACTAGAAGAACTTTGGACGGGAGGATTTGCTTCAGGAGGTGGTTCCGTAGATTGGACCACCGGGATAGATGCCTCACATCGTGAGAGTGTAAGTCGTCCTGGTGCCATCTGTAACTAACAAACATACATATAATGGAACAACAAAGTCATTACAAATAATGGAACAATAAAGTTATTTCATTTATTGTACCCTATGAAACATCTATTGTACCTTATGGATTAAAGAATTAGATGACTCATTATCATTGTCATCATTACCAATAAATGGTACATAATCATCATCTACCACAACACTAGCTTTACTTCTTTTCCCTTTTGCATAATTGAACTGAGCAGAATCATTTAGAAAAGTTGAGATGTGCTTCAATCACAAAGCATCAATTCTCTCTTGGTTTTACCTCATTCTATCTAATCTTGTCATCTCATACCTTGGTATATTATGAGTGTATTTGGCCTTTTTGGGCATTTTTTGAAACTATGTATTGACATGAAAGATAAGCACAATTGCTGTGCTTCAATCCCAAAGCATCAATTCTCTCTTAGTTTTGCCTCATTCTATCCAATTTTGTCATCTCACACCTCGGTATATTATGAGTATATTTGGCCTTTTTGGGCATTTTTTGAAACTATGTATTGACATGAAAGATAAGCACAATTGCTACTAACTTAACATCATAGTTCACACCATTATCCATATCAAATAATTCATAAGTACAAAATTTGAACATAATTGCTACTAACTTAACACAACAAATGACCACATCAATATCCATATCAAGTTCAAGATAAGTACAAAACATCTCAATAACAATTACTACTAACTTTACATATTATAGTTCACACCATTATTCATATCAAGCAATTCATAAGTGCAAAATTTAAACACAATTGCTACTAACTCAACACAACAAATGACCACATTAATATCCATATCAAGTTCAAGATAAGTACAAAACTTTAAAACAATTGCTACTTAGACAAGCATAAAACTTTAAAACAAGCATACAACATTTAAGACAATTGTTATGAACTCTACATATCATAATCCATATCAAGATCAATATTAGGTATGCTATGCTCTTCATTTTGATTAGCGTCTCTTGAAGTTTCACCTTTAGGAACAACCTCAGTTTCAACATTACCCATACAATACTCAAAAATATTGTCTTCAACATTGATAGGGACAACATCAACAATTGCTTCTTATTGGAATGCGTCACTATCTTTTGTATTATTATTGGATTCTCACCCCCAACTTTCGGGACATCAAAGACTCCCCTATGTTGGATGCATTGCGCAATTTTTCAAGAGTCACACAATTTGGTATCTTGAAGGTAGAAAACTTGTTTCGCTTGATTAGGAAGTATAAAAAGGTCATTTTAATACCACCGACTTGTAACATCAATGCTCGTGTAGTGTACATCGATTCTTATCGTTCTCCTTTGATCATCGGTACCAGTATTGTACCATTCACACTGGAACAAAACAATTTTATGGCGAAACATATACTCTAATTTCCAAATTTTACATACATGACCATAGAAGTCGTGCATTTCTCCCTCATGATCCCCTTATGTATATACACCACTGTTTTGGATTACACGACGATTGTCTGGGTCCCTTGTATGGAACTTTATACCATTGAACATACAAACTGTGTACTCCTTCACATGCGGCTTAGAATCATTTGCTAATGACCATAACTGTTTAGTAGCTTCTAATGACTCGTTAACTTTCAATCTATTCATCTATAATGACATACAACAAGTGATATTAATTAGTAATAAGCAATGATGAAACTATTTAAATGTTTAAATTTATTAGTGTGTGATTAAATTTCAAATGTCTTACACGTTCTCTAAACCACTTGGGAAACATTTGTCGTTGGATTTGAGTTATGGCTTCTCTAGTAGGATTATGCAATGTGTTTTTGTGTTCACTGTTAAAAATAAGGTGATTTATTTTCAGCTAAGCATTGCAGATAATATTCAAAACTTAATCAAACAATATATGCACATGAAATCACATACTTTAAATAAGCCTAGTCTAGCTCAGGACTATTGTACAACAAGTACCAATAAGCAGTATCAAGTAATGCATGAGACAAGTTGCCATCATTTAGCCTACCACTTGTAGGTCGAGCAGTCTATAAAAAAACTATCAATCCTTCGCTAGATTCACCAAAATCTTCATTTCTTTCTTTTCGATTATGCACAGTTTTGATCCCATCAATATACAAAGACCAGTTATTAATACATTTTTTAAGAATGTAAGCCTCTGCAATCGAACCTTCTAGTCGAGCTCGGTTGGAAATGTACCTTTCAATTTTCCAAGATACCTACAAGGAAAAAATATGCACAGTATGTGATTTTATACCATATGAGAAAGATGCAATTGATGGATGCATCAAAGGATCTAATTACCTTTCAATTGGGTACATCCACCGATATTGTACCGGGCCTCTTAGAATTGCTTTTCGAGGCAAGTGAACAGCAAGATGGACCATAACATCAAAGAATGCTGAAGTAAAGAACCTCTCAAGCTTGCATAGTATGAGAACTATATGTTCTTCTAGTTTCTCCAATTCACTCCGCTTTAGAGTCATTGAGCATAAGTCTTAGAAGAAGCTGCCTAACTCAAACAATACAATATTAATGTCTTTAACCTAATCAGAAGAATTCGTTGTGCTTTTCAAACCAAATAACCTACCATTTTTTGCATTCACTAACCTTGATATGTTAGCTGCATAGCCATCCGGATACTTGATTGATTTCCAAAAGTCATAAAACCCATCCCTTTCATTAGGGCTTAATGAAAAGAAAGCCTGAGGCTTGTCATATGATCCATCAGGACGTTGTTTCAAATGCAACGTGTACCTAAAGTTCATATTTTGCAAGTTTATCAATGCCTCATCAGTGTCCTTGTTTTTCCCCTCAATGCCTAACAAAATACCGTAAGTATTCTCACTAATGACATCAATGTTATGCTTAACCTTCTTATTTTTCCAGTATGGAAGCTTGTACAAAATACTCACCTTTGACCAATATGGCTCCCCAATGAGTTGTCTCTTCTTGTTACTTAGATGATTTCCTAAAATTATATTTGGCATTCTATCTAGCTGCACTTATATCTTTCCCACTGGTAACTCCAAAGATCTCTTCCATTTCTCTGATAAACCATTATGCAACCTGTAAGGTTGAATTTAATCAACCATTTTGTTGGCTTTATTCCATGCCAAATTTGCTTGTAATTCAGCATTTAGAAACCCTATATTTAGGTGGGAAGAAAAAGCTCAAGAGTGTGCACTCAGCAAGGCCTCACGACTGGATCTCGCGACTGGCAAGTCGCCAAAAAAGGTACACGTGTGCATCATGTAGAGGAGTTGAAAAGTCACGCCAGCTGGAGCACTACAGACAAAACTTCCAATCTAGCCAGGCAGTTAGCTCATGACTCAGACTCGCAACTCAGTCAAGTCACGAGGTTAAGTCGCCAAATCACTCTGTTTGAGAAAAACTGACTTTTCGCATTCCAAACACACACCAGTATAAATACCCCTTATACCCACAAAATGTAAAGAGCTTCTAGAGAAAATTTTGACAGAGAAACCCTAGAGAAAAACAAGATTGACTCATCCATAATCTTCATACTTTGATTCTCCAAATTTCTCTACTCTCACCCTCTCCATTGTTACATCCTTGAAAGGTACATTCAGCCAAATCCTTTTCTCACCATACCCATATCTGTGAGAAGGTTGTTTGGTGCTTGGGAAGCAGTTAGGAAGGGATCAATTGATATTGGTTGATACTCTGGGCTATAGTGGAATCTAGTAAGCTAGAGAAGACAAATGTTCGGTGTAACCTCATTGGAGCAAGAAGCTTGGAGGGTTTAGGTACACTAGGTAGATTAGGCTTGGAAGGTCTTCTGTTGTTCATGTATCTCAACTTCATTCCCTAGTGGATTATTGACTGCTTGGAGGGCGGTGGAGAGGTTTTACGTCGAGAACTTCGGTTTCCTCTTCAATAACACATCGCTGTGTTGTCTTTGTGTTTGCATCTCTCTTCCCTTAATCTTTGCCATTTAATTTCTGTTGTGGTTGTGATTTTATTTGGTTTAAATTGTTTTATCAATTTTGTTTTAGCTTATTTTCATATTCCGCACATATATTGTTTGATAATAAGCTTGAATTGATCATTTATAATTTGGGGGGTCTAAACGTTCAAGGTGTTTTACACACTAATTTAACATTCAATTGGTATCAGAGCAGTACACTTATTGTGGTTTAAATACCTAAGTGTGATTCTTGACCCCTTGTGTTTATTTGTCATGGATAGTGCTTTGTATACCTCTATGCATGTTTTGGATGTTGATGAATGTAGCATGCCACATGTTTGTGAAAATGCCTCTATGAGTGATAATCCTCATGATTATGATGCTATGTTACATAAATCTTTGGGTGTTGTTGATATTCCTAACATCAAACTCTTGAAGAAAAATGCTAAGAAGTTTCAAAGGGATATGAGCAAGTTATTTTATGAAAATAATGATTTGATTGCTAAGCTCAATGAATCCAACAAATTGGTTGAGAAATATAAGAAAATTGCTGAAAATTCTCTTGAAAAGCTGAAAGGGTTTGAATGTTTGAATATGGACTTGGATGCTAAACTTGTTTTGTCCAACAAACTTGTTAATGAGCTAAAATGTGAAAATAAATCTCTTAAGATGCATGTCAAGTGTTTGATTGCTGAACCTACTGTTAAAAAGGATGAAAATATTTGTTGCAATCATGTTGTGGTACCCAATTTTGTGCCTATTGTGTGTTCTACCTAAAAGGACAAATCGGTGTACATTCCTCCACATAAAAGATATCAAAAGGTGGAGAGAAAGACTCTTAAGTCAAAGCCTCCGTTTAGGTCTCAACCTAAGGTTTTGGATGGATCTAAATTTGTTCCAACTTGTCACCATTGTGGTGTGATTGCATATAAGTCCTCAATGTCATAAGTTGAAGAGAGAACAAAATCATGTTGTTAGATCTCTTTCGAAAAAGCCTAGTGGACCCAAACACATTGTTTGTCACCATTGTGGTGCTTTTGGTCATCTAAGACCTCATTGCTCTAAGTTTCATGCTCTCAAAAGAATCAAAAGAAAAGAGAAACTTGAACTTCTTGGAAGTTGTGCTAAAAAGGGTAAACCAGATTTGAATGAAAATAGCATGTTGTTAAAGAAAGTGTTTAATGCTTTTAACTCCTTCACTATGTGTAACTCCAGTTCTCATTCTTCCAACCCTCGTCTCACTTCTCATGAGACACTCATTCCAAACAATCGTTTTGTTTGGATGAGGAAGGGTTCCTATGGTTGAGCTTTTACTCTTTTGGTCCTTGATCTAATTCTTTCGATTTTTGTAGGACCCCTCATGCATTAGATGTTTCATTGTCATACATTTATGCATCATGCATCTCTTTATATGCATTGTTTTTGTTGTTTTTGTATTTGATCTTACTTTTATGCTTTTGTTTTTGTGTGTATAAAAAATCCAAAAACACATAAAAAGTGAAAAATTCAAAAAAAGTTTGATCGTATATGTTTGAGAGCATATTTCATGTGAGTTTGGCCTAGTACATTCGTACTAATGACTTGGTACATTTATGAGCTTAGCTTGTTTTGTATGCACATCTATCTTTGTGGGAAAAATCTTGACATCTATGTGTGATTGTTGTAAATCGATCTTCAAGCTTGTCATGAATGATTATTCAATAGTCATGTTGGTTTTGATACATGCGTAGACTTGTACCTATATATTTTCCCACTTATATATATATATATATATATTTGCTTAAAGAGCTCAACAAATGTAAATCTCAAAATGAAAAGGGATAATGAGTTGCAAAAACCGTCGCACATACTAGTATTTGACTAGGAAAAAGGGAAAGCAACTTTTATGAAAAATGTATGATGCCCAAATGCTAAAAGCTTGTTCATCAAATTGAAATATAAAAAAATTTAGACATCGATCTCAAAAAGAGATGTAAAGATCAAAAATTATCAAATGTTATGAATTGTGTATGAAGCCAAATAAAAAGCTTCAAAATTATGTAATAAAGTTTTGTGGAAGATCATATATGCATATTTCTATAATTGAGTTAGACCACTTAACTTAGTACTAGTTGTATATGACTTAATTGAATTGATCATTGAAACTTCACTCTAGAGTAAAGACTATTCCACATTTGATACACACACAAAACACACATGCCTAATGTTCAATGAATGCCTTATTCATTTGTTCGATTGTACTTGTTTAAATGTGATGTGTGTGTGCTCAACTATATATGGATCAAACCAAAGATTTTTTTTATTATACGTATTTGGAAGTGATTTTTATCAATCTTTGTGTTCATGTTTAGTGTTTACTTTGTTTTTCATTGTTTAAACATGTTCTATGTTGAAAAAGAGGTGTAAGAATTTTTGGCTATTCATTCTGGCTACTCGCGCGAGTAGCGAGTTTTGGCTACTCGTTTTAGTGACTTGCCCAATTGCGAGATCCAGTAGCGAGTTTACACAGAATGGTTTCGTGACTCACTCACGACTCAGCTTGTGACTCGCCAATCGTGAAACGCCCAGCAATAGCTTTTTAAAGAGCTTTTTCGTGGGAAACTTGTTTTAAACCTCTTCCATCCTCTCTATAACCCCTATTTCAATATTTTTATATCAAAACCCAACCAATTTGAATGGTTTTTCATTCCATTAACATCTTTAAGGTAATTTTAAACTCTTTTCATTGATTTGCATCCTTGGATTATGTTTTGGTGAGTTTTGTGCTCCTGGTTGGGATTTTCATCACAGGAGTTGGGAAAACTTAATTTTTGTCAAATTTTTGTATGGGATTGGTTTCTTTTGATGATTAGCTTTGGATGTTAGCCCCTTATGGCAAAAAAATCATGTATTAAGGGAGGATTTCATGATGTTCATGTATTGTTTCAAATTCTTGTTCATAGTGTGCATGCTAGGTGTTTGATAAAATGCCTCTTAGGCATTTTCTCACTTGTTTGGACTCCGATGAGTACCAAACTTTGAGGTTTCTCATGTTTTCTCATTGGGATCATGTTTGGTTCATTGGTTGTGTATTTAACACACCTTGCCCCACATGTGCATTTTCCATGCATTGATTATGCATTGTAGATACACCTCTTGCACACACATTAGCTACCCTTGTCATGCAGTGGTCTATACCTTGTTTCTTCATCCTAGCGTGTCATGTTTACCTTATACTTTGTAGCATTTTGTTTTATCTTAGGTTTGAACTTCCTTTTCTCATTCATCTCGCACCCCTCATGCATCATTATCATTATTCGTACCTTCATCTCTTGCCCTTGTTTCTCCTTGACCCTTTGTCTATTCGTGACAAAAAGGGGGAGAGTATACTCTAGAGAGTATACCAGAGAGTTTTTGTCATTTCTACATGACTCTTATGCACATTCTTAGGGGGAGAAATTCTATTTCTCATGCACATTTGTAGGGGGAGAGATATCCCACAGGGGAGATGCATATACCAAGGGGGAGAAGACATTGAGTTAATAAGAAAACTTTGTCTTGTTTGTTTTTCTTTATGTTTGTTTTCTTGTTTGCTTTTTGGTGCTTTCAGTTATGTTTAGTATCTATGCTTTGTTGTTCTTATTGCATCGTGTTTGTGTGTTGGACATGCATACATCCTTATGCTATTGTGCTTTATTGGTTGCATGTTCGGATGATCATTTACTTTGCTATATGATCATTGTAATCATTTCCATATGACTATCATGTGTTTGATCAAGTTGCTCATATGTTTCACAACATGTTTGCTTGATCGCTTTTTACTTGTTACATTATACTTATTCTTTTATTACTTGTTTTACCTTGAGAGTTTAATGTGTTTTGTGCAAGTGTTTCAGGTTATAGGTATATATGTTCCAAGTGCATCACAGCTTCTTATCATTTTAAGGAGGAGAAACTTTAAGCACTTTTAGTTTATTTAAAATACTTTATGTTTTGTACCCATGCTTTGTAGCATAGTACTTGTTGTTAAATGTTATGCATTTTCTTTAAGTACTTCACTCTTGTGCCCTTGTTGGATTTTATATTCTTAATACAATTACCTTGTGTTGTTGTATTGATTGAGTGTTGGATATGCAAATGATACTTTGCATTGAACTTATTAGCTTCCATGTCCAGATGTTCATTCCTTGTGTGAATAAGCATTGTGGTTACTATTTATAGTGATTGTTCATTTTTGGTCAAGTTTTGCTTTATTGCTTTAATCTATATTGCTTGATCGCATTGTGCTTGCTCCATATGCATTACAAGTTTTCTGCATACAATGATCATATTATGTTGCTGTTTTTCAGGAGATACTTGTTTTTATGGTTCAAAAGTTACACAGATTCTAGAGTTAGGTGTGAGTGAGTTTTGTTCAACTGTTCCCAACTCACATGTTAAGTCTAGAGGTTGTTTTAGGGTTTTGTCATGAAATAGCCAAAGGAGGAGATTGTAAGGTTGAATTTTATCAACCATTTTGTTGGCTTTATTCCGTGCCAAATTTGCTTGTAATTTAGCATTTAGAAACCTTATATTTATGTGGGAATCATGTAAGGGTAGTGTGTGAGAGAGTGTGAAGAAAAAGCTCAAGAGTGTGCATTCAGCAAGGCCTCGCGACTGGCTCGTGGTTGGCAAGTTGCCAAATAAGGCACACATGTGAAATATGCAGAGGAGCTAAAGAGTCACGCCAGCTGGAGCACTACAGGACAAAACTGCTAGTCTGGCCAGGCAGTTAGCTTGCGACTCAGACTCGCGACTCAGTCAAGTCGCGAGGTCAAGTCGCCAGATCACTTTGTTTGGAAAAAACTGATCTTTCACATTCCAAACACACACCAATATAAATACCCCTTATACCCACGAAATGTACAGAATTTCCAGAGAGAATTTTGAGAGAGAAACCCTAGAGAAAAATAAGATTGACATCTTCATACTTTGATTCTCCAAATTTCTCTACTCTCATCCTCTCTATTGTTACATCATTGAGAGGTACATTTAGCCAAATCCTTTTCTCACCATACCCATATCTGTGAGAAAGTTATTTAGTGTTTGGGAAGCAGTTAGGAAGAGACCAATTGATATCGGTTGATGCTATGGGCTATAGCAGAATACGGTAAGCTAGAGAAGATAAAAGTTCAGTGTAACCTTGTTGGAGCAAGAAACTTGGAGGGCTTAGGTACACTGGGTAGATTAGGCTTAGAGAGTCTTTTGCTGTTCATGTATCCCAACTTCATTCTCTAGTAGATTATTGACCGCTTGGAGGATGGCAGAGAGGTTTTACGCCGAAGACTTCAGTTTCCTCTTCAATAACACATCGTTGTGTTGTCTTTGTATTTGCATCTCTTTTCCCTTAATCTTTGCATTTAATTCTGCTGTGGTTGTGATTTTATTTGGTTTAGATTGTTTTATCAATTCTGTTTTAGCTTATTTTCATATTCCGTACATATATTGTTTGATAATAAGCTTGAATTGGTAATTTGTAATTTGGAGGGTCTAAGCGTTCAAGGTGTTTTACACACTAATTG
Organism: Quercus aquifolioides; assembly: GCA_019022515.1. NCBI lineage: Eukaryota > Viridiplantae > Streptophyta > Magnoliopsida > Fagales > Fagaceae > Quercus > Quercus aquifolioides. The sequence continues at coordinate 11,241,936 of CM032330.1, read as the reverse complement.
AACATTCACAACCGACTATGTCTCCAACGATGTTCCGTAGGCAAATAAGCTCAATGGTTAATAAATCCAATTTTAGTTTCCAAAGTTTCTAAATATGGTTCATCGTTGCAAGTGTAACAAAAATGATAACCCTTTGTCCTCCACCCAGACACATTACAAAATTTAGGATAGTCATGTATTGTCCACAACAAAGTTGCACGCATTTGAAAATGCTCTTTACTATAAGCATCATAAGTTTCTACACCTTCTTCCCACAACTCCAACTCGTCAACCAATGGTTTCAAGTAAATATCAATCTCATTTCCTAGTTAATGGAGACCAAGAATAAGTAAGGACAACATAAAATATGGCTCCTTCATAACCAACCAATGTGGTAGGTTATGGGGGATAAGTATGACAGACCACATACTATAGTTGTTGTTCATATTCCCAAAAGGGTTAAATCCATCTGTAGCCAACCCCAACCTTACATTACGAGGTTCGAGAGCAAAATCAAGATGTTGCAAATCAAACTCCTTCCACTTCTCACTATCAGCTGGATGCCTCATTATCCCATTATCCACACGTTTGTCTATATACCATCTCATGTCCTTAGCTCTTTGGCCAGACATGTACAATCTCCTCAATCTCAGTGTCAACGAGAAGTAATGCAATACCTTATGAGAAATCTTCTTACCTTGGGCATGTGTATCTTTGTACCTAAGTGCCTCACACACCAGACATTTATTAAGGTTTTCATTTTCCTTCCAAAATAGTGAACAATCATTTTTGCATGCATCTATATACTTGTATGACATGCCCAAGTCACGTAATATTTTCTTTGCTTCATAAGTTGACTTTGGAACCAAGTTACCTTTCGGTAAAAACTTTGTTAGCAATTCTAGCATCATATCAACTCCTTTATTACTTAAGTTAGTTATTACCTTTACATTCAACGTCTCGATAACAAATTTCAAGATACTATAATCAGTGCAACTTGGATACAACTCATGCTTTGCATCTTCTTCAAATTTGTCAAAATTACGCACTTTCTCATCTTCGGTTGCATTTCTTGGTTCCCCTCTAATTCGGTCACCTACCAAGGCATCGATACCATCCATATGATCATCATCCGATATTTCATTATCATGAATATTTTTGTTTAATACATGAGATTCTCCATGATTATACCAATTAATGTAAGATTGCATAATCCCACGATGAAGCAAATGAATACGCACATTATAAAGAGATTGTTGATAGCAATTCACATAGTAAATACATGGGCACAGAATATTACCACTCAAGTCCACAACCACCCTTGCAAAATTAATAAATGCATTGACCCCTTTAATATATGGACGACTTAATCTGCCATCAGGTATCTTACCCATTGTCATCCAACTTTTATCCATGTTTGACTACAATTTCAAGGTAAATGCTGTTTTAGTAAATGAGGACAACTAATGCATAATGTATTCTAACATCTAAGTTTATAAGCTACTTAGATAAAGTTTTATCCCATTCATGAATGCACAAGTCTATATTAATACTTAAACAAATATACATTGCACAATCAAACACTCCGAATATGAATTTAAACCACCTTATAACACCATGCAAGCCACCCGCTTACTCCAACATAACAACCCACCACAAAACTAATCACAAACATCACAACTATAATGCTTACAAGTATTGAAATCAAATAAAATACTATTCATCACATCTAATCAACAATACTCATTCACATTTGCAAGAAATGAAAAATACTTCCAATATGCATTTAAACCACCTTATAACACCATGCAAGCCACCCGCTTGCTCCTACACAACAACCCACCATATAAAACCAATCACAAACATCACAACTATAATGCTTACAAGTATTGAAATCAAATAAAATACTATTCATCACATCTAATCAACAATACTCATTCACATTTGCAAGAAATGAAAAACACTATCAATATGTATTTAAACCACCTTATAACACTATGCAAGCCACCTATTTGCTCCAACACAACAACGCACCACAAAACCAATCACCAACATACAATATATAGTGCTTACAAGTATTGAAAACACTTAAAATATTTCCATCACATGTAAATCAACAATACCCAATCACAATTCAAAAGAATGAAAAATCACCCGCTTGCTCTAACACAACAACTCACCACAAATCCAATTTGCAACATCACAAGTATAGAGTTTTACAAGTATTAAATCAAATAAAATACTATTCATGACATCTAATCAACAACACTCATTAACATTCACAAAAAATGAAAAAACACTCCCAATATTAGTTTAAACCACCTTATAACACTATGCAAGCCATCCGCTTGCTCCAACACAACATACCACCACAAATCCAATTTGCAACATCACAAGTATAGAGTTTTACAAGTATTTAAATCAAATAAAATACTATTCATGACATCTAATCAACAATACTCATTAACATTTGCAAGAAATGAAAAATACTCCCAATATTAGTTTAAACCATCTTATAACACTATGTAAGCCACCTGCTTACTCCAACATAACAACCCACCACAAAACCAATCACCAACATTACAAGTATAGAGTTTTACAAGTATTGAAATCAAATAAAATATTATTCATCATATCTAATTAACAATACTCATTAACATTTGCAAGAAATAAAAAATTTAAAAAAAATTAAAAAAACAAAAAAAAACTCGCAATATTAGTTTTAACCACCTTATAATACCATGCAAGCCACCCGCTTGCTTCAACACAACATACCACCACAAATCCAATTTCCAACATTACAAGTATAGAGTTTTACAAGTATTTAAATCAAATAAAATACTATTCATGACATCCAATCAACAATACTCATTCACATTTGCAAGAAATGAAAAACACTCCTAATATTAGTTTAAACCACCTTGAACACTATGCAAGCCACTTGCTTGCTTCAACACAACAACCCACCACAAATCCAATTTCCAACATCACAAGTATAGAGTTTTATAAGTTTTTAACTAGAATTTACTTACTTTGCTCAAGCTAAGCTTACAACTTTCAGAAAAAATCCAAAGTTATTGCAAACAATGAGTATTTAGCCTGCAAAAGAAAAGTTTAATTTATAAGTACTTCAGTCTTGACAATGATCCTCCCATGAATTACTACACAAACTCATAGCTTACACATATAATAAAAGTAGTGCTTACTACAATCAAAAAAGTGATGAGGGGAAAGTTATCTTTAACAAGATGTAAGGAAACTTAAGGATATCTAACATAAATTTCTTTTGCCTTGCCTCTCCACAATCCAACAGTCATCCAAATTCCTCATCCTACAAGAATATGACACCAACATGCTCAGTTGAACTAAACTTAGATAAACCAAATTTATTGCCATTCAACTTCTTCAACTAAAATTTCAACATCCAACCCCTGTAGCCATGTCCAACCTAGATTTCAAACCAAATCCACCTCCCCAATTTCACAAACTACACAGCAAAGCTCCAAACTAGTAGCCCAAATGGAAATAAGACTCAAAAGAACCAAACCAAAAATAAGTGCAATTCAGCACCTACCATGACAAGTGCATAGTTTTTCTACAACTACACAACACATTAGAATCACATGCCTACCAGCAGAACAATGGAGAAAAAAAATATATAAATTACAAACTTAATTCACTTTTCAAATTCCTTTTATCACAAAACAATAGAGAAAAAATATAAACAAACCAAAAGAAAAATGAGAAAAATAAGCAATAGAGGCAAAGGGGATTACATATTTTTTTTAGGAATATTACACAAAATATTTCTTATAAAAAAAACTCTACATACAAATTTAATAAATTTTTCACCTTACCTATTAAATAAAAAGATTATATATATAAAAAGAAACTACTACACACACTTGCATGTATAGAAAAATAGAAACAAACAAAAACAAAACCCATTCAAATCAACCTTTTGTCTACCCATGGTCCCATAGCCAGGTCCAGTAACTAGAGCACAAAGAGGACATCAGAGGAATAAGAAACAAGATTTTGTGGGTGGTGAAGGTGACCTGTGAGATTTTGTGGGAGGTGAAGTCAAACCGTTTTCGCTGAAATTGAAGTCAGGCCCGATTTTGTGCCACTCCCTCCGATCCGAAATTGAAACCGGTTCAGCCGCTGAAACTGTTTTCACTTCAAACCGATTCCTCATTGTCTTCGCCATCAAGAATGAGAACCTCGCTTGTGGGTCTTGGACAGAGCTGATGCCGAGGGGCTAGAGGATGACGTCGTAGATGAAGGGAAAGAGTGAGGGATACCGGGTGGATCGGCATCTCAGGTAACATGAGGCGACAGCGAGCTCAGGTGACAGCGGGCTGGGTTTGGTGGAGAGAGTGAGGGAAAGAGAGAGAATCAGGTGAGTAAGGGAAAGAGTGGGAAGTGAAACCAAAAAAAAAAAAAAAAGTGGGGGGGGGGGGGGGGGCGTGAATTTGATTTACTATAAAACTTATTGTGAGGACTTATATTTTGTCACTATTGGCTACCTTTAATGACGAAAATTAGATTCGTTGCTCATAATGATACTGGTTTTTATGATTTTGTTTTAGCGACGACTTATTTTCATCACTATTTGTCACATTCAGAAACGAAATGGGTTTTGTCACTAATAGTGTTCTTAGCAACACCTTTAGCGCGATGAAAGTTCTCGTCGCAAAAAACTTAAACTTTTAGCGACGAAATAATTCGTCGCTGTAGATGAATTTAGTTTGGCGCCTACATTTTCGTTTGGTGCCCTTAGTTCAACACATTTTTTATAAATAGCGATGAAAAAATTCGTCGCTGTATGGTACTTTTTTGTGACGAAAAAAATTTTCCATACTAAAATTCGTCACTGAAAATACATTTTGTTATAGTGACTTTGATATCTATAACAAAAAATTTTCATCTAAAGCAAGATTAAAACCCTCATCTCCAACTATGCATTGGTACGCAACTAGTTATATTAATTAGGGGATCCCTCATCTCAGGAGATTTTTGGCCTGCCTCTTGTAAGTTGTAGAAAAAAAAAAAGTTGTCAATGACTTGTACATTTTGTTGTATATTATTTGGTAGAGATCAACTTTATATGCGACAAACAAAATATTATGTGTTACACTAAGAGGGAATTATACTCGCCTTCGTTAGGAACACCAAATTGGTATTAGGTGAATTATAAGATTCTTAACATAATGCATTGCACATCTAATCTTGCCCAACATTCTAACAAAAGTTTGTTTATTCTAACTACGAAAATAATATAAAAAGTAAAAGGAAATACACTTTGGATTTTAAATAATAATAATAATAATAAACATCTTGAATGACCAATGGAATCAAAAAAAGTTAGTCTAGTATTGCCTCTTTATGTATTATTAAGTCTCTTATTCTTTGACGGAAAGGAAGCAAGCAGCTTCCCCCACTAATATAGTGATCGATGTGGGTTTCAGTTGGCACCGAATCTTCTAATCATATATATATATATATATATATATAAATGCTTCAATCCTTTTCAGGAAGTTGACTAAAAAAATATTCTTGCTAGCTTGCAACCAAGAATGGGGAAAAAAGAAGAAGAAAAAGTTGTCACAAATATTTACTATGAAATTCTCGACAATTATTACCAAACAAGAAAAATTAATTAGTCACTATGAAAGTATGAATGCACAATATGAATGTGGGTTCTATATATGAATGCACAAGCAAGGCCACATATGACCTAACTGAATCAAACAACTTATTTTATCTCCTGTATGCTAACAGTGAAAAAGATTCTAAACAAACAAAATGCTTTGTGGCTTAGTGTTTATGGTTACAGAAATCCGAATGTTCTCTGGGTTTATGTAATCCCCCGATATGACACAGAGTAATTAGTAGTTATAGAGGAACCTTAAGGATCACAGAAGTCTTGAAATTCGCTAAACCAACTTTTTTATGTTAAAGAAAAAGTAATTGATATGCAAAGTTACGCCTAAACCTATTGGCATAAGCTTTTTGATTATGGGTATCAATAGGCTCTTGGTGGGCTCCTTAAACGTCTAATCTCCGACATCAAAAATTACAAACCAAGTGGGTCTTTCGTTGAAAGTATGTTGTTGAAACCCACATCGAGATAAAGCTCTTAATTGACTCCATAATATTATTCTCTTTCCCCGAATACACTTTGAACGTGGGAAACACCTTGAATTGATACTCATTAGAGAATATATAAAGCACATATTATAAAAACCCCTCCATCTATCATCTACTACAAACATCCAAGTCTTATTATTTTCTCCTTCACATTAATAGAGGCCCAATCACCACCTCTTCTTTTCTTCAATATCCTACCTTCAATTCTATGGCTTCCTTGAAATTCATCATTGGCATTATCGGTTAGTTTATTTTCTCCCTCACAAAATCTTTAAATTGTTTCTAGATTCTTAGTCTATTGCCTCATTTTTAAATATTCTTCCTATAAATAATAACGGTGATTATATTTTCGTGTTATTTTATTTGCAGGCAATATAACTGCGGTACTAGTTTTTGCTTCTCCGATGTAAGGCAGATAATGATTTTATGTTTTTAACTCTTTATTAGAATATAGGAATTACTGAACTAAGTCGAAAGGATGACTACTTATAATTGGTTTAAATTTTGATAATAGAAGTGGGATATATAAATTTATAATATAAAGTGCTTTCATACGTTACTACTTGTCTCACTAGTCACTACTTTAATTTTAATCAGGAAAATAAATGAGCTCAGCCACATGGTAAATTATTTGGTCGTCAATGGACATCTGGGTTGAACATGGACATGCCTGAGCTGAGCACACTCTTAAAGCATGACCAAATGTTTATCCAATTTTCTTCACTTCTTAACCTTATTTAATTTGGTAAACGCCCTTGGTTACTGATTATAACAAATGTTTCCCAAAAAAAAAAAAAAACAAATGTTTCCAAAACCTTTTATACTTGTTTTTTTGTTTTTTTTTTTATGAAAAAACCTTTTATACTTGTTAGTTGTTACAAGTAATTGAAGTTATATCATTTATTATATAATAATAATAATTAAGTCTTAGAAGTTGTGTTTGTGCCAAGTGTTTATCTTTTCTATACTACAAGTGGCTACACTCTTTTTTCGTCAAGTGTCTGCCCTTTAATAAAAACTTGAGGAAATTACATAATTTCTCTTGGTTATAATAATGGGCTCAAAATTAGTTAATAAATCCCCCCACATATTGAATTATAAAAAAAATTGTTTAATATTACCATATTTAGGAGCTTAGTGTGAAGCTTCGGTAGCATAAAATTAAGTTATTTCTTTTGCTATCTTTTCCTTTCTTATAGAAAAACATTTTGGTGGGTGGTGAGGAAGAAATCAACTGAGAATTACAGTGGCGTTCCATATGTAGCCACGCTATTGAATACATGTTTGTGGACCTTATATGGGCATCTCAAGCCTGGTGGATTGCTTCTTGAGACAGTCAATGGCATTGGTGTCGTTTTACAGCTCATCTTTGTGACTCTTTTTCTCATCTATGCTCCCAAGGATATGAAGGTGATATTAATCTTTCTTTTTTGTAACATATGTTCACATATCGTGGAGTTTCCATGCATGATCCATTATTTACATGTTTAATTAATATTTTGTTAGAATTGAAGTTTGACTAAGAATAACAGAGACAGAGAGAAGGGAGTGAATGACAAGTAGAAGTTCGAAGTAAAGTAACGTGGTTCAATTTGATAGCTTACATACATTCACAACAAAAAGCCATTGAGTAGTTATATTTTTATAGTCTTGATAGAGTTGTGTGTAATAATAAACCCATTAGGGCTATATAGACAAACTAATCCTAGACTAACCATAAACTAAACATGAGGTTACTTGTATTACAAGTATGTTTAGAATTAATTTATTAACACTACAAGTAGATCATAGTACATAAAATCTAGACTAGTTATAACACCTCATGTGGTCTTGATATCACTAACATCCCCTATAACTCAAGGTGACCAGAAGACGAATACTATGGCTGGAGGATGGCTATATCGAGCAGTGGCCTATGGTAGAGGATTTATGGCTCGAGGATGACATATGTGAGACAGATGGCAATTGCGGTAATAATTATCGAAGAACAATAGTCAGAGGATGATGATTGATGACACCAATAACTAACGGAGGGAAGAACCATTTTTAATTTGGAAAGCATTGATTGAGGGTAGCGTCACAGGATTTGGAAGACAACATGATGAGGAAGAGGGTGAAAATGTGCTTTTGCCCTTTTTTTTTTTTTTTTTTAATATCTAGCAAAATGTCTCATATCTGAAACTATTTAGGAAAATGCCCTTGTTTTGAAATTCGATTTTCTAAAAATCGAGTTTCAATTTAAAACTCGATTTTTGGACAATCGAGTTATAACGAACTGAAAAATAAAAATAATTTTTTTTTTTGGAACTCGAGTTCCATGAACTCAAGTGTGAAGTACTCGAGTTCATGGAACTCGAGTTCCTTGAAAAAATTCAAGTGGAACTCAAGTTCCATGAACTTAAGTACTTTACATGGAACTCAAGCTCGAGTTCATGGAATTTGAGTTCCCAAAAAAAAAAAAATTCTAAATCCACGTTTGCTATAACTTGATATTCCAAAAATCGAGTTATACATTTGAAACTCGATTTTTAGAAAATCGAGTTTCAAAACAGGGGCATTCCCTTAATTAGTTTCAGATATATGGCATTTTGTTGGATATTTTAAAAAAGAAAGGGCAAAAGCCCATTTTCTTCGAGGAATGCGCGTATTAACAGCCATTGGGCAACTAGATAGAAGCCTGCCTCTAATTTAATTAATACCAATACCATGTTACGACATAATTATGATAGCATATTAACACTTTGTTTATTTTAAAGTAACATTTTTAGGTGTTTGTTTACATTAAAATAGTGCTTAAACTTGTAAAATATTTTCTATTAACCAAAAAATCCTTTATAAAAAGTTATAAAAGTTTTTTTTTTTTTCTTTAAAAATTTTGTAAATCATTGTACAAAAACACATAGCAGCTTCCTTTCCCCTATTTTGTGACTAGGTGATTACCGGTCTAATGGGTTGGGTAATTGGTGCTGGTAGTCTAGTGGCTGGAGCCGCCATTCTAACAACCGGCAGCTCCTACAACCAATGCCGATAGTTTGGTCATTGGAGCTACAATTCCGGCAGTCTAGTCAGACCTTTGGTTGGCGACTAGTACCGACAATTTGGTGGTCAGATCTGTTGTACTGAAAACCAATGCTGGGGGTTTGGTGGCCGGAGACACCCTTTTGGCAATGGTTTAATCAGACTTTCGGCCCTAGTGGCTCTGGTGGCTAGGTCACTGATTTTGGTGATTTTCTTAAAAGAATTTACATTTTATTCTAAACACTTAAAAATATTTTATTGAAAATGTTTTACATGTAAAATTTTTTACATTTAAAAACATCTTACTTCAAAATAAATTGAGCGTAAAATTTATTTTGTGATTAATAGTGAGAGAGGGAGAAAAAAAAAAAAAAAAGTGGAGGTGCGTTCAAATTTACGTAAATAGCTAAGAAGCACTTTAGCAACTACAATTTTATCTTTAATTACGTATTTCAAATTTACAATGAATGCATATATCAATCATAGATCAATTATGTTGTTATTCTAGTTACACTAAAAGTACGATTAGAAATACTTTACTCTCATTACAAATAAGTCATAGTATATTAAATTTAAGCTAGTTATAACAAATTTAAACCGTAATGGTCTGTTTGGAAGTTTAGAGAGGGAGGAGAGTAGAGGAGAGTAGAGGGGAGGAGAGGAGTGGGGAGGAGAGTAGAGGGGAATGGTTCCTCTCCACCTTGTTTGGATGTTTTTAAAATTAGTAAGGGGGAAGGGAGTAATTAGCCCTTCCTCTTGTTTGGATGTTTTAAAAATTAGGATGGAGAGGAGAAAAAATGATTGAAATAGACAAATTTATCCCTATTTGAAAATGGACTTGCAACATTGGTCTATGATTAATTTATCAATTTTGTAAAGTCTTGAACCTGATTATCATTCATCCAAATCTTAGAATATGTTAGTGAATTTTTGTTGTTGAAAAGAATAAATAAAATTAAAAAATAAAAAATAAAAAATAAAGTAAATAGCTAAAAACTAAAAAAAGAGTAAAAATCAGTCAAAATTGAACTGTTCTCTAAATGTTTGAAAACAAAGCGTTCATAACAGTATTAATAAATACTAAACAGTGTCAAATTTAGTAGATTTTTTAAAACTCCAACCAAAATCCAAATTCCCATTTCTTTTCCACATTTTCTGAGCAACCAAACACAAGCACAAGTAGAGGAAAAAAAAAAAACAGAAATTGCACAGAAACACAAACCAAATCCCCCAAAATGCACACAACCAAAAAAAAAAAAAAAACTAGATCCTGGAGAATGAAGAGCAAGCAAAGCGAGATCCTGGAGTTGTAAGGAGAAACCCTAGAATCGTCGCCGAAGAAGGGGCATCAGGAATGGAAATTGTACCAAGAAAACGGACGGTCGCGATCTTTGGAGGAATGTCGATTGTGATCCTCGTTGTCGTCGGGATAGTTCTCCGGAATCAGAGGGGAAGAGTCGCCGTCGCGCTTCATCAGGGACGAAGTGGCTCGAGGCCTGATCGAGCTTGAGTGCCTAAGCTCAATCCCGATCGCCGCGAGCAACGTGGACCTTTGGACGTCGTCGTCGACGACCCACGACTCGGCGGCGTCTAATTTCTTGTGCTTTTTTCGGGTTACAGCTGTGAGATTCTGAGAAAAATTTTGTGGCTTTAATTTCTGTTTGGGTGCTCTGAAAATGGAAGAAAAGGGAAAGGAATTGAAATTTGAGTATTGTGTATTTTGTTTGTCGTTTTGTTTGTTAGAAAATAAAACTTATAGTTACACTTTTTGAAAGAGAAAAGTGTTTGTTTTTTGTGGCTTTTCCGGTTCTGAATTTCTAAAATTTTAGCATTAAATTATTTATTTTCTCATGAAACAAACAAAGATTATATGTTTGTAATTTTGTTAATTTCGAAAGGATATATTAGGTAATTTACTTGGTCAATAATTTATGTATTCTACTCTCTCTTCAAATCTCTCCAATTTAGGGGAATTAAAAATGAGGGGTTAGAGGTAGTTGAAACCCCTCCAAACCCCTTCCCCTCCTTCCTTAAAAAACTTCCGAACAAAGTAATTGAACTACTTTCCCTCCCTCTACTCTACTCCCCCTCCTTTTTTAAACTTCCAAACATGCCATAAGTCTTGATATCACCGGTAGACTTGTGCTCAAAACTAAGTAAGTTGATTTGAGAATCTAATTATATGTAAGGAGAACTTCATTTTAAACCCTATAGTTTATGGGGTAGAAAAAATTAAACCCTATATTTTTATAAGTAACAAATTAAATCCTGAAATTTTAAACGATAACAAATTAAATTCTATAGTTTAAAAAAGTACCGAATTAAACCTTAAACTTATATTAAACCCCAAAAGAATCCCTTAAACAGATTGAAATTTATTTGAAATCTCGTGGTTTGATTTTGAGAAACTCGTTTCGAGCCCCTAATCAGCTTAACTACTTATTTTAATAATTTATTGAAGACTTAAATCGGGTTGTTATTAGCTAATTTTCAAGCATAATATAAAACATGGATAAACACAAGCAAAACATTGGAGAACTAACGCACCCACACAAAGACAATATTTGTTCATGGAGTAAAAACGTTAAATGGTAAAAATAATCCGGGGCTAAGCCCAAATCAAAAAGTCCACTATAGAAGGTTGTTGTGGTACATATGATATTCACACGACTTCCCATACATGTAGTTGGACTAAGTACCTAGGCTCTCCACACTCTTGCTAACAACTACAAAATCTTGCCTTTTACGTTCTAAATTACTTATTGTCGTAAGTCAATACATCATTTGTAGATCGATCTCTCAATCATTCCAAAACTCCTTCAAGAATTGTTGATGTCTCTATGGTTCAAGCTTTTGATCACAGGTATGGTTACAAATTAGAAGCATATTCTCAAGAGAGAGTTCTCTTCTAAACTCACACGTATGTCAAGGAATGATCCAACAGTACTGAAAATCTAACTAATTTGTTATTTTTGAAAACTATAAGTTTTGGTTTGTTATTATTTGAAATAGTAAATGTAATTTACTATTTTTGAAATTATAGGGGTTTAATTTATTATACCACTAAATTACAAGGGCTAAAATGAAATTTTCTCTTTAATCTAAAACCATACAATGAAAATACACCAAAGATAATTAAAACGATGCATTTTTGTTTAAATCGCTTCTTTTTTGGATAGAATTGCTTTCATTACTTTATCTAAGGCTGATTTACCAAAAAACCAAATAAACCCAAAATTCTTCTTATACGGCATGCCCAAGTCAAGAAGGCCTAAGACTGATGATAAGCTAGGTTTCACATCAAATAAATGTTTATTTATTAAGATAATTAAAACTATATCTTTTTGTTTAAATCACTTCTTTTTGGGGATAGAATTGCTTTCCTTACTTTATCTAAGACTGATTTTCCAAAAATCCAAATAAACCCAAAAGTCTTCTTATACGGCATGCCCAAGTCAAGAACGCCTAAGAGTGATGATAAACCAGGTTTCACATCAAATAAATGTTTATTTATTATGATAATTAAAACGATGCCTTTTTGTTTAAATCACTTCTTTTTTGGGATAGAATTGCTTTCATTACTTTATCTAAGGCTGATTTACCAAAAATCCGAATAAACCCAAAATTCTTCTTATACGGTATGCCCAAGTCAGGAAGGCCTAAGAGTGATGATAAGCTGGGTTTCACATCAAATAAATGTTTATTTATTAAGATAATTAAAATAGTGCCTTTTTGTTTAAATCACTTCTTTTTTGGGATAGAATTGCTTTCCTTACTTTATCTAAGACTGATTTTCCAAAAATCCAAATAAACCCAAAAGTCTTCTTATACGGCATGCCCAAGTCAGGAACGCCTAAGAGTGATGATAAACCAGGTTTCACATCAAATAAATGTTTATTTATTATGATAATTAAAACGATGCCTTTTTGTTTAAATCACTTCTTTTTTGGGATATAATTGCTTTCATTATTTTATCTAAGGCTGGTTTACCAAAAATCCGAATAAACCCAAAATTCTTCTTATACGGTATGCCCAAGTCAGGAAGGCCTAAGAGTGATGATAAGCTGGGTTTCACATCAAATAAATGTTTATTTATTAAGATAATTAAAATAGTGCCTTTTTGTTTAAATCACTTCTTTTTTGGGATAGAATTGCTTTCATTACTTTATCTAAGTCTGATTTACCAAAAATCCAAATAAACCCAAAATTCTTCTTATAAGGCATGCCCAAAACCAATATTTTTGTTGTAACTTTATGCAAAATATTAATTAATCTGTTTAAAACCTTTTTTGACAATTTAAATGATATTAATGTTATGTTATGTCTTGTAATAATTATTAAGTAGATTTTTTGTCGTAAGATGTTCAAAACCATGTCGATTTGCTTATATTACTTTGTTTTTGTTTTTCTTTCTTTAGAACTCTTTTATAAACAACCTTAAAGAATTTAGCATACTAGTTAAGTTATAATACTGATGTAAATCGTCGATGTAAATAATTAATAGACAATTAATAAATTATATTTATGTACATATATATACACACACATATCACATAACAACAAAATCTTAGTCCAAAAAATTTATGGTCGGCTATGAATCTTTAATGGATTAATTAGGATAGGTCACTTGTATTCTTTTTCTTTATTTTATTCTATTTTATTTAAAACCATATTCTTTGTTACTGCTTTAATTGACATGCCATTTTTTTATTACTTTTACTAATGTTAATTTTGGTCTTCCTTTATATTTTTTTGTCCTCTCAACTCGGATCAGCTCACTCTTTTTTATTAATGCTTTAATCGCTCCCTATGGACACAATCAAACCATCTTAAATGACACTCACTCATCTTTTTATAAATAGTGGCGACATCTATTTGTAATCAGGGAAGTTAATACCGTACCGGCCGGTACAGCCGGTATTTCTCTTACCGGTCACTCAACTGGTACAGAAACATGCTTGTATCGTACTATTCTAAATACTGGGCAGTACCGGACTATACCGGCTGTACCGGCAAAAATCGGACATTCCGGCTGAAAATTGAAATTCGGACGGTACAAAAAAAAACTATATTAATCACCTGCACTGTCATCCTCTAGTCACTAACCCGGCGCCAATCACCCACTGCCAGTTGCTGCTACCACCGCTTCTTCTTCACCTTTGTCCCAGCATAAAAGCCGCTTCTTCTTCACCTTGTCCCAGCATAAATGTTCTCTCTTCTCTGTGTACTTCCACTAATAGTCTAATAAATGTAAACGAATGACGTTTAAATGGACTAAAAGTAAAAACTGAAGTTAACTTTTCAAATTTTGTCTTTTTGACACCACACGGCTTGGTACTTTTATTATTATTATATTATCATTTTATTAAAAGGATAGAAACATTAATGAGATGTAGCAAACTAGTTGGTAGTCGTAATAAGATCTCCATACATTTTAAAAAATTATTAAGTTTTGTTAATAAATTATATAAAATTTGACTAATAAATATATAAATAACATATATAGTGGTAAACTCGAAATGATATATACGTATTGATCGGTATTCAAAATATATCATACTGTTAGTCAAATCGGTACAGTCTCCGGTACGATATTGACTTCCTTATTTGTAATACTGTAACTTAAAAAAAAATTGTTATATAATTTATGCATTGCACAGGTAATGTATGTTAGTTTAGTAGGTAGATCATGGATGTCGCTTTTTAAATGGAGTAAAATGATTATTGCTATGAATTTTAGGCCTTTTTGTGGAACTTAAATAAGTTGGGCCATTCTGTTTCATGTTATGAAAGCTAGCCATTTGTTGTATCCACATGTTGAAAGGATGCATGATTCAGTTTTTCTATCAGTATTTATGTTTTAGTAAATTTACTTTGATAACTTCTTTTGTATGCTATGAATGAATCCCATCCTAAATGGGTGGGTAGTCATCATAAACATCAAATATATGCTATGAATATCCATTTCATATTCTTATTATAATTATTATTGATATATTGTTATTATTAATGTTAGCCAATGCTATCAGGTTAAGACAGCATATATGGTCGGCATATTCAATGTTATTTTTCCTGGATCGGTAATTGCAATAACGCTTCTGTCAATCCATGAAAGAAACAAGCAGCTGACTATTATTGGAATTGTATGCGTGGGATTAGCCGTCGGCATGTACGCATCACCTTTGTTATCTATGGTGAGTTTTTTTCACAAAATAAACATGTAATTTTCCTAATTTGTAACCAATTTTACCCAAAAGAATTATGTTAAAAATGTAGAAAATCTATATAGAGTAACATAGTCTGCGATGAAAAAGATGCAGAAGCTAAACCCATACCAAACACATACCCGTTTATCTTATAACGGGTCAAATGGATTGAATAAACTTGAGTTAACTCTTTTTTTTTTTTTTTTGATAAACTTTTTTTTTCTTTTCTTTATGAGAATCTGGAGTTAACTTAAATTAACTATTTAAAATATCATTTAACTATTTTAAAGCATGAGTAAGTACTTTTACATCAAATCGAGAAATGTTTGAAGATAAAAAGTGTGGCATACTTATTTTTATTATAGACTATTTTTTATTTGTTTATAAAAAAAGAAATTAAAGAAAGGCATTGTAGGTATTGAAATTAATAATTGGGTTAGATTTGGATACCTAAGGTATAAATTACAAACCCACAATAAACTTATTTAAAAAAAAAAAAAAAATCCTAACCCCTTAATATTATGGTTAAGGTGGGCCGGTTAGATAACCCATCAAACCTAACTCATTATCATCCTTAGTGTGATGTAGGCTGTGGTACACGGTATTGGAAGATTGTTACTTTTTCACTATCGCAAATATGATTATAATTCTTTGGTTTTAAGTGTTATTAAGGTTTCTAGTCAATTTAGAGACAATATATGATGGGATATCAATTAATATTTATCTAAAATACTTTTATTTACAAAATAAGTTTTCTAAACCTTAAAATTTCCTTAAAAAGTAATAAGTTTTCTCAACCTTAAAATCGGTTCTTTCCTTAAAAAAAGAAAATGGTGCTTAAGCTATAAACAGAAAATTTAAAGAAAAAAAATTCAACAATAAAGTTTCAGTCCATTGTTTACTTATATTTTTTTGTGTCTTTAAGTTATAGTGATAGCTAGCTTGATGCATCTCAAATAAAAATGAGATTTTTTAAAGATAGATCTAATATAATATGGGTTGGTGTGTTTTCTATGTAAAATAAGATGGTTTGGCCGTTTGAGTTTAGAAAAAATTCCTTTCATTCCAAACTTGACCCTTTGTCATTCCAACTTCTCACTGACAACCTCTCAATTGTTATCACTTGACCTCTCTTGCTATCATGGTAGCACATAAAAACAAAATTTTATGGGAATATTTGGCTACTTGCAGTCATAAATATTTTATGCATGTCTTAATTGACACAGATTAATATTCTTCTTCTTCTTCTTCTTTTTTTAATTTTTTTTATTATAAATTTTTATGTCTAACAGAAAACAGTGATAAAGACTAAGAGTGTGAAGTACGTGCCGTTTTCCCTTTCATTCTTCCTATTTGTCAACGCTGGCATTTGGTGTGGTTATTCCATACTCACTAAAGACTGCTTTGTTGGAGTAACTTTTCTTGACTTAAATTGAGCAGATAATTAGCATATCCATGATTTTTTTTTTTTTTTAATTCTTTCTTATATCCTTTAATAATTATGGTATGTTGAACTTAATTCTTTCTTATCTCTTTCAAGCTACCATGAACTTAAGTTCATCGCTTATAAAAAGCTCTAAATAAAAAAAATAAAAAAATTAAAGATAAATTCTAAACCCCTACTTTTAATTAATATCCCTCGTACTTTAGTTTCTTCTTAATTAATAAGGTTTTAAACTTATAATTGTAAACAAATAAATAAATAAAGATGGTAGCCATAATAGAAATTAACTCCAAACTAACGCACACGGATGGGCCTGGAAATGTTGGTTGCAAAATACTAGTGTCATCACCTTAGTGCATGTACATAAATCCAAGGTGATCTTAAACGTCATGGAAAATAAAAGCTCCAACAAATTGAAGTGTTAACTTAGAAGTTAGAAGTGAAGTAACTTTTTAGTAAGATGTTTGAAGGGTGGGTAATTAAATGAAAGCTCGACCCACAAGTTTTCCCGATTACTTGACAAGGTTCTATATTCTACTTGCTCTCACGTATCCTCATTCCTCTCACCAATAATGGTATAGTGACTTAATTTTAATAAAAAAGTATACAAAAATTCACGTTAAGTTTCTCCCCAAAACATGAAACTCTTACGTAGAGCTAAAAACTTGTTAAAAGAAACAATGAGTTGCTCATATAATGAAAAATGTTCTTATTAAAACTGTATTTTCCCATTAATTAAAAAAAAAATCATATGAGAGTTTGCGTTACGTACACACAAAAACTCCAAGATTAAGTGTTATACAGTTGACAATTTATACATGAATTAATACTATAGGAGGTTAAGTACCTAACACTCAAAACCTTAAAGAGTTTCCTAATTATAATTTCTCAGCATAAGGTGGTGAAAAATGTTAGTGTATAGATTAGGCTAGATTAGCCCATTGGGCTTAGCCCAGTATATTACTTGTACTGCACTCATGTTACTTGTACTACACACATACCTAGCCTATTTGTACATTATTTTACACACATCAGTATACAGACTATTCAGTCATTCTCTTTCACTTTATATTGTTAACATGGTATCAGAGCCATTGCTCTGACCTAGTGGTATTTTCCGGCATTCTTCCACTGCCCTCGTCTTCACCAGTAGCCACTGTCAGAAGCGAGTCACCGCCGTCACACCCAACCACTACCTCTCGGATCTAGTCTATTCATCAATCAAATCGTCGAACCACAGATACGACGTGATAGATCAGACTTCCCCGATCAAAACCCAGCCACAAACTGTCCCAAAGGAGCTCTCACGCGCCGCCCCAAGTTTTTGGCTGTCGAAGACGCGCTACACGCGCTCCCACGCGCCGCCGCGAAGCCTCACGCGCTCCCACGCCCCTATCATACTTCCTTCACGCGCCCAACTCCTCTGAGTGCCACGTCAGCCCTAGCATGTCATCGCCACGTCAGCATCACACGTCATCCAGTGACGTCAGCAGATAGCACTGTTGACTCTGACCGTTGACTTTGACTGTTGACTTTGACTAAAGTCAAAATTTTTCAACAGGACTTGTCTTACTCAGTTTTTCACGTAGATTCCGATTTTGGGCTCTGTTTATGCATTTGAGGTCTCTAAATCTCATTTTTGGGTCATTTTCTTCATTATGGCTCAACAAAATGAACGAGACATCATACGTATCACCATTATGTTGGATGGTCCTACTAGCTATCATGCATGGTCTCAGAATATGACTGTCTTTCTCAAGGGTCGTAAACTGTGGAGATATGTGACTGGTTCAATTCCTAAGCCAGTACCAAACCCTAAGTCCAAAGCCACAGCTGCTGAAGAATCTTCCAAGACTACAGTTACAACAGATGATTATGAAGAACGCCTAGAGGAATGGGAGAGTATTCAGAGTAAGATATTGTCTTGGTTTATCAATACCTCTATTCCCTCCATTCATAATCTTCTTCCACGTCTTGAGATTGCTGAGGCTGCTTGGAAATTTTTGGCTGATCGCTATAATTGTACTAATGATTCAAGCTTGGAGTTCCACATTGAATCAAAACTTTATCAAATGCGCCAAGAGACAGGTCAGTCTATTTCTGATTTTTATTCTCAGACTTCTACTATGTGGGAACAACTCTCTGCTGCAGATCTTCCACTAGTGTGTTCTAAGGACATTGAGCTCTTTGTCAAATATCGGGATCGCCGTAAATTTATGCACTTCATGATGGGTTTGCGTGAGGATTTTGAGCCTACTAGGGCTTCTCTACTTAGCCGGTCTCCTACTCCTTCTCTTGATGCTGCAGTCAAGGAGCTCATTTCTGAGGAAAACCGTCGGCCTACTCATCACATGTCATCATCTGATCATGTATTGTCTACACCATCTCCGCAGCCTCCCATTGCTGCATTCATTGCTCCTCCACGAATAAACTCTGGGCGTCCCACCTCTCAGTCTTCCAAAGGTACTTGCTGCGAGTTTTTCCGTGCTAAAGGCCATGACATCTCAGTTTGTCGCAAACTGCAGAAATTTATGCAAGAGCAGAATAAAGCTTCTCTTCCTCAGGCAGCTGCTGTATGTCCTTCCGATCCATCGGTTCCTACAGGTCCATCTTTGGCTTCCTCACTTACTACGGCTGATATTGAGGCAGTTGTTCAACAGGTTTTATCCCGCACTTCTATTGCCCTTTCTGTCACCTCAGGTAAACAACCTTGGTTTTTTGATACTGCATGTTGTAACCATATGACTCCTGATGAATCCCAATTTTCTGATAAGGCACCCTTAGAACATCCAATCACCATTTACACTGTTGATGGAACTCCTATGCCTGTTAGTCATAAAGGAACAATTTCTTCTCCTTGTTTATCCCTTAGTGACACTTTTCATATCCCAAAGTTATCACTCAATTTGCTTTCTGTTGGTCAACTTTGTGAATTAGGCGTGGATCTTCTATTTACTAATCATGGTGTGGATGTGCAGGATCCCCGGACGGGTCAAGTGCTTGGGACAGGCCGTAAGGTTGGTCGCATGTTTGAGGTTCATGACTTGAAGATTCCTTCACAAGTTATTTCTGCAGCTGCTACCACTGCCACCTCCTCACCTGATCTATGGCATGCTCGTCTTGGTCATCCATCCTTATCTCGTCTTCAGTTGTTAGCTTCTCAAGGTCATTTAGGTTCAGTTCAGTTTCAAAAATTTGATTGTACTTCCTGTCATTTTGGCAAACAAACAAAATTACCCTTTAATAATAGTGACTCATTTTCTTCTGCACCTTTTGATCTTATACATTCTGATATTTGGGGTCCTGCACCTGTTCCTACTGAGGGGGGATCTAGATATTTTGTCATATTTGTGGATGATTTTTCTCGATATACTTGGATTTATCTGCTTCACCATAGGTCTGAACTTGTGTCTATTTACCAAACATTTCATAAAATGATTGAAACACAGTTCAATCGCACCGTCAAAGTTTTTCGATCAGATAATGCTCAAGAATATAATGATAAATCTTTCCTATCCTTTTTAAACAATCATGGTACACTTACTCAACGGTCTTGTCCTTACACCTCTCAACAAAATGGTTGTGTAGAACGAAAACATCATCACATTCTTGATGTTGTCCGCACCTTTCTCATTTCTGCCTTTCTTCCTGAGCGCTTTTGGGGTGAGGCTGCACTCACAGCTGTATACACCATTAATCGTATCCCTTCACCAACTACACACAACAAATCACCATTTGAGCTTCTCTATGGTCAAACCCCCGACTACTCCTCTCTTCGGGTTTTTGGTTGTGCTTGCTTTGTCTCTCTTCCTCCTCATGAACGAACAAAGCTCCAACCTCGTGCTCGTCTCTGTTGTTTCCTTGGTTATGGTGTATCTCAAAAGGGGTTTCGCTGCTATGATCCCATTTCTCATCGTCTTCGTGTCTCCCGTCATGTTGAGTTTTGGGAACATCGTCCTTTCACGAGTCTTCAGCAGTTTCCTACATCCTCTTCCTTTGAGTCTCCCATTTTTACTGATCTTTTCCTCTCCCTCTATCCTGAACTTGTGGAGGATTCTTTAACATCGGCTGCCTCTCCATACGACTCATCTTCGGTTCTGTCCCTGACATATGACCCGCCTGTCTTGGATCCTGTGGCACCACCCTCTCTTGAGTCTCCTGATGGTCCTGAACTTCGTTGTTCCACTCGGGTAAGAATTCCTCCTCCTTATCTCTCTGATTATCACTGCTCTTTTGCCCTTGCCACCCTCTATGAACCTCACACCTATCGTGAGGCCCATACTGACCCTCTTCGGCAGCAAGTTATGAATGATGAACTAGATACCCTTCATAAAAATCACACTTGGGATATGGTTGATTTGCCTCCTGGTCAGTCTGTAGTAGGTTGTAGGTGGGTTTACAAGAACAAGACCAAGGCTGATGGATCTGTTAAACGATACAAGGCTCGCCTAGTTGCCAAGGGCTTTACCCAGGAGTATGGCATTGACTATGAGGAAACATTTGCTCCTGTTGCTCGCCTTACATCTGTCAGATGTCTCATTGCTGTAACTGCTGTTCGTCGTTGGCCTCTTTATTAAATGGATGTGAAGAATGCTTTCCTCAATGGAGACCTTCAAGAAGAAGTGTGCATGCAACCACCCCCTGGCTATCCACACTCAGGCAGTCAAGTTTGTCACCTTCGCCGTGCTCTTTATGGCCTCAAGTAGGCTCTTCGAGCTTGGTTTGAAAAGTTTAGCTCAGTTGTTGCTCAGCAGGGTTTCACTTCGAGTCCTCATGACACTGCTCTCTTCGTCCGAAGATCCTCTGCTGGTATCACTCTTATTCTTCTCTATGTTGATGATATGATTATTACTGGAGATGATTCTACAGGTATCCGCTCTCTTTAACACTTCCTTAGTTAGCATTTTGAGATGAAAGATTTGGGCACTCTCAGCTATTTTCTTGGGCTTGAAGTTACCTCATCCTCTGATGGATACTATCTTTCCCAAGCTAAATATGCTTTTGATCTTCTCTCCAAAGCCGGTATCACTGACAACAAGACTGTTTCCACTCATTTGGAATACAATGCAAAGCTCACACCCTTGGATGGTGAACCTATATCTGATGCTACTCGCTATCGTCAGTTGGTTGGTAGTCTGATCTATCTCACTATTACTCGTCTGGATATTTCACATGCCGTGGGTATGGTTAGTAAGTTCATGGATGCCCCTTGTTCTGTCCACTATGCTGCTGTTCTTTAGATTCTCCGATATGTCAAGGGCACACTTTATCATGGTCTACACTACTCCTCTCGGTCTTCTCTTGAGCTTCATGCTTATTCAGATGCGGACTGGGCAAGTGATCCGACTGATCGATACTCTATCACAAGTTTTTGTTTCCTGTTGGGTACTTCTCTTGTCTCGTGGCGTAGCAAAAAGTAGGATGTTGTTTCCCGTTCCAGTACTGAGGCTGAGTATCGTGCCCTTGCCGACACCACCTGCGAGCTTGTCTGGCTTCGCTAGCTCTTGGCTAACATGGATGCTCCACAGCCCACTGCTACTCCTCTTTATTGTGACAATCGTAGTGCTATCTACATTGCTCATAATGATGTCTTCCACGAACGCACCAAGCACATTGAGATCGACTGCCACATCACTCGCTAGCATCTCAAGAAAGGCAATCTCAAGTTGTTCTCCATCTCATCTGCTGACCAGCCTGCTGATATCTTCACCAAGTCTCACCCGCCTGGTCGTCTTCGAGATCTTATATCCAAACTCCAGTTGGCTTCCTCCTTGCCACCTCGAGTTTGAGGAGGGATGTTAGTGTATAGATTAGGCTAGATTAGCCCATTGGGCTTAGCCCAGTATATTACTTGTACTGCACTCATGTTATTTGTACTACACACATACCTAGCCTATATAAGGCTCTCTTTTGTACATTGTTTTACATACATCAATATACAAACTATTCAGTCATTCTCTTTCACTTTATATTGTTAACAAAAAAAAAGGAAAAAAAAAAAAAAAAAACAGTTAATCAAAAAGTTATTTCAGGTGCCAAATGCAATAGGCTTTGCGTTGGGCTTAGTCCAGCTGATCATCTATTCAATCTACAAATACAAACCAAAGGTGTCAGGTAAACCAGAAGATGTGATGAAAGAAGAAGGCCCCACTCAACTTGTCAAAGGAGTTCTTCTCGAGGTGCAAGCGAATGATGAAGAGGCCAAGCTATAAAATCAAAGCCTTAACAATGGCAACAACATGCAGAATCAGCATGTTTATAATAGACAATATAGCATGCTAAAAGATCAATTTGACTCTCTTTTTTGGTACATTAAAATGGCCATTTTACCTGAAATGATGTGAATGGAGCATTGTGTTATACACCAAAAGATTATTTTCACACTTTACATCCACCCTTTCCCCAACATAGAATGATTTTACGACACTTTCCTCATGATTGACGTCTATATATCTAATATATCCATTTGGATTTCAGAAACGTTATGAGAGGATAATTAAAGAAAAAATGTTTATATTACAACAAAAAAAAATTATTATGATAACATCAAAGTTATTGCAATAGTTGATGCGTGTTGTTGCAATAAATTTTGAGGTAATTTTGTGTAACAAAAAATCTCATTGCAATAATTACTAGATATTTTAATGACAACTTTGATATAATAATATATATGTTGTTGCAATAAAAAATTATTGCAACGATATATTTTTTGTAATAAATAATTGCTTCATATTTGTCATTGTAATAGATTGTAAAATAATTGATATCAAGTTATTGCAATGACATGCTAGGTTACTTTTTGTGCTAGTACAAAGACATGGACTTTACGTGGGCTTTACAATAAGTTTAGGCCATTGAACCATGGTTTTATAAAAATTGGACCAGACCGGCCGGTCTGATTGGTTGAATTGAGAACCGAAGGTAAGTCTGGTTCGAAAAAAGGCCAAAAACCGGGAAAAACGGTCAAACTTGGGAAAAACCAAAAAAACCGGGAACCAGAAGCAAAGCCAATTTTGCCCCCCATTTGGTTTTTAAAACCATGCATTGAACACGATTAGATGATTTAGATCTATCTTCTTCTCAAAAAAAAAGAAAAAAAGAAAAAAAAAACTAATAATAAAAAATCTACCGGAATTATTCCATATCTATATTGTAAAATATAGATATCAAAGTTTTGGCATATTGTAAAATTTTGGCATTATTGCGCAGTGTTTGAGCCTAAAAATTAATTTTATATCAGGGGTCAAATTATGATAGCAATAAACCACTAAAAAAATAAAAATTAATAAAAAACCCTCTGAGAGAGAGAGAGAAGAATTTTAATTTTCTAATAATACAGTAAGTTATAACTCATAATATATTGTGTATAGAAAATTATTAACTTTGATACTAAAATACACACAAGATGAAAGATAATTAATCATACTTCTTAACTCTAATATAAGAAATTTGTCTAGTTTTCTATAGACTTGTATAAAAAATATTTATAAAAGAATTTAATATCTCCCAATATACGAAATTTGTCTAGTTCGCTTGGTGATCATATGTTATAGAATAAAGTTCATCTTATCATTTCTAAAGTGAAATTCTTAGCCATTTGAATGAAATTTAGTGTTTGTTTGGTTTGCGTTTGCGTCAGACGCATTTTGCATTTCAATCTTTATTTTTTTTTTTATTTATTTTTTTTTTACTAACAGTGTAAGAAGGTAAGTGAACAGTGTTTTTCTTGTGAACAATAATCTGAAAAATATTTTTTTATTATTTTTAATTTTCAGCAAAATAAACAGTATCTAAATGTACACTTAATTAAATCATTCAACTCAGTTAATAGGAGAAGCTTGTCCTCTTATGCTGTCCTTTTTATTCGAATATGGATTGGATGGGCCACAAAAACTAATGATTTTTTACCCCTCTTTTTTCAACTAGTGGAAAAAAAAAAAAACCTTAAAATAGCTAATGGATGACCCAATTTTTGAATTATATTCTTGCTGACTATTTTTTTTTTTTTTTTTTTGATAAATAAGTTGTGGAGTCAATTTTTATAGCCCAAGCCCAATAAGTTCGGATTATGAGCCCAAAAACTCCTGAACAATGAATTTGTAGAGAGTGGGTGAAAGACCTGGGCTAGTAGTGAATTAAACAACAATGAACTATGGTATTTATGGATGAACTAACATGCAATCGTGTTCGGACAAATGCAAACCGGAACGTCTGAAGAGGAATTTTATTGAATGAACGTTGGTTACAATTCTTAGAGCTACAGTCAAGATATTTTCTTCTTCTCTCCCTTTTTTCGTTCTCTCCCTCATTATCAGAGGTCTCTCCCTCTTATATAGCACTCTTTCCCCTCATCTTCATCGTCCACTTGTTCATCATCTAAACATTTACTTGAGTGCACGTCCCATCAGGTATCTTCTTTAGCCTTGTGTGAGTGGCGGTAGCTGAGATTGTACTGTTCAGGGGTCTTCTCCACATTAATGCGGCCAGAAAAGTAGCTGCAATGCATTTAATGTGGTGGTTGAAGTTTGTCTTCTAGATATTTCTCCGTTCCTATCATCTCCATGCATGCCTGAGGTTCACCCTTATCATTAGAATTGTTAGGGGGATTACTTGAACTTCCCAGACATCTGTTTGACCAAGCTTCTTTGAATCCGTGGATAATGGCCTCTTCAGACAATTGAAGATCTCCTCAGACTATGCCCCTCGTTCATCTCCAGGTATGTTTCTTTCACATGGGCTTCTTCTTAAATACTTTCCTCTCTTCGGACAAACAGTAGTTCTCAAATAGGGCCTTAGGCCCAATATATTAGGTTTGGACTTTTCACCCCCCACAGAAGTCATTCATTCAATTAAACATAATAGAAACGTCTGTCAAACAGTACAAGATTTTGGGCATCACTATAGATGTCGTCTAACCAAATTTGGGGGGAATGGGTGTGTTTGGTTAGCTTAGCTAATTTATCAGCTACAGTGTTCTCTTTCCGTCTTACATGAGAGAACACAACAGCTTGAAAACCAGTCACCAGGTGCTGAGCGTCCTCAATCAGGTGGCCGCCAATGGTTTCCACCTATTAATTAGTCAGCAAAAGTGTTCTTGCTGACTAATTAATAGGTGGAAACCATGACATCCTTGGGCGTTTGTGAAAATTAACATCATGTGATCTTTATTGGCGAAAGGATCCACCTAATACATATTAAGTAAATGCTAGAAGGGTTTCGGTGCATGCATTAGAAATACTAGTATGTAACCCCGTGCTACCGCACGGGACTGGTTAATTGTAATGATGCTATTGGCCAATTTTTTTGTTTTTGTTTTGTTTTTGTTTTTTTGGGTTTATCACATGGATGATAGAATTAAATCAAACAATGAAAAATATATATTGCATTTTATTATTTAAGTAATGCTATTGGTCTTTTTTTTTTTTTGGTTTATCATACATAGGATAGCATTAGATAAAACAATGAATAAAATATATATATATATATATATATATATATATTGCATTTTATTATTTAAGTGATGCTACAGTGAAGAAAAAAGAGAATATTGCATTTTATTATTTAAAATATATAAAGGGACATTAAAAAATAAAAACTGATCATTGAGCTTGGAATCTTCTTGGAGGCGCCAATGAAGCGCTAATGTATGAGAGTGTGAAGTAAGGAAGAGTGGGATTGAACATTGTGTTTGAACCCGGCCTTACTCTGAGAAATCCGTAAAGAGAAGGAGAGGGTAGTGTGTGGATCTAGTTGGTAGAGGTTGAGAGAGGAGGAGACATGGGATGACGATATGAAATTAGGAGGAGATGATGTTTTACTTTTATAGTCTTTCTCGTTGAACTCCTTGGTTCTGGTTGTGGAATTAGAAGAGCTCCAGACTCTATTGAGATCACCCATAAAAGTGTGCAGGTGAGATGTTCTTGCTTAAGCCAATGAGTATTATCATTGTGGTTTTTTTGGCTTCCGTGTTAGATGTTAATGCATCATTTATTTGGGCACAAAAATTAGAAAATTTAGATAAGATACATGACACAAAATTGGAGTCCAATTTATAATCTCCATAAAAGTGTGCAGGTAAGAGGTTCTTGCTTAGGCTAATGAGCATTATCATTGTGATTTTCTTGGTTTTCGTCTTAAATATTAATGCATCATTTATTTGGGCACAAAAATTAGAAAATTTAGATAAGATACATGACACAAAATTGGAGTCCAATTTATAATCTCCATAAAAGTGTGCAGGTAAGAGGTTCTTGCTTAGGCTAATGAGCATTATCATTGTGATTTTCTTGGTTTTCGTCTTAAATATTAATGCATCACTTATTTGGGCACAAAAATTAGAAAATTTAGATAAGATACATGACACAAAATTGGAGTCAAGTTTATAATCTAATTAGATTTTTTTTTTTTATAGTTTTGGTTAGGACAAGTGGCGCAAAATTGAGAATCCAATTGAAATTTAATTGGATTTTCTCTCTGCTTCACCTATTATTATATATATAGATTAGAAAATATTATGATAGGGTAGAGTACTTATTTCATCATAGTTAATGGACACACTTTTGTATATTTTTTTATTGAGATATGAAACACCTTTTTTTTCTTTTTTCTTTTTTTAATTTCTGATGACACACTTTTGTCTTGTGTGTATGATAATATAATTTTATTATAATTTAGACCACTAAATAGTTAAGTCTCTTTTATATAATAAATAACTGAATAAAAATTATAAATTCAAATAGTTGTACTAAGAAATAAAATTTATGTCTTTGTTAATGTACAATATATTTACCATAAAAATATAAGATTATAAATATTTTAATTAAGTAATTCAATAAAATTAGAATTTATCTGCTCATATATTTTATATAGATTTATCTGAATAGTTTATATCTATACATAGTTCATTTATTATACACAACAAGGGTATGATCCCATCAACTTTGGTAGGGCGCTATTTTCTCGTAGTTATTCTTATACTATAAAAGAGCATTTTATCAACTTTGATAGGGTGCTATCTTCACATGATTTTTCTCATATGTATTAAGTATATTATAGCAAATTATTGCACTGAAACCAAGTGGTAATGTACGAGGAAAAGAAAACACTACTATTAATGCTTTACTCAGTTTACTCATATTCATTAGTTAGGTAAATTATCAACAAACTTTGGTATTTATCTCTTACAATTTTTTTTTTTTTAGAAACTAATTAATCTCTTGCAATTAGTTGCTCACTCTACTGTAATCTCATTATGCGAAAAAAAAATCTGTGAGCCTGTTGGTTCTCAATTCTTATCAGTATGGCTAACAATATAGTCTAATTTGTATTATTTTCATATTTTATTTCTAGCCACAAAGTTATATTCCTATTTGTTAATTTCCTCTTCCAGCAATACGGGGAATTACAGACCAACCCTTGGTCCTTGCCCCTTGGTGAACCCTCTTGTACCATCTAGTCCCAACTAGCTAGCTCTGAGATGTGGCCCTTGATCCAATTTTTGTGATACAAGCTGTCAATGGCTTCATGGCTGAAAACTCCGATTCAGCTAAGAGCCTTGGAGTTTAATTGACACTTTTTAATATTTTCAATTAAACCTCATAAATTCAAAATTTCAAATCCTCTACTACTATCTATAGAATTATTAAAAAAAATAAATAAATAGAAAAAAAATAGAAAAGAAAAAAAAAAAAAAAAACTCTGTATACAACAACAATTCCACCAACATAAAAGTGGACACAGTTCCAGTACAAGAAATATTGAAAATTAAATCCTAATATGACATTTGAAGAGATTTTTTTTTTTTTTTTTTGAGGGAGGACATTTGAAGAGATTAATATACAAAAAATGCTAATTATATCATTGTTCTTTACTTTAGTAATTAAAGGTTAATTATTGGGTGGTGGATTTTAAAATTCAATTTCATATATAATTTTCTCTCATCATGTGATAAATAGAATGATCCTCAACAGTCCAGAATCTTTGAATCCATAATGGATCCGATTGTATCAAAATCCAAAGTAAGAAAAATAAAACCCTCATCTAGAACCATTGACTAGTTTTTTTTTTTTTTTTTTTGAGAAATGGTATCAATCCACTTTATTGAATTCTTTGGCAAATTAAGTCGTTACATCAACATAAACTAAATAGGAAATGTCTGGTGGAACAGATTCTGATAGGTCCAAGAACTCTTAGCATCATCAGATTCCATCCAAACGGACAAAGGGGAAGACGTTCTTGCTCTCCTAGCTAAAGCATGAGCAACTCCATTGCTCTGCCGCCTCACATGAGAGAAAGAACAGGATTGAAAACAACCCATTAGAGACTTACAGTCTTTTACGATGTGCCCAATACTAGACCGGTCTGGGCAGTCCCCTGATAAAGCCTTTACAACGGTCTCTGAATCTCCTTCAAAAATGGCCCTTCGCAAACCCAATTCCTCCATGAAGATCATAGCCCTCCTTGCTGCAATCGCCTCCAGAATTTCCACTGATGGAGGCATGATAATCTTCTCTGCTAAGGACGCCATCACCTGACCCATTTCATTCCTCACTACGACACCGATTCCTGCAGCTTCTTCCTCCGCAAAGTAAGCCCCATCGTAATTTGCTTTATATATACCAGATTCAGGTGGTGACCATCATTGTGGCTGTGGCTGTGGTCTTACTGTCCTAGTCACGTTTCTGTCTTGAGACTCCTTCAGAACTGATACTGCCGCGTCCAAAATCTTCTCAGGTGGCAAGCATTGCTCCTTGAAATGGCATTTATTTCGCCTGCACCAAACTAACCATGCAATCACCGTGAACAATTCTAAGTCTTCCTCAAAATGGCGTACAGCGGACACCAGATCAGCAAATGAACCCAATTGCAACTAAGCTTGTCTCACTTTAATAAACACACGACCCCAGCAAACCTGAACAAAGTCACATTCCCATAGAGCATGCAAAACGGTTTCTCTGCTTGTTCCACAGCTGTTGCACAGAGGAGAGGTGACAATATTGCGCCGATGTAAATTCGCCAAAGTTGGAAGGGACTCGGTACAAGCTCGCCAACAGAAATTTTTTATTTTATTTGGAATCCGCATCTTCCAAATTCCTTTCCAAAAACTCTTCGTGTTGTTGCTGTTAGACCCTGAAGCTGCCTCTCTGTTTTCTAAGTCTCCCAACAGCTGATAACCCGTCTTTACCGAGTAGTTGCCATCCCTTGTACGTGGCCACACTATACAGTCCCTCATCACCGATCTACATAGAGGAATGGCTTTTATTTTCTGAGCCAAAAATGGTGCAATTTTTAGATCAATCAACTGCCCATCCCATTCCTTTGTGGTCTGATTTATGAGTAAGGAGACAGTGGAATCATCCTCAAAGCCTGGTGTGCGTGATACAGCTTCTGTTGGGAAACATCCAGGAATCCATTTATCATGGAACACCTGAATCTGTGTGCCATCTCCAACTCTCCATAGCATTCCTTTTTCAATGACATGCCTAGCTTTTAGCAAGCTTTGCCAAGCAAACGAACCCGTGGAGCTTCTTGCTTCAAAAACCGATCCTGAAGGGAAATACTTGGTGCTGAAAACCTTATACAGTAGGGACTCCTTCTCAGTATGTAACCTCCAAATTTGTTTTGCCAACATAGCTTCATTAAACCTAACCAAATCCTTGAATCCCATTCCTCCCTCGGATTTCACTTTACATAAGATCTCCCAACTTTTCCAATGGATTTTCCTTTGGCCACCATGCTCACCCCACCAGAATTTTCTTATTAGCATTTCAATCTCTTTGCACAAACCCACCGGCAATTTAAAGCAACTCATTGCGAAGGTAGGAATTGCTTGAACCACCGCCTTTAGTAAGACTTCCCTTCCTGCTTGAGATAGCAGTTTTTCCTTCCAACCTTGAAGTTTTGCCCACACCCTTTCCTTGATGTAATTTAGGCTCGCCTTTTTATTTTTTCCCACCACAGCAGGCAGTCCTAGGTACTTCTCATACTCCTTTATTTCTGCAACCCCTAGGAAATCAATAATTTCTCTCTTCATATCATCTGAAACAGCTTTACTAAAGAAAAGTGTTGTCTTCTCACGGTTTATTTTTTGACCGGATGCTTGCTCATAACTGGTTAGGATGTTTTGGATGCCTTGTAAATCTTCCCTCCTTGCACGACAAAATAATAAGCTGTCATCTGCAAAAAATAGGTGAGTAATTTTTGGACCATTTTTGCATAATGAAAAGCCTCTAATAATGTCCTCCCTTGCAGCCTTCTGAATCATTCTATTCAAACCTTCTGAGCATAATAAGAACAAATATGGTGACAGTGGGTCCCCTTGGCGAATTCCCCTAGAAGGGAAGATTTCACCCTTAGGTTCCCCATTTATCATAATTGAGTAGGACACCGTGCTAATACACTCATGAATGAGATTCAGCCATCTATCATAGAACCCCATCTTCCTCATAATTTCCACCAAAAAATGCCACTCCACCCTGTCATACGCCTTGCTCATGTCTAGCTTAAGGGTCATAAAACCTGCTTTCTTAGACTTCTGTGTCTTCATATGGTGAAGCAACTCAAAAGCCACCAGAATATTATCTGAAATAGCTTTATTAGATTGGAAAGCACTTTGTGAATCAGAAATAATAAAGGGTAGGACTTTTTTGAGCCTATTTGCAGCAACCTTAGAAACAATTTTATAAATGACATTACAAAGAGAAATGGGGCGGAATTCTGAGACTACAGATGGGCTTTTAACTTTAGGTATTAAAGTTATGAAAGTGCGATTTATGGAAGAAGGGATTGAACCTGAGTTTAGGCAATTGAGGACTGCCTTTGAAACATCCTCTCCAATAGATGGCCAAAATTTTTGGTAGAACAAAGGAGGTAAGCCATCGGGTCCAGGTGCCTTTAGTGGTGCCATTTGGTGAAGTGCTTCCTCTACCTCAGCCTTAACATATTCTGCAGCTAACATTGCATTTTGTTCATCCGTAATAACTGTGGGAACTGCCATCAACACTTCTTCCAAATTTGATGGTGAGGCCGAAGCAAATAGGTTCTGGTAGTAATCAATCAGGATCTTCGATATCTCCTCTTCATCAATACATACCATTCCCGCTTCATTCTTTAATTCCTCAATTCTATTTCTCTTATATCTATGGGAGGCCTTATTGTGAAAAAATTTTGTGTTTTGATCACCCTCTTGTAACCACAAAGCCCTTGACCTCTGTTTCCACATTTTTTCCTCCTTTATCAACAAACCATTTATCTCCCATTTCAACCGGTTCACTAATTCCATCGTACCCTCCCTAGTTGCTCTCTGTTCTGCTTGTCGAAGTTGCTGCTTCTTTTCTTTTAGTGCACGAGTTATATTCCCAAAGGAGGTCCGGCTCCACTGTTTAAGCTTTGCCTGACACACCTTTATTTTACTCTCCACTTGAGCCATCGGGTTACCTGGACAAACTCTCCTCCAAGCAAGATCCACCACCTCACCACACCTATCATCCTCCAGCCACATGTGCTCAAACCTCCATGGTTTTTCCTGCTTTATTTGGACCCCTTTTAGAAGAATGATTAGTGGTTTATGATCCGACGAGCCACACTCTAGGTTCACAACCTTTGTTGCCGGAAACATCTCAATCCAGTCAGTGGTAGCAACCGCTCGATCAAGCCTTTCCCATATTGTATTACCCCCTCTGGAACCTCTATACCATGTGAACTTTCCTCCCACATAACCCAAATCCTTAAACTTGCATTCATCAAGAACCTCCCTAAAAGCTTCCATCTGTCTATTTGGCCTGGGCCTTCCTCCCAATTTTTCATCTGCCCTCAAAATTTCATTAAAGTCACCCGCGCACAACCATGGAAGGGTGAATTTGTGTTTTAGTCTCCTCAATTTTTCCCAGGACTCACTGCGATTTCTTGTATCAGGCTCTCCATAAAACCCAGTAAATCTCCATTCATCTTCCTTTCCTTTATTCATGATCACATCAATGTGGTTGGGGGAGTATGTGTCAAGAGAGAGATTGCACTCTTCTTTCCAAAAAATAGCCACCCCCCCCCCCCTCCTCTACTTATTCTTGAGACTTCTATCAACCCTTTAAATTTGTACCGAACTTTAATTTCCTCCAGCCTAGCTTTGTCAAGCCATGTTTTGGCTAGGAACACGACTAAGGGATCTTGTGCCCGGATTAAGTCACCGAGCTCTTGAACTGTCTGTGGGTTCCCAAGCCCACGACAGTTCCAGCATAAGATATTCATTGCTCCTGGCAGGGCTAAATATCACACCCCGCCAATTCAATTGTAGTATCCTGATCATCATGAAAAACCTGCTTCTTCTTTTTAGGTAACTCAAAATTCAACAGTTCAGTACCTGGACGTTTCAGAGACTTCAAGGGAGGAACCACCGCTAGGCTACCTGTTTCCTTTCGCACTACCCTCTTCCACGTAGAGATTGTGTTCACAACCATCCCAGCCGTGTTTTCTTGCTCTTTTGTTTTTTCATCTGTCACGTGAGTTTCAAGGACATTAGGTTTTCCTTCATTTGTTGTCACGTGCTGGTGTGTTTTATTCAATTCCTTACACGCCGCCAGCTCTTGATAGGCTTTATTTGTCATCTTCCCATCATAATTGTGTTTCCCATTTATATCATTCTCCGTTTCCACGATTAAAACTGATTCAGCAGTTAAGTCCTTCTCCAAGTCAAACTTTTTTAATTCCGAATCAATCTCCCTTATTTTCTCATTAAAGAGATCCCCTTGAAATCCGGCTCCCTCTTCCAGCTGTATTGGACCTGAGTCATCACCCGTTGTAGCCTCTTTATGAGAAACGTCCATAACGTCTTCAGTCATAATTGGTGTATTTACTGCAGTCATTCTGTCACCCAACGGCTCCTCCATCGGAATTCCTTCTTTCTCCGCCGCTTCTGCCCTTCCACGTGCTCCACCATGGTTTCCGGTGGAAGTTTTCCCCTTCTGTTTACTGCTCATGCCGATTTCCTTTTGTTTTGTTTCGTAAAACCCCGGTACTACTAGCACCGAGTTGTTGTGTGCCGGTAAAGGGGATGCACGCAACCAAGAACCATACTCCTGATCTTCCTTCGTCAACGTGCCACTGCTTTGTATCCACCGGTCACAATCTCTATCAACGTGGTTCAAACGACCACACCAGTAGCAAACATTGGGCAACCGCTCATACTTGAAGGATACCCATCCCTTCGACCCATTGCCAAGTTTGAAAATTCGCCCTCGACAAAGAGGAAGGGTTACATCGACCTTGACTCGAACCCTCATGATATTACCACGATCAACCTCAACTAGGCTAGACTCCTTCTTCACTACTCCCACCGCTTCACAGAGTTTTTCAGCCACTTCCCTACTTAGGTATTTTGTCGGAATGTCATGAACTTGCACCCACAAGGAAACATGATCGAAGACCACCTCCTGTACTGGGATGCTATAGTCATATCGTTTTATCATCACCAAATGCCTGTCAAAGCTCCAAGGTTCCCCCTCTATAATTTTCTCCACCTCCTCTTCATTGTCAAAAATAAATAGGATGATATGATCTCCCACCCTTCGCACCTTGAACCCATTCTTTGTACTCCAGATTGGATTGAAAGGTCTTACAACCGATTCTGTGTTCAGAGCACGTTTTGTCAAAAATTTTGCTGCAATGGTAACGTTCTTCGAGCTCTCATTCTCATTTAGTTGGACCTCTTCACCTTCCCTATCGTCCAAGGACAAATTCCCCCACTTCGACACCAGATTCTCCATGATGTTCCTCCTAGACTTCGTAAACTTCTACTCACAGTGTTTCCCAGAACCCAAAAAAACCAACCCACAAAACCTTCAAGCAACAGTGCTGCTGAAAGTACTCACTACCCTACACAAAGGGAACGACAATTCTACAATATCAAGGTTTGGCTTGACAGACCCAAACAATGGTACAGAGAAACCCATTGACTAGTTAAATACGAGGATATTTTTGGTTTAACTCTTGTGAGTTGTCAATGAGTTGTAAAGGCAATTTTTGGTCTACCTCGAGTGAGTACTGAGTTGTCAATGGCTAGTAAATTATAGATACCATCGTTGTGGAATACTTTTAGAATATCACAATAATGATGTAACTAGCTAGGAAAATAAGCAATGTAAGGTCTATTTGGTATGCAAACTTAAACAACAGTTTTCAGTGTTTAAACACTAAAACTATAGTTTCCAAAAAAAAAAGTATGTTTGGTAGAAGTTTTTTATTAAAAGTGTTTGAGTTACAGTTCTCAATTTAGGATGTTTAAAACATGTATTTTGAAAACTCATCCATAACAGTTTTTAGTTTTAAAGTAACATTAATGAATAGTCTTTTTGTAAATAAGTTGAAAGTAATGGAGTTCATTGACAAGACAAAACTCTTTTTTTTTTCTCCCATGGGTCCACCACTTTGTCCTTCTCTCTTCTTTCTTTTCTCTCTCCTTAAATAAAATAGTATTATTTTCATCACTTAAAAATATATATATATATATATACATACATATATGCCAAACACACAATTATATTTTTTTCATATTTTAAAGTATGTTATTTGAAATATGGTACTAAACACATTTTTGCGTTATGATTACTTTAAACATGTGTTTTCACAACATTTTTTAAATCACAGTTTTTACATCATTTTGAATAACAATACTTGAACACCACTATACCAAACAGGCCTGCAATCTGTTAATCTATTTCAATTTCTTGAACAATAATTTTAATTTCATTTTCATTCAATAAAGATATGTTTCATGAATTTATCTTAATTTTTATTTGTTAAATAAATTAAGCGGCCGGGATTCCTTTTGTAAAACCTTCAATCTAGGAATATGATATCGTTGGTTGAGTAAACTTGTAACCACCTTGAAACTTGATCGTCTGCCAATAATTTTGGGAAGTGTTTCTCACAATATATAATACAAAACAATTAATAGATATTTTATTACTGCAAATCTTCACTTAGATATTTTGCTACATGTGGAGGAGATTCCTCCATTCACATACTATCTATACATGATTCTCTGCACAGGGAGTCAAGGTTGAAGCTATTCAGTTGAACCATGGTTAAGGGTTACAAGATGAAATTTTTGCATCCATGCAGCATTAGCCACCCCCTAAACATATTTTATTACAATTACCTTCCTTCTCAATTTATTCTTTAAATAGAGGAAAGAATATTGAATTTAGTCACTTAATTGATATTCTATTTCAAATACTTCAAACCTAAAAACCATGGAAAGCAAAATTGTGTGTCAAAAATAAAGATGGGTTTGCCATTATTAATGTATTGAGTATAAACTATGTTGAGTCTCATATCTAGAGAAAAATTAAAGAAAATGATGAATTGTTATACTTTATTAACAAAAATAAGATGAATATCCTATGTATATCAATGGACTCTTGATGAAGCCCCTAGAAGTCTCTCTGCCACAACAAAATGATAATAGACCATGGTTTAGTTCTCCCTTTGGTTGAGTTTGGGTCCTGGGAAAGTTAAAGGCCCTTTGATGCACCACGCAAGTTCTCTTTCCCCCAATTAACTTTTACGTGTGAATGGAAAACATGTATATGAACTTGTACCCATTAGAGCATCTATATATATATATATATATAGCAAACCCGCCATCTTCTACTTCAGACGTCCACGATTCCTTCTCTCCTTCACAATTAAAAGCCCATCACTACCTCTTCTTTCCTCCAACAACTCCCTCTTCATACTCCTTCCATGGCTTGCTTGAGCTTCATCATTGGCATTATTGGTTAGCTTATTCTCTCTCATACAAAAACTTTAAAAAATAAAAAATAAAAAATAAAAAATTTCTTGGATTCTCAGTCCCATGCCCCTTTTTTTTTTTTTTTTTCAATTTCTTCTAGTAAGCAATTACTCTGTGTTTTATGTTTTTCTTGTTATTTATTTGCAGGCAATATAACTGCTATACTGCTTTATGCTTCTCCAATGTAAGACGGTTATTTCTTTGAGCTCTTAACTAGATTTATATAGGAATTGCTAATGTAAGGAGAGGGAATGACTTGTAATTGCTTTAAGTTTTCATATTAGAAGTGAAATAATATACAATGCTTTTATAGGTATATATATAGAGTAGACTTTGATGTTTGAGATGGAGGATTGCAACAAAGACCCCTGGTTACTCATAACAAATGTTTGAAAAACTTTCTATACTTGTTACGAGCAATATTTGGACTTACATCTTGTAGAATAATAAGTAACCTTTCTTTTATTGCTTTTGCTTTTAAAACAAAGTAGTAATACAATTCTGTCAAAATATACATTAGGTTTTCCAATTAAATGTGTTCTTGTAGCACAATAAGTAACCTCTTTTTTATTACTTTTGATTTTAAAACAAAATGTAAAACTTAAATACAATTCGGTCATTACATTAGGGTTTCGATTAAATTCAAACACATTGATACAATATTGAATTCAATTGTCCTTGTAAAAGATAACATCGTTTGTACTTCATTTGTCAATGAATCAAGTGTTTGAATTTAATTAGAGAAAGTTTTTCTCTAAAACAAACATATAGAGGGAGACACACATACACTCACTATCAAGCCTTTTCCACATATCAACAATGAATCAAATGATTACCATAAGAATCAATTGTCTCTCCACACAAAAATGTCATCAAAATAATTTAAATGATGCATATGATGCTCAACATTTACTTACTTCCTAAGTAGAAACTCAAAACATGAGTTTCAAATTGGTTAACAATTTTATAAGATTCAGAAACTTATTGCTAGTGAAGTTGGGGTTCGACTTGATAGTTTAGGGTTGGAACCCCTCCTCCTCACTTCCCCTATTTTTCTATAAGAAAATAAAAGAAAAAAAGAAAAAAAAGAGACAGAGAGAGAGAGAAAGAAACAAGTGAAGCCTATGTGGCAACATTAAAAAAATTATATTTTTTTCTTCTTGTAGAAAGACTTTTTGGTGGGTGCTGAAGAAGAGATCGACTGAGAGTTACGATGGAATTCCATATATATGCACACTATTGAACACATGTTTGTGGACTTTCTACGGGCTTCTTAAACCAGGTGGATTGCTTCTTGTAACAGTCAATGGCGTAGGAACCATTTTACAGATTATCTTTGTGACTCTTTTTCTCATCTTTGCTCCTAGGATAAGAAGGTGATATATTGATTAATCTCTTTGTTTTTCACATACATGTTTTTGCACTTTACAGTTATGCAGAGTATATAGTTCCCCTGCATCACACCCTTTGCATTCTTAATTGTTTTGTGCTCATAATTCTGTAGGTATACTTTAGAATCTAATCTAATCTAATAGTATACAATTAAAATGCACTCTTGAAGTGAGGAAGGCCTAGGAGTGTGCCTGGTTTCACAATATGATTTTTTTTTTTTAATTAAGATTATGATCAAAATGATACTGCTTTGCTTAATTAATTTATTTGAGAGTAATTTATCCAAAATCCTAATAAATCTAAAATGTTTCTAAGATTGCACTACCAATTTAAATAAACCAATATTTTTCTTCTAACTTATATTCTGCAAAATATTAGGTATTTTTTAGACCAATTTTAATGATATTATGAATGCCCTTTTTAATAATTATTAAGTTAAATTATTATTTCAGCTGATGATAAAAAAATAAAAAAACACGGACTAATTTGCTTATAATACTCGCTTTACAATCTTTCATATATATATATATATATATAAAAGGATTGTAAAATATTAGTTACATTACACTACTCTACCGTTGCAAATAATTATCAACATTTAACAGGTAATTTTCAATATATTAAATCAAAGATTCTTTTTTTATTTAATTAGTGCATTGAACAGGTAATTTCTTAGTTCAATAGGTGAATGATGACGATTGCTTTTAAGATGAAGTAAAAATATAGTTATTATGAATTTAGGGTCTTTTTGTGAAACTAAATAAGTTAGAAAATCCAGTTTCATGTTTATTATCAAAGTTAGCCAAAATGTTGTAGATTGACCTCGGAAGGATACAACATTCAGATTTTTCTTATTTGTACTATCATTTTTATAAAAATAAAAATTAATAGAGAATTTAAATATTAAATGTTTCCATTAAAAATATCAAAAGTCAATTAAGTAATAATTTTATGCATGTTATCAATTTCCCTCTTCAGATTAAGACGGCATATATGGTGGCGGTCTTAAATGTCGCTTTTCCTTTGTTGGTAATTGCAATAACGCATCTACTAATCCATGGTGCAAGCAAGAAACTTACCTTTGTCGGAATTATAAGTGCTGGAGTAAGGATTGTCATGTATGCAGCACCTCTATCATCCATGGTGAGCTTCTTCACTCATTAAACATGTAATTTATAATTACTTCACTAAAAATATTTACGTTAAAATTTTCTACAATCTATAGCGAGTAATATGGCCCACAAGCATTTGATGAAAAAAATGCTAAGTGACAATGTTTCAATTGTCACCATTTGACCTCCATGGTATTAGGTAGTGTAGTCCGCATCAATCATATCAGTTTTTTTTTTTTTTTAAATGTTTTGTAATATATATATATACTTTGATTTGGCAACTTGCAAGCATAGGGTATTTTATATCTTATAGTTGATACTGATTAAACTCTTTTTTATTGTTTTGTTTATGTGTGAAGAAAACAGTAATAAAGACAAAGAACGTAGAGTACATGCCGTTTCGCTTTCATTTTGCATATTTCTCAATGCTTGTTTCAGGGGCATTTATTCCATTCTCATCAAGGACATCTTTGGCGGGATAACTTTTCTTGACCTTTTATAATATAAAAATGTGCAATATAAAAGTGCAAACTCCTCAAACTCAAATTGAATCCTAATTTAAAACTTGTAAAGTTACAAACTAATCCAATTCCTATATATATTTAACAAAAAAGTCATGCAGTTTAATAGTCGAAAGTGGGATCTCTTTTATTTAAGGAATGGGTAATAAGTCGGGTTTGAGCTGGGAGAAAAAAAAAGCTAAGCTTAAATTCTCTAAATGTTTTACATACTATAACCTTACTAAACCCTATTAAATTTTAAGAATTCTCTCAACCATTGAACCATTCCATTTATATTTGAAAAAAACCCAAACCCCTCCTAAACCTATTTGCTTATTATGTTATCATGAGTTGGGTTAAAATGGATAGGATTATTGAAAATTAAGGTAAAATTGAAAATTTATAATATTATTTAGCAAAATTTAAGCATTAATAACTAATAAGCATTTTTATACCAAATTAAAATTTTTTTTTTTTTTAGAAGAAAGAGAAACACAGTTTCTTTTATTATAAAACTTTTTTTTTTTTGTGCAAACAAAATGAGTAACGGAATTATTCTACTTATTCAAAATTTCAAATACACTATCACGCTGGATTTGAATATGTAGGATAGAAAACTCAAACCCTTCCCAAATCCTAATGGGTTTAACCGTTTCAGTAGGTGAAGTTTAAATCCAAGCCTATTTAAAAAATTAAAAACCCTTCTACAAGCCTGCGTATGTGGCATGCCATGTAACACGAATGTGCTTATGTGGCATACTTAACACTTAATTTTACTTACCTGCATAGTTGGCATGCAAATCATACGGTAGATGGCCCCAAAAATATTGGTTTTAAAATACTTGTACCACCTTTAGATTATACATGAATCTAATGTGACCTTCAAAGCCATGCAAATGAAATGCAAAAAAAATAAAAATCCGACTTCTGTAATCTTACAAAACAAGGAATAACGCAAAAATGAAAATTTTAGAAGTACCTTTTCGCAAGAAACTGGAAGAGTGGGTAAATGAAAGCTCAACTCACAGGTTTTAATTTCCCAATTCTATGACAAGTCTATATATATAATGCTTGGTTTTACATACATTCTTACCAAAAGTGGTATGTAACTACTTAATGTTTGATTTCTCAGCATATTAAAAAAAAAAAAATAATTAAAAAGTTATTTCAGGTGCCAAATACATTAGGCTTTCTGTTGGGCTCAGTCCAGTTAATCCTCTACTCATTCTACAAGTACAAGTCAAAGATGGTAGAAAAATCAACAAATGTGGTAATAGAAGAAGGCCCTACCCAAATTGTCAAAGGAGTCATTGAGATGCGAGTGAATGATGAAGTGGTCAATCCATATAATGAGCAAGCCAAAGCAGCATGTTAAAAGGCAATACAACAAGCCAAAAGTCACCAAGATAGTTTCTGTGTCTGTCCACTCTACTTGAGGCCATGAAGATAATGCTAAAATGGGACAAGGGCATCACCCTTGATTTTGAAGAATGTCTTTTTTTTTCTTTTTTTCTTTTTCCGTTTTGTTATAATTTGTTAAATTGTTTTTTAAGTCTTTAGTTTTGTTGGAATAATTTTAAGTGATTAAATTTGCCATTTTTTACCAACTTAAGGACAATTGGTAATTTGTCACAAAATCATAATATGTGGTTCTACATTTGAATCATGTCTCTATTCTACTTCTCATTTGAAAGTTAAAAATCCCAAATGTTGAATCTTACTTATTAAGGAGATTCTAGATCCATATACAAGAGTGTTAGGATAATAATTAAGTGCATAAATGCACAATTTCTAAACAATTTAAATTTTTGAGAGAGTTGCTAATTTACCAAGCATTGTTTTCTATAAAGTCTATATTTTTAGGTTGGCAACCATGAACAAATTGTAACCTTTAGAACTTAGTTTTGTTTAGGGGTTTAGTCTAGAAATATTCTGAAATAAGACAAATGCACAAATGAAGACACAAGAAATCAAGAAAAGATAAATGCAAAAACAAGACTCACTTATCTTGACCGATCAAGATGCACATCTCGACCAATCAGGATTTCACTTTCTTTCTTAGCCATTGGATCTAGGGTTTTGATGGAAATTAAGGATATTTAAATGAAAACCCTAGATCTAGAGCACATTTTTACACATTCAAGAGGGTAGTGTTTTGTACACAGATTTGGAGATTTTCCAAACCATTTTGGAGGTACAGCTAGAGACCTTGTAAAAACAAAAGATCTTGTTATAAAGTAAAGTTGTTGCATCAAGTCAATCACAGTTGATGATCTAAACCTTTGAGTGGAAATCTCAAAGTCACAAATTAGAGAGTTTGTGTGCTACAATTTCACGGTAGAAGAGCTCGTGGATTCGGAACTGCGTGTTGTCACTTGAGTAAGTAGGTTTATTGTACAAACTTCTATTCTATTAGTGAAATGTTTTCTTAAGGATTTTTTAGGTTAAATCCTCCCTAGTCACAAATTGGAGAGTTTGTTTACTTTGAAACCACAGTTTCAAAAAATTTTCTGGCTCATCATTGTTGGTGTTTATGTGATTTGTGAATGT
Organism: Quercus aquifolioides; assembly: GCA_019022515.1. Classification (NCBI taxonomy): domain Eukaryota; kingdom Viridiplantae; phylum Streptophyta; class Magnoliopsida; order Fagales; family Fagaceae; genus Quercus; species Quercus aquifolioides. Next base: position 11,199,796 of record CM032330.1, on the reverse strand, counting down.
GTGATGCAAATTATCGAAGGCTTCATGGCTTAAAATTTCAATTAAAACAACATTGAGAGAAACTACCTTATATATGTTCAATGTTGGGCATGCTTTGTGAATGTATTTGGTGCATGTTTGTTTTATTTAACAACCAAATTAATGTAACAACCAACTTATTTAACACACGGCAAACTCAAGAATCTCGATTCTCGTTCAAGCAAGTCGCAATCAAGGAAGTTTCAATAACCTTGTTACGAACTTACGATCGAGTGAATCACAATCAAAAGTTTGACAAAACTAATGCTTCAATCAATCGACACTCAATCAAAGGATAGTTGAAATTACATAAACTTCTATCTTCTTCTTCTTCTTCTTCTTCTTCTTTTATTTTTTTTTTTTTTAAGGACATGCGTGTAGAAGTGTTTTAGGCATGTCAAGTGTTCAAGATACAACGTCCCAAATAAAGTGGCTATACTTTCTAGGTCCCACATATTATAAGATGTTGACTTCATAAAGCAGTTCCATAAAAGTATATATTTTTTATAAAATCTGAAAACTGAACTACCCTATAGGCTACAATATATTTAAAATAATAAAAAGAAACCCTAAGGTGCTATATGTTCTACATCATAATGTTAAATATATATATATATATATATGAAACTAAATCAAGAATAAAAATATTTATTAATTTTCAAATGTGCTATTACTTTTTAAAGCATGAGTGATTTTTTTGATATGTAAAAGGGTATTCGATTTTTCTTGTTCTCGTGTCTTGACCTTGTCTTGAAATTTTTTCTTTTTATATAGAACACGCATGTAGAAGTGTTTTAGGCGTGCCAAATTTAAAGTCCATATAAACCACACAAAATCAATTCTCCCATGTGCTTTACTTCTTAAGGGAACACTAATATCGGAGTGAATTACCTCTACTTAAAACAATCTCGAAAAACATTTGTCGAGATATCATGAATAAATCTCAAGGTATGTGTGCAGTGAAATTTGCAAAATTTTGAGAGGTATTACGTTGTTTTCTACATTCTCAAGGCAAATTTGTAGCTTTGTGCCTTCTGTTAATTAAGGCGTCAAAGTTGTCATAACCAAATTGTACTCCCGTAATTAACAAAAGAAAACTTATATTAACCAGTTGTCCTATATACAAATTAAGTAAATGGCACTTGTATTTATACCCAGAAGATTGACAGTTACATTTACTCATTAAGTGGTTGCTTAGATGTTTGGTCGCTAGCTTGTTTTCTTGAGAATATGTACTCTCTTTTTTGCTGGGTTTGTTTGTGTGAGATCATATTGTGCCCATTTCCACTCAATTTTATTATAAAAATTAAAATTAAAAAAAAAAAAAAAAAATCTTTGTTTTCAAGTTGGGTATTTTGTGGCCAAGTGATTAAGCTACACCTCTTGCCAGCACAGTTCGCAATAACATGAACAAGAAGACATACATGTTCACTATATTGAGTGCAAAAGCGTGTGAGAAAGAAAATGAGAATGAGTTTTCGGTTAATTATACGCCTTTTCGTCAAATGGGTCCGAAGGAAATGGATTTAAGAAGAAGAAAAAATGTTCACTTTAATGAACTTGTGGAGTTCATTTTTATTTTTGTGATAATTTGCTATTGAGAAATTGTAGGAAAAGTGAGATTTTTTTTTTCTTCTGAATATTCTATAGAAATCTCTTTAGAAATTTGTATTTTTTTAAGAGAAATTTTGATAATTGGATTGCGGGTGTAGAACTAGACAAATGAAAAAAAAAAAAAAAAGTAAGGTTGTTTTTCTTAAAAAAATATATATATATTTTTTCATAATTTTTTATTTTTATAATTAAATATACTAGTATGAGATTGTGCTTAATGATTTTTAGAATCATTTGCCCTCAAGGGCAAAGAGGGTATGTATCTCCCTAGGGCTGGACCTTCAACTGAAACCAATGGTTCCACTTGCAAAATGATTTCAATATTTTGGATGACAAAATTTGCATTAGGCAGATCAGTAGATGGGGAAAGTTGCTTCTTTCAAAGTCTCTGATGTGCTCAGAAACCCGCAGATTGCCCTAATAATACCCAAAGAAGAAAATAAATTGTTATGTTTATACATAACCATAAGACAATAAATAATTGGTTGGCTAGATTTGGTTTCATTTTTCAGGGGTAGAGAGACAGAGGAGGAAAATTAGAGAGGATTTGAAAGTTTTCATTATACTATTTTAATTTGTCCCTTTCTCTCTATGTGTGTGTTAGAATACTTTTAGTATTCTAAAAAAAATTGTTATTATGAAATTGAAAATTAAAATCTTGTCTTCAAAAAAAAAAATTTAAATCTTGTCTTCAAAAAAAAAAATTTAAATCTTGAATATGAATTTAATGTACTCAACAAACATTTTCCTAAAACTTGGAAAATAGTATTTGGTACTTTAGTTTTTTTTTTTTTTTTTTAAATACTTTTTTTTGATTTATTAAAGTGTTAGTCTATTCTATTCACGCTTCAGATTTAGTTTCTAGATGTTCATGGTCAAGAATGTTAACAGTTGAGAATCTCCCTTATGCCTTATCTCACAAGAAGATGAACCCAAGTTGTTGCCTAGTATTTGATTATGTTTGCAACTAACTATAGGTACTACTCTGTTATCAATTACTCTAATCAAATAAAAATCTCTACTGACTTTAGCAAGTCATGTGTAAATTAATATTAAAAACTTATGCAAAGACATTGAATCTAACTTAGGATTGGATTCAGATAATTTGGCTAACTTCGCCTCCACATACCCACTATGACAATCAGTCTTCTCATGGCTGTATCCGGCACCTCAAGCCTTTTCTCCGCATATGCCAATGATTTGAAGAAGCATTCAGATTTCAATAAAAAATAAGAAATAAAACCATCCTAATTATCTGTTGGCTAAAAGACATTGGTGAGAATGCAGGGATCTTGGCCGCTTACCTGGCCGAGATATTTTCATCAAGAAAATTGGTTCTATTTGGATTGGTAGTAAGATTTGCCACAGGTGTCCTAAATTTTGAATTGCTAACATTTTTTTTCTTTAAGAATGCATCAATTGTTTTTCGTTTGCTCATAATTCTTTTAGTTTTAAGAATATGACTCAAAAATTAACCTGAAAAGAACTTAAAAAATAAAATCTTAATTAGAAATTTTTACTTAATTATATGGATGTTATTCATACTCAAGAAAAAAAAAATTCCAATATAATTTAAATAGTCAACCCATCATCATTCCTATTATTCAAATTTTCCTGTATTTTAATTTTTTTTAATTAAGAATAACCCCTCAAACAAAAGCAAAAATTAAACACACAAGTACACAACATAAACCAAACAATTTAACAACACCCACTGCTACATGATATCTAACTAATCAAAAATAGTTAATAAATCAAAAAAAATTTACCTAAGAAACTTTATCTTCACAAAGTGTAAACTTTATCTTCCCTTCAAGACTCATCACAAACAACCTCCCCATGCCCATGCCTTCAACCATATATTTCTCTAAAAATCTATGAAAAATTAAAGAGCATGTGAATATTTAAGTGTAGATAGTTGAGGGAAAAAAAAAAACACTAAAAAGAGATGAAGCGGAAACTGAAAACTCACCCTCTAGCTAGGCCCCTGCTCTGAATGATTTATTTTAAGAAAGCAAGAAGAAAGAAAATAATGGTCAGTTTTTTTTTTTTTTTTTTTGGGATCGTGAGGACTGAGTTTGAGAGGAGGGCTAAGCTGAGCAATAAAAAGAGTCTAAAGAGATGAAAGTCTAGTGCTTAAATAAGAGAAGAAAACTCACCAGGCAGTCACCAAGTTCCAAATCCTGAAATTTGATAATAAAATATGCTGAGTGATTTGTTTTAGAAAGCAAGATGAAAGAAAAAATTGGTTAAATTTTTTTTTTTTTTTTGGACTGGAGGAGTGATGCTGAGTTTTGGGGGCTGGTAGGCGGTACCAGTGGGAAGTGAAAGTGTATCACAGAAGGGGGGAAAATGTAAAGAGAATAGGGATTCTGTGGGTGGGTTTTTGAGATGGAGAAAGTGAAATTTTATTGTTTTTGTGTTTGGATTTTGAGTATTTAAATACAAATGGGCCAGCTTTTAGTTTTATTTGGAGAATAGAGGCCTAAAACTAAAGGTTTTTAGCTAGGAGAATAGAGGAGACATGAGGGGCTGGATGTCAAATATTGGGAGGCCCAATCAATTTTCTTACATATTCTAATGGATATATATATATATATATATTTTTTTTTTTTTTTTTTTGGCAGGGACCACGGCTTCCCAAGGGACAACGTGGCTCTGCCCCTGTTGATATCACTACTTGCCCTATGCACTGAAACTCTTGACTGTACAATGAGTGGAAACAACCTATTGAGATTTGTCGTTTTGTCTTTTTGAATTGTTGTTTTTTGGTACCCATTTTTATGGAATCCTTGAGCAGCTTTTTCTTTCTATCAGATGCATGTTCTTTGTCTTCGTGCTTATAAATAATGACGTAGGAACCTAAGTTCCGCCTATAGGCCATAATCCTCATCTAGGTAACTTGGGACGATAGGAACGAGGCCATAATTTTTTTTTTTTTTTTCAAACTATTAATGTGTAGAACATTTCAGTATTCTTTCAAGGTTTTATTCATAACTTTCTCATTTTAGTTTGAATCTATAAACATTACAACTCGAAATAAAAGTTGGAAAACAATTAACATATTTATAAACATGTAAAATCTCAAACATGTTTATAATATATAAGCAAACATATTTGCATTGTGTAAACACAATTTTCATACCAAATTTTGATTCAAATTTCATTCAATCTCAAATGGTAGATCCAAAATTCATGGTGGGCGGATTTAGCTACAACTCGTCACATAGCAAGAGACAAAGGACTTCCCATGAAAATCAAAGATAAAGAAGGTATTATAGTGTACATGGGCAATAACCCATATAGTGATGTACTTTGGTGAAGGAAAATATAAACTACTCCCAATTGTTAATGGATCTAAAGTAATATTAAGTGATGTATTGTATGTACCCGATGTGTGTAGAAATCTCATTTTAGTTTCTGCATTAGATAAGAAGGGATATGAAATTTGGATGAAATATGGTATTGTAACTATCACTAAAGGACATGTAAATTAAGTGGTGTAAGAAAAATGAAAGAGAATAAATTGAGAAGAAGTTACCAAATAAATATAAACCACTATTTATACCTAAATGATTATGATCCTTCAATATAAATATTTTCATTCAATATGCAACTTTTCGGTTAATAGCAACTTTTTCATTAAATAAACATTTTTTCGTTTAATAGTCACTTTTAATATATATTTAATATGAAGGGTTATGACTTTTCAATAGGTATATTTTGGCATATCTAATATAAAGAGTTATGACCTTTCAATAGTCACCTTTTGGTATATATATTACTACCTATATATACAACACAAACTAAACTAGAGACACAACATTTTATCTCTTATTCCTTCTCACAAAAATTAATAAATAAAACAATATTACTTTGTTCTGCCTAACTAATAAAACTTTGTGCTATTTCTTTCAATATCATTTTTTTTTTAATTTCATGCATTTTTGCTTATTACTCCAAATCTTTTTTTTTTTTTTTTTTTTGAAGCTCATCTAGCTATTCTTGTGCATTGCATAGGTTAATGACTAGTATATATTATTATTATTATTATTCTCTTTCCTTTAATTGTACCTAAACTCTCGATGTTATCAACTATTACGATGGAGGTACAAAATCTACAACATTTAAATCTATAGTTTTTGCAACTTTTTCTTTCAAAATACTTGGAAGACATTTTTCTTTTAAAATGTAACAATATCCTTCATCTTTTTTCTTTACTGTCTCTAACTATTTTTTCTTCTGCTAGACACATTTTAGTAACTTTTCCATCATAGGTAGGATTATTTGCATTTAACATCTTTTTCTGTCTAATACTTACACCACTTTAAGGATATGAATCCTTATTTCAAATTACCTCTACAAAAGTTTAACTTCTACATAAATTTATCATTCATATCATATCTTACACTATTCATCTCTAAATGAAATAATCAAATCAATTATTTCCTTCCTAATAAAAGGGAACTATTATTTTCCAACCAAGTTAATCTTATACAACATATTAAACTCCAAGCACTTCATATCACTCTACTTAATAACATGATAAGTTGATGAATGGAACTATCTTTTATTATTGTAGGTGTGGGGACACAAATTTTCGGCCCAGGCCCAAAAAGGATTTGGACAATGGTTTGATGAGCCCAACAATGAATTTGTAGAGAGTGGGCTAAAGAGCTAGGTTTAAGTGATTGATAGTAACGGCTAACAACTACCTCAACAATGAACAAGTGAAAAATACGTGGATAGCTTGATAAAAATGAATGTCTGAGGAGATTGATTATGTCTCAATTCAATAATTCTAAAAATTAGAACAGCTTTGAGTGCTACAGTAATTCCTTCTCTTCTTCTTTTTATTTTTTTCTCCCCTCTCTTATGGGAGATCTTTTACATTATATAGGTCCTTTCAGGCCATCCTGACCATACACTTGTTAACCATCTAAACTCTCACTTGGGTATATGTCCCATCAGACACCTTCTTTTGCTATCTGTGAGTGGCAGTGATCAAGGGAGTACTGTTCAGGGGTCTTCTCCATATAAATGCGGCCAGAAAAGTAGGTATGGTGTATTTAATACGGAGGCAGCAGCATATCTCTGAATTCTTATCTCTTCTGCACGTGGTTAAGGGCCTCTCCTTCTCGTGGAAATCCCCTAGAGGATCATTCAAATGGCTGAAGTGAAGGGCCGAGCAGCATTTGGTTTCGTCTGAGGAACAGATTCTCCTCGGACAGTCTTCCTTCGCTTCATTCTTTATGATTCTGGGCTATGGGCTTCTTTTAACTACTTACACCTCCTCGGACACGTCATGTTCCCAATCGGAGCCCAAGGCCCAGTGTATAATTTTGGGCTTCTGCCCCCACAGTAGGTATCTAATTATGGGCACCCTTTTTAAAGCCTTGGAATTATAATCACATACCAACATCTTGTACCTTAAGCTCACTCTTTATTTTCATTAAATAATTCCAATATTAACATATTTACATACATATAACAAATTAAACATGTCCATGATATTTTTTACCAAGCAAACATGATTTCCATACCAAATTTTAATTTAAACCTCATCCTTTTTTATATGTAAATCCAGAATTATTAGAAGTATAGTTGGGGAAAAGGAATTTGGGAAATAGGGATTCTTTCCTTCAAAGACTATCTTAAACATATTTCCCCATATATACAAACATAATAAATTTTTCCGTCAATCTCCATTAGGTCTCGAACATCTTAAATTTTTTTTCCAAATAATAATATGATTTATTCAAATATTATGTTAAACATAACAAGAATAAAAATCTTTTTCAACTTCACTCCACAAGTATAAGTGCTTGTGGGGTGTGGGGGGTAAGGGCCGGGGTTCAAGTCTTCAGGAGGGAGCTTCACACACATATACACTTAGATGCATACTTCATTGCCCACCTCAACTGACACTTCAGACGGTATTGAATCGAGCCCATATGCACGATTAGAAATTTTCATTATAAGATAAGCACCATATCTTGTGTTTGGTGATAAAATTTGAGGACTAATTTTGCTATGAATTTCTAACCAACAAGTTGTTCTAAGCTCAGCCACTTTTGAGAACCTATGGAAGAAAATTTGAAAAAGTTGAAAGATTTGGTTAGTTCATTTTCCTCTCTCTTTTTTTGTCCAATCATATGAAACAATTAATAAATCTAATAACACAAAAAATTTCATACCATCAATATACTCCATTATAATTAGTGCATAATATAAGTAGGGTCAATTATGGGCCCAAATGAACAAGATGTTTCAATTAAAATTTGTCACTATAATAAATAGTGAAAAAATTGAAGTTACCATGTAGAACAATATGTATCATACTCTTATACTATAAATTTCTAGGTGATTTTAAAGAACATGAAAAAAGTAACCTTGATTGAGGTATTGATTTCCAGCTCCATTGCATTGGATCATTGCTCCATGTTATAGAAAGTTCTCTTGCTGACAACATATATGATATTTTGCCAGATGATTTCTCTAACTTTAAGCTCTGTGTTTTTGGGAATATAAAACAAAAAATAAAAATTAATTAACTATGCCATGTGATGTTGAATCAATTTTTAAGTTAATCTATCTATTATCAAAGAATTTGTAATAACTATGACTTTTTTACCGTAAGAACAAGATATGATTTTTTATATTTTTGGTGTACGTGGTATTCAATTCTAAGTTACTTGTTCGATATAAAAATATTTTATCAATTTAATTAATAGAATATACTCGTGAGAACTAATTCTATCAAGTAACTTATTTACCTAACATGTTAATATTATATGCATGAGAAATGTTTAAGGGTGAGTTTGGAAATCATTTAAAACCTACCTTTCTACCACCATCCATGAGAACAGGATTGCACAGATAGACAAAAAGCTCCTTCTTCGTAGTAAATGTCAAAGGAGTGATTAGCCTTGACACAACATCCTTATAATCAGTTGGCAAGAACATCTCCCAAACAACATCAGACTCTGCCGCAGAATGAAACATGGATGACACCATTGAAGATCTGAATGTGTCTGCAGGAGAGGTGAAAGAAATAATTTTGGATACACAATCTCTTGGCAACATGTCAATTAATCCTCCCATTGAGTTTGAGTGTTTGACATAACAATCTTAGAAGGTACTAGCAAAGATATATATATATATATATATATATATATATGCAACACCCGGCCAAAGCTGATAATCAAAAGCAAAGTCCTTTTCTCAAGTTTCTTGCTCTTACTTGTTAACTTATGTGTGTGTTTTTGGATGATGCATATATCATATATATATATATATTTTACAAAAGCTTCAAGTGGATATTCTTTTTGGTCCAAGTTTCAAACGTGATGTATACATTCATTGACAAAAAAAAGTTTCAAACGTGTTGGCTAGATTGGCACATTCTAAGTGTCAAACAAAACTTAGCCGATCGAGGTAATCAGCCATATTAGACCAAATATCAAACATTAATTCGGTTTCCTCTGTAGCCACTAATCAGCCAATATTAGATTACCCATTGATTTAATAATTAAATATATGAGGTCAGAACTTGAAAAACCATAAAAAATTAAACTTATCGTGGACCATATTGCTTTCGCTGTTATTGGACTATGTTACTTTTTCTTTCCACACGAAGCCATTAATATCTTAACGTATATCCATTATTATAATGCTAGTAGTATATATAATGAATTATTAAGCACGTGGAATGGCTTAGACTTTGACCCAGCAAAGTCTCTGGCGTTGTTAATATGTACAAATTGATGGGATATCCGGATATGGTACATCATTTAATCTCTCCATCCAATATTCTTCCTGTTCTTCCCTGTGAAATGTTGGTACAAAAGTGAGTCCAAACACTATTCATTAATTCTAATTATTAGATGTGAAAAGGAAGAACAAAATTAAGGGAAAGGATTTAGATTCTAGAAGCAATATATATTGATGTCACCAATATTTGGAGGATAGAGATTGGTATGGAGAAATTTGCAAAGTACAAGATGGGATCAATGACATTGAAGGAATCACTTTCAAAGATAAGGATCGATCGCCATAATAGTGTTCACACCAATCTAAGCATATGTGATCTTTCCCATATGATTTTGAAGTAGCAGCAAAGTTAATCTTATTGGGCCTCATAGCAGTATTAAAATTGATTCTGAACCAACCAGGTGGACAGGGATCATTGTTGGGCCTCAATTGATGGGTAGAAAACACTTAACAAATCCATTATACTTTGTGGGTTTGGGTTTGCTATGTTTATACTATTACCACCACTTCAATCCTAATTTGTTTCTTTCATCTCCCAAAAAAAAAAAAAAAAAAAAATCCTAACTTGTTAATTGATGAATCCTTGGAGATCAATAGGCTGAAAATTTCGGCCGTTGATGATCTTAAGGTTGAGTCTTGAAAAAGCAAATACAAAATCAGCGGTGGAGGCCGGCCTAGAATCCTCCGATGATAAAGTCAATGGGTTTGTAATTTCAAGGAAAAAGGAAATGTTTATGGGATTCCAATTATTTTGAGAATGTCTCCATACCTTACCTTTTTACGGATGAATGCTTATATAGAACACACCTTACGGCAATTACTCGCTTAGTAACTGCTCCTATCATTGAGGAATTCGGAAGACTCGGAGGTAACTTTCATAACTGCCATGGAAGTTACATTCTTTGGGCTTGTTTCCCATAACTGCCATTGGAAATTGGCAGTGATAATGAATTGACCTTGGTGCTTAGTGAGAATCTCGTCCTAGGCGAATAGACGAAGAGACGTCTTGAACATATGGAGGTCGTCCAAGTCTTTCCATCCATGGATGACCTCATTGCGGACTAGCACACTTAATCCCTTTCATGCTCGTCCTTCTTCCCACGAACGACCCATATGGACGAGATAAGACTTGCACATTTTCATTACACCATCATTAATAATTACATCAAAATCCCTTAATTTTAACATGACATGTTTATTAAATAAATTGAGTTGACATGATTCATGTAACATGCTTAACATTCATGTTTGGTGGATATATAAATATCTAATTTCAATTTGTTTAATAAATGGGTTATATTGAGTTGACACTTGACATAGATACCACACATTTTAATATATTTAAAGAATATAACCCAAAATGAGTAGTGTGGGGGGTGAAAAGCCCAACCTAACGTATTGGGCCCAAGACCCTATTTGAAGACCACTGTTTGTCCGAAGAGATGAAAACACTCGAGCAGAAGGCCCTGTGAAAGGAGCATGTCTGGAGAGGAGCACGTGCATGATCCGAGGAGATGTTCAATTGTCCGAGGAGTCCAATATCCTCGGATCCGAAGAAGCTTGGTCCGACAGGTGTCTGGGAAGCCCAAGTGATCCCCCTGACAAATGTAATGACGGAAATGAACCTCGGACACGCATAAGGATAACAGGAACGGAGAAATATCTAGGAGACAGACTTCAACCACCGCATTAAATGCACTGCACCTACTTCCCTGGCCGCATTAATGTGGAGAAGACACCTGAACAGTGCACTCTCAGCTACCGCCACTCACACAAGGCTAAGGATGGTGCATGATGGGACATGCATTCAAGTGGGCGTCTAGATGATGAACAAGTGGACGGTGAAGATGTAGGAAGGGGGTACTATATAAGAGGAGGATGCCTCTGATAGAAGGGGATCGAAAATCAGAAGTAAAAAAGGAGAGTGCTCCATTATTGTAGCTCTAAGAGTTGTAACCCAAGTTTATTCAATACAATTTCCTCTTCGGACGTTACGCTTGCATCTGTCCGAGCACGTTTGAATACAAATTTATCCATAAACACTGCAATCTAATATTGTTAATTCATTGCTAGCCTAGCTCTTTCACCCACTCTCTACAAATTTATTGTCTTGGGTTCAGTGGGCTCAAAATCCATACCTTCTTGGGCTTGGGCTACAAAAATTGACCCTACAATTGGCGCCGTCTGTGGGGAGAGCTTGTGCAAGGGTGAAAACAACAGTTGATGATGGCAGGACAAGGTGAACAACAAGCAAAATCCAGGGCATCCCAACGCGTGGACCCTTTTGTTAACTTAGAGAGGAGACAAAATCGTGAGGGCAGTGTACACACTGTGTGCATTAGCCAGAGCCAGTCACAGGGCGGAAATCAAATGTCCCATGCAGAGAAGAACCGGGACTTACAATTGGAAGTTGAAAAACTAAAAAGGGAGTTGCGCCATGCAAAGAGGAAACGGGCTTCCTCGTATTCTGATGAGGACCTTGATGACGAGCGGGATGTCACTTATCAACATAAATCTAGGACACCAGTCAGCGAGTCCTACACCTATGAAGAGGAGTCCCATCGTAAGAGGCAACGCAGAAGCCCATCACGTGGAGACATGGGAAACGATGCCATGAACAGGGTTTTGAATCAGATTTCCAGATCACCCTTCACACGCAGGATTGAGGAGGCGAGACTTCCTCGGCGCTTTAACCAACCAACGTTCACCATCTACAATGGTAAAACAGACCCCGTGGAGCATGTGAGTCATTTTAACCAGAGGATGGCCGTCTACTCCAGAGACGAAGCTCTGATGTGCAAGGTTTTCCCTTCCAGTCTTGGGCCAGTTGCCATGAGATGGTTTGACGGTTTGAAGGCAGACTCCATCAACTCCTTCAAAGAGCTCACTCAGGCATTCGGCTCCCATTTTGTCACATGCCGAAGAGTGGCCAGACCCTTCTCTTCACTGCTATCCTTGTCCATGCAGGAAGGCGAGTCCTTGAAGGCATATTCGGACAGATACTAGGAGATGTTCAATGATATGGAGGGCAATTCTGATGCAATGGCCCTCAGCACGTTCAAGCTCGGCCTCCCCACTGACCACGGTTTGAGGATGTCTTTATCTGGCAAACCGGTCACAAACGTGCGTCAACTAATGGACCGCATAGAAAAGTATAAGATAGTTGAAGAAGATCAGCAGCAGGGCAAGGGAAAGGACAAGGTTATCCCCCAAGAGATGAGGGATTTCAGGTCGAACCGTTACAACCACAGTAAGCCGCGGAGAGATTTTGCTGGGCAATCAGGATCGACGAATCCTCAAGCGGTCAACACCGTGTTCAAAGAGCCAGTGCACCAGGTCTTGGAAAAGATCAAGAATGAATCATTCTTCAGGTGGCCGAACAAGATGGTAGGAAACCGCGAGAGGCGCAACCATAATCTCTACTGCCAGTACCATCAAGACCATGGGCATATCACGGAGGATTGCAGGAGCCTATGGGATCACTTGGACCAACTAGTTCGCGATGGCAGACTGAAACACCTCTTGCACCCCTCCAGCGGCCGAGGAGGGCAAACGGGCTCAAGGCCACGCAGAGATGACCCCTCAAAGCCGCCGCTAGGGACTATAAACGTCGTCTTCGCCGCGCCGGGGAGAACAGGATCCTGGCCATTGAAAGTTATGTCGGTAGGCCGACCATCAGCAAGGGAGTCAAGCCGAGGTCCGAAGAGAGTTAAGTCTGGTGCCCCGCTGGTTATGGGGTTCTCGGGCGAAGACATGATTGGCACCATCCAACCCCACGATGATGCACTAGTCATCACCCTCAGAATAGGAGGGTACGATGTGAAGAGGGTGATGGTGGACCAGGGTAGTGCTGTGGAGATAATGTACCCATACCTCTACAAGGGGCTAGGCCTAAAACCCCAAGACCTGACGCCATACAATTCCCCCCTTATAAGCTTTGAAGGAAGGCCTGTCACCCCGAAAGGCCGGATACGCTTACCTGTGCAGGCCGGCTCCGAGGTGGTGGAGTTGGACTTTATAGTTGTGGACGTATATTCACCCTACACGGCACTCGTAGGCAGACCTTGGATTCATGCACTTGGGGCTGTTCCCTCTACTTTGCATCAGAAGGTCAAATACCCATCTGAAGGGCGGATCCAAGAAATCCGAGGAGACCAGTCTGTTGCCCGACAGTGCCTGGTGGCTGCCCGTCGAAGTCCTCGGCCATAACCGAAAGGGGTTTATAGCAGCTACAGTCTCGGGAACTGCCCGTCGAAGATTCAGATGAAGGCACTCGATGTGAGGATCTAACGAAAGTGGTTATTGGAGATGATCCTGATAGGTTCTTCCAAGTCGGATCTCAGCTGCCTCTTCAAGAGAGGGAAGAGCTAATAGAGTTCCTCAAGCGAAATCTCGATGTGTTTGCCTGGAGTGCTTACGAAGCCCCAGGGGTAGACCCGGAGTTTATATGTCACCACTTGAACGTGAATCCACTGGTCACCCCCAAGAAACAGCCTATTCGGCGCCCGTCCAAGGAACATGCTGACGCAGTAAGAGAGGAGGTAGCGAAACTCAAACAAGCTGGGGCTATCAAAGAGGTTTTTTATCCTGAATGGCTGGCAAATACCGTGGTGGTAAAGAAGAAGAGTGGGAAATGGCGAGTGTGCGTAGACTTCACCGATTTGAATAGGGCTTGCCCCAAAGATCCATTCCCTATGCCGAAAATTGATCAGCTGGTGGATGCCACTGTCGGCCACCCTCGGATGAGCTTCCTAGACGCCTTCCAAGGCTACCACCAGATACCATTAGCCCCGGATGACCAGAAGAAAACTGCTTTTGTCACCCCTATTGGTAACTACCACTATAAAGTGATGCCATTTGGCTTGAAGAACGCGGGTGCTACCTACCAAAGGATGATGACGAGGATGTTCGAGCCACAGCTGGGCAAAAACATCGAGGTCTACATAGATGACATGGTGGTGAAGAGCAAGGTTGTCGCCGAGCATGTGAAGGACCTTGAAAGTACCTTTGAGGTTCTAAGAAAGTACAAGCTGCGACTGAATGCTTCTAAATGTTCATTTGGAGTGGGGTCCGGCAAGTTTTTGGGTTACATGGTGACTCACAGAGGGATTGAGGTTAACCCCGACCAGATAAAGGCCATCAACGATCTACGAGCTCCTCGGAATCCCAAGGAGGTTCAAAAATTAACCGGAATGACTGCTGCCCTGAATCGATTCATCTCTAGATCAGCAGACAAGTGTCGACCCTTTTTCTCTCTGCTCAACAAGTGGAAGGGATTCGAATGGAATGAAGAATGTGCTCTGGCCTTTCAGCAACTCAAGGATTATCTAGCTCGGCCACCAATCATGTCCAGTCCTGAACTAGATGAGGTGTTGTTCGCCTACATTGTTGTAGCTCCCTGTGCGATGAGCCTGGTGTTGATACGATCAGACTGTGGTGTACAAAAACCAGTCTATTACGTAAGTAAGTCGCTGCATGAGGCCGAGATCCGTTACTTGCCTCTGGAGAAGGCTATCCTAGCAGTAGTGCTCGGCACACGGAAGCTACCTCACTACTTCCAGGCCCACACGGTCATTGTTCTCACTCAACTCCCACTCAAGGCTATACTCCGGAGCGTTGATTACACTGGTCGGATTTCCAAGTGGGGTACAATCTTAGGGGCTTTCGATATAAGATATATGCCCCGCACATCGGTCAAGGGCCAGGTCCTTGCGGATTTGGTGGCTGAGTTCACGGAGCCCCAACTAGAAGAAGCAAAGCCCACGTCAGGCATGGATGAAAAATCAGTTGGCATGATCTCCCAACAGAATCCCTCCCATTGGGAAGTGTACGTTGATGGCGCGGCAAACCAAAGAGGTTCTGGAGTTGGGCTGGTGTTGATATCCCCCGAGAGGATCATTATCGAGAAGTCGTTAAGGCTGGACTTCTCGGCTACGAATAATGAGGCGGAGTATGAGGCCCTACTGATGGGAATGGCTATGGTCCTAAGAATGGGGGGAAAGTCCCTGGAGTTGTTCTCGGACTCAAGGTTGGTCGTAGGTCAAGTACAAGGCAAGTTTGAGGCGAAGGACGAAAGAATGCAAGGGTACTTGAGTCGTGTTAAATATCTGCAATCAGAGTTCGACTCTTTCAGTTTGCTACACATCCCCAGAAGTGGTAACTCACATGCTGACTCCTTGGCCACGCTTGCTACCTCTTCGGTGCAAGACCTGCCGAGGATCATCCTCGTCAAGGACTTGCATAGGCCTACAGAGGCGAAAGTAGAGGCAATCCAGGTCCACCAGGTCAGGGCCGGGTCCTGCTGGATGGATCCTTTAATCAAATTCCTCAAAGAAGATATATTACCAGAAGAGAAGGGGGAAGCTGACAAAGTTCGGAGGAAGGCGACCAGGTTCTGGTTGTCCGAGGACCATAAATTATACAGACGCTCCTATTTGGGACCATACTTGTTATGCGTGCATCCTGAAGCGTCTGAGTTATTACTAGAAGAGCTGCACGAAGGAATTTGTGGGAGCCACACTGGAGGTAGATCCTTGGCTCACCGAGCCCTCACCCAAGGTTATTGGTGGCCTAACATGCAAAAAGAAGCCCACGAGTATGTCAAAAGGTGTGATCAATGTCAGCGCTTCGCTCCAAACATTCACCAGCCAGGAGGAACTCTTAATCCGCTATCTAGCCCATGGCCCTTCGCCCAATGGGGCTTGGATATCGTGGGACCCTTCCCTAAAGCTGCAGGAAACAAGAAGTACCTTCTGGTCGGCACAGACTATTTCACCAAGTGGGTTGAAGCCGAGCCGCTAGCCAATATCAGAGACGTTGATGTGCAAAAGTTTGTGTGGAAGAATATTGTCACTCGATTTGGAGTTCCTCACACTCTCATCTCGGACAATGGCCTACAGTTCGATAGCAAGGCATTCAGGAATTATTGCAGCGAGCTGGGAATTATAAACAGATACTCCACTCCCGCCTATCCCCAGGGTAATGGACAAGCAGAAGCTGTCAACAAGGTCATACTGAATGGCTTAAAGAAGAGGCTGGATGATGCAAAGGGCAAATGGGTAGAAGAATTGCCACATGTACTTTGGGCTTACAGAACTACGCCTCGCAGGTCTACTGGAGAGACCCCCTTCTCAATGACCTATGGGGCTGAAGCTGTCATTCCTTTGGAAATTGGATTCCCGACGTTAAAAACTAGCTCGTTTAGTCCAGCCGACAACAATGAGCAACTACAGAAGAGTTTGGACCTAATTGAGGAAAGGAGGGAGAATGCAATGGTTCGGCTGGCATATTACCAACAAAAACTCAGGCAAGGCTATGATGCTAACATAAAGCTAAGGCCTCTAGAGCCTGGTGATCTAGTGCTGAGGAAAGTTGTGGGCACCGCAAAGAATCCAGCTTGGGGAAAACTAGGACCCAATTGGGAAGGGCCATATCGCATCACTTCAGGAGCAGGCATTGAGGCATATTTCTTGGAAGACTTGGATGGTCATGTAATACCACGTCCTTGGAATGTAAATAACCTCAAGAGGTACTTTTATTAATCGAGTCTTTTCTTCAACCGATATGCCAATTCGCTGCGTAAAGTGTTCTCTCAAGTGTTTAAACTTAAATCCAATCATGCCTGTAGTCCTCGGACCAGATGATTAGGGTTAGTTAACACTCATTCGCCACTTGCTCCCAAGTGTTTAAACTTAAATCCAATCATGCCTGTAGTCCTCGGACCAGATGATTAGGGTTAGTTAACACTTCGTTACAGTTCTCAAGTGTTTAAACTTAAATCCAATCATGCATGTAGTCCTCGGACCAGATGATTAGGGTTAGTTAACACTCTGTTACAGTTCTCAAGTGTTTAAACTTAAATCCAATCATGCCTGTAGTCCTCGGACCAGATGATTAGGGTTAGTTAACACTCCGTTACAGTTCTAGTGTTTAAACTTAAATCCAATCATGCCTGTAGTCCTCGGACCAAATGATCAGGGTTAGTTAACACTCCGTTGCAGTTCTCAAGTGTTTAAACTTAAATCCAATCATGTCTGTAGTCCTCGGACCAGATGATTAGGGTTAGTTAACACTCCGTTACAGTTCTAGTGTTTAAACTTAAATCCAATCATGCCTGTAGTCCTCGGACCAAATGATTAGGGTTAGTTAACACTCCGTTACAGTTCTCAAGTGTTTAAACTTAAATCCAATCATGCCTGTAGTCCTCGGACCAGATGATTAGGGTTAGTTAACACTCCGTTGCAGTTCTCTAAGTGTTTAAACTTAAATCCAATCATGCCTGTAGTCCTCGGACCAGATGATTAGGGTTAGTTAACACTCCGTTACAGTTCTCAAGTGTTTAAACTTAAATCCAATCATGCCTGTAGTCCTCGGACCAGATGATTAGGGTTAGTTAACACTCCGTTACAGTTCTCTAAGTGTTTAAACTTAAATCCAATCATGCCTGTAGTCCTCGGACCAGATGATTAGGGTTAGTTAACACTCCGTTACAGTTCTCTAAGTGTTTAAACTTAAATCCAATCATGCCTGTAGTCCTCGGACCAGATGATTAGGGTTAGTTAACACTCCGTTGCAGTTCTCTAAGTGTTTAAACTTAAATCCAATCATGCCTGTAGTCCTCGGACCAGATGATCAGGGTTAGTTAACACTCCGTTGCAGTTCTCAAGTGTTTAAACTTAAATCCAATCATGTCTGTAGTCCTCGGACCAGATGATTAGGGTTAGTTAACACTCCGTTACAGTTCTAGTGTTTAAACTTAAATCCAATCATGCCTGTAGTCCTCGGACCAGATGATTAGGGTTAGTTAACACTCCGTTACAGTTCTCAAGTGTTTAAACTTAAATCCAATCATGCCTGTAGTCCTCGGACCAGATGATTAGGGTTAGTTAACACTCCGTTACAATTCTCTAAGTGTTTAAACTTAAATCCAATCATGCCTGTAGTCCTCGGACCAGATGATTAGGGTTAGTTAACACTCCGTTACAGTTCTCAAGTGTTTAAACTTAAACCCAATCATGCCTGTAGTCCTCGGACCAGATGATTAGGGTTAGTTAACACTCCGTTGCAGTTCTCAAGTGTTTAAACTTAAATCCAATCATGCCTGTAGTCCTCGGACCAGATGATTAGGGTTAGTTAACACTCCGTTGCAGTTCTCTAAGTGTTTAAACTTAAATCCAATCATGCATGTAGTCCTCGGACCAGATGATTAGGGTTAGTTAACACTCTGTTACAGTTCTCAAGTGTTTAAACTTAAATCCAATCATGCCTGTAGTCCTCGGACCAGATGATTAGGGTTAGTTAACACTCCGTTACAGTTCTAGTGTTTAAACTTAAATCCAATCATGCCTGTAGTCCTCGGACCAGATGATTAGGGTTAGTTAACACTCCGTTGCAGTTCTCAAGTGTTTAAACTTAAATCCAATCATGTCTGTAGTCCTCGGACCAGATGATTAGGGTTAGTTAACACTCCGTTACAGTTCTCAAGTGTTTAAACTTAAATCCAATCATGCCTGTAGTCCTCGGACCAGATGATTAGGGTTAGTTAACACTCCGTTACAGTTCTCTAAGTGTTTAAACTTAAATCCAATCATGCCTGTAGTCCTCAGACCAGATGATTAGGGTTAGTTAACACTCCGTTACAGTTCTAGTGTTTAAACTTAAATCCAATCATGCCTGTAGTCCTCGGACCAGATGATTAGGGTTAGTTAACACTCCGTTACAGTTCTCTAAGTGTTTAAACTTAAATCCAATCATGCCTGTAGTCCTCGGACCAGATGATTAGGGTTAGTTAACACTCCATTGCAGTTCTCTAAGTGTTTAAACTTAAATCCAATCATGCCTGTAGTCCTCGGACCAAATGATCAGGGTTAGTTAACACTCCGTTGCAGTTCTCAAGTGTTTAAACTTAAATCCAATCATGTCTGTAGTCCTCGGACCAGATGATTAGGGTTAGTTAACACTCCGTTACAGTTCTAGTGTTTAAACTTAAATCCAATCATGCCTGTAGTCCTCGGACCAGATGATTAGGGTTAGTTAACACTCCGTTACAGTTCTCAAGTGTTTAAACTTAAATCCAATCATGCCTGTAGTCCTCGGACCAGATGATTAGGGTTAGTTAACACTCCGTTACAGTTCTCTAAGTGTTTAAACTTAAATCCAATCATGCTTGTAGTCCTCGGACCAGATGATTAGGGTTAGTTAACACTCCGTTACAGTTCTCAAGTGTTTAAACTTAAATCCAATCATGCCTGTAGTCCTCGGACCAGATGATTAGGGTTAGTTAACACTCCGTTGCAGTTCTCAAGTGTTTAAACTTAAATCCAATCATGCCTGTAGTCCTCGGACCAGATGATTAGGGTTAGTTAACACTCCGTTGCAGTTCTCTAAGTGTTTAAACTTAAATCCAATCATGCCTGTAGTCCTCGGACCAGATGATTAGGGTTAGTTAACACTCTGTTACAGTTCTCTAAGTGTTTAAACTTAAATCCAATCATGCCTGTAGTCCTCGGACCAGATGATTAGGGTTAGTTAACACTCCGTTGCAGTTCTCAAGTGTTTAAACTTAAATCCAATCATGCCTGTAGTCCTCGGACCAGATGATTAGGGTTAGTTAACACTCCGTTGCAGTTCTCTAAGTGTTTAAACTTAAATCCAATCATGCCTGTAGTCCTCGGACCAGATGATTAAGGTTAGTTAACACTCCGTTGCAGTTCTCTAAGTGTTTAAACTTAAATCCAATCATGCCTGTAGTCCTCGGACCAGATGATTAGGGTTAGTTAACACTCCGTTGCAGTTCTCTAAGTGTTTAAACTTAAACCCAATCATGCCTGTAGTCCTCGGACCAGATGATTAGGGTCAGTTAACACTCGAATACGTCCGTCCCCCACGGTCCTTGAATCAAATGACACAGGTTAGTCAACACCCCCACACAGTTATTGTCACTGGGGCTTAGCGCTAAAATTCCTGATTACATTTAAATTGATTCTAACTTATGACTGTCTTCCTTAGTTATGTCTTAAAGCCGAGGGGTAGTAACACTTTACATATTTGGAAAGACATGCGAGACTTACATAATTACTCGCTGCAATCATTACTTATTAATAACTTTTATTCGGACTGTTCTTTTCAATATCAATTTCAATTACTCACACCATCAGTATGATGTATCAATCAAATTTATTTGCATTATTTTGTTATAATTGCAATGTACAGTTATATGCAGCAGTAGTAAGTAATAAAGCATGTATTGAAGACATCAGGGACAAATGGGAAGCCATTTCATTAATAAAAAGAAAAGAGTTTACAATTCCTTAGATAAAAACAAAAGTAAGTACAAGTGCAAAACAAAAGCCCTATGTATCTATTCTTTTGCTGGAGGGAGCATAGGGTCAGCAGCTTGGCTTATCCGAGCAGGTGCTTCAGGGGCTTGATCCTTGGGCTCAGCAGGAGTCTTCTCTTTACCCGACCCTTGGCCTTTATCTTTGGCTGGTCCAACTGGTTTACCCTTGTCACCTGGCTGACCAGCCTCTTTGGGTGCATCAAGGGTGGATGGAGGAGCTTGAATGACCAGGGTTGGCTCCGAAGCCTCTGGAAGCTGTGGAGCAGGATGATCATCCACCGGGAGCTCTTGGATCTCAGGATCATAGTATACGCTCCTGGGCAGCCTCAGCTCAGAGTCAACAGGGACTCCAGCGGCGTCTAGCGCCTTGCTCCAAGTTATGCCGCGGTAGTCTCGGCTAACTGAGGCAAATTGCTCCATAAGCTGGGACGAGGTCTGCTCCACCCCCAGCTGGTATGCCGCCTTCCTCTCAGCCTCAACCGCCTCCTTGGCCAGTTTGGCATTCTGCTCGGCCACTTGGGCGCTCGCCTTGGCCTTTTGCAGTTCGGCCTTGAGACCCTTCACCAGCTCCCTCTCAGTCGCCAGATTGATCTCTGCCATGTTCAGCTGTTTACGCTGCTCCTCAGCCTGTTTCTCAACATTCTTAATCCCAGCATCGAGGCTTCTCTTCTGAGTGGTCATCTTTTTGAGGTCCTCGGACAGATGGGCATAATCCTCCTTCAGGTGGCCCAGAGATTTCTCCGCCTCGTCTCGAGAGCAGAACGCTGACTGGGCCTCGAGGTGGTTCTTCTTATTCCATTCTTCGGCCACATAGATCTGCTGGGTGACCTGCATGATGGAAATTCTGAATGTTAAGCACAGAAAAATAGAAAAAGCAAGTGTCAGCGGTTCAGCTAATCGCACTAAGGTCGCTCACCATGGCTATATCCCTCTTAAGGGATTGAAAGAGCTCCTGCTGGTTGAAGCGCCTGTAGGACTCCATGTCGTGGGGGAGGAGGAGTGGTTGCTGCAGAGTCTCAGCAACATAGCCTGCTCTTCCTCCATCGTAATTCCTGAAGGAGGTATCCCAGAGGATTGGAGCGCCCCAACTCCAACTTTGGAGACCAGATTCGCGGTCCTCCTCCTCGGCAGACATCTGCCACTACCTCATCTCGGCTTTCAGTGGACGAGGCCCTTTGGGTCTGATGGTCCTTCACCACCTTCTGCTGCTTGGTCCCCTTAGCTGGCAACACTTGCCTTTCTTCAGCATCAATGTGGGGCCTTTTCTTCCTCAGGTCAGGAATGGGTTTTAAGCCGGGGTCAGGAACCTGGGGTGGCACTTGAGGCAGGTTCACCACCGGTTGGGAAGTCCCGGGACCTTTCTGCTCGGCCTTTTTGCCCCTACTCTTCATCAAACTCCTCAAATCCATATCGTCGTCCGAGAAGTCTTCGGAATGAGCAGCTAGCAAATTGAGGTGAATGCCTGACTGTCTGTCGGTCTCCTCCTCGGCGTCTGAGACCTCTATCACTCGATTTACTCCTGAAGCCTCTCCCACGAACTGGAAGTTGTCTATCTGCTCTTCTAGCGAGGAGGTAGAAGAACCGACCCTCTCACCTTCAACCGCCTGTCCGAGGGGAACTTGCTGGAGTGGTTGGACAAGAGGAGGTATAGCCTGAGGATTTGGATGGGATGCGGGTTCAAGCTCGTATGGCGCCAAGAAACCCTTCCAAGCGACGTCAATACGTGCAAGGCGATGATCTCCCTAGACAATCGCGTTGTCGACTGGTTGGAAACCCTTTGGCTTCCTTGTGTATCCCAGAATAAGGGGAGCCGATCGGAGCTGCCCATCCTCGCTCACGAAAATCTCTAATCTTAATAGGTAATTAAGGGCGGCGATGTTCGTAAGGCTGAGCCGAGGAGAAACGTATCTTTTATCTGTTACAAATCACAGCAGAACATGGTTAGAAACTCAGAAATAGCAACACAAGAGGAATCAAAAACCATTAAAAGACGAGGACCCTAAGCCTATGGTTAGTATGCCTAAATCTAACATGTCCCACCTAGCTTTCCATGCTTGGTTGGGCAATGATGGCCGTCATGCCATGCGCCCGAGACGATCACATAGTCGTCTTTCATCCCTTTGTTGGATTTGGGGAGGCAGGAAATGAGCCTAACAACGTCGGACCGGGATTTTAAATAATATCCCGCATCTTGCTGGCTGTGGCACTCGTACATATGTACTACGTCGAGCCAGGTGAGCCCCAATCCCAGGTGAAGGTTAAGATCCTCAATTGCTCCTAGGATCCTAAACATGTTAGGCGCGCACTGCCAAGGAGTAAGCCTATGGTTTCGAAGATAGCTAGTGGTGATGGGACCCATGGGGATTGTCATTCCCCCTTCTTTGAAGGCGATAAGAGGGATAACGACTTCTCCCGTCTTCCGATCTGTTAGTATTTTTTCTGGGGGGCAATACCTCACACCCACGTTTTGGGGTATGCGATATGTGGCCCTGAACGCCTCCACTTGCTCAGGGCTATCTACCAGGTACTGGAGTTTCCCCATGGTGCTTAAACAAAAATGACTGGCCGAAGAGAAAACTAAAGGATTTGGTGGACGACAACTTACAAGGATTAGGTCGGAGACAGGATTTCAGGCTCGTAGAAAGATTCGTGAAGACTCTGGGGAAGACTGGAACCGGCAATTGAGAGATTTGGACGGAGTCGCGCGCTTGTTCTTGCTGGAGTGTCTGAAAATTTGCAAAGTGAGGAAAAAATAACTTCCTCTGAGGTTTTATACGGGGTCAAACGAAGGGTCAGGGGCACTCCCGCCCAAATTCTGAAGAAAAAACCACAGCCGTTGGATCAATCATTCACCGATGGATACGAAGGACAAGGCGCCACCTGGTGCAATTAATGCAGCGCCTTGGGAATATGGCAGCCGCAACGGCATTAATGAAGCCTCTATTTCTATGCCTACACACGTGCCAGTTCAAATTTGCCTGTTCTCAAGACTTTTGCTCCGTGGCAAGTCAAAATCCTACTTTTTCTCTTCGGATGCGAGGGAAAAACTACAATTTTGAGGGGCTATTGTGGGGGGTGAAAAGCCCAACCTAACGTATTGGGCCCAAGGCCCTATTTGAAGACCATTGTTTGTCCGAAGAGATGAAAGCACTCGAGCAGAAGGCCCTGTGAAAGGAGCATGTCTGGAGAGGAGCACGTGCATGATCCGAGGAGATGTTCAATTGTCCGAGGAGTCCAATATCCTCGGATCCGAAGAAGTTTAGTCCAACAGGTGTCTGGGAAGCCCAAGTGATCCCCCTGACAAATGTAATGACGGAAATGAACCTCGGACACGCATAAGGATAACAGGAACGGAGAAATATCTAGGAGACAGACTTCAACCACCGCATTAAATGCACTGCACCTACTTCCCTGGCCGCATTAATGTGGAGAAGACACCTGAACAGTGCACTCTCAGCTACCGCCACTCACACAAGGCTAAGGATGGTGCATGATGGAACATGCACTCAAGTGGGCGTCTAGATGATGAACACGTGGACGGTGAAGATGTAGGAATGGAGTACTATATAAGAGGAGGATGCCTCTGATAGAAGGGGATCGAAAATCAGAAGTAAAAAAGGAGAGTGCTCCATTATTGTAGCTCTAAGAGTTGTAACCCAAGTTTATTCAATACAATTTCCTCTTCGGACGTTACGCTTGCATCTGTCCGAGCACGTTTGAATACAAATTTATCCATAAACACTGCAATCTAATACTGTTAATTCATTGCTAGCCTAGCTCTTTCACCCACTCTCTACAAATTTATTGTCTTGGGTTTAGTGGGCTCAAAATCCATACCTTTTTGGGCTTGGGTTACAAAAATTGACCC
Source organism: Quercus aquifolioides (assembly GCA_019022515.1). Taxonomy (NCBI): domain Eukaryota; kingdom Viridiplantae; phylum Streptophyta; class Magnoliopsida; order Fagales; family Fagaceae; genus Quercus; species Quercus aquifolioides. The sequence continues at coordinate 11,175,185 of CM032330.1, read as the reverse complement.
TACAAGTAGCATTTTTTAATATTTTGTAAGCACTTAAATTATAATAATTATAAAGAAATAAATTTTATACAAACAATAGTTCATAATAACATCAATTAAAATACTAATATCTCCTAAAAAAATTAAAATACTAACAGCATGCAACTTAAAATATCTTTTTCTAACACAATAAATCCCATCCAAATTTAAAAATACACACTCTAAAAAAGATACTAAAATCCAATGAGTTTTTTTTTTTTTTAATTTTTTTTTATTTTAGGTAAAAGGATTAAGGGCTTTAGAGTTAGAATTTATCAATATAATCATCAAAATTGTTTTAATTACTCTATTCCATAGAATTGTTTCTCATTGGCGCCTTATCACTTAATTGTATGTCCCTAACTGCTGGTCTCCATGTCCCACTCCCACTGAGCTCAAGTTTCAAGTTTCAACTCCCAATCTCATCTCATATTTCTCAGTTACCCATTTTAAGGTTGTCTCTCTTTCATCCATGGCCATGACCCACATCCTTAAACCAACCATTTCCATGTCCCCTTATTCACATTTCACTCACTCTACACACTCACCTTCATCTCCATTCAAAACCCACTCCAACTCGCACTTGTTCACCGCCATTATTCCTTCAAGAATTTACAGCCACCAAACCCCACCACCACCAACACTGTCCAGAAGATTGTTCCTTCCTTCAGTTTCTGGCATCTGGGACGCCATAAGTGGTGGTAACAATGCTCGTGAAGCCATACTTGCCATTAGACGTGGAATGCTGCTCTTTAGGCAGGTATATATAAACGCTATGCTTCATGTACTTACACACTTTAGTTCTTAAAGTTTCTATCTTTGTGTTTATGTACTTTTGGTTTATAAGTATTTTGGGTCTGTGTAATTTGGAATGTTTTGTTATTGTTAAGGGTGATGTTCTTGGTTCTGTAGCGGAATTCGATAAGGCAATTGAGTTGGACCCTCGTCAAAAGGCATGTAGGTTGTAGGGAATTTTATTTTTTATTTTTTTTATAATGCATTTTTGTGATTTGGATTTGTTTTATTTGTTGATTTGGATTGGATTGAATTGGTGATTGTTGTTTTCAGATCTTTGGCAAAGGGGATTATCACTGTACTATCTTGATAGGTACTAGTTCTTTAGTGGTTCTAGTTTCTTTGTGCCTGTGTTTGGTTGTTGAGAAAATTCAGGCAAAGAAATAACAAGTAGAAATTTAGAATTAAGAAAAAACATGTTGCTTTTATTCACTTCTCAATAGGTTTGAAGAAGGGGCAGAGCAATTCCGGATAGATGTTGCGCAAAATCCAAATGACACAGAGGAGTCCATATGGTGCTTTCTTTGTGAAGCTCAATTATATGGAGTTATTGAAGCAAGGAAGCGATTTCTTGAGGTAATGTTCACTGTTAAAGAAGGAACACCATCACTGACTTTACTGAAATGTAATAGGATTATCTGAATTAGGCCATAGCCTACATGTGTTGATTTTAAAGACTTAATCACCTGCTAAACAACCAATGGGTATTTCCCTATGCATAAGACACTGAAATATATGTAAATGTGTGTGTATCTGTGCAAAATTGATTAGGTGATCCATAACCTGACATGGTAAAGTAGGTTACATTATGATTTTATTTTTTGGGCAGAATACGCTACATTCTGATTTAAGAATAAATTTCACTGCCTAACTGGTATCTGTAGGTAAAGGTCCTGGTAGCCGGAACAAAGTGACTTAATTGGAGGGGGTTTGATGTTTCTGTCCATTTTATAGTAGTGGAACTTCCATGTGAATGTGTGAACTGTGGAAAGATAAGTAAAATCCATTTCATCACTTACTGAATGCAGGTTGGCACAGACCCACGACCAGTTATGCGGGAAGCTTGTAACTTGTTCAAAATTGGTGGGGATCCTGAAAAGGTGTAATCTAATGCTTTTGACTTAAAAATTCTTGATTCTCTTTTGTTTCCTGATTTCCTTTTCGTCTACCTAAGCATGTTTGGAACTTAAAACCTACCAAGTTAAGGTCTTTATGGTTGTATATAATCTAAGAACTTCATCTGACTCAAATATTGGTTTTACTGCACAGATTGTTGCTGCATTTTCTAATGGCCAGGGGAATGAGTACTTTTATGCTTCTTTGTATGCTGGGCTTTATTATGAATCTGAGGTTTGTTCTCAGCATTTAAACCTTTCTCGTTATTTTATGCTTCAGTATTTCAGTTAGGCAATTAATTATTAACATTCGTAGACATATCCAATGCATAGTTGGTCAATATAACTTGTGTATTCCCACTTACATATATATATATATATAACTTGGGTATTCCTAGTTTTCAAGCTGATATTTGAGATTATGGTTCAACTAGTTGGATGTTGAGTCTCTATGCTTAATAAGGAAAAATATGGGTTTATGATGGGCTTCCTATAATGAAATTGGTTCTATGCTCAATAGCAAGAGAAATATGCCTTCAAATCCCCTTTGCTGGTTTAAAAGAAAAATCAAAACGAAACTAGGCCAGATTGACTGATTAGTGTGTACTTTTCTTGATGATTGAAGTAAAATCATATATATGTCATTTGGTCCATTTTTTTGGGGGATGTTAGGATGTAGAAAAAGTCCTCAGGTTTGTTCTGCGAACTTGTGGGAATGAATTCCTTTCTCCTTCAAAAGAAATACAAAGGAGCTCTGTTTCAAGTAGTGTAACTATTACTATTAAATACTAAAGGGGTAGTTTTTATCATCTACATCCATTCAGCCTCCCTCAGTAGCCTAAGTTAATTCATTTATCAGTTATGTCAGGCAGGCACCGTAAGGGAAGTTATCGATGAGAGTGAACTGAGTTGGCAAAGTTGAGGTTCCATGGAATTATTAATCTAGCACTCATTTTTTCATGAGGTAAAAAAATTAAAAAAAAAAGGGATTATGAAAGGAGATTGGGGACATTTTTTGCAGTCTTATATTAGCAATTCTTGGTGATAACTTGGAGTAAGGAATTGATCCCATTTTCATTTAGTAACAGGAATTTATTTTTCCATTCTCTCTAACCTTGGTGTTATGATGACCCATTGACATTACAATAAAAGAGTAAACTGAGTTATCATGTAGGGCACATGATTACTGATGAGCTTATTGACAACTTTTTACAAAAATTATACTGATGCTATCTTTTAATTGTGGGTGAATGCTTGGAAGGTCACTTTCTGATCTCATCTTAAGCTTAGTTACTTTTGTGGATATTTGACCACAGTTCAGCATTTTAATCTGTGCAAAAAAAAGCTGATGCGGCCAAGCTTCACGTACTTGCTGCATGCCAATCTCCTTACGGGCAGAGGTTTGAATTCAGAATATGAACATTTCTCAGTAATCCAACCATACACTTAGATGAATCTAATAGCATTTTTTTATTTCAGGTCTGATGATTATATGGCTTCACTTGCTAGGGTTCACTGTCTTTGTCGAAATTGGAGCTCCAACTAAAAAGTTTGCCTGATGCTTGAAGTTGTTTTCTTCAAAAGTTTGGCTGTTCTAATAACAAATATTTATCTTAAGGCTTTGTTGAGGTGAGTTTAGTTAGTGATGCAGAACAATGAGCTCTGCTACCAAAGTTAATGCAGCACAATATTGTCAAGAAAATTTATGAAAACAAATAGAACAAAAAATCAAAAAGAGAAGACAAACTTAGGATTCAGCACCAAGTGGGAGGTAAAAACAAACAAAAAAACAAAACAAAAATTAGAAATAAGCATTTAGAGTTACCCTGAATCAGTACCAAGCCATTGGAAAAGTTCCAACAATATTTTATTCGTCTAGTCAAGTATAATAATACTGAACCTTGGGGCGTTTAAATTTTAAATAGGATCCCCAAGATACATAAGTGACGTAAAGTGACTTTCTCACTTGTCTCCATTGTACTTCCCATTTTTAAAAGTTAAAAATTCCACATATTAGGTACCACTTATTGAGGGGAGTCTAAGCCCACACATGAGAGCGAGTGCTAGAATATTGATTATATAAAGAAATTCAACATTTTCTAATAGTTAAGTTTTTAATAGTAGCGATAGTTTATTAAAAGCAAATAAAGGTAAATCCCTAAATTAAATAAGTTCTACCAAATATCAATTAGGCTCAACTGGCAGTGGGTCTCCATCATCCAGCCAAATCGGAGGCTGCATCTGTGTTTACACCAGTTAGGCATTAATACAATCTAAAAAAAAAAAAAAACTGTATTAAAACATTTCCATTTCAAATTAGATTTCTTTTTCCTTCTTACATTGATTTGGAGTAATATAGGATATAGATCCATGTAGCACTGGTCATATATATTAGGTCCATACAACTGTCTTCGGCAGGGTTTTCATCTTGTTAGCAGCCCGGCTGGGAAATTTTCATAGCAAAATCTGGTTTTCTGTCATTTATTTGAGTTTATGATGAAAAAAATATATAACTGTTCCTTAGCCTTGCGGTCATAGTCATAGATACTTGACATTAGATTAGATAATTAATATTGTATGCATTGTTCAAATATTTGTGTATGGTTAGCATATGGTTTTTAGAAATTTGCTTGCAATATAGGTGAAGAAACTTGCTGCACAAACTATTTGTGCCCCTACAACTTTGCTTTAAGGAGTAATTCTTAGGTACTTCCAGAGCACAGAGAATGGTGCTCCCTCCTCTCACATTCATGGTGGAGTCCACTCATTAAATTCATAGTGGGGTCCACCATGAATGTGAGAGGAGGGGGCACCATTTCACTATACTCCGGGACTACCTAAGAATTTTCCTGCTTTAAGACATAACTTTTTGTGCATGCGTGTGTATTGTGGGGGGATATAGACATAGAGAGAGATTTTTAAGACATACCTTTTTGTGCATGCGTGTGTGTGGTGGGGGAGGGGGGATATAGACATAGAGAAAGATACAGATTTTGCAGGTGTAAACTAGTACTTGCTAATTAACAAATTCCAAGTTGCTCCTCTTCCAACGTCTCTTTTATTCTTTGTGGTCTCCGTTCCTAGTGTTTCTTTCTTCTAACAAGGACAGGAACAACTAAAATGTAGCTCAAGTCAAGAAAAATCCAAACTTGCAAATAAGCAGGAAAATTGTTGATTTTCTAATTGGAGTTGGAGTTGGGTTTACATATCTTTTCAGAGTGGTTACTGGCTATGATTGTACTGCTGCTATATCATTTAAAGTGGTTCATAGACTAGAGGATAATGACATAACTCAGCTTCAAAGACTAAAAGCAAGAGATACACAAACTGTGAAATTAACTAAATACTCTTAGTTTTCTTTTTCTTTTTTTGCCTCCTCAACTCACAATATCCAGGCCATAATTAGTATGTCCACAAGCATGAGCTTGGAAATTTGCCATTCTTAATTTGAGTACAAATTAAAATCCTTATTAGGACTCTCTTCTTTACCAAGTTTTCTTTTTTTTTTTCTCTGATAGGACTCTTCTTTACCAAGTTGTTATTTGCTTCCGGATGCAGCATCAACAAGCATGAAGCTGGTGTCTTTTCATTTTCTATGTACTACTGGTTATGGACAAGGGCAACAACTTACACTTGAAACTTGGGGTTTATGTAGATCAAATTTAGACTTAAAGAGAAAGAGTACCTTGCATCAAAATATTAGTGAAAGACTTGAGTTAAACTTTACGTGTGCAGTTGAATCTTGACAGAAAAACTGAGTGTGACACACTGAGTCTGTGACTCGTGCCTGCTTAAGTCACAATTGACAATGACTTACAATCATTTATCTTGTGACCTTGTCGTATTCTCTAATATGCCGCATGCTCTTCTTTATTGATATTAAAGCATCATTTTGAGGATTATACCTTTGTTCCAATAGCAAAGGATACATTGTATAAAGGAAATAGTGTAAATAGTGACTTTTAGTTTGGTAGGTCATGGTTCTTTCAAATTTTGTTTTATACGCCATACGTTGAATACTTTTCAAGTTTATCAAAATGATGAATTAAGCAGAAAACCTGAAGCCTGAGCAAATAACAGCTTCAGTTGGCGGAATAATAGTCTCTCTTTGGTCGTTTGGTTCAGTTCTTTTTTTTTTCCCATTTATTTTACAAGATAGAAATTTTACTAACCTAATTTTAGTATATATGCAAGGGCGTAGCCAGGATTTCTAACTTGGGGGGGGCCGAGTTATAGTATTTATACAATAATCATAATTCATAAATATATTGAATACAAAGTTATCAAATCTAATTTATCCATAAATTGTATAATTCACTGTAGACATACATAATATCCAAAAAATATATATATTTTGCATGACGATAATCTTTCATAGAATAAAATTAATCTATTATCATCAAATTATGAATTCTAAATGTTGCTACAGGCATCTTAAATTTAGCCACCATCATCAAATCATTAAAGAAGAACATTTTGCATTTAAAAAAAAAAAATTTATTGCTACAAGTGTCCTAAATTTTAAATTACTTATATCTTTAATATGACTCAAGAATTAACCTAAAAACAACCTTAATTTTTTTTCTCAATTATATAGATGTTACTCACATTAAAGAAAAACAAATTCCACTATTATTTTAAGCAACATCTACTTTATCATTCATATTATTTATTTTTAAAATATTTTAATGAATTATACCCCAACACAAACCCACATCCTCACACACTTCCAAGTTCACTACTCTACTATAGCAGCAATGAGATAGAAAAAAAAAGGAATAGATATGTTTTTACTAGCTGTGAGGGTTTTCAAGTTTGTGTGACTGTGTTGAGATAAGCTTTGTTTTGTTAATATTAACTAAACAATGAGGCTGGCAGCAATATTGAGGAGAAAAAAGCAAAAGGCACGTAGCAATATTGAGAATGAGAATGAGAATGAAGAGGAAAATGTAAAAACTCTGTTTTGAAATGGGCTAATATCTATCTATTCTATTTGTAGAGAGTAGGTCATTGTCCACTAGATTAATTACAAGTCTTTGGATAATTGGGGAGCTCAACTATTCTTTTATTTGAGGAGAAGTTTTACCTGTCAGACAAAGTTTAAGTCTTCTGAACAAATGGAGGGGCCGGTTATAATATTTTGAGGGGGCCTATATCTTTTTGCTATATATGCTCTTGAGAAAATTTAAAATTTGGGGGCCCCCCCCAAGGAGCAACGTGGCTCCGCCCCTATAGATATGTGTGTAAAATTCCTTAAAGACTTGAACTTGAACCCTAGTCTTTATGCCTCATCCCATAAGAACCTTTTTCTTGTAGAGTGATTATCATGCTAAAGATATATATTTTTTTTTAAAATTTATTATTATTATTTTTTTAATCTTTAAATCTGTCTGCACCTAAAAATTATTAACTTTCCAAAAAATTTTGATGTGTCCGTGTCAGACACGCCATTATACTCTATATGCATTTCTTCGATATGTTGGGTGGATTTTTTTTTTTTTTTTTTTTTTTTTTTAAGTTCTTTGATTTTAGATATATTTTTAAATATTTTGATATCTTATTATAGCTATTGTTTATTTTGAAAACATATCATATGTCTAGAATAATAAAATAACACAAAAATATTATTTTGGTTTATACATTTTAGAGTCAAAGTCAATTTGATTTCTACATCTTGATGGCAGTGAATTTGATTTATATAATTTTTGCATTGCAGTTAATTTAGTCCCTAACGTTAACTCACTAATAAAAATGCTTATGCGGCAAATGGTGTGCACAATTGACACACTTAAGCTGACGATGTGCCATGTCATGTTATGTCCATATTAGACTATTAGTATCCGTGTCTTGCTCCTTTTGGACACGCACATTTTCTTTCTTAAATTTTTTTTTTTTTTTTTTTTTTTTGAGAAATAAGCACATTTTCTTTCTTAAATTGCTTCCCTAATTTATATCCATTGTTATCAAAGTCTATATACCATAAGAGTACCATTGCACACCCTTGGTGCGATGGTCACTCCACAGTATAAGTGCTTGTGGGGGGCAAGGGGCGGAGTTCAAGTCTTCAGGAGAGAGCTTCACACACACATATACATTTAAATTAGGTAGAGTAGAAATTATATCTTGTATAAAATATATATATATATATATATATATATATATACACCATAAGAGTTCAATGTTACCATTATAATAATAACTTGCTTTATTTTTTATTTTGATAATAAGATAATAATAACTTGCTTTATTAAAAAAACAGTTTGGCTAAATATCATGCCATATATATTAAAGTAAAATGAAATGTTATAAACACGCAAACCTAAGCCACCTGGCCAAATTCGACGGTGTTTATTGAACAAAAAGTTGGATAATCTAAGTGTTTATTTCACAAAGACCTAGATAATCTAGTCGTGTACGACAAGAAAATTGGATCTCAATAATTTTTTATTATTATTATTATTCTGTTTTTAATTTGCTTATTTTGGGGTTATGTTTTTTTTTTTTTTTTTTTGGGTTTAGCTCACTGATACTTTTTTAATTGAAATTTCTTTTTGATTTAACGAGAATCTATCACATCATCCACTTTAAAACTTATTACCACTTGTCATTGTATATTTAAAGAAAAGTGACATGTCTAATTATAAAAGTAGTAGAAGTAAGCTAAACCATTTTTTTTAAGAGAGTTTTAACCTATAGCGTCTCACCAGACTAAGTTATCAATTGGTTTTTGGTGTAGGTAGGGGCTAAACTCTAAATCTCTTATTTAATTATAAGAGACTTTACAAGTTGAACTAACTAGAATACACTATTTTGGGGGGTTAGTACAGAGGCACCAACTCAAAGTTCAAGTCAGATAACCGGTAATAATAAGCACACAATTAGAAAGTATAATTTTAGAAATATGGTTAATGGGTATCATTTCAAATGTTATTTCAGCATATTCTCAGTGCTTACTAATACTGCAATTTTAGACAGATGGGTATCATTGCACCACAAAGAATCACAAGTGCTATGTTAGCATATTCTCTCAGTGGTTAGCACAAAAAGAGTTGGATATTCTTTTACTGATCCTGCTTTGGTATATGCCTTGTTCGTGTCACAGTTGTGGCTTCCACGGGACCTAAGTGACACCCATTAACCACTTGACCGAATCACCCTCATGTCCATTCCTATAAAATATGCTTTTTGATGGACCATTTCAAGGTTGGCCCATGTGCCAGCATAGATGGAAAAACCTTTAAGCTTACATAATAATTAATTAGTGTGATTAAAAACTTCATTAGCAGAAGTGAAAATCAAATAAAACTTTGTTTACTAATTTGTGCCACATTGAAAAGCCCAACTTTTGGACAGATACACGTAACATTGTAAGGGTAATTCAGACATTCTACTTTGGAGCTAGGACCACGTAAAAGTTGGAATCTTCATTAAAAATATAACCACAAATTGTTTATTAAACCATTTAACTTGTCTCACACACACACACACACACACTATCAAAATTCAAAATCCACATAACATCTAAATAAGTTAAAGTTTATTTTACCAAGAGCTTGCTTAAAATGGGTTTATTCAACACTTCTATTAACCTATAAAACCATTACTTTGGACACTTGTCTCCATCATATGTAAGCAACATGGAAAACCCGTGTCACAGTATGTGACCAAAGCCATCTTAACCATGTTTCAGGTCAGAACATTTGTACTTCGGAAAAACTATAAAAACCGCTACGTTGTCCTTCAAAACTTCTCTCTCGTTCTTCACAATCCAAACTCTCTCTCTTTCTGTGTGTGTGTTTTTTTCTTAATAATTGTCTCTTCCAAAAGCACATGCAAAAGGTGAAGAGTTTGTGTTTGCGTGAAAGAAAGTTGTTGATATGTCAACGGAGAGGCTTATTGCCAATGGTGTGGTACAGTCAGAGGGAGTTATGACCAGGTCTCACTCAGCCAGGCAATGTGGTGAAGCTGTGTGGATCTTTGAGGAGTTGCCAAAGGCAACTATCTTGTCAGTTTCACGGCCTGAAACTGGGGATATAAGCCCCATGCTTTTGTCTTATACAATTGAGTTTCAGTACAAACAGGCAAGCACCAACTCTATCTCTGTCTATCTCTTTGGCTCTCTATCTATCTGGGTTTTTCTTCTTTAATGGATTTATGCTTTGTTTGCTGAGAAAATGTTGGAAAAGACAGAAAATTGGTACCTGGGGTGTTATGTTGTTTTGTGGTTTTTGTTGTTTTTGGGGGGTCTAACATGAGGAAAAGCTTAGAGTTTTATTAAGTGTAGTTGTGTGAAGGCATAGATTGATTGTGGGGCTTTCTATGTTTCTTTTTTTTATATTTGTATGTTATATATATGGCAACTTTGTATGTTTATATAAGTACATATATAGCAACAAAAAAGAGATCAGTTGAATTGAAATTCTGGGTTGTGTGTAACTGCAAAACTGACAAACAATGATGAATTGGGAATCTGGCAATTTTTTTGGTTTATAATAGGACCATATTAGATTAATTGAGGCACTGCAAGTTTTGTTTTTCCTTTCTTTCTTTGGCTCTGCTATCGTTGTTGTAATGAGATGACTAAGATTTTGAATCCTTAGCAGCAAGAATGTGGTTTGTTATTGACCTTAAGAACTTGGGCGAAGTTTCCTTGAGGAGAATATTGCCCTTTAAAAATTTTCCAGGAGAAAAAAAAATGATAAATGCAATTTAAATGAAAATTTTCTGTTTGATTAATGTTGAAAGTGATGATTTTAATTGGAATTGGGGGTTAGTCATTATAGAATCATTTTATAAGTTACAAATAAAAGAAAAGGCCTAGTTTGGTTTATCTAGTGCAGTCTTTGGCCTTCTGGTTTGGATTTTTTTTTTTTGAAAAGTATTTATATTATTACGAAAATTCTCATGCAATCTTTGCTCCCTCTTAATGTTATCTTAAGCGAATTTTAAGTCTCATATTCATTTGAGCTATATGATTTGTTCAATATTGTATCATAAGATTATGCCCTGCTGCAAGATTTTTGCAATTAATGACTGCATTTGTATTGAACAGTTCAAGTGGAGTTTAGTGAAGAAGGCATCACAAGTTCTCTATTTACATTTTGCTTTGAAGAAACGTGCATTTATTGAGGATTTATATGGGAAACAAGAGCAGGTTGATTTATTATACATCACACATCCTTATCATTTTTTAACATTTCTTGATCAGTAGGCTTGCCCTTCATTTTTTGTTGTTTTCATTATTAACTCCTTATATTTGAAATTTGATCTTGCAATAAATGTAGATTTGCAGTAAGGGTTTAGTTTTGATGAGTTCCATTCTCTTTATTGTGTACCTTTTTTTTGTCATAATTATCATTTAACTTCTGATTTTAACTTTTCATGAAAGGTTAGAGAATGGCTTCAAAGCTTAGGAATAATGGATCACACGGCAGTAGTGCAAGATGATGAGGAACCTGATGATGGAGCTGTTCCTTTGCATAATGAAGAAAGTGTTAGAAACAAGTGAATTTTAATCCTATATTGTCTGTTATGTTTAGTATTTCAAACCAAATATAAGCCCTTTCTATTATAGTTGTTGTTCTTGTCTCTTTTGGAGCCTAAAAAAGGAGGTTTCTGGGATTTTGGTTCATTATGCAGAAATGTTCCATCCCTTGCTGCTTTGCCAATAATTCGCCCAGCGCTAGGTGGGCAGCAGTCCATTTCAGACAGAGCAAAGGTTTCAATGGAGGGCTATCTGAATCATTTTCTGGGGAATATGGATATTGTGAATTCCCGAGAGGTGAGCACTTAATAATTTCTTTTCACTTGGATTATGATCTTTTTTAATGGTTGGATTAACTAATAACCAGTCATATTCACCTTTGAAGAAAAATTATTGGGGTTTGATGGTTTTTTATATCAATAAAAACAATGTATATTATATATTTTAGGTTCAGGTCTTTCCTACATTACACATCACATATTTTACATGTGAATATGATTACTGGCTTTTATTTTTTTTATTTGACAGAAAGATGATTTCTTTAAATTCGCACTCCTTAGCTACTTTGCAAGGAATGTGGGTTGTGTATATCAATGTACCCTTTTCCAGGTTCTGGTTTGGTCATTTGACAGTTATGCCTGCTTCTACAGAAAGCCCAAAAAGCCATTCTTGATAAACTCTAGGAACATGGATTTGGCAAGACTTCTATTTAATTATTATTGGGAGTGGCGTGGGATGTGTGTGGAGGGGGATCTGGATTAGGCAACACTCTTTTTGAACTTGAAATAAAGGAAAAGAGTTTGACAACACTTAATTACTACTGAAATTATTGTTATTTGTCCATTGATGTTTCTTTACTGGCTGCTTATAGCATTTATCATGAGAAGTGCTTTTGGATTGTAGGTCTGCAAATTTTTGGAAGTCTCCAAGCTATCATTTTTACGGGAGTATGGTCCAAAGTTGAAAGAAGGTTATGTAATGGCGAAGCTTCCAGGGGTTGACTCAGATTTGGACTGTTGTAAGCATTGGTTTGGTTGGTGCCAACACAATTGGAAAAAGGTTTGCTTGCTGAACTTTTATCCTTGTGACCAAAATTTTTTTTTTTTGGGGGGGGGGGGGGGGGGGGGTGTGGGGGAGGAGAGAGAGCTTGTGATGACAATTAAGATTACAGTTTTGTTGTAACAATGCAGCGCCAGATGCACAGCCCTATCCCATATGTAATACAAACAATCCAGACTCGTTGGAATAAGTTGCTCAGCTGGAAAACTTTCATATAATGCATCTTAAATTTGGAATATACCAAATGCTCAAGACTATAGTTGTTTAGTCATCACTTTGATTTTTTGTTTTAGATGTGTCTGCATTCACTCTCCAGCTACAGCTAATAAGTTTGTTATTAGGTTTTATGGCAAATATAACTTAATAACACCAAATGTTGAAGATGACCTTATATTAGGTTTTTTGGGATCTTTATACGCTGGCTATATAAGAGTTCAATGAAAATTGTTAGACTAATGGTCAAATGATTAAATTCACTATTTTCTAATAATTTAAGCTTTAAAGATAAGTGGTAGTTTATCTATCGGAGCAAGTGATCTTGAGTTCGTACCTTGTCTCCACACTACATCCTATTTAAAGTTAAAACTTCACTTGTTGGTCCACTTATTCGAGAGGAGTCTGGCCCACACTTGAGGGGGAGTTTTAAACTAATGGATAAATAATTAAATTCACCATTTCCTAATATCTTAAGATTTTGGGATAAGTAATAGTTTATCAAAAATATCTCACACTAAAGAATAATGGGAACGGGAACTGCACTAGGGATTGGAGAACAAATTATCATCCTGACCAAAGGCTACCATATAGTTTCCTCCTCATTGGATATATATACATGCTAACTAATCCAACAGTCTCCCCTATTTAGTTGGTGAATGGTTCCTTTAGGTTTAGAATGGAAAATTTGGGCCATCAGCACCCTCTCATTTGATCTTTCAAATATTTTCTGTCCTCTACACATTGAAGCCTTAATTGCTTTCAAATAGCTCACTTGGTTAATTTATATGCACAATGTACCAGCTCAATCATACATATCTTGGTCTTAGCATCCAGTAATTAATTTGTTTACACCATTTGCCAAAAATGCAAAGAATTTTACAATGCAATAAAGCCCACTTAGAATAATATCAAATTTTGTTTCCTGCAACCTATGTCATTTCTGGTTACTTATTAAACTATAATTTAGATTATTATTCATGCTTTATCTGCATGCAGGTGTGGGCTATTTTAAAGCCTGGATTCCTGGCTTTGCTGGATGATCCTTTTGACACCAAACTCTTAGAGATAATTGTTTTTGATGTACTGCCAGCCTCCAGTGGAAATGTGAGAACCCAAGTACATTTAGCAAATCATGTAAAGGAACATAATCCTTTACGTTATTCATTTAAGGTGAGTGAGCTATTTTTATCTTTACTTTTCCAACCCTTAAAAACTCTAATTATGATGTTACTTTTGGGTTGATACAGTATTTGCTTCTGGTTGACTTCTTTTGAACATTTTTATTTAGTCTAATGAAAAATGCTTTCTGATAGTTGTGGTAATCTATCTCTCAAGCAATTGAACTATGTGCTGCGACAAAATTAGATAGTATAAGAAATTGAACCAGTACAAGGCCAATTTCATATCTATAAGGTTGTGTGGTTTTGAATGTACATTATTTTTCTGATTGTTTTCTCGTAAAATTCTTTAGAAGTGTCATAAATAATATAGAAACATATTTTGTTGATAGCAGTTAGTTTCAATTGACCTTAAAGAAATCGATTCTAATAAACATTTGGAATTATTGAAGGTTACTTGTGGAGGTCGGAGTACAAAGTTAAGAACCTCAAGCAGTGTTAAAGTTAAAGAATGGGTTACAGCAATCAATGATGCTGGTCTAAGGCCTCTAGAGGGTTGGTGTCATTTTCACCGTTATGTTTCCTTTGCTCCTCAAAGAGGCTTGACAGAAGATGGGAGCCAAGCTCAATGGTTCATAGATGGGCAAGCAGCCTTTGAAGCAATTGCTTCTTCAATAGAGAACGCAAAATCAGAGGTTTATTTTATTTTTCCTCTGTATTAACACAGAATTCATTCAATTCATTCTATTGTCTATTTCTTTATACAGAATTTAAAATTGTATGCAGATATTCATTACTGGCTGGTGGCTTTGCCCAGAACTGTATTTAAAACGCCCTTTCCCTAGTCATCCTTCCTCCCGGCTTGATGCATTACTAGAAGAAAAAGCTAAGCAAGGGGTTCAGGTGCAAACACAAATAATTCTTCCTTATTCTTGATAATGTACTATTTTTTATTGGGGTGTTCTTGATGTTTATGTCTACTTTTAGGACCTGGAAATATATATATATATATATATTTTTTTTTTTTCTCCTAATACATATAATTTTGCTATAGTCTCATATAAAGCCAAAAAAATTTCTGGAACAAATTAGCATTGATTGTATCATGGTTCTCATAAATTTTAATCAATATAAACTAAATATTTATTAGTGTTTTAAATTATGCTGTAGTTATACAGTCAAACTGCAGACCCAGGCCATTTTATCATATTTGAAAAGCTGCATCTCAGGATGATGGAACTCATAGACAAGTGCTTGTGTGTGTGTGTGTGTGTGTGTGTGTGTGTAAATATTGTTCTTGAGAAAAGTACTTAAAAGTAGGATGAATTTTGTAAATGAAAGTGTTTTGGCATCAGTCAGTATCTGCTTTTGTTATGAAGGGATGATGGTTGGATGTAATCTTGTCTGGTCATTAATTTCATATTAAAGTTGATAACATTCAGTTGTTATGTGCATTTTAGGTTTCATTGCCATTTTACTATGTATAAATGGTATTAGAAAGAACTCTTTTTGTAGTCATCTATCCTCTCCTATTTAGTGCATTCATGTGTTATACACTGATTTTCTTCATTGACTAAGAGTTGCAAATGCTTGCAACCATGACTATTTGAGGTTCATCCTTGTTAGGATAATGGTTAAGTGATTAAATTTACCGTCTTCTAACAACTTTTGGGACAAGCAGTAGCTCATCATGGTATTAGAACAGGTGGTCCTGAGTTAGAATCCTATCTCCACTCTCTCCCATTTAAAAAGTTAAAAATCTCCAGTCTTAGGCCCCACTTACCAAGGAGTAGTTTGGACCCACACATGAGGAGTGTTAGAATAATGGTTACATGATTAAATTCACCCTTCTAATAGCTTAAGCTTTTGAGATAGATAGTTTATCACTTATGATTCAACTTTAAGCTGAACTTCAATGTTTGATATCTTTCTCTATTATTTTTATTATTTTTTTGTTATATCTTTATTATTTTTTCTTCCTAATTCTGTAATACATTCTGCCTATTTTGTGTATGTCTATTCAGATTTACATTCTTCTTTACAAGGAGGTACCTATTGCTTTAAAAATCAATAGTATGTACAGTAAGAAAAGGCTCCTCAACATTCATGAGAATGTGAGAGTACTGCGTTATCCAGACCATATCACCACTGGCGTTTATTATTGGTATGCTGTGAATGGATTGAACTCACTAAGCATTCTTATTGACATATATATTTCTTCCTATACCTAGCAATTAGAATTAGTTCAGTTTCTTGCTGATGCTCATAAAGTATTTCTGGTTACATACAGGTCACACCATGAGAAACTTGTTATTGTTGATTACCAGATATGCTTTATTGGAGGATTAGATTTATGCTTTGGCCGTTATGACACAAATGAACACAAAGTAGGTGATTGCCCTCCTCTTATATGGCCTGGAAAGGACTACTATAACCCAAGGTATTTTATCTCTCTGATTACCTTTAAAATGATTCATAGCATTTTGTTGTAGAAGTTTTAATACTAATTATACTTAGGGCACATTTGGTACACTGAATGAGGATTATGACAGGAATGATAATCATTATTACTGGGAATAAAATATGTTGTAATGAAGTAACTAAACCCATTTTATGGTACAAATATTATGCAGTAGCTCTTTGTAGATTTTCTAAGTATCTTCACAATTGTGCCAGTGATATATTAAACTTTCAACATGACCTGTAATTTGTAAAGATTAGTGTCTTCTAAACATGTTGGGACTAAGGTTTGGTTATTGTTATTTTTACTGTAATGTTTTTTTTTATTATTAAATAGTGAAGGGAGGAAATTTTCGTTGGCTAAAGTAATTAGAGAAATCCAATACTAAGAAGCTACAGATTTTGGTCAGTGATTTATAAGTTATTAATCATGTTCATTGCTCTTTTTGGGGTTTTTTTTTTTTGGTGAGCGGGTGTAGAGAATCTGAACCAAATTCTTGGGAAGACACGATGAGAGATGAATTGGGTCGTAAAAAATATCCTCGTATGCCATGGCATGATGTCCATTGTGCTCTTTGGGGACCACCTTGTCGCGATGTTGCTAGGCACTTTGTCCAGCGCTGGAACCATGCTAAGGTTAATCTTCTGCTATTTATTTTTCCTGTCTTTTTTTTTTTTTTTTTTTTGGGTATAAATGACATGGTAAAGCAATTATCCAGAGAAACAAAGCTCCAAACGAACAAACAATTCCACTACTCATGCCTCACCACCACATGGTCCTCCCTCATTACATGGGAAGTAGAAATATAGATATCAAACACAAGAACTCAGAAGAAAACCTGAAAGGCATCAAAAGGGAGGATTCTTTTACCTCACCTGTGCAAGATATTCCATTGCTTTTACCTCAGGAAGCTGATGGACTAGCAGCTTCTACTGTAGACTCAAAGTTATATGGCCTGGACATGAATCAGAATCTTCTTGATCAGCCAAAATTTGAACCATTGGTTCCAGATTCACAAACTAAAGGCTCTGTAGATGACCTTGACTCTATGCATCTTCAAAGTGAAATGGATTCAGATGTGGTGGCAGACTATAGCATGAACACATCAGATGAGGGGTTGGAAAGTCCCAATGAAGGCGATCATGATGACTGTGTTGGTCCACGTACTGCATGCTACGTTCAGGTTAGCTTTGCCTTGTGGATTCTATGTAAAAGTGAATTTTCCTAGGAAGTAGGAGATCAGATTATTTTTCATGGAAAGTCTTAGCCATCCACTTCTGCAAAGCACCAAGCATCAAAATATATTTCCTTCATGCAGACTAGTCAAATCTGTATCCCCTTTTTAGCAATATCAACATTGTCAATGCAAGGTAATGATAGATATTATAAAATGTCGCACTATATGCTTAGCATTTTGTACCACCACCAAAACACTATAACCCACAAAACAGGAATAGAAGACCGTCTTGTGATAGGAAGTCCAAGCATATGCCTGTGTATTGTAATTTTCTACTTTCATCCTGATGTATCTCAATCACACCCACCTACCCCCATCTCCCCCCCCACATATTTTTTTTTAATCTTTTATCTTTTTTCTTATTGAATAAATATGTTGGCTACAGGTTATCAGAAGTGTCAGCCAATGGTCTGCTGGAACAAGTCAACCTGAAGATAGCATTCATAGTGCTTATTGTTCTCTCATTGAGAAAGCAAAGCATTTTATCTACATTGAGGTAACAGAACCTTGTCTAATATTGAACACTTTTTATTTATTTATTTATAATTATGACTGAGTTAATAATGAATTGTATCTCCCATGATCCTACCTAAGATATAAAACTTGGTCCTGCTTAAAATTTTAAGTTGCACACAGCATGTTGATATGGTAACTGGTGGAATATTGAGAAAAATGGTAGTCAGCAGAACCCTTTGATCATCTTTTACAGACAGCGTTTGACAATCTTTACTGTTTCTTGCTTCCAGAATCAATTTTTCATATCAGGTCTTTCAGGAGATGAGATGATTCAAAACCGTGTCCTGGAAGCATTATACAAGCGTATTTTGAAAGCACACAAAGAACAGGAGTGTTTCAGGGTCATTGTTGTAATACCACTCTTACCTGGCTTCCAGGTACTTCTTCTTGGTTTTATTTCCTAAAATTTAATAATAAATTTAGATACTTAAGCCTTTTCTTCTGTCATGAATTCTCATTACAGGGGGGTCTGGATGATAGTGATGCAGCAACTGTTAGAGCTTTAATGCATTGGCAATATCGTACTATTTCAAGAGAAAAGCACTCAATACTGCATCATCTAAACGTTTTGCTTGGTCCTAAAACCCATGATTATATTTCTTTCTGTGGTCTTAGATCATATGGTAGACTTTTTGATGGTGGTCCAGTGGCTACAAGTCAGGTAATGTCTAGCATCACATGCCTCTATTTTATGAAGCCTTTTGTCTCCTGATCTAGCACATTGGCAATGCTACATGCACATATTATTTTTTTGAAAGGTTGCCACAGACCAACTGAGGCAAGATAACCTCTTTATGGGTTGAGGTTTTGTCTCATCCCAAAATTGCTCCTCTATACTCAACAAATGAGGCCTAGATTAATACTCAAATCAAGATTTTTTTTTTCATTTTTCTTTTTCAAACAGTTATGGTTCCCACAAATATTTAGCTTGTTTTTCATTGCAGATTCTCATTCTTATGTAGGTTTATGTGCACAGCAAATTGATGATAATAGATGACCGCCTGGCCTTGATTGGATCGTCCAATATAAATGATAGGAGTTTGTTAGGATCAAGAGACTCTGAGGTATTATTTAGACTCAAGGACTACTTTTCTGATCATATAAAGTAGTACATATTTGGAATGTCTTTGCTAGAGTTATTCCTTGTTGATTTATGACAAGAATAAAGCTGTTACTCTAGATATAGAAATTCCTGAGAGCTGTGATGCTTCATTCATCTGTTAACTCAAATCATTAAACAAAAATGCAAGTTTTTTTATTTTTATTTCTATTTTTTATTATTTTAAAACAAAATAATAGATATAACTGTGGAAAAAAATAGTATTGGTGATATCCCTGGTTTTTTGTCAGAATAATATAGTAAAAGGATTTTTTTTTTTTTTGAGTTCTTTTTAGAGAAGGAATAGGTTTCTCCTAGCAATCTATCTGGTTTATTTTATATATAAGTAACTTTCTTTTGGATTATGCAGCTGATACCATTGCCTCGTTTATTGGAAAAATTAGGTGGGTGGGGTGGGAAGATATCTTCTTCTTTGTGCAGCATTAATTAAAAAAATGCTATCAGGAATATTGTTCTGTTAGATACAATTTGGAGAAAATAATACTTCAATAAACTCTAAAACAAGAAGTCAAGTCTCTTCAATTCTTTTATATGAAGGTGTCACTGTAATCCTTTGATTATTTTCTCATTTTGTCAGAAAGAAAAGGAAAGGACAATTTGACTCTAACATTGCTGTTTCAGATTGGGGTGGTTATTGAGGATAAAGAATTTCTTGATTCATCTATGAATGGAGAGCCTTGGCGGGCTGGAAAATTTGCATATAGTCTTCGGTGCTCTCTGTGGTCTGAGCACCTTGGTATCCCGGCTGGAGAGGTTAGTAACATTGACCACATATGACTGTTTCTACACTCCCTTGATTCCACAAAACTTTGTAGGCAATATTTGAAGGCCTACTTGTGGATAAAACTGAACTGGATTCTTTATTCTTTACACTATAACTCCATTATCATTTGTAGTTCATGCATATATTCATAATTCATCAATTAAATTGTGATGTTATATGGTGCACTCACACTATATGCTCTCTTTTTTCAGACCAGTCAAATCTGTGATCCTGTAGCAGACTCCACATACAAGGATCTGTGGCTAGCAACTGCAAAGGTGAGATTGGCCAGATTTTGGGAAAAAGATTCTGTTAGTTTCTTTGGGGTGTATGTTGTATTTTGTGTTGTATTTGTAACCATCCATTATTATATTAATGCTCTGATGTGCATGTATGAATTGTAATCATACTCACATGCACACGTGTGCAGGCAAAGACATACACATGTACAGTTTTACCTAAATATTTTATTTGAAAATTTCTGGCAGAATTTGACCTTGACATGGTAGGAATTTTCATATTTTCTAAGGAGCAAAAGCCATTTTCTAGGTTGAATGACTACTTTATTCACCAAGCAACTCATGGAAGAAATTAGACTTCTAGCTATTACAGATTTACAGTGTAGTTTCTATTGCAAGATATGTTTCTTTTGTGCTATATGTACTGTAAGAAATCTTAATGCGGGACACTAGGCAGTCTCAATCATTGCTTTATGTTGCTTCTCATGCACCTAATGAACATGCTATAATATGTGACAGGAAAATACCATTATCTACCAAGATGTCTTTTCTTGCATTCCCAATGATCACATACATTCCAGGTAAGATACAACCATGATTGCTCTTTCCTTTTTAGTGTACCCTCTGCTCTCTCATATGTTTATAACTTTATATAATTTTGCTATCGAACACAGGGCTGCTCTCAGGCAAAGCATGGCCCATTGGAAGGAGAAACTTGGCCATACCACTATTGATTTAGGAATAGCCCCTGAGAAGCTGGAATCCTATGAGAATGGAGAACTCAAGTTAACAGATCCATTGGAGAGATTGAAGTCTATTAGGGGATTTCTTGTTTCCTTCCCTTTAGATTTCATGTGTCAAGAAAACAACATGAAACCAGTATTCAATGAGAGTGAGTTTTATGCAGCTCCTCAAGTATTTCATTAAGTATAAGGGGGCGAACTCCAAGGGATTCCTCCCTGTAAGTACTTGGTGTATGTGGGGTGAGAGTACTACACACATTCAGAAGAATAATCAAGTGCTCAAAGAGCTCTAGAAACTTTCATTAGCAAAAAAAAAAAAATTACCTACCATTGTAGATAATTCCTTTATGGGATAGAAAACATGTATGCACTAACAGAAACCACTAACAGAAAATTGATGGCACTGATAAGATTTCTAGAAATGTGTCAGTGTCATGTAAAGTTACTCAAATGCCACATTGGCTATCTCTGTACAGCTACAACTACTAGTTGTAAAAAAAGAAAATGTACATACATTCTTTTTTCATTTATTGAAGAGTAAACATATTCTTTGTAAGATATTCAATCATATATAAGTTTTTTCATTTTTTTTATTATTCTATGTACTTGTGCTGGAGTTATCACTCTGCGAAATGATCCTTCAAACTTCTTTTTTATTTTATTTTATTTTATTTTTATGTGAACTTCAAACTTCCTTTAGTACTGATGTGTTCTTGAATTTTATTGGTTAGTGCTCATAAGAAGACTGTCATTTTGGTTTGGTAAATGTTGGTAAGCTCTCTGTTTGTAATAGAACCTGAAGTATAAGATATGGTTAAGAACTTGAGTAAAACTATATAACATTAAGGAAAATCTTCCTAAAACAACGACCCAATCATACTTTAGAATCAAGTATGATTGGATGGCTGTTAACTTTTTATACTAACTCGGGATTATTAACGAGGTTAAATTATTAATTTGATTCTTCAAGGTAAGAACTTTTTTGTTGATGATCTCTCGGGCCCTCATGATTTGGGCTTACTCATAGTGTGGGCTTGTTGTCAATTTAACGTGGCTGGATACAAAAAAAAGGGGTCCAAACACACATTAACAGTAAATACTCAAATTCTTTATTATTATTTTTTTATTCTAAAACTCTGTCTCTCCTATTTCCCATCTCTTTCTCCCTCTCTAGGACTGTAATTTGTCTGTATGTAAAATTAAGATATTCAGAATACACACTTTGGTCTTCACAAAGGGAGTTACTTAAAAAGGCCCAACAAACCAAGCCGACCCCATTTTTAGGCCCAAGTCGATCAAATTGATCTCATGATATCCCCTAGATAATAAGACCCATATGTGTTATGAGATAAAACTCTCACAAGACCACCTCATAACATTTTTTTTTCTTTTAGATTATAAAGCCACATGTACACCGCACCAAAATACACCAAAAAAAAAAAAAAAAAAAATTTACAATATTTTTTACAAAGAGTTGAGTTGACAAATTTTTATTAATTCTCGTATGAGCTAACCATTAACATCATTTTATTAATTAGTAATTACCACTACAACAAAATATGTTAAATTTTTTGTCTCTAGACTTTATCCAAAAGAAAGAGTAATGCACAAAAAAATTGACAACATTTTTTACTTGAGTTGACAAACTTTTATTAGATTTTATTTGAGCTCATCGTTAACATCTTTTTTCAAACTATTATTATCAATCAACCACATCAGTAAATGACAAAATTTTTGTAATTATAGACTTTCTTATAAAGAAAGAGTAGTACTCCTACGTATAAAAAAAAAAATTAACATTTTTCACACTAGTTTTTTTTTATAGGTTTTTTCTCACAAGTTGAATTGACACTAACATTAGTTTTTTTTACCTACTAGTCTACTACTAACAATTTGTCCAATTTTTTTTTTTTTTTTTTACCTACCTACTAGACTTTATCCTAAAGAAAGAGTAATGCACACAAAAATTGACATCATTTTTCACTTGAGTTGACAAACTTTAATTAGATTTTATTTCAGCTCATCGTTAACATCTTTTTTCAAACTATTATTATCAATCAACCACATCAGTAAATGACAAAATTTTTGTAATTATAGACTTTCTTCTAAAGAAAGAGTAGTAATACATACAAAAAAAAAAAAAAATTAACATTTTTCACACTAGTTTTTTTTTATAGGTTTTTTCTCACAAGTTGAATTGATACTAACATTAGTTTTTTTTTTTACCTACTAGTCTACTACTAACAATCTGTCCAATTGTTTTCTGATTTTTTTTTTTTTTTCTTCTCTATAATTTCTCCCAAAGAAAGCGTAATGCTACTTAAAAAAAAAAAAAAAAAAAAAAATAAAACTAATCCTCTAACTTTTTGTCTTTTTCATTTCAGTTTTTTAACTTTCAGTTTTGTCATTTCAGTCCTTTAACTTTTAATTGTTGTCAATTTAATATTCTGTTAAACTCCAGTTATGTCTTATCGTTAGTTGAGTCTAAACGACGTCATTTTGACTTTTTTTTTTAATAAATTTAAGAATTTAAAGAAAAAAAACTAATATTAAAAAAAAAAAAAAAAAAACCCGAGGAATCATTCCACACCCAAATCACTCACTGAAAAAGCTTGTAAATTTCCTACACACTTCTCAAACCAAATCCTCCACATTGTAAATCCAAAACACAACAACACAAAACTCCATTACCACTTTCAAGAAACTAGCTACTCATCAATCTCTCACAAAAAAGTTTCAGCTTTCTTTCCACCATTTCATGCAAAGATTCAATTTTTCAACATCCCATCTCTTCTAATGTCCAAGAACACTCCTAAAACTGAAGAAGACAATGGATCTGACCTTGACCCAACAAAAATCAAACCGTACACGTGGCCGTCTTTAAAAAACCCATGAAACTACCACACCCACAAAAACGCTCCGTTCGCCCTCTATTTAGCATTCTCCTCCTCATAGTCTTCGATGCCACCGTCAGCTTCAGCGCCATGCTCCGTCGTGCCGACGTCAACCTGAGCCTCAGCGCATGGTCCCCACAGAATAAAACCCCTGTCCTCAACTTCAACTCCACACTCCTCAAATACGCGTCCGTCGACATCTCCGAGCCACGTGCCAAGCAAGAGATAGAGCAACTGCTATAGGGCAACTTCGGAGCCAAGGCCGGTATCGAACCTTCTCCTCGTGGTGGAGATTCGACAACCACCAAGACCTCAGAGCAAGATCCTCTAATAGTATACCGGTCTTGCTTCGTTCGCCTTAGTTTTTTTTTTTTTTTTCTTTAAATTTCTAATTTTTTTATTTTTATTTTTAAAAAAGAGCTAAAATGACGTCGTTTTGGCTCAATTAACGACAATGCATAATTGGAGTTTAACGGAGTACTAAATTGACAACAATTGAAAATTAGAAAACTGAAATGAAATCGACTTAAAGTTAACTAAGGATAAGTTTTACATTTTTACAAAAAAAAAATATATATATATATACAATATTTTCACAAGTCACAACAACGGTGCCTTATTTTATTATTATTTTTTTAGAATTTATTTTATTTTATTCTTAGAATCAAGTACATTTACTTTTGTATAGACAACAGCGCGGCAATTCCCTTGTAGAACCTTGACTATTCCCAATTAAGCGACACTCACAGAGTAATCCCTCCCACATCCGACCAAACTGAGACAAAGGTATATACTTCACGTAACTTTGAAATTTCTTTGTATACTTAGGATTTTAGCATCTGGGCATTTGGGCTCTGTCAATTTTATGCCCACCTATGTTTGCATTTCACGGTATTTTGAATTGGGTGAATGGTTCTAAGGAAAAAAAAAATTGGTGCTTTATGATTAGTGTTCAGTCTGATATGTAAGCTCAAAATATGGGTTTGAAGCTAATGAGTTGTTGTTGGTACCTGTTTCTGTATTTCATGCTTTTTTGGAGATTGGGTGCTTTATTACTAGTATTTTTTTTGCTGTTGTTGTCCATTGTTGTTTTGTGCATTTTACAACTTTTGAGATGCTTGGTTTGAGTACACATTGCATGTGATTTTATGAGGCCTTCAACGCTTCCTTTGGTTGCTGAGAGAGACTCAGAAAGAGGCAGGAAAAGAAAGTGAAAATTTTGACTATCTAAAGAGTTAAAAGTTGATTTCTTTTCTTTTTCCTACATTGTCACAGCTGAAAATTCATGCATATAGTGTTGTATCTGGGATTTGGGGAGAGATGAAAGAGGAATATGAGAATATATATATATAGTTGTTTGAATCACTGGAAGCTTACTCTTGATCATGGATAGAGATTTTTATTTATTTTTTGAATGAATGGATAGAGGTTTTTTGTGGCACTTTGAATCAGTAGATAATATTCCCAGACTTCTAGGTGAGTGGAGAAGGGTGTTTGATTTCATAAACATGACTTTGAGATTTAGAGCTCAATGGCTGTCATTGTAGACTAGCTATGCATTAGACCTGTATATTTGAGAAATATGGTTGATAGGATTTTTAGCAGGAATTCTATATTAGAATTATGTACTGGATTTATATTTTGAAGTGTGAAAAGGGAGAGATGCTCAAATCTGATTTACCACCGCTTGATTATTTTAAAAATGAATATTAGTTATGTTTTCCTCTCATGAACTGTAATTCAGTTTTCAAAGAAATTCTCTACGTGTATAGAATGAACCATTTAGATGTGACTTCTAAGTCTAACATGTGATTTTGGCATTATTGTGTCTACCTTGCTTTTTCTTGATTGCAAATCTTTCGCCAAAAGAAATCTTTAAATGTTCTCTATGCGGGTGCGCGTGGTGTTGCTCATTATGGATAATATATCAGTTGTTAAATGTTAATTTGTACATTTTGATGTGTAATTGCATGTCTTCAACTTGCAGGGAGGATTTAATGCTTTTTTAACCAAGGGTCTGGCTTAATGGAATCATCTGCCATAAAATCTGGGGCTTTAGTGTCACTACAAGACGTACACCAGTCTTCTCCATTCTTCAAGCAAGGGGCATCACTTAGAGTTACTGGAAAGTAAGTGCTAAATTAGAGGGTTGTGTATGTCATCTGCATGAAATTTTATATGTATCTTCTTCCTCTAGTGTTTCCTTTCCATATGTATCTTGTTCCTGTGGTATATTCTTTTCCAGGTTTCATAAGCATTAGTAACAGGAATCAGGATCTACCTAAGGTTTTCTTAGGGGCCTTTAAATTCTGTGGATTGTTGGTTTATGGAATACAAAATTTAAATTTTGGTGTTCTTCTATTGTTTTCTTTATTGGATTTGAGAAATGAAAAGAAAGGAAAATTCAGGCCAAAGAGCTCTAGCTGAAATGGCAGCTCTTGGTCCTCCTCCCCTTGTAAGAACAAAGTGGACCTTGTGCATGTGAACTTACAAATAAAACAATTGAGAGATGATGGTAAATTAGGTAATGAATTTTTTTTTTTTTTTTTTTATAAGTGGTAATGAAAATTTTTAATGTGAGGACGATGACAATATTGGTTCAGGAGTAGTTGTGCATTGATTGAGGAGGTGTTCATAAAGGTGATGAGGTTGGTAGCAGTGATTTTATAGAAAAAGATGAAATGGAACTGGAGTGATAATAGAGATTTTGGAGAGATGTTGGTTGTGGCATTAGAGGAGACGGTGATGGTGCTGGTAATGGTTTAGTTGTGGTGTTATAAGTGTAGAGATGGTTGAGGCGAGGTGGGATTGGACTTGGGAGAAGTGGCCTAGCAGATTTTCTTGTGACTGACATGGTGGCAGTAGACTAGATAGTTATGGCATGGTGGTAGTTGGATGGTGGTTATAATAGTGATGGGTGAGATAGCACGGTGGCAGTAGCGGCATTGCTGTTGGTGGCAAGGTGGACATTATAACGATATCACTGGAAGGGGCAGCTTTGACATGGTAAAGGTGGTGGTGGTGGTGGTGGTGGTGACAATTATATATTACTGAAGGAGTTAACTAAAATGGTATATTGTTTGCAAAGGCTTAAGTGATACCAGGGTTTTGAAATTTAGCCATTAGGCCTTTATTCATAGTGGAAAAAAAAGGGATCTACGTAGAATAGTATATTATTTGTATAGGTGGATTAGGCTGGAAATATTTTCTTGCAAGTTGCAATTATCAAAAGACTGGTCTAGAAAGTTAATTTGTGGTGGCTTTGTTGCTTGGGGAAAAATGCCTTATTGATTGAGCATCTAATTGGAGGGAAGCAAGAGGGGTTTAAGGCAAAGAGAAGTCCCTGGGGAAGATCAAAGTAGGCTTTCTGAAGGTATTATTTGATTGGGTTTAGCCTTTTTGATGCTTCTTGATAAAGTTTTTATTTATATTACAGAAAAAAAGATGGGTACTATTTCTATGATCTTCTTACAACTAATGATTCCAGTCTGTTTGGGGTTCTAAATGTAGCATGTTGCAGCAATAGAGCAACAGCTTACAAAGCCAGCCACCAGGAGTTCTTTGGTTCTCTTGGTCATAACTCACATCCTTTAAAAGATCTGACTCACATTCTTCACGGAGTATTTATAGTTTGTTTCCATTTGGGTTCATATTAGTCATTTGTGATATTATTTTAAATTTGTACCCAGAGGGAAAGCTTTATCACATTATTATGTTAAATTCGATTTTCTAAACTTGTGCATTGGGATTTTTTGAACTTGCCAGTAGTTTATTCTGAGGGATGATGTCATTACAGTCCAATAGCTCAAACTATTATGCCCACCAAAGTAATTTTGGTGGTTGAGGGAATTTGACATGCTTTGGACTCAGTTAGAGCAGGCTCAAGCTCGTATTGTCATTTTGGAGACCCAGTTGGGAGCGGAGAGTGGCTAGGAATGCTCCTGTTGAGTGACTAAAGGCATAGTATGAGGCCCTGTTGATGGCTTGAGGATCTTGTTATCAAAGCGCTTCAGCTTGAGGTAGATAGGGAACAACTTGATCCTCCACCGGATCGATCAATAAACATCAGCAACAACCTGAGCAGTCATCAGGACCTTCTACATGGTTGCTGCCTTCAGCACACAGTGGATTGTCGCCTGTTTTTGAGGTGATCTGGGATTCTTCACACTATGAGCTTCTGCATCAACAAATAAGCTAGTACAATTGGAGATTCATCATCATAGATCTTATCCCTCAGTAGATCTTATTCTGAAGTTTTCTTTTGCATTGAAAATCCTTGTCAGTATTGCCAACGAACTCTAGCCCGAATGACACCTCATCTCCGTTTAAGAGCAAGGTGAGGGTGGGATCATGGGTTCATGGCCTATTGGATGCGTGTGTAATACCAAAAAAAAAGAAAAAAGATCCTTGGCAGTAGTGTCATTTGTATTGTGATTGTAAGATCTTTAATTATCAGAAAATCAATTACAGATTTCTCAGCAAAGTAACTCATTACCATCCACCATCCAATCAGTGTGCTTTATGATTGAGGGATCTATTTGGTCTGTGCTAGCAATTATGGGTGTCTTCAATCTCCATGTGCTTGCATATAATGGTTATTCCATTTGTTGATGCTAATTTCTTAAATATAGGACTCATATTCTTACAGATGTTAATTATTGGAAAAGGTCAACTGATTCGTATAATTCTGTAATACCTTTGCAATTATTCATTGGTTGTGATTGTATCGGTGGCTGGATGATTGCAACATATATATGTATTATCTTTATTATTGATTGCTTTTAAATAATATAATATCATTGGATTTCTTGGGTTATCTTGTATCCCAACAGGTTACAAGAGTATTCTGTTGAGACAGCCATAGCCATAGTTGTTGATGGAAATGCCAAGCTGAAGATCAACACTCAGCATTTGAGGGACCTCAGCTTTCGAGTCGGTTCTATCTACCAATTCATTGGTGAACTCCTTATCCAACCTGATGATGAGGTAGGATGCTTGCATCATTGGTTGTAGGCTTATGGCAGCTCTCTCTCTTCACATTCATACACAGTCAAATATATAGATAGTGAGCTGTAAGCTCTAACTAGCTGTTTCTTTTCAGGCAATATTGCAGGCACGTGTGGGTAGGAATGTTGATGGCATCGATCTAAATCTCTATCATCAGTCTCTACAGCTGTTAAGACAGTTTCAAGCTGATCACTTGAGTACAACTTAACCCAGTTTTAGTTCTGTAAAGATACAACTGGAGATTTCACCAAGAAAGGTATCATAGCAAACTAACTAGAACCCATATTCATCCTGTCAAAAGTTAGATGGATTATTTTGTGTGCTATGTTGTGATC
This sequence comes from Quercus aquifolioides, assembly GCA_019022515.1. Taxonomy (NCBI): domain Eukaryota; kingdom Viridiplantae; phylum Streptophyta; class Magnoliopsida; order Fagales; family Fagaceae; genus Quercus; species Quercus aquifolioides. The sequence goes on along the minus strand of CM032330.1, from coordinate 11,146,065 downwards.
TAGAAGTTAATTTTCCGTTTAAGCTGATCTTTAATATTGTACATCAAAATTATGTTAGAGTTTGTTTTGCTTTTCTGGCTTATCTCACATACAAGATGGAAATAAACTAAGAGTAATGTTAATGGATGTCCTTAGAGCAATTGTTAATAAACCATTTTAAGAAAATTTTGGTACAACTTTCATGGAGAATATAGAAAGCCGTAAAAAACATTAATTACTTTTTTTTTATTTTCTCATAAAAAATTTATTTTTCCCATAAACAAATAAAAATTTTAGAACTAGTAATGTTACTGTATTGATTTTCCCCCTTTTTTAATGTCTTAATATATTTCATAAACTATTTGCCAATGAGCTCTAGTTCAAATAACACTTCTTCCCCTTATAAGAGCAAGATGGAGGGTGAGGTCTTGGCTACAAAGCTTACCTATTTCGCGTGTAACTTACCAATCATTTATCCCATCATGCGGGGTTGTTATGATAGGAGATGAGACTAGAAAGCTCATCTGGGTATGGCAGTGTTGCCTCTGCTCAAGACAAAAGTGATGCTAGGTGTGTTAAGGGGGTACTTAACAATTATTTTTAAGGTTAAAAGGATAAAATTTCCAGTTTCACATGATAAAAGAAATTTCATCTCATGGTATGTTTGAAGTTTGAACCTCAACCCCCTTTTTTTTTAGTACCTTTTTTGCACTTCCTTCCTACATGTGTGAGCCATCTTTCTTTTTCTTTTCTTTTCTTTTTTTTTTTAATGTAATTGAACTTCATTGAAATACTTGAAAAAAACGTATTGAGGAGTATACCAGTATTAAAAATAATAAAAAAATAAAGACAAAAAAACATAAACAAAAAATATCAGAGCCTTTGTATCAACATCAAAGGCATAAAGAATCTAGAAACTCAATTAAGGGGTGCATAGAACGTGTAAGAGACTGGGATGCCCATTCGAAAAAAGTATTCAGGAAGAGAAACTTGAGATTAGTCAGTGAAAGTCCCTTTCCATCAAATGTGCGTCAATTACGTTCCCTCCAAATACACCACACAAGACATGCTGGAACTGCCCTCTATGATTCCACATGCGTGAGCCATCAGCTATCTTGAACCATTCTTTACCCACTATTAGTTTGATTGGAGCAACTAGTACATTTGTAAATTTTTCAAAAAAAAAAAAACTAGTACATTTGTAAACATCCACTACAATTTCATTCTACTGAAATAGTGATAAGGAAATTTTCTTCAGCATTTCCCCCACCTTAGACTTTTGGGTACCGTATATTTCATTTAAATCTAAATCTTAAACTTTCAAAATGTGTTCTTCAATCCAAAGTTTTTAAAAAAAATTCATTTAAACTTTAATAGTTTCACATAATAAATTTTTTTTTTTTTTTTTGAGAAACAAACTAACTGTTAAATTCACACACTTAATTTTGCTCTCTCATCAAGTTCAAACACATTACTTACCTCAAAATATCATTACACACTTAGTTTCACATAATTTTATTTAAACCTTTTGGGAAGTTTCCTTTAGACCTCAAATTTTAAAATAAATTAAACCATTTGATGACATATGTTAACGAGGTTTATAGAAAAAATAAGAGAAGGTTTAAATAAAACATTTTAAAAGTTTAAGGTTTTAATGAAGCACGCCTGAAAATTTAATAACATTTAAAAAGTAATGTACCATTTTATTTTTTTATTCCTTTATTGAAGAGAGGGAGCATAATAAATAAAATAAAACTAATAATCTTTTTTGGTTAGAAAAAGTCAAAAAACCATTCCTAAGAAGACTTCCTCTCTCTATTTTGGGTCCAAATTGCAAAATATCAAGTAGCCCAACCTACCCACAAGCTCATGGGTTAAGGGGACACACCACATAGCAGTGGTTGGACCTCTTACACTTTTTTTAAAAAGAAAATTACAGTTTAACACAAATAATATTGGTCCACCTATATAACTTATGCAAGGGCATTTAAAGATAGGGAGAAAATGCCTCTTTAGGCAAAGCAAAACTACACTTATAGTAGCATTGTAAAATCATAATATAACATTCACATGCAGCAAAGTTCTAATGGGTAGGTAAAGTTCATTTTCCTTTAGTTCACAGAAAAACAAGTCATCAGTTCATTGGACTTGTTTCTCAAAAAAAGTTCATTGGACTTGCCAAAAAAAGTAATGGATACTAAATTGATATTTTAGGGCTTGGTCTCTCTTCTATCTATGTCACCAAGATAGAGAGAGTTAGAATATTCAATCCATTGCCTTTTGGTGGAGATGGGTCAAGTACCAAACTAATAATGATCACTTTATGTTTATGAGTCTAGAACTATCTTTTACTGTCATTTGCTTTGTCTTCTTGTGTTGAACCTACTTAGAGTGAAATGCTAGGCACCTTTTTTTTTTTTTTTTTTTATGTGTTTTTGTTTTTTATGAAATGCTAAGCATCTTACCACAGTTAGATCATTGTACACTAATTACTCCCATAATTGTGTTTTTTGGACTCCACCTCATCTATCTATTTATTCTTGTAGCACAAAAAGTAGTGGAGCTTACACGTATGAATAATTCAAAATAAGACTATCACAGTTATTCCTCTTTAGAATTTGTCAAATTGCATATTCTTACTTTAAGATTAGTTCTTATGTATGGTTCTACTTTTAATATTTCTTTTTTGTCATTGAATAAAGGACTAAAATGCAGACTTAGAAAAAAAAATTTATAAAAAAAAATCACAAACAAACAAACTCATTGGGGCTTTTGTTTAATGATAAATACTCATCATTATAAAATAGAAGTCATGGATTTCAAATTCTATCATTATTATTAAAAAAAAAGTTCTTCCTTACTCATTGATTGACCCGTGCCTTTAGGTTTAAAAGAATAAAGCTTTGTCTTTTAAGCGTGTTTTTTAAGAAAGAAAACCATGTCAAAAACATTTTTTCTTTTTGGCTAAACATGTATCTAACCCTTTTGTGTCCAAAATAGGTCTCATCTCTTATTCAAAGTCACTTTTAGGATACCCTTGAAAGGAGAGAGAATTTTTCTATGGGCGTGATGAGTCAAGATTTATGGGACCCAATCTTCCATGACTAATTGCTCATACTTTTTTTGTTAAATTAAAATGGCATTTGTGCTTGGTCAATCATATTAGACGTTGCTCGAAGCACACCCCAAATACTACAGTGGATTCATTATCCTAATAATCACTCTTTATCCTAAAGCCTATAGTCTAAACCACCCAATTAAAAATAAGCACTACATCGTAGATAAGGTTTTTTTTTTTTGGAAACTTATTTTGGATGGAGATAACTATTCATCAATAAATCTATTAAATACATAACTTTTCAAAAACTTTAAAATTATGTTACTTCCACCTTTATAATGGGGGAAAATTGTGAATTTCTTTAAACTTTCTAAAATTAATTGTGGATTCTTAATTGGTAAAATTTCTTATAGTTAAATAGTATATTTGAGTTCAATTTCACCTTACACTAAAAACTGATTGATATTTTAATTTAATGATAAACTACACATAATCACCATAAGAATAACTAGGGTCAGATATTTATTGAGGCCAACTCTGTACCTGCCAATGGGAAAAGAAAAGAGAACATATATATTAGTATATTTGAGTCATTTGACGCATTCTCTGGAAGCCTTGGAGGTCGTTATCCAGTGCACCGACCCACATGTCATTGTTTTTCCATTGCATGGCAGCATTTGATTGGCCAAAAAGTTTATAGACGTTAGTGGACCCCAAAAACTGACCCTTACACGGACTCACTAGTCAGCAGTCACACCCTCCACCTTTGCACCGACTCCCATCATGTGGTCTTTGCAGTGTTGGGACTTGGGAGTAAAAGATACGTGTATAACATGTGTTTTATGTAACACGAAATATGGAGGATCACTTGCATTTTGTGCCTCATGCCCCAATGCCTAAAGCTATTAAAGATTGTGTATATTTAGCTTGTCACGTGGTGATCATCATAAGGTGTGTTTACTTTTAAAAAGTAGGTGTTTTTTTAGGTTCTTGTATCAACTATTTAACTCTCTTGTCTTATAATATGAGATTTGGGTTTAAATTTTACCGACACTCAAAATTAATAGTGAGTTTTAGTAACTTAATTGATAAAGTCACTTGTCGTCAAATAAAATATCTGAGGTTCAATCACATTTAGTGCCTCATGCTCAATGCCTAATTGTGTTCAAGTTTATTTATAGCTTGGTATGTGGTAATCATCATAAGGTGTATTTTAATTTTAAAAAAAGTCAAATATTTTTTTTGTAGGTTCTTGTTAGATCAACTATTTAATTCTCTGGTCTCATAATATGAGATTTGGGTTCAAATCTTACCAACACTCAAAATTAAATATGGAATTTAGTAGCTTAACTGGTAGAGTCGCTTGTTGTCAAATAAAAATTTTGAGATTCGATCACATTTGGTGCCTCATGTCCAATTCTTAAAGCTATTCAAGTTTGTGTATAGCTTGACACGTGGTGTTCATCATAAGGTGTGTCTTACTTTTAAAAAAGTTGAAGAATTTTTTTAGGTTATTGTTAGATCAAACTATTTAACTCTCTTGTCTTATAATATGAGGTTTGGAATCAAATCTCACCGACACGCAAAATTAGTTATGGGTTCTAGTAATTTAAATGGTAAAGTTGCTTGTCGTTAAATAAAAAATCTGGGGTTCGATTTTCACTTATACTAAAAAATTAATTAGTGTCTTAGTCTAATGATTAAAAACAATGATCAAGAAAAATTAGTTGGTATCTTAGTGTGATAAATTGAAATTCTACTTTATATATATATATATATATATATATATAAATAGAAGAATTTTTCTAGTAAGATTTCTTTTTCTATTAAATTTCCATAACATTTTTGGCCAAATTAGGTTTATCTAGTTACTTGAAAGTCCTTGAAAGTTATTGGTTAAAAGTAACCAAAAATCACCATATTTTTCCTATTTGAATATTAAATCTGAATTCTCTTAATTGAATTTTTAATTCTATTATATTTAGCTAATTTATAGTTACAAATTGATTATCTCCTAATTAAATACTTAGCAAGATTGATCATATAATAAGCACTTCATAAAAATCTATAAGAGTTGGCAAAAAATTAACTAATTTCTGGCCAACTAACTTTCGATTACCTTTACTCTACTCACACTCCCTCTTTGTCTATCCAAACTGACTTTATATTGTGAGCATCTAATGAAAATTTGTTTGTAAGGTAGTTGAAACATTCCCACTTTTGAAATGGGGCCTCTACCCCTGGTGCTGGAATTCAATGTTAGAGATCATTCACAAATGGACCACCTTGAAAAGCATAGGTGTGTAACCTACACACACGCCATGAGTTTCTCATGATGTAATTAATGTTGCCGACTATAGGATCCAAGACTTTCTCTAAGTCATAGACCCACAAAAATATGGGTCTTGAAAGTTAAAATCTATACCAGGATCCTCTGGCACAGACCAAGACATAACACTGGTCAGACATGGTATTATTGGTGGGAGTGGGACCTATGATCATTATCTGATTAGCTCCATAGACACGGTTGTTCCTTAAACTTTTGAAGAACTCAATAAGGACCTCAAATTTCTTGTGCTACTGTGTGTGTTAGTGGCTTTAGGTAAAGGAGCTTTCTTTCTTGGTAATCCACTAATACTATATGATCTACAAAATACTTGTACACTATACTTATATTTCTTTCTTGGCCTTTATGGGTATATTCCCACCACTGATATTGAATTTCATGGTGTATATATTAAAGCCATAGCTTTCATGAAATCGTGCATGGAATATCAGGAAAGGGAAAGAAAATAGAGATATTTGAAAGTTTTGTGACTAATTCCTAAAACGATTCATGTTGCAACTTAGGAAGCACGAACACAAGTATGAATATGGATATGGTATGACACAATAACACAAATATTTTATAAAAAATAATAGAAAGAAACGGTCGATTCGACACCAATATAACACGAGTACAACACATATATGACATGAATATGACACTCTAAATAAAGTGTCCGTACTTTCTAAGATGCAACTTTTATATACGTGTTTGATTGCAAGGATTCAGTGAGGTGATAAAAATTTCATTCATGGAGTAGGAATGTCATTGATTTTTGCCATACTAACAAATAGAGAAGTAAGGTTATCTTAAGACTATAGAGTCACTAGAGTGCACTCCTTTTATTCTTCTCCACTTTTCACCCAACTTAAATGTATATAATATAACATACCATGTTAAACACAAAGCAACAAGTAAGACTTAAGAGGACTAGTTAGCGTGTCTTTTGATCAGCTTTTTACTAAAAAAAACTTACTTATTTGTTGGAAGTTGAAAATAAAAAATAAAAAATTTTACATGAACAACTAAATTATTAAATAAATTGAAAAAAAAAAATCTAGAAGGACACGTATGAGTATCTGATAGCACAAAATATTTGTTGAAAGTTGATATTATTATCTCCTTCACCTTGAACAGTGTGCTAAATTAATTAAACAGAATTTCAGTTCCAATTTTGCATGTAAAGATGGCCGCCCATGCATGAATATGATAACGAGCTATGGATAAAGATTCCCCATTTGTGGTGTGCCTATAAGACCTTTTTGCCATTATTTTATTTTTCTCAAGAAAAATTATTTCCCCCATTGTGGCTTATAAAAGTACTTTGGATGATCAATAATGTATTAAACGATTAATTAATTATTTACAGAATCTAAGAGCCATGCATTTTAGGCCCTTGATAATAATGAAGTGATTTCTTTAATAAAATGTAACCTCTATTACTACAAAATAAGAAGAGGGCAAAGAAAGGAGAATATATAGGAGATGCATTGCATTTTATATAGGTCTTGTATTTCTTTTTTCTTTTTCTTTTCTTTTGTTTTTGTTTTTCTAATTACTTAAGCCAAATGATAAACATAAAAAAATGTGTGATGTTAAAGTTGTGTGATTGAGTAATGATTGAATGATGAAAGAAAGTATGAAAAAAGAGTGAACACAAAAGTTTAGGTAGCTCGACTTGACGACTTAAATATACGGTGACAACTACATATATATCTTTTTTTTGATAATGACTACATATATATCTATTAAATTCTTGTGTTACAATAAACCTAATATAAATTTATATACTAAAGAGTACTTGACCGACCTTAAATTAATCATAGACTAACCCAAAGTTAATTTGCTTGTTTTATAAATACATGTCCTACAATTAATTTATGTTACTTAATTGAACTATAATATGTCTAACAAAAACTATCAATGAGGTTGATTAATTTGGGGGGAAAAAAGCAATAACCTTGCCACTGTAATATGTATTAAAAAAGTTTAATTATGTCACAATAATCAGGCACATACTCAATGACGTCTAACATTTCTGTTATCCTTCTCCAAACAAATTTTTAAAAAAATTGTTCACAATTTTAAAGTCATTAATTCGTTTTTCTCCTGCTTAGTTGTTTTCATATGATTTGCTTCATTATTGTCAATTTTTTTTTAGAAGAATATTATCGTCACCTTATTAGCATGGCCTACTAAAACAATTATTATTATACGTTACCAACTGAATATTCATTCATATATAATGTATACTAGTATTTTTTTTTAATACAAATTAATCCAACGGTCATTGTTGTTTAATAAATTTGAATTCGCATTGTTGGTCCGCAAGAAGGAGCAGGTAGATCATTTTGGGCAAATCAGGTTGCTACAAGTGTACTGCAACTGTATACTGTATACATTTTTAAAATAATACTCCCTCCGTCCCATTTTTTTTTTTTTGTTCTGTTTGAAAAGTCAAATTTTTTAAGGGAACATCATTTATTGTCTTGTCTACTTTTTAAAAATGTATAAGTTTCCAAAACTACCCTTAAAAAAATTTATCAAAAAATTAAATTAGTAAATTAATAGGAGTATAATAGGAACATTAGTAAATTAATGACTTTTTTTTTTAGAAACATGACAATATTTTGGGACATCTCAAAATGGAATAGAGGACAAAAAAAGTGAGATGGAAGGAGTACAAAGGTATAGCATCGTAATCTCCCCACATTTAATTATTATTATTATTTAGAGAATCACCCATTTAATTATTTTATAATTAAACAACATTCTAAGGTGTGGACATTCTATTTAGTGGGTTATTAATTCCACCCCTTTCCCCCCCCTTAGTAGGAGTAATTTTTAGGTACTCTCAGAGTACAGAGAATGATACTTCATTCTCTCACATTCATGGTAGGGTCTACTCATTAAATTTATGGTAAGATCCACTAAGAATATGAGATAAAAAATCACTATTTTTCCATGCTCTAGAACACTTAAGAATTTTCCCCTTGTTTAGGCCAACAAAAGGTCATCCATATATTTGTTCTAATCATAATTGATGTATTTTTATTTTTTATTTTTATAATAGGTGTTATGCTTCATATTATATATATGCCATACTTATCTCTTTTTTATTAAAATAGTACGGTATAAAATTGAAAGCGGTTCCCACGAAGTCCAAAATATCTAAGTCACAAAATTATTGCATGTCATCACCAGTATTCCAATGTCCGAATTGTCTGCCAAGTTCCAAATACAACCAGCCATTAATGGTCATTGAATACTAGAGAAGAGAGGTCTAAACAATTTTAAAAGAAAAAGAAAAAAGAAAAAAAGAAGAAGAAAGAAGAACCTTCAAGTCTTCAACCAAATACTTTAATGTATAAACAAACTTTAAAATGAAAAAAATCTAGGAACTAAAATATCGTCATACTATATGGTTTTTTTTCTTCTTCTTTTAACATGCTTAGCTATTTGATACAGTCATGCCAATTTAAAGTAACAAGTTGAACATATGGGTACGGCATTTGAGAAGAAACTTTAATTACCCTTATATTTTGCAAATTAACTAAAAGTCTAAAACAATGTCATATTTTAATTCTAAGTAATAGAAAATTACATTTCATAAAAGAACCCTCAGCACGCATGGACATTCTTTGAAATCAAAGAACTAAATTTCAAAAAATAGACAGTTTTCAAAACTTGATTTGATATTTAGCTGAACAGTTTGAAATTTTTTTAGATTCTAATGAAATTCATGAATAGTGTTTTGAAAAAAAAGCTGTCATTGTTAAAAGTTAAAACGCATTGGTCAATATGATACAAATGATATAGAGAAACCTATTGAAAATTTTGTGTTTAATCCCATAATTTGGCAAACTGTAGTTGACTAAAATTGGTACCTAACTATATATTCTTCATGTTTTTTTCTTTCTTTTTTATTTGTCCACAATGACACAATGGTATTAAACTACGTACGAATCGATCTTCCAATTATCAATATGATACCTAGAGTCGTAGAAGTTAAATTTTCTATTGATTAATTAAAATCTCCCAAAACTACCCTTAGTTGACCCTATACTGATCAACAATGAAACTATGGAAATCTCATTTTTCCTATCTGCATTGATAAGCCATTAAGAGCTATCTTGATTAAATTTAAAAGCTGACTTTATTTTAAGGCCAACATTTTATAGCTTTTTAAGTATCCATTTAGAAAGAGCTTATTTTGTTAAAAAAATAACTAGAATAAAAATAATTGTATTGAGAAAAAAAAAAGGTTTCCAAAAACTATAAATAAACTTCAACTAAAAATAATTTAAATTTTACTAAAATACGCTTTTGACCCTTAAATTTGATTTTATTTTTTATTTTGGTGATTTGCATTTCAATATATTTATTTTGACTTTTCATGTTTAATTTGTTATTTATATTTATTATGCTGTCCATTTTGTTAGTAATATGAAGATTAAATGCTCTTAATATTTAACTATTTTATTAAGATATTAACTCTAAAGTGTTATGGAATGTAAAAATGACATTATTGTAAGTAGAAAAATATATTCAAAACGATCTAATTATTTAAGAAAACAGATGATATAATTAATATGAAAATAAAATCAAATATAAATAGTTAAAATGAAATGTTGAAATTTAAAATGATTAAATTAAAAACAGTTCCAAACTTTAAAGGATAAAAATATAATTTATTTTACATTTTAAATCTCTAAAAGGAAAAGGCACACTAAAACCTTAACTTTTAGATGACTTATTTTATTTTATTTTATTTTGGGGCCCTGGGGGTGGGGTGCGGGGGTGTGTGTTAGATTACTTATTTTTAAAGCCAAATATTCCAATTAATTTAAGTTATCCTACATAAACATGGTCAAGAAAGATAAGAAAAAAAAGAAATAAATAAAGTGATATGCATCATTGAAAACACCTCATCATTCATATATATAATTTTAAAATTTTGCTGTGACAAAATTAACAAAACATTTATAACAAAATTATCCAAAAAAAAAGTAATACACAAAATTTGTCTTGACTGTTTATTTAAAAAAAGAAAAAGGAAAAAAAGGCACATACACATGTTACACAGGAACACACATAAAACACAATCTTTGCAGTTTGAACCCTTAAAAGCAAAGTCTTTTTTAGTTACACAAAACGCATAGATTCATACAGAGTTTAGAGAGGTTACGTACACAGTGATTGATATTTGTAACTTTGTATGCCACAAAGGGTATCTCTCTCTTTCTCTCTCTGTCATTGATTTCTTCTCCTCAGATAAAACCACAGCCAAGTAATACACCTAGACTCTAGTATGGATTGTCATGGCTCTGTAGCTTCGTTTACTCCAAGTCTCTGCTCTATTGCTCTGAATTTCGTCACTTTCCGGCAAGGAAACCCCATTTCCCGGCTAGTGTGTCAGATTCTGGAGCTCTAGTCCCTCATTTTTTGACCAAAAATTTGCTGGGGAATTCAAGGTCTTTTGCATGTTTGACTAGTCTTTTTTTTTTTTTGGGTTTGAAACTCTTGGATTGTGTTCTGTTTTTGTTCGGTGTGAAGATGAAAGAAAATAAGAGAAAGTTGTGGGTTTTGTTGTTGTTTTAGTTTGGCTTTTTTGATGGATGAGAGCGTAGTTCAGCTCAGCTTTGTGTGTTTTCTGTATGAATTTTCTTCTGGGTATTGTTTGTCTGGTTCCAAATGGTTGAAGCTTCAAATATTTTTTTGTTTTCAAATTTTTGTACATTTTCACAGCAACCAATCAGAGAATTCTGTGTTGCTTGGATTCTGAGGAAATGAAGGAACGAAAAGAAAAAGAAATGGAAACCCTTCTTTGGTAGACGAGCAAATGAACAAACATGAAGTATTGAATTAGATGTTTGCTTTGTCTCATTCTTCTGGTTTGCAAAGGATGGAAGAAAAGAAAACTCTAAAAGAAATTAATTTGAAATTTTAGTTTTTTTCCCTCTTATTTTAGTGAAAATTCTAGGCTGCTGATTAAACAAATACTAGATGCAATGATGGAATTCCATGTAAGAATATGAATGCTCTCTGTAATGTCCTTCAGATGCAATTTTTTTTTTTGTTTGTTTGTTTGTTTCTGGTTAATAAATTCTGTGGTTCTTAGCTTTCTGAGTCAGATCATGTCCTTTAGTTACAGTAACACTCAATTCAATATGCTTCTGTCTGGTTCTCAAGAAAGAATGTCGGAGAAAAATATAGAGAAGGCTTCATTCTTAAGAATATTTAAGCATTTTCTTTTTCTTTGAACTCATTCTTTACAAGATCCCTATGTACTGTATGTGATTATAATGAATTTTTAATGTTCAGGTTTCTGAGTCTACAAAAAGGAAGCACCACACCACGCCTCATATCATTGTGTGGTGGAAATTGAATGGTGGAGCTGATGGGGCACTTATCCTCCATGTTCAATGGGCTGGCGAGGTCGTTTTCGTTCAGAAGAGGGAAGAACTCTGGGATTTGTAGTGGAAGAGATGCTGCAGAGACAATGGCAAAGGAGGCAAAGAAGAATGAATTGATTTTACGTAGTTCTGGTGTTGTAAATGTTGATGGTTCTAACAATTTTGCCTCAGTTTTCTCTAAGAGAGGCAGGAAAGGAGTGAACCAGGATTGCTGCATTGTGTGGGAGGTATGCTTAAAATGTTGGCAGATTTCTTACCTTATGTTCCATTTTTCATTGCCTAGACATTGTAGAGCTAAAAAGCAAGGAAAAATTAAATTTTTGTTTACTTTTGTGGGATACAATAACTTAAAAGAAAAGACATATTAAGATCCATTTTACAATTTCATTTCCTATCTTCGCAATCAAATTAAGCATGCTCACTTATGTTATTGATAAATGTAAATAATTTTTGTGTTGGTGGTGTAGGAATTTGGATGCCAAGAAGACATGATGTTTTGTGGGGTTTTTGATGGGCATGGAGCATGGGGCCATTTTGTGGCAAAAACAGTCAGAGAATTGATGCCACCATCTTTACTATCCAATTGGCAGGAGACACTTGCTCAAACTTCTCTTGACCCAGAATGTGACTTGGAATCTGATAAAAAGCATCATCGGTTCAATATATGGAAGCATTCCTACGTACAAACTTGTGCAGCCATCGATAAAGAACTTGAGCAGCATCGTAAAATAGATTCATTCAACAGCGGGACAACTGCCCTCTCAATTGTCAGACAGGTAATCAAGATTCCAAATTCTGAGAATTATGTATCAGTGAAAAATTGGTTCTCCATTAGGTAACCTTTATTTCTAATCAGAGATTACTTTATTTGGACCACGGTGTTGGTTTTGTGCTTTCCAATCTTCATGTAATCCATGAGGTTGTGAGTTCAAGTCTCTTAGCTAACACATAGGGACTACTCCAACGAGATTCCTCCATGTAATTACCCGGTGTGTGTAGGACGAAGGACCACACTCACCCAGGGATTAGTCTGATGCTCTTTATATCCTCTGTTCCTCTGGAGATACCATATGAGGACAGTACAAACTTTCCCAAGATTGAGCAAAAAGAGGATAGGGGGAGGCCAATTACTTAAATGATAAAACTGAATGTACCTATAAAGAATGATTACTGGTATTAATACACTTTGCTCAGGATTAAATTTTCATTTATATTTCTAACAGGGTGACCTCCTTATTGTTGCAAATGTTGGCGACTCTCGTGCTGTATTGGGTACCACTTCAGATGATGGAAGCTTGGTACCAGTTCAGCTCACTGTTGATTTCAAGCCCAATTTGCCTCGTTAGTCTCCCTCTGAGCCTTGCCTTCTCTCTATCTCTCTGAAGAAGAAATCTAATGTGGTGTAACATCTCTGTTGATTTTGTTTGCAGAGGAGGCTGAGAGGATAGTTCAGTGTAAAGGGCGAGTGTTCTGTCTAAATGATGAGCCAGGGGTGCACAGGGTCTGGCTGCCAGATGAAGAATCACCAGGACTGGCAATGTCTAGAGCCTTTGGTGATTACTGTGTAAAGGGCTTTGGACTAATTTCTGTGCCAGAGGTGACACAGTGGAATATAACTAGCAGAGACCAATTCGTTGTGCTTGCAACTGATGGGGTATGTATTATAAACATACTTTAATAGACTTAAGCCTTATGCAATCAGAAGAAAATAAATATATGACCCTCAATGATTGCTGTAAAAGGATCATCTTAAATTTAACATTCTTGTCGACCTTAACATAGCTTTAACGAAGTCCTATAATGAGATTGCTGTTATTAAGGAGGAGTTCATTTTGTGACTCTATTTCTTAAAAGGAAAATTATGATAGATCACTAAGTATCATTGTGATGTATGTTTCATGAAAGTTCAAGTTAATGACTATTGCTGATGAAGTAACAAGAAAAGCAGCCTTTTTGTACAAACTTAAGAAGGAAATTACTCCATTATATGCTACCGATCTACATTTCATTACAAATGAAAACATATTGTTATTTCTGAATGTGTTTACTTGAGTTTCTGAGAGACTTGCAACACAAATAACGGTATTGCTAAAAATACACTAAGAAATTTCATTGCTTCTCTTATTTAGGTATGGGATGTTATCTCCAACGAAGAAGCTGTACAAATTGTATCTTCAACACCAGACAGAGCCAAGTCAGCTAAACACCTGGTTGAGTGTGCTGCACATGCATGGAAGCGCAAGAGGCAGGGAATTGCCATGGATGATATTTCAGCTATATGTCTCTTCTTTCACTCTTCTTTGCAAGTTCATCCTGTTACTACACAAGAAACGTAATGTAAATGTCATGTTGATTCCTCTTTGCACTTCAATGTAATCTTGATTTGAGCTAATCTATTGGAAATATTTCATGCTGACATGATGCCTTCATTTGCAAGTCAAGATGTCAATTTAATAAGGCAAGGGTGAGTTACTCCAAGTCTCCAACCAATAATAAGGGAAAAAAATATATACAATGTCATGACTTAGGGGTAATAACAATCAATTCTATTCTAGTTAAATGGAATTTAAAGAAGGGTTCCATGATTATGTAATGTGCAATATTAAATGGGTTAATTAGACGGTCTTAATGTGAAGTGGCGGCACGTTTTGTATCTTAATTAAGATGATTATATAGAATATGCTTTTGTTGTTACTGATCACATTCTATATACTACCTAATGCAACTATACTTAGAAATAGATTTGATTTTAAGGGATGGTTACAGATTGGAAGGGCCAATCTGTAATTGAAAAACATGATAATTGAGAAAAACATTTGATGGCTGGACATTCATCCAGTTATCTCTTTCCCATTTTGACAAGGTGCTCCAGCATCTGATGGAAACAAAGGGACTTTCAAAAAAAAATTATAACAGTCTGAATGATTTGTGGAAGCTGGCTGGCTTGGTCAAGACTTGTTAATTTTATGAGTCTGATAAAGCCATACTCCAACATTTGGGAAAGCCAGTTGGGGCTTTTACCGGCATCATCTGGATCTAAACCATCACCATAATTGTTAGCAACATTAGAACACTTTGGGAGTACTCTCAGATTATATGAAAAGAAACACCCATTTCCTGGTCTCTTAATTAATTATGATGATGGTTCATATATTGTTGATGAACCAGATGATGATGATGATGATAGAGATCCCAACTGGCTTTCCCAAATGTTTGAATATAGCTTTATTAGGTTCATAAGATTAACAAGCCATTTTCAAGCTAGCCAGCTTCCACAAATAATTCAGGATGCTATTAAAGGATTTAAAGGTCTTTTTGTTACCGTCAGATGCTAGAGCACTCTGCCAAAATGGGAAAAAGATAACTGGATGAATGTCCAGCCCTCAAAGCATCTCATTCTCATCGATGGTCATACTCACCAAGGACCATGGCTTGAAGGAAATTCTCAATTGTCCTTTAATGATCCTTATGCTCTTGCAGAATGTTGGAGAAATTATTTTAATAACCAAATTATTGAGGTTGCTCGGAATCTATGGAAAGATTATCATTTCATAAGAAGCACAAATAGAATTTTTGTTTTTGATCCCAGACCATATGTTGATGTCATTGCTCAATTGCGGATAGCTGATCATCGTAATCTAAGAAGTCTTCTCATCCCGGGAAGAACTCCGTTGTTTAATCCAATTTTATAATGTGGATTCTGTAATCAATATGGTATTAACCATGAACATGATTGTGATTCTCCACAAGGTCCTTTTGATGGTTATCCATCTGATTCTCCTTCTACTGATTAATTGACTCACCCTATTTGCCTGACTTGCACAATAGCCAAAATGTTACAATGTCTACTCCTTGGTAAAGCTCCTACACCACTATTCCACTACATGCGTAAAACACCACTATTCCACTATATGCATAAATGATGATGTTCAAAAAGTTCCTTTTGGCTTTTTGTCCTTTCAAAGTAAGAGATTCTTCTGGTCTTGTGCCCATGCCAAAGCCTACTATTGCTTCTCAGAATGATTCTCTTGGTCTCTTACTCCATGCGTAATCAATGTCCTTTCAAAGTCTTCTTCATGTTGGAATTTTGGAATCTCTTTTGGCATAAAAATCATTGAAATTAGTTCTGTATAAGATGATTATATAGAATATGCTTTTGTTGTCACTGATCACATTCTATATACTACCTAATGCAATTATACTTAGAAATAAATTTGATTTTAAGGGATGGTTACAGATTGGAAGGGCCTTCTATTTGGTTAAATCTGAAGAGGGATTGGATTCGTGCTAGATACACTTGAAAGCAATTAAGAAGCATGGGTACCCAATTTAAATTAATCTAGAACCATTACAAAGGAAAAATAAAATAAAAAATTAAGTGTTAATGTAAATATAGCTGAGGGAAAAGATAGGTTGCCAACTTGCCATAATTTATACTAATATTAATAATATGATTGTAGTGCACCTTGGTCTATAAATGTGAATCTAGGTGCTACTTGGTCTAGATATCGTGGTTCCTTTGTCCTATTTCTTGAAAAAGATACTAAGAAAATTATATTATGGAGACAAAATTCTGGACAAGAACTAGGAGCCAAATTATGAGTGGTTTGGATTGTAGCCAATTGTTTGTTCAAAATTTGATTATTAGCTAAGCATTTCACAGTTTTCTAGCGGATCCAAGAATGAGAAGGATATTGCACCTTAATTCTATTCTATTACATATTTACATAAAAAGTTCTCTAATGAAAAGGCGATTTGGGTTTTGTCACATCCTAGAGAAATTTAGCTTCAAGTGGGTTTTGTCACATAAATTACACCAAGTCCAAATTATTAGGTCTCTATTTTATTTTGGAATATCTTAAAATGAATTCTTCTAAGAAAAGTCGAAAAATAAATTTCCAAAAATATTATTTACTTTTTTTTTAACAAGAAAAGCAGCCTTTTTGTACAAACTTAAAAAGGAAATTACTCCAATATGCGCTACCAATCTATATTTCATTACAAATCAAAACATAGTTATTTCTGAATGTGTTTTCTTGAGTTTCTGAGAGACTTGCAACACGAACAACGGTATTGCTAAAAATACACTAAGAAATTTCATTGCTTCTCTTATTATGGGATGTTATCTCCAACGAAGAAGCTGTACAAATTGTATCTTCAACACCAGACAGAGCCAAGTCAGCTAAACATCTGGTTGAGTGTGCTGCACACGCATGGAAGCGCAAGAGGCAGGGAATTGCCATGGATGATATTGCAGCTATATGTCTCTTCTTTCACTCTTCTTTGCAAGTTCATCCTTTTACTACACAAGAAACGTAATGTAAATGTCACGTTAATTCCTCTTTGCACTTCAATGTAATCTTGATTTGAGCTAATCTATTGAAAATATTTCATGCTGACATGATGCCTTCATTTGCAAGTCAAGATATCAATTTAATAAGGCAAGGGTGAGTTACTCCAACCAATAATAAGGGAAAAAAATATATACAATGTCATGACTTAGGGGTAATATCAATCAATTCTATTCTAGTTAAATGGAATTTAAAGAAGGGTTCCATAATTATGTAATGTGCAATATTAAATGGGTTAATTAGACGGTCTTAATGTGAAGCGGCGGCATGCTTTGTATCTTGATTAAGGTGATTATATAGAATATGCTTTTGTTGTCACTGATTACATTCTATATACTACCTAATGCAACTGTACTTAGAAATAAATTTGATTTTAAGGGATGGTTGCAGATTGGAAGGGCCTTCTATTTGGTTAAATCTGAAGAGGGATTGGATTCATGCTAGATACACTTGAAAGCAATTTAGAAGCATGGGTAATTAAGTTAATCTAGAACCAGTACAAAGGAAAAAAAAAGTGTTAATGTAAATATAGCTGAGGGAAAAGATAGGTTGCCAACTGGCCATAATTTATACTAATATAAATAATATGATGGGGAAACTACACTTTACCCACCTGTGGTTTGACCCGTTTTAACAATGTCCACCCGTGGTTTGAAATTTGTCACTTAACCCACTTGAGGTGACCTCCGTTAGACCCTCGTTACCTACCTCTGCCCTTTCCGTTAAAAAATCATCTTTACTATATAAGCCAAAATTAGAACCCAAATAAAACCCTAAAAAAGAAGAAGGACGGGGCTCTCTCCTCTCTCTACCTTGGAGCCTCAAACCCATTTCCTCTATATCAACTTGATCTTCAGCCATGGACTTGGAATCTAACTACGAAATTTCCCCCATTGCCGATTTCATCTCCTCCCGCAACATCTACCCGCAACTTCAATAGAAGCTTTTAGAGAGATTGCAGAAATTTGGTGTCTTTATTCTTTGATTGGTTGCTGAGAAACTGAAGGAAAGGAAAATAGAAAGTGTGTGTCAGTGAGAATTTAAGTTTGATTAGTTTGCTAGTTTCAGTCGCTTTCTTCAAAGTTTCTGGGGAGATTTTGGAAATTTTATTTCCTTATTCTCTGTTTGTTTCCTGAGAAAATGGAGGAAAAGGAATAAAAGGTTACTGTGTTAGTGAAATTTAAATGTGATTAGTTTACTTGCTTCAGTTGATTTCAAACCTGGTTTGATTTAGGAGGAGTTTTGTTGCGGCATAGGATCTCGACGAGTGGGACCACGAAGGCTAGGGTTTTGCCAGAGCCGGTGGCGGCATCGACGGCGACGTCCTTGTAGCTACAGAGTAAGTGGATTGTGGCGGCTTGGACCGGCGTGCAGAACTTGAAGTTGGCTCAAGTTAGGGCTTCAAGAATCGGTTCAGAGAGTGAGGGGTTGAGATCTGTTTCTTCATTCTCTGTTTGTTTGTTGAGAAACTGAAGAAAAGGAAAAGAAAAAATCATAAAGGAGGTGAGGACATTCACGGATTTGGGGTTGAAGGAGGCCAAGGAATTGGTCGAGAAAGTCCCTGTGGTGTTGAAGAAAGGTCTCACCAAAGAAGAGGTTGATCCCATTCTCGCTAAGCTCAAGGAGTTGGGTGCCACTGTGGTATTGGAATAAAGATTGATTTTTGTTTTTTGTTTTTTTTTTAATGTTTAAATGTAGAATAATGGTTGTTCTTAGATTAATGAGAAATGAGAAATCCATTAAACCCAAAAAATTGCTAGGTTTTTTTTTTTTGCAGATTTTTTTTTTTTACTTGCAAATCTGGGTTTTTTTTAGAGAACCCAACAAAAGAAAGAAGGTTAGAGTTTTATTTTGTGATTGTTCTATGAAGAATTATGTAGTCAATTTTTGGATTTAGCAATGAAAGGCTAGCGAATCTGTGGGTATTTGTTCACATGGATTTGTGTCTTTGATTGTGACTATAGGTGTATTGGTTTTCTTTTATGTTTTATGTGAAGAAGAAGGAGAGAAAAGAGGAGAGAGACATAAAATATAATGAAAAAGACACATTTACCCCTATTTTTAACGGTGAAAAGGGAGAGGTGGGTAACAGGGGTCTAATGGAGGCCACCTCAGGTGGGTTAAGTGACTAATTTCAAACCACGGGTGGGCATTGTGAAAATGGGTCAAACCACAGACGGGTAAAATGCAATTTTCCCTAATATGATTGTAGTGCAACTTAGACTATAAATGTGAATCTAGGTGCTACTTGGTCTAGTTATCGTGGTTCCTTTGTTCTATTTCTTGAAAAAGATCCTAAGAAAATTATATTATGGAGACAAAATTCTGGACAAGAACTAGAAGCCAAATTATGAGTGGTTTGGATTGTAGCCAATTGTTTGTTCAAAATTTGATTATTAGCTAAGCATTTCACAGTTTTCTAGCGAATCCAAGAATGAGAAGGATATTGCACCTTAATTCTATTACATATTTACATCAAAAATTCTCTAGTGAAAAGGCGATTTGGGTTTTGTCACATCCTAGAGAAATTTAGCTTCAAGTGGATGCCTATATTTACAAGATCATAGCCCAAATCTCATTGACCAAGCCCAAAATAAAAGCCTAAATTTCACTGGCGGCGCTATTACTCACATGACAAATGCATTTGACGTATAAAATAAAGTGTGTGGTCAATTAAACATCAAGGTATAGGCATTGAGATTATTGCAATCAGGGGCGGCCGCACTTAGTATTCAGGGGTTCAAAAAATAGACATTGAGATTATATATATATATATATATAAAATAATTTTTTATTAGTTTATTTTTTGCTTAAAAATATTTTTGCATATATTGGCCGAAATCTTGCACACCCTGATCATAAATTAGTACAACCTAAAACTAAACAACAATTAGACATTTAGTGTATTATTTATGTTAGTATGTATTTGAAGAAAAAAAATAGCAAATTTAGCAATTGTTAATATATTTGATTGGTTAAGTAGACATTTGTGGGAGGACTTTCGTCTCGACCCCAATCAGGTATTGTTTGCTTTGAGATGGGTAAGGATCGACCTACGCCCTACCCGCACGAATTTTTCTCAATCCCACATCAGGGAGAGATGCCTCACACACTACGGTACACCCTTCCTTAGGCCAAAGGCTTATAAGGCAAGGGTGGGAGGCATCTCTCCCTGATGTGGGATTGAGCAAATTCATGCGGGTGGGACGTAGGTCGATCCTTACCCATTCTA
The DNA here is from genome assembly GCA_019022515.1 of Quercus aquifolioides. NCBI lineage: Eukaryota > Viridiplantae > Streptophyta > Magnoliopsida > Fagales > Fagaceae > Quercus > Quercus aquifolioides. The sequence continues at coordinate 11,125,703 of CM032330.1, read as the reverse complement.
AAGTGAACAATATCTGATTGGGGGCCGAAACAAAAGTCCTCCCACAACACTTAATTAGTATAATATTTATGTATGGATGAATATAAAAGTGTGGGTTAATAAATAATATAGTGTCAGTGGGTTGCATTTTGTCATTTTAGTTTAAAATATTTTTATAAAAATAGTGACAACTACATAAAAATAAATAATTGTTATACAAACTTAACAAAATAAAATGGTCACATCTAGCTACATTAACAATAGATAATAAAAACTAATAATGATCACTATAATGTAATATATGATTTAGAAATATGAAAACTCGTAGAAGTTGTAAAATTTCATATATTTGCAATTTTTTTTATGACTCAATATATTCAAGTTTTTTTTTTAATTTTATTTAATTTAAATTTCTTAATAACCCTCTGAAAAAAAAAAAAAAAAAAACAGAAGAGATTATTGCACGGGTGAAATTGGTATCAAAGACTGAGATAATTGAATGTTGTTGACTGGTTGTTGACCGATCATTAGTAACTTTTTTTCAAAATAACAATTTTTGCTTAAGTAAGTTGTTTTTCCATTTAATTTTTTGTATTGATTCTAAATTTAAGATTTGTATTCTCATTTGAGATTCCAAATAACCCAAAAATATATAATTTTTTTTTTATCGTTTAGGATCTGATTTCATAAATAAAAGCTTTTGTTCATTAAATTATTAGATATTCAAAAATAAATCAATGACTTTCATGTAAGCTAAAGAATAGAAAATATTATTTGGATTAAATTAGACATTGGACCTCCTACTAAGTTTGAGGTTATTTTCATTTTGTTACCTTGAGTTTGAGACTTTTATTTGATCCACCAAGTTTGATTGTGTTTTCAAAATCATCCCATTTATCTTTGCTACTAATCTAACCATTAAGTGCCAGCAACTATGTTGATGGTGTATATATATATTTTGATTCATTTTTTTTGTAATTATATATGAATCAATTAAATAAGAACGTTCAAGGTAAAGAAATTTGTTGAAATTGTAAGAAGTCAGGTCATGGAAAATTGGAATTGAAAATTTACAAGTGGAACTATTTGTAGCTCAAATGGTTTTGTATGAGTGGAATCACAATTCCAATCACTCCAGGCTCCAGCAACTATTGTGTGTGAATAACAATATTCTTGATATTGTACATTTTTTTGCTTAACATTCTCTTAATAACAATATTCTTGATTTGTTACTTTTATATACTACACATAAATTACACCAAGTCCAAATTATTAGGTCTCTATTTTATTTTGGAATATCTTAAAATGAATTCTTCTAAGAAAAGTCGAAAAATAAATTTCCAAAAATATTATTTACTTTTTTTTTTAACAAGAAAAGCAGCCTTTTTGTACAAACTTAAAAAGGAAATTACTCCAATATGCGCTACCAATCTATATTTCATTACAAATGAAAACATAGTTATTTCTGAATGTGTTTTCTTGAGTTTCTGAGAGACTTGCAACACGAACAACGGTATTGCTAAAAATACACTAAGAAATTTCATTGCTTCTCTTATTATGGGATGTTATCTCCAACGAAGAAGCTGTACAAATTGTATCTTCAACACCAGACAGAGCCAAGTCAGCTAAACATCTGGTTGAGTGTGCTGCACACGCATGGAAGCGCAAGAGGCAGGGAATTGCCATGGATGATATTTCAGCTATATGTCTCTTCTTTCACTCTTCTTTGCAAGTTCATCCTTTTACTACACAAGAAACGTAATGTAAATGTCATGTTAATTCCTCTTTTCACTTCAATGTATTCTTGATTTGAGCTAATCTATTGGAAAGATTTCATGCTGACATGATGCCTTCATTTGCAAGTCAAGATATCAATTTAATAAGGCAAGGGTGAGTTACTCCAACCAATAATAAGGGAAAAAAAATATACAATGTCATGACTTAGGGGTAATATCAATCAATTCTATTCTAGTTAAATGGAATTTAAAGAAGGGTTCCATAATTATGTAATGTGCAATATTAAATGGGTTAATTAGACGGTCTTAATGTGAAGCGGCGGCATGCTTTGTATCTTAATTAAGGTGATTATATAGAATATGCTTTTGTTGTCACTGATTACATTCTATATACTACCTAATGCAACTGTACTTAGAAATAAATTTGATTTTAAGGGATGGTTGCAGATTGGAAGGGCCTTCTATTTGGTTAAATCTGAAGAGGGATTGGATTCATGCTAGATACACTTGAAAGCAATTTAGAAGCATGGGTACCTAATTAAGTTAATCTAGAACCATTACAAAGGGGAAAAAAAATTAAGTGTTAATGTAAATATAGCTGAGGGAAAAGCTAGGTTGCCAACTTGCCATAATTTATACTAATATTAATAATATGATTGTAGTACAACTAGGTCTATAAATGTGAATCTAGGTGCTACTTGGTCTAGTTATCGTGGTTCATTTGTCCTATTTCTTGAAAAAGATCCTAAGAATATTATATTATGGAGACAAAATTCTGGACAAGAACTAGGAGCCAAATTATGAGTGGTTTGGATTGTAGCCGATTGTTTGTTCAAAATTTGATTATTAGCTAAGCATTTCACAGTTTTCTAGCGAATCCAAGAATGAGAAGGATATTGCACCTTAATTCTATTAAATATTTAAATAAAAAGTTCTCTAGTGAAAAGGTAATTTGGAGTTTCACACACATATATACTTAAATTAGGACAGAGTATAATATTGGAAAATATGGCTAAATAAACAAGTTTTGATTCAACAATACAAACCCTAAAAAATTAGCAATAACAAAAATAAATAGATAGAGTTAGAAAGATCTCACAAACTATAGAATCACGCAAATGCGTTATCTTTAAAGTTTGATTCGTGCCACCCGGAGTAGAACTCGGTGTGAATGGCTCTCTTGGCTGAACAACCCCCCAATATTAGACTATAGTAATTTCTTCAAGTTGATCACACACTCAAGCAAAAAGAACTAGGAACAACCTTACTCTTGCCTTTCCTTTCCAAAAAAAAAAAAAAAAACATATATGCGGCTGGAGAAGAGAAAGAAATATATGATGTATGAATAGTGTGAGTTGTAAGGTTTATAAGCTAATGAAGTGAGGGTTGAAGGGTTGAACCAACGGACACTGTGCAAGCCAACGGGCAGCACAATAAATGCCCCAACGGGCTGCTATTTAATGCCCAACGGGCAGAACAAAGATGGGCTGAAAGCAAAAGATAAGGAAATGGAATGAGGCCCAAGAGAGACAAGCTTAAGTCCAACCCAACCTAACACCAACCCTTAGCCCATTAACTTTCAAGCTATCACTTAAGAGGTGCAATTGTTTATAAACATACATGAGAACTCATCTCTAACCAATGTGGGACACAAGCATAGTTTAAGAGTTTGAAACACACATACCCCAACAATCCCCCACATGTTACAAACACTAAACTAGGAAAGGCAATAAGCTCAAGAAGGCATGCATCAATATGGTACCCTAAGGTTTTAATCATACTTAAGGTAAATAAGTAGGAACTACTAGAAAATGGTAGAGTTAGACTCTTTTAACTAAGCTATTAGATAACCAAACTTATCACCCACATACTTTTCTTTACCAAGGTTGTTCCATAAGCGGGTTGGCGCCTTATACAGGCCATGCGCCATTGGGTTTCATGAGAGCTCTAGAGACCTACCCAAGTCTCATAGGAAGCGGCACAACTTCCACTCCCACATAGGTGGCATCCATCAAGAGTGTGTGCAGTACACCCCATCCCAACAGGTAGGGACTATGGATCCATTAAGAGCTAGAGCTCAACCTCCAACAATCTGCAACTTAGCACTATCTCACACCATAGGGATGGACTCATCACTAATCTCCTCAATGAGATAGCGGAATACATAATAACTAACAGTGCCCATATAAACCACAAATGACCTCTACTCATTTAACCCCTGCATGGAATCATCCATCATAGAGGTTGGGCATTGGCCATAGTGTCATAATTTGGGTATCAGTCCTATCTCCGTCGATGTCTTACTCACCAGCCTTCTTACTAGTGGCTTGGTCAAAAGATCGGCCAAATTCCTTTCTGACCTCACAAAGTCTAAGGATATTACACCATTATCAATAAGCTGCCTCACAATATTATGCCTCAATCAAATATGTCGACTTTTCCCATTATAGATTTTGCTCTTAGCACGTGCTATGGCAGCCTGGCAATCGCAATGTATGCAAATAGAGACAATAGAGTTAGTATACAATGGTATATCAATTAACAAACTCCTAAGCCACTTAGCTTTGGACCCAGTCTTCTCTAAGGCTACTAACTTTGATTCCATGGTGGATCTCGCTATGCAAGTCTGCTTGGATGATTTCCAAGAGATAGCCCCTCCAACTAGTGTGAACACATATTCACTAGTGGGCTTTACCTCATCTGTATCAGAGATCCAACTAGCATCACAATATCCTTCTAATATAGCAGGATAACCATAATAACCATAATTAAAAGTACCCTTTAAATATCTCAACAATCTAGATATTGCATCCCAATGTTCAATACTAGGATTATGAGTATATCTACTCAATCTACCAACAGCATATGCAATATCAAGGCAAGTACAGTTTGTCAAAAATATCAAACTGCCAATGATTTGTGCATATTTATCCTATGAAACACTATCACCATGATTTTTAAACAAGTGCACCTTTGAGTTAAAAGGAGTAGACATAGGTGACATATCAAAGTGTTCAAACTTTTTAAAAAATTTTTCTACATAGTGTAATGCAATCATTATTCTTAAGGATCTTGATGCCCAAGATTATATTTGCCTCACTCAAATCTTTCATATCAAAATTAGAAGCTAGAAAGTGTTTAGCATCATGCACAACATCAAGGCTAGTTCCAAATATAAGCAAGTCATTAACATATAAACATATAATAACACCTTCATTATTAATAAACTTGCTATATATGCATTTATCGGCACCATTGATCGCATACCCATGTGTAAGCATAACATTATCAAATTTTTCATGCCATTGTTTAGGTGCTTGTTTTAAACCATATAAAGATTTAACCAATTTACAAACTTTATGTTCTTGTCCAAGAACTACATAATCTTCGGGTTTCTCAATATAAATTTCTTCTTCTAAATCACCATTTAGAAAAGCAGTTTTAACATCCATTTGATGTACTACAAGTTTGTAAATAGAAGCAATGGAAAATAAAATTCTAATAGATGCAATTCTAGTAATCGGAGAATAAATATCAAAATAATCCACATTATGTTTTTGCTTATAGCCCTTGGCTACTAAGCGAGCTTTAAACTTATCAATTGTACCATCCGGTTTTAATTTCATTTTAAACACCCATTTGCAACCAATAGGTTTAACCTTGGGTGGAAGCTCAACTAATTCCCAAGTGTGATTAGACATAATAGATTCTAATTCATTATTAATTGCTTCCAACCAAAAAGGTGCATCTACGGATTTAATTGCATCATAGTAACTTACAGGTTCATCTTCAACGACATAGGCAAGGAAATCGTTACCGTAATCCTTTTCCTTCCTAGCTCGCTTGCTCCTTCTTATTTCTTGCACATCATCAACAAAGTCATTAGAAATTTCAATAGAATCATGCAATTCTTTTTCCTTATTTTTCAAAGGAAACACATGCTCAAAGAATATGGCATTTTTGGATTCAATAATAGTGTATGATTCTAATATATCACTTTTGATGACAAGAAATCTATAGCATGAACTATTACAAGCATAGCCAATAAACACACAATCACATGTTCTAGAACCAAGCTTTCTCCTTTTAGGCTCGGGTAGCATGACCTTAGCCAAGCACCCCCACACTTTGAGATATTCCAAGTTAGGCTTACGCCCTTCCCAAAGTTCATAAGGAGTTTTACCGGTTTTCTTATGAGGTACCTTATTTTGAATATGGCAAGCCAAAAGGATGGCCTCCCCCCACATGTTGGAAGATAGCCCGGAACTAACAAGCATAGCATTCATCATCTCTTTAAGAGTTCTATTTTTCCTTTCGGCTATTCCATTAGATTCCGGTGAATAAGGTGGAGTTACCTCATGTATTATGCCATTTTGTTCACAAAATTCCTTAAAATGATTAGACTCATATTCACCACCTCTATCGGTTCTAAGTCTTTTAATCCTTTTATTCTTTTGGTTCTCAACTTCACTTTAATACTTTATAAACATCTCCAAAGCTTCATCCTTGATTCTTAGTAAATAAAGTTTAGTGAATCTAGAGTGATCATCAACAAAGATCACATAAAATCTTTTACCACCTCTAGTCATGGTGTGTTTTAAGTCACCCAAGTCACTATGTACCAATCCAAGAAGCTCGGTTTCTCTTGTTATAGATTTACAAGGTTTCTTGGTGATTTTAGTTTCGGCACAAATTTCACATTTGTCCATATTAGCTTCACTTAGTGATTTAATAATTCCACATTCTTTCATTTTCTTTATATAGCCAAGATTAACATGTCCAAGTCTACCATGTCAAACATCAATGGAATCAACTAAGTAAGCACAAGAAGATGAACCATTTTCATTAATAATTTGATCAACATTAAGTACAAAAAGACCTTCATAATCATAGCCCTTACCAACAAAGACTTCATTCTTAGTTAAAGTAACTATGCCACCATCAAATAAAACTTTAATACCAGCCTTACCAAGCAAATATACCGAAATGAGATTGTGTCGAAAGTGAGGTACATGAAGGACATTATTGAGTGAAAGAGTTTTACTGGAAGTTAGCTTCAAGAGTACTTTCCCTTTACCACTCACTGGCACGGACCTATTGTCCCCAACATAGACACATTCGGTGCCTTCCGCCATAGGAGTGTAGGAACTAAACTCCTCTTTGAATGCACCAATGTGTCTTGTGCAAGCCGAGTCAACTACCCATCCCTTCACTTTTGTCACCAAGTGTGCCTCACACACCACCGCCGCAATGATCTCTTCGGTTTGCACCACATTTTCCTTATTTGATGTAGAGCCTTTGTTGTTGTTCTTATTGTTGTTGAAGTTGCCCCTCGCCTTACATGTTGCCGCATAATGACCTATCTTGCCACAAATAAAACAATTACCCTTTTTCTTTTGGATTTGAGGATTTGGGCCATTTTTATTATGAAAATTTCCTTTTTCTCTTGAAATCATGTTTCTTATAATGTTGTGGATGTCTAGAGGGTCCTCCCTCTACAACATTAGCCTTGGAAGTAAATTCCTTAACTCTAGAAACCTTTTCCGACATCCTATTTGTTTCTTCAATTTGAATATCAATGATAGTTTGTTGAAGATTCAAATAGGTTCTATGGTGGCTATACCGGTGTTTATACTCTTTCCAAGAGTCCGGCAACTTCAACACTAGGCTATGAGCCACAAACCTCTCGGGTAAAACATCACCCTCTTTAGCTAGGTCGGAAACTAATTTTTGAAAATCTTCAATCTGGCTAGAAACACTTTTTTCCTCAACCATTTGAAAAGACATAAATTTAGCCGTAGCAAACTTTTTAGCACCCTCATCCTCAAACCCATAACGACTATTAAGTTCATCCTATAAATCTTTAGCACAAGTAAAATGACAATAATTATCAAACAACTTGTTAGATAAACCACACTTAATAGTATGAACACACAATTTATTTGTTTTTTCCCACTTTGCTATATTTTTAGGATCTTCTTCGAGTTTAGGCTCATAAAGAACCCGGTCAATTTCAGTAAATTCCAAGATAGGCAAAACTCTTTCTTTCCAACGTTTAAAATTATTTCCATCAAAAGCCTCAAGCTTTGTAATTTTCGAAATGACCTTAAGAGAATCAACAACTTGTTTCTTCATTGTTAAAACACAAATATCAACCTTTAAAATTGTTGGAAAATATGGCTAAATAAATAAGTTTTGATTCAACAATACAAACCCTAAAAAATTAGCGATAACAAAAATAAATAGATAGAGTTAGAAAGATCTCACAAACTATAGAATCACGCAAACGCGTTGTCTTTAAAGGTTGATTCGTGCCACCCGGAGTAGAACTCGGTGTGAATGGCTCTCTTGGCCGAACAACCCCCCAAGATTAGACTATAGTAATTTCTTCAAGTTGATCACACACTCAAGCAAGAAGAATTAGGAACAACCTTACTCTTGCCTTTCCTTTCCAAAAAAAAAAAAAAAAAAAAAAAAAAAACTGAAGCTGAAATTGTGCAGCAAAACAGAGCAAAGACAGAGGATATGCGGCTGGAGAAGAAAAAGAAATATATGATGAATGAATAGTGTGAGTTGTAAGGTTTATAAGCTAATGAAGTGAGGGCTGAAAGGTTGAACCAAGGACACTGTGCAAGCCAACGGGCAGCACATTAAATGCCCCAACGGGCTGCTTATTTAATGCCCAACGGGCAGAACTAAGATGGGCTGAAAGCAAAAGATAAGGAAATGAAATTAGGCCCAAGAGAGATAAGCTTAAGTCAAACCCAAGCCCAACTCCAACCCTTAGCCCATTGTCTTTCAAGCTATCACTCAAGAGGTGCAAAGGTTTATAAACATATATGCAAACTCATTTCTAACCAATGTGGGACACAAACATAGTTTAAGAGTTTAAAACACACATACTCCAACATATATTTTATATCTTGTATTAAAAAAAATAAAAATAAAAAAAAGGCGATTTGGGTTTTGTCACATCCTAGAAAAATTTAGCTTCAAGTGGATGCCTATATTTTCGAGATCATAGCCCAAATCTCATTGACCAAGCCCAAAATATTTCACTGGCGGCGCTATTACACACATGACAAATGCATTTGCCGTATAAATTAAAGTGTGTGGTCCATTAAACATCAAGGTATAGGCATTGAGATTATTGCAATGTTACACACACACACAAATAAAAATAAAAATAAAATAAAATAATAAAGAAGAAAGAAGAAATTATTTCACGGGTGGAATTGGTATCAAAGACTGAGATAATTGAACGTTGTTGACCGATCATTAGTAACTTTTTTTTCAAAATAACAATTTTTGCTTAAGTGAGTTGTTTTTCCATTTAATTTTTTGTATTGATTCTAAATTTAAGATTTGTATTCTCATTTGAGATTCCAAATAATCCAAAAATAGATAATATTCTTCCGTTTAGGATCTGATTTCATAAATAAAAGCTTTTACTCGTTTAATTACTAGATATTCTAGAATAAATCAATGATTTTCATGTAAGCTAAACGATAGAAAATATTCTTTGGATTAAATTAGACATTGGACCTCTTACTAAGTTTGAGGTTATTTTCATTTTGTTACCTTGAGTTTGAGACTTTTATTTTGATCCACCAAGTTTGATTGTGTTTTCAAAATCATCCCATTTATCTTTGTGACTAATCTAACCATTAAGTGCCAGCAACGTGATATTGTTTTTTTTTTTTTGTTTTCATCTCTCTTAAATTAGATACATTGTATTTTCTCTTCTTTGTTCTAGAATTCAAGGTTATATGTTATCTCTCAAGAATGAAGTAGATTCTTGTGTTGCTTCCACTGTGAATTTTGTATAAGATGCAAAATCAGTTTTTCCAACAATTGATATCAGAGCAAACTTCAAAATCATGTTTCTATAACATATTGATTGAGTTTTAGAATAAAAGAAAACCATTTTCTTGGTGTTTCGAAATTCTACAGTAGTTTCTTCTACATAATGTTTTTTGTTCAATGGACCCATGTGCTGTGATTAATGTATGAGATGCATTGATGGATGCTTCAATAGTTGAGGCCACAGTTTTATGTTTTTGTTTTGAACTGTGTAGTGTTTATGGTAGAGTTGGACTCTGTCTATATATCTTATTGGGTTTAAAGAGATAAAAACTGATGGGTATTGAAACTTTAAACAATTTTATTCTCATATCTTTTTGATGAAGTTTATTTTTGTATAGATTACTTCTGCATGATATGAGCATTTAATTTGGTTAAGTGATATGTTGTTGACTTCATCCGGATGAGTTTGTATCCTTGGATTGATAATATATATTAATATATGCATGATGTTTAAGAAAGTTAACTATGTAAACAGTCAAGGAATTCTCTTTTTCGGTATTAATACAAATTACTGATAAAGACACTCTCATGTTAATGCTAGAATTAAAGTATTTTGATTACTAATTGAAATCCTTCAATGAGATTGTTATTGTTATTGTTGTTATTGTTATTATAAAAATATTAGGTGGTTTTGTTTTTCTTGTAATTATTTTGCAATCAAATGCTATTGCCTGTAGAGCTTTGGGAAATTGCAAGGACACATCCTGCAATTCAATCCACAAGCTCATGTATTTCTTGGCAGCATTTTGCATGTACTAATAGCCAATTGACAATCTCTCCAACAAATCCAACAAAGTGCTACAATTGTTCAAGAAGTTAACGGAAGGTACATAATAAAGTAGGTACATATTTTTATTCTCATAAAAAAAAATGTATTTAAAATTTGTTATTTTGACTATCCATATGCGTAAGGGGTTTGGTATATACATGTACTAAACCAAAAATTATTTTAGAAATTTTGTTTACGTGGAAAAATACCTAAAATTTTGCTGTGTATATTAAGTTGCATCACAGAACAACCCCCTCAAATGACAAATTTAATTTCTCATTCTCTGAAGAAACAAATTACAAAAAGATTGGAAATAAGTACATAAAATACACAAGATTTGAGTTATTCTTTCCGAGATCCAAAGCAGACAATATAAAAAGTTTAATGTACCTAACCAAATAATTAAATCTAAGCAAGACAAAATTGCTAAGGAGATCAAAATGAGAATGTAAAACTCACATATAGCATTTATGGTCGTAAAAATTAGGAAACCCAAAAGGCAAAATAATGACCTTATGATATTGCATGAATCCTATAAAAAATTCAAGAGATTTAAAAAAGAGAGAACAATAGATACCTTTTCTTTTTCACTTATTTTCCAAGCAGACCATGTTACCTCTGGCCTAATACTATGAATGTCCAAAAGGCAAAATAATGAACTTTACCTTACAAGTTCCTCACTATGATAAAAATGATAGAAGAATAAACAACTCATAACCGGGTATTCATATTCAGTTGCGGTTTGGGAGGAGAACGTGGAGTCCATAGATGTCTGTGGGATGAAACAGAGGAAGCGGATAAATCATTCAAGAATTGGTGGAGGTTTAAAATTTTGGGTTTTGTTTTTACTTACTGTAACGGTTGCTTTAGTTGATAAGTTTGATTTTGATAATGGTTCCAAAGTTGATTTGGATAAGAATAAGTGGTTATTTTTCTGAAAATGATGAATAAGGTTATGTTTGGTAACAGTTTTTGTTTTCTATTTTTAAAAACTTATTTTTGGAAATATAAGGAAAAAGCAATTTTCTTATATTTTTGAAATAAAAAACATGTTTGGTTAATAGTTGAAATTAAAAAGATAGTTTTTTGAAAAAAAAAAATAGAAAATACTAAAATATATTGTTTCTAGGATTTGAACTTTAATGCTAACTCATTAAATGAGACAAATTTATTAAATTAAATGTGTGTTTTCACTGACTTTTGAAAATTTGAAACTGAAAACAACATTTTGCATGTTTTCAGTTTCATTCATAAATTGAGTTTTGAGAACAATTTTTGTTTTCTATCCATTTTAGGTTGCCAAACAAGTTTTTTAATCTCAAAAATAGAAAATTATTTTTGAAAACAAAAAATAAGGGGAAAAAACAGTTACCAAACATAACCTAAGGTTTTGTTTTTTTATTTGCATGAGAGGGGATAAGTATTAAAAAAAAAAAAGTACTTTGAGCTCATATAGAACACGTGCTTATTTCAAATGTGTATATCTATAGGAGTTAAAATTGTATGAGTTTTATAGGAGTAAAATGTGGGAGAGTGGAAATCAAACCTATATAGCTATTTAGTTTATATATACTAGCCTCTAAGCACACACTCACGCGCAATCTCATAAACTCTTCTATTTTTTGGGTAAAGATTAATTATTTGCATCTATTATAATTTGGGATTTCTACTTTTTCCAATCACACACACACACACAAAAAGAAAAAAAAAAAGAAATACGTGGGGTGAGTTTTGTAGATTGGAGGAGTTTTAAAACTAACAAAAGAGTGATCTTATTTTGTAGGGAGTTAGTGAGTAGAAGGAGGAATTTTTTTTTTTTTTTTTTTTTTGAGAAATAATTACAACATGTTGCTAACCCTGCAACTCAAACCCTTTCCCCACTAGACCCCCAAGCACTTTGTGCATGAGGAGATGCCAATTCAACTACAAAGCTTTTGGCAGTAGAAGTAGGAATTTAAATCAACGTAAAAGTAGGAGTTTATTAGAAACATAAAGGCATTTCAACATAGAAGTAGGAATATATTATTTTGTCAATTTACTATTTTAACCCCATTTTTAAGGTTTAGGTAGGGGTATTTTTGACAATAAAAAAAAACAATAACTAACTTTCTTTTGCCAATTTACTATTTTAACCTCATTTTTAAGTTGTTGGTTAATTAATTTAGGGGTATTTTTTATAGGAAAAAAAGCAATAACTAACTTTCTGAATCCTTTTAATATATACAAATATATATATATATATATATATATATATACTGAACGTGAGGTGTTTTTATTTTTATTTTTAAATAAAATATTAGAAACGTGTTTTAGAATAGGTGGGTTAGTCATTAGTGGGAGTGTTACTATTTTGTAGGCAACGTTTTTTCAAATTTATCTAAAATTTAGGACTTTTTAGATTAGTAATTTTACATGTCTAACCCTAATGCATTTTATGTACTTATTTCCAATCTTTTTGTAATTTGTCTCTTTAGAGAATGAGAAATTAAATTTGTCATTTTAGGGTGTTGTTCTGTGATGCAACTTAATATGCACAACAAAGTTTGGGTCTTTTTCCACGTAAACAAAATTTCTAAAATAATTTTTAGTTTAGTACATGCATATACCAAACCCCTTTAGCATATGGACAGTCAAAATAACAAATTTTAAATACATTTTTTTCATGAGAATACAATTTTGTCTTGTTATTGTTATCGTTATTGTTATTCTTATTATTATTGTTTTTGTTGTTGTTATTATTATTATTATAAAAATAGTAGGTGGTTTTGTTTTCCTTGTAGCTATTTTGCATTCAAATGCTATTGCCTGTAGAGCTTTGGGAAATTGCAAGGACACATCTTGCAATTCAAGCCACAAGTTCATGTATTGCTTGGCAACATTTTGCTCATGTTTCACATCAATAATTATTTTAGTATTTGCTGATGTTTTTGTCTCAGCCCTGTGATTTTTTTTTCTACCTTGATTTTGAATAATTGCTTCATCATGACTACTTTGTCCTTTTGTTCTCTCTTACAAATATTTTTTAAAAAAATATATATTTATCATATCCTGTTTGAGATCCCCATTCTTTATATATATATGTGTGTGTGTGGATATACAAGGGAGGGAAGAATTAATCACCTTACTCCGCAACCAATGCTTTGAAGCATTAGATCTTTACCCCTTTATGCAATAGTACATACGTACACACACACACATATGTTTGAAGTTATTATGTGTCTTTCCTTGATTTCTTAATTCCTCTAACTACAAAAAACATGCCTAATATTCGTTTGGTAACACCAGAGAGAAGTTGGATCTCTTCTCCAAGAACTGTCATACTCTTTGAGTTACCTCCTCCGGTGAACCTTCCAATGGCATGCTTAATGCATAATTCTTGTTTAGAAATGATTTTTCGTTCTTTTTCTTGTTGATTCAAGTGCAAAATTATTTTTTTCATTTTGTTAGGTTTGTAACCATTCAAGTGCGAAAGGAAGTGAACTATTTCAACGAAAAACATTCATTCATTTGGTTCTCCATGTTCAATTTGTAGATCTAGATCCACTCTCATTTCTCATTTTGATTCAATTCATTTATTTTTTCTTGATTAGATAAGGCTTTTTGATATTTGATTAGCTTTTCATGCATGCAATTAAAACGGTTGCAATGATTGATTGATTGGATATATGAGATCAAGATAGGTTGAATTTTCTCATTTTATTGAGTTTTGCAGTTTCGTTTTGTTCTAGATTTGTAGATTTTGAGTTTGTGTTCAATTTTTTCTTTTTTAAACACTTGCTTGGCTTTTGAATTTTGAACTTTTTGTGGACTGATTGAGTTTTTGTTGTGCCTTTATTGCTTATGAAAGTGAAATTTGACTTTACTTTGATAATTGCTTTTGAAAATATTCATTAGTTTATCTGCAAAGAACTTATTGTAATATATAATTTTGTTGAAGTTTAATTATTATGTATGATCTGTAAGACAAAATTCAGAGTTATAGCGGAAAATAAATAAACATAAACATACCTTCAATCATAGTTGTTTAAGTGTTTAAAGAAAAAGAAGACTCACTATATGATAGAGTATCTATAAAAAATGTCTTCTAGTCTATGGCCTTAACCTTACATATTTCCTTTTGATGGAGACATGATATATATATATATATATATATATATATAGACTAAACTAGGTACCCTTTTAAATTAAGATTTGTTTCATAACCCTCCTTCCATCAAGGAGTTTAAAACTTGTAACTTCAAGGCACTTATTAATGAGTTATACCAAATGAAAGTTACTTAGACATTGTTATTCACCATAACGTCTTTCACAAATAAAATCCTTAAGACATGAGTTTTCATTTATCATTTAAATGTGGGCCACATAAAGTTTTCTTAAAATCTTACATTCGCCCACTTGGCCCACTTGACATTTAAATTACTTGATAAATGATGTTAACTTTAACATGGCCATGATATTACTGATGTCAACTAGTTGTGAAATGCTCCCACTCAAATAAAGAATCCAAAACATGAATCATGGCGGCAATACCCTTAATTATAATGAGTACATCCTTCCATGTATTATAATGTATGGTAATCCTTACATGAGTACTTTATGAGTCATTAATTCTTTATGAATGGACTACCTATTAGCCATTCAGGTCCTCTTTCAAACATTCCCACGGATATATCATCCTTATATATCTCCACAGATATATCTAACTTAATACATATACTTTATGTGCACAAAATAAAAATCACATATTTTCTTCTCCAAAACTAACCAAATATGTGTCCAAAACATAGAATAATTAGAGAGAAATTAAATACCAAATGAGCTAGCAAGTTCCATATGTCCAAAAGACTTTATTCTGCTTTGTCGACAAACCTTTAGTTATGAAATTAACATATATTAGCTCAATAATTTTAACTCAATAGACACTTTTAGTTTCTTAAAATTCTTTCTTAGACTGAGTTACTTTATGTCAATATGTTTATTTCAGCTTTCACAATCATTGTTCTTAGAGAAGAAAATTATAGCTGAGTTACTTTAAAAAATCTTTAAAGGTTTCATCATAAAATCGACAACCTTAAAACCAACCCATAATGCTTGTCTTATAGCTTCATAGCAAATAGGATATCTTACATGACAAAATCAAACCACTACTTCCAAGTAGTGTGTCATTCATATTTAGGCGTAAAAACAATACATTTACTCCCACTGATCTTATGGTGTATACACCGATTAACAATGTGCCCAAAACGAAATGGCAATGCTATGAAGTATAAACTTTAATTTTAAATTAACCAATGTCAATTTAGTAGTAAATTCGACCTTCTTATGGGCAAAGGTGCATCATACATGGATTTACTATAAAACTTTATTCATAAAACTAGTAAATATAAACACAAAAAAAATTAAATTTTCCATACCTATGGGCCTAGGGAAAATCTCATCTTAATACTACATTTACCATCTTATTCCAATTAAATCATAAAAATAATAACCCCCCTATAGGGCCAAGTCATTATCTTCATGAATTAATTGCCACTTAGATACCTTTATTCCGAATAAAGTCTCATAAAAATATATTGATGCGATTATCATCATAGCTTAGGATGTTATGGCTACTCCCATGTCATTTTGATATTCACTACTTCATATGGCATCATAAAGATCAACCAATCCTAATATTGATCATGTCAATTAAATAAACCATAATATGATATTTAAACACAATTTAAGTGTAAGAAACTATAAATACACTAAAAATATCATATATTTTAACGATGTAATGATCAAATTTTCATATATAGTCACAAACTTTTTCAAAATCACTGCACACTATATGTCAGTTAGACAATATAAGTTCTGCTAGCCCAAACATGTTTTATTTCTATCAAAGAAACATAATAATCTATATGCAAAGTTATCATTACATATATCCACTTTCATGAGAAGCTTAAATTTGAAAAACCGATCATGATCTCCATAGTAGCATTCGGCCAATGCCAAATGCAAAAGGAATAAAACTATCCAAAAACTATCTCATATTAAGGCTATCAAGCCCTAACAATGGTATATGCTATTTTAGTGATAAGCTTCAACACTATATGTTCTGACCCATACATGAGATACATGGCATAAAACTTAACATTATTCCATGCCTCTTAAAACTGGGTTTGCTGACATTTGTCAAAAGGCCAGATTTTGATGGCATAGTTAATTTAGCCGAAAGGTTCCGTCACAAAAGAATATGCAATGCAATGATAAAGTATCTATAAAATGTGTCTCATAGTCCATAGCATTTATCTTATATATTTCTTTTTGATGGAGACAGGCTATAGATATAGGCTAGACTAGGACCCTTTTAAATTAAGATTTGTTTCATAACCCTCCTTCTTTCAAGGAGTTTAAAACTTGTATCTTCAAGGTACTTATTAACCAAATGAGTTATACCAAATGAGAGTTAATTAGAAATTGTTATTCACCATAATGTCTTTCACAAATAAAATCCTTAAAACATGAGTTTTCATTTATCATTTAAATGTGAGCCACATAAAGTTTTCTTAAAATCTTACATGATCACCATTATCTAAAGTTAATTGTATCTTGTTTGTTTAGATTGCTAGTGGCATAGGCATTACTCCAATGCTTCAGGTTATTGAGGCTTTACTCAAAAATTCTGAGGACAACACTCAGGTGAGTTGTGTGTCTATCTTATTGTTGCCTTTTTAATTGCAATTGACATTTCCTTTCTTAGCAGGCAAATTTCCTATGCTCTGCGTCTGTGTGTGTGTGAGGGCATGTGTGTACATGCGTGTGCCTGGATGACATTTTTCCTAAACAGAAGTTAGATGTATGTGCAACTAGCCACCCAAATTTAAAGGTACAGTTATTTTAGAATGTAAATACACTTGCTGATTTGTCCAAATTGCATATTTTTCTCAAATGAATATGGCTTATTTTGTTGGGACAAATATTCTAGATATTCTACACTGTTGATAATCCATCAAAGAGGAGGTGCAAGTTACATATCAAAAGATATGATCCTCAAAGGCTTACCTGGTCCCAGTCTTTAGGTGTGTCCCTAACTAGCTTGTTTTAACAAGTAGAGGCTGTAGATTCCTTCTAGGATTTCAATTTGATTTGTTGAAATATATTATTTTTGGGTATGATTTGTTTTCAATTGGTGTCACGGATTTGTTAAGACCTATGTTGGTATCAATTTTAGATGGTTTGAGAGATAAAACTGCAAAACCATAGCTCGGTGCTTTGTTGGTAATGTGTTAAGGTAGTAAGGTTTCAAATTTCACTAAGAATTTAAAAAATACAAGATCTATTTATGAATCACCATATGGAGTAGGCAATCTAGATGTTGGGTTAAATGCATCTAAAGCAGTATTCAAAAGTTATTTATGCAGCAATGTGATCCTGTTTTGGGTCATATGATTTATCTTGAGTTCATAATGACTTTCTATTTGTATCTGTAGTAGAACAAAACAGGCTGCACATAAGTTGAAGATTCTATTTGGATTAGCCTCAAAGCTACTGAGCCTGATGGAAATCTTACCAAGGTCCAGCGCCTTGATGTGAGTAGCTTTTGTATGCAACATTGATCTTGGTTGTCTTCCGGTGGAGAAACTCAGGTGAGTCCTTTTGTATACTTTTAAGAATTTTTTGGAGAATGAAAGGGTTGCTGGATAAATCACAATCAAATATAATCTAGGCTTGCCCTTACTTTTTAGCAATTTATTATCAAATTATTTCCTTAAAGAACAAAGATGTTACTTATAATATTACTGTCAGCTCTAGATCATGGTCTACTTCTAGTTGTTCTCCCCAGCTTTTATAGTTCATTTCTATGATATGCTGGTTCTTCCATTTTATCTCTGCCTATTATAGACAGAGCCAAAAACTCCTGCTAGCATATCATTTCTCAGAGGCTGCATGTGCATCTGGAAATGGTTCTAAAAAAAATTGTGATTGTATGATGTTTGAACTGTTTAGTAATTTAGTGCTTTTTGAATACCATAATTTATTTTATTCTTTGTGTCTTCTTTGTTTCAAGTTAGTATCATTTTTGAGATAGGCCCGCGTGGTTCCAGATACCGATTTTTCAATTGAAATATTATGTGTATGCCAAAATAGATATAATGATGTCTTTATGTGCTGATGCTCTGTGTTATCATGTGTTCTCACTTGAGGTTTTTCGTTGATCATATGCAGGACAGACCACAATTTGCAAGATATAAGGGCCAAAATTTTCCCTCTGAAGAGAAGAAAAGTTGAAGCCCCCGAAGTTACACCTACAAATTCACTGCCAGTTAAAAGGAAAAAGAGATCACCATCTTCATTGGTGGTCAGCACTCCCAAAGTGCCGATTCAGACTGGCTTGACTGGAAGGAGAATAAAAGATGCTATACGAGGTGTTTTTGCTGTTGAGGAACATACCAAGAAAGAAGATTCTGCAGAGGATCATCCTGTGAGCTCCAGCTCACATGATTCTCAAAACGAAGTTACTCGAAATAAAAGGCAGGTAAAGGAAGGCATATGTTTGATCCTTTGTGCTTGTGTAACTTAAAATTTGATTTTGTTCCTACTTGCAAGCTTGCCTCTAAGGCAATTACATACGTGTACTATATTTATAGTTCTAAAACATCATGAAATGTTGCCAAGGTACGATTGAAATTGTATTGATTATAAAGACGCATACAAAAGCCAAGGTACAAAATGAAAGAGAATGTCTCTCTCTGCTTAGCTCGTATGGACGAGAGGGAGAATTGCAGTGTGTGAGATGAATTTGAATTTTTAAGAAGTGATGAAAGCCCTGATCGCTCTGTTTGTTTAAGTAGAAAATCTGGTGTAAAGATAGTTTTCCGTATTTTTCAATGTTTCGTAGCATCAGAAAAAATGAGTCAAAGAAAAATTATTTTTAGTCAATATAAAAGTATAACTTATTTTTAGAGATTGTTTTTCATTAGTATTTTTTGGAAAACAACTTTATTTTACAGCAAGTTAAATAAGGGAAATTAGGAGATTATTTTTCAATTCATTTAAAGTTGCTACCAAACATAAAAAAAAAAAAAAAAAAAAAGATAATTTTATAGAAAATGTTTTTTTTTTTGAAAAACTACACGTTTTGTAGAAAACATCATCATTCAAACAAACAGAGCATCGAGTGAAGGACCGAGATGAGTTGGGTTTAAATGCTTTGTGTTGTTTGATGTGGACTTGGGTTGACATTTTCTTGATGACTGGGCTTTAGATTTAAGTGCCATTTGGGCTCAAGATTTTTAATCGAAAGGAACATTTGGGATTGGGCTAAGACCTGACTGGGTTAGGCTTAAGAAATATGGGGCGGGTGGGTAATGGTTGTAATTGTTTATGGGTCCTGCTGACCCAACCCACTTGTGTGTTGGGTCAACCTCTACAATACAACAAATTATCCAACGACTTAAGCATAGAATATGAAAAGACTGTTGAAAAGCACACTAGCTACATAAAACATTGTTTCTGGCTCCCACTTACTTTCGGCCTCCCTTAATTTTTTTTAATGGGTTTTTTTTTGAGATTGGAACAGAAGTAAAAGTTTTAATTCTTAAACTATATGACGTTGTAATTTTGTTTTTATCTCACTGCATTATAATTTCACAAGGAATATTGTCTACTTTTTTTTTTTTTTTTTTTGAGGAGCAAGGAATATTGTCTACAAAGCCTATGCTCTAAATTCATAAATTTCAGATATGTGCCCTGCCTCGGACGTTCATTTTTAAGCATGTAGAGATATATTATACAATTTAGCATGTTTTGGACCCTAAATATAGACCAACCTTTCAAAGGTTGGTCATATTAATAATGGTTAAAGAAGCTAATCTCAGATTTTTTATATTAGAAATTGAGTTCATATTTATTTACCACTGAGTCAAATATATTTTTCATAAAAAATTAATAATTTATGCTCCTAGCAAGTCATCCATGGAACATGTGTAGCTTCTGTATTAACGGGACCTTCTTATTTATTTATTTATCTTTGATATGAAAGTTATAAATTTATTAAAAAGAAAATAAAAACATTACATCTTGAATCAAAGCTGATTCAATCAGGGGTGGAGCTAGAAATTTTGGTTTGGATGAGCCAAGTTGTGATCTTAATATATTAGTTAAGACAAACCTCTTCACATGCACACACGCATATAAATTAATTTACTAAGAGAATTTATCATCTTCTAAATTTTAATAAGTACATACAAAAGTCATGTATTTCTTCTATTAGACATGTACAAAAATTTATCATTTTTTACATAGTTTAATTTGTTAAACCTCTTAAATTATATGGTTTTAGTATAATTTCTTTTTCTTTTAAGAACACCGTTGAAATGACTCAAAATTTGTGGGGGTCAACTTCAATTTTTACATGCTACATCTTTTAAAATGTAAATAATATAAATACTATAAAATCATTTTTTAAAATTTTGGGGTGCCTTGGCCCCCACCCTTATGTGTGGCTCCGCCACTGGATTCAATAATATTAAGATTTTCTTTTATCCAAGTTATACAAGTAACAATATGCTTAGCATGTTGATTGCTGAGTCGAGAGATGTGACGAATGATTACCCTTGTTTTCTAACATGATTTACCAAAACCTGTTGAAATTCACGGACACCCACATCCCAAGCAAAATTAACTCCCTCCTCTATTGCCATTGCCTCACCCTCCGAAGGCCCTAGCAAGTAAGGGAGTCATTTGCTTAGTGTTGTCGTGACATAGCCTACACTATCCCAAATTACCACCCCAACTACGGTGGATTTAAGTGCTCCAAACATTGCTCCGTCAACACGTCAACATTAATGTACCTCATCTTCTGCACTATTGCCGAAGCTTGTGTAGTCTAGCGTTCCCCTGTCTCACTCCATTTTGACAGAACCATAGGCCTCAAGCTACCATAAAAACTAACTCCAGTATCTCATCCACGAAATGACGAACATTTATTAGATACCATAAAAAATCAGCAAATTCTGGAAAGGATGATCTTTGTGTGTCAAAAAGTATAACTGTGAGGTTCCAAACTTCACACGCAACGGCCAATCCCCATAATACATGTCCCCCACTATCTGCCTCGGCTCCACACGCCTCCCAAGGGTTCATGCCCAATGATTTTAAAAACTATAGTGTGAACCAATGATAATGGTGCAAACATGGCAGACCCAAAAGGTACATAATCAAGCATAATGAATATGATTTGAAATTTCTTATCAAAAAAAAAAAAGGGCTCCGTTTGCCATTGCTGACTAGAATCCTAATGTGGTTCATATGGAATGCATCTGGTAAAACTAGATGCCATTGTTATAGACCATATCAAACACATCAGACTTTTCTCGGGTCAAAGTGTAAGCCATTCCACTTAATTATCCTATTGGCAATTGTGGATATACAGTGTTTAGACTATTGCTTCATGGGAAAAAAAAAAAGGGGTAGCATACTCCATTAACGCATTTTGGTTTTTTGGTTTTTCAATTTTTTAACCTATTAATCAACTCAATGGGCAATCTAATATTGACTGGTTGCAACGAAGTTCATGTTTGACATTTGTTCTAACATTGATTGATTTCCACAACTACTCGTTACGTTTTAAATTAAATGTGCTAAATCTAGTCAACACGTTGAATAGTGAATTCAACAACTCTAAAACTTAGACCGAAAAGAATAGAGTTGACAGTTGAGTTGATATCAACTTGATGCTCCCGTGTGTATATATAATAAATGCATGATTGCTTCATCCAAAAAAAAAAAAGACACATAAGCTAAGAGTTTAGAGCTAGAAACCTGAGACAAGGACAGTGATTTTGATTCCCATCTTTGGCTGGTTTTACACATATATCTTTGTTAGTAGTTTTCAAGATTATTGTTATGTCAAACTCAATGGGAGGATTCATTGACATGTTGCCAGAAGATTGTGTATCCACAATTCTATCATTCACTTCTCCAACAGACACATTCAGATCTTCAATGGTGTCATCCACCTTTCATTTGGCGGCGGAATCCGACGTTGTTTGGGAGATGTTCTTGCCGGCTGAGTATAAGGATGTTTTATCAAGGGTGATCACTCCTTTGGCATTTACTACAAAGAAAGAGCTCTTTCTTTGTCTGTGCAATCCAGTTCTCATAGATGGTGGTAGAAAGGTAGGTTTGAAATGATTTCCTACCTAATACTTAACTTTTATGCATTTAGTTGGGTTTGAATAAAAATGAAAAATTAAAATTATTTCACTATTCAACTTATTTTTATTATTATTCATGGTCTTATTACACTTTTTAGCACTATTTATAAGTTATATTGTACTATTTCAACTAACTTTTACATTTATCTATAGTATTTTCAGCAATAATTTTTCAGTTTTAACAAAATAAGCAATATCCAAACACACATTTAATATTGATATGTTTTGTAGAAAAGCTACTGGATTAATTGAATTACTGTTAATGGACTTGTGAAGTTTGTCCAAAAAAAAAGATCCTATTCTAAACAGACCCTCCTTCCCCTTGTTTTTTCGATGCGTGTTTAGTTGAAAAAAAAATTAAAAATAAAAGAAAACCCTTTATTGATAAACATGCATTGAATTAGTTCCACGTTACAAAAGGTGGTTAATCATGAAAATGTTGCTATTGAATTTTCACAAATTTTTTTATTCTCAAAAAATGGAAAAAAAAAAAAAGCGCAATGTTTTTTTAATAGAGGATAGTATTTAAATTTCTATGCATTTGGTGGCAAACATTTATTTCACATGCTGCAATAGCGAGATTGATTAATTTCAAATTAATGCCAATAACACCACCTAACGAAAAAAGGTAAGAGAGAAGAAGATAGATTTCAAATGAAATATGTCAAAGTCTTAACACAACAGAAATGGTACCAACCAATATTCCATGGAATGTCCGATCCATCGGGACCCTACTGTACGTAGTATAACTGTATAAGAAACTAGTTAAGTATATATAAGACTTTTTTATATATTCATCATTCATGTGTAAACAAAAATTAAGTACATATAAGGCCACTTTATAGATTGTTTTACGTATTAGGAGAAAATGATGGATTCTTTAAATATGTAAATTTTTTATAGCTTCTTGTATTAGTTTTAAAATTTTAATTTAATCATATAGCTGCATTAGCCAATATAGTACAAATTTTGTTATCTTTTCACAAGAATAATTAAATTATATTATATTATTTATTGACCAATTAAGCACATAATTAATTTAATTGAAAAATATAAGGTATAGTAAAATGTATCTAAATTTTGTTCTATTTAAATAATAAATGGATTGACTTAAAATTGATAGGATTAATTACACAGTATATTTAATTTTTATTTTTGTTTTATATTCATAATAACGCAGAGCTTCAAGTTAGAGAAATTGTCTGGAAAAATATCGTACATGCTGTCAGCAAAAGAACTTTCTCTATCATCGCAAAATGATCCAATGCAATGGACCTGGAAATCAATACCTCAATCAAGGTTACTTTTATCTTGTTCTTTCTTTAAATTCACCTAGCATTCGATAATATAGAGCATTGTTCTACCAAAACACTAATAACTATATATATATATATATTTATATATAACCTACCAAGTTGATAAATTGTGATTGAAATATCTTGTTTATATGAGTCCATTACTGATATCACTTTCATATATTATGTTTGTATCAATCACAAAAGGATCTATATTTTGCAGTTATGAAATTTTTTTGTGTCATTAAACTTAGTGATTAATCTATATTGCCTGTTAAAGAAAATGAACTAACCAAAACTTTCAATATTTTCAATTTTTCTTATTCCACAGGTTCTCCGAAGTGGCTGAGCTTAGAACAACATCTTGGTTAGAAATTCATGGCAAAATCAAAACTCAAATTCTATCACCTAACACAACATATGGTGCTTATCTTATAATGAAAATTTCTAATAGTGCATATGGGCTCGATTCAATACCATCTGAAATGTCAGTTGAAGTGGGCAATAAAGTATGTAATGGCACGACTTATCTTCGTCATGAAGATGGCAAGAAGCAACAAATGGAGTGCTTATTTTATAGGAACCGCACAGAAGTGTTGAGAAAGAGAGTGATAGAGGGCATTGAACGAATCCCAAGTGAAAGAGAGGATGGGTGGATGGAGATTGAGCTGGGAGAGTTCTTTAGTGGTGAAAGTTATGAGGAGGTGAAGATGAGTTTTATGGAGGTTAAGGGTTATCAATCAAAAGGAGGACTCATCCTTGAAGGAATTGAAATAAGGCCTAAAAACCATGAATGATTGCGGGAGAAAGAGTACCACAAAGGTTATACAGAACAAAAAATAGAAAGACACAAAGGTGTTTCTTTTTTCATTTTAAATATGTATATAAAGGTTTTGATTGATTCTTTCATTTGTTTTATGTGTTAAAAGTGCAAATGTGTAAGGCGAAGTAAGATACATAGTAGAAGATAAAGTGATATTAAGCTATTGTTTGCTTTTGGCAAGGAAATCAAAGGATTTTATTTTATGTTTATATTTTACAAAAGAATATAAAGATTATTTCTTTGGGATACAAGAAAGGAATTTTTGTTCATTTTTTCCATTTCATAGGAGTTAGACACATGTATGCCACGCAACCAAAGACTATTTCTTTGGGACACTTCTATATTTTTTTCCCATATTTTTGTTGATTGAAATGATTTGGACCTGTTAAGTTTGTCCAAATCCAAAGAAAAAAGAGCTTATTCTAAAACTCTTCTATCTTCTCATTCTGCATGTGTTTATGCGAGTGGTTTAAAAAAAAAAATGAAAATGACTAGTACACATATATAGCTACGGCCTATGTATACATATAGTATACACAATTTTTTTTTTTTTGGTGAAAGACGATAACATTTAAAGAAAAAACTAAACAACAAAAGCAGAAACAGGACATATCCTCAAGGAATACATCCCATTGAGGTCTCCCTCAAAAACATCTACAATGTCCACAGGAGGACTATCAAAAATAAGAAAATCAGCAGCCATCTTTAAACTCTTCTTAGCTAAACCATCAGCACTTTGATTTGCTTGCCGGAAGCAGTGCTTGATACGGACTTGATCAAATCTGCTCATCAATTGTCTGCAGTCATCCAAGATAGGAGAGATAATGTTGTTGACATAATCTGGATTCCCTAAGACATCAACAATTGACTTGGCATCCATCTCAACTTCAAGACAAGTAATATTTAAGTTGTTACAAAGGTGTAGGCCCTCACGCAGCCCCCACAGCTCAGCTGCAAAACTGGAAGTAACCCCAATCCGCTTGCTAAATCCAGCAATCCACTGCCCATTTGCACTCCTAACCAAACCCCCACAACCAGCCAGCCCGTGAAGCCCCATGCAAGCCCCATCAGTGTTCAATTTCTTCCACCCTTGCTCAGGCCTCTCCCACCGAATACATCTAGTTATTCTACGATTTTCCATCCTTGGAGTTGCCACACAGTGAAGAAACTCCCTAGCTTGGTACACAATCTCCATAACCAGGTTAGGACTCCTAGCTTTCCCTTTAAAAATAAAACAATTCCTACTCTTCCAAATATTCCAAATAGCAAAAGGAAAAACAACTTTCCAAGGTAGACCCGTCTCATGCAACTTAACATTGGATCTTGTAATAAGAGACAACCAATCAATCAAGTTATAGTGCCAAAAATCAAAATTTGAAGCATTTACCCCTAGCTGAGCCCACACTTGCTTCAGGTGAATACAATCTCTCAAGGCATGAAGAATGGTTTCAGCACCATTGCAGCAAAACTGGCAGACCTCATCTTGAACCACTCCTCTTCTTCTTAAACAACACTTGACACCAATACTATTATGGGCACACATCCAAAGAAACATTTTAATTTTTGGAAGCAAATCCACTTTCCAAATCCAGCTAGCCGAAAAACCATTGGGATTAGAAGACTCCATAAACAACCCATAAGCACTTTTGACATCAAAAACCCCCTTAGGAGACCCGGCCCAAGTCAGCTTGTCCGAGCCACCACCTAAGGTCGATATAGGAACAGCACTAATCATCCCCTTGACTTCATCAGTTAAGTCAAAAGAGAGCTTCTCCCAATCCCAGCCCACATCAAGCATAATATCTTTAACTTTCAAACCATTAACTTCTTGGGAAATAGGCCCTTGAATCAGATTTCTAAGGAGGCCCCCATTCGTCCAATTACTATGCCAAATGTTCAAATTACTATTTTTTGTCACCAACCATCTACTTCCCTTATTAAAGGTGTCCCTCCCCTTCTTCATAGATGCCCAAATTGAAGAGCAAGGGAGATTATCTGCATTTGCAGCTTCTCTCCTTCTTTGGCTGCAATATTTCATCTTCAAAACTCTCACCCAAGGTGCCTCCCCTTCCGTGTGAAACCTCCAATTAAGTTTGGATAAAAGAGCCACATTCCTCCCTTTGGCTGTTTGCAGCCCCAAACCCCCTTCTTCCTTAGGCTTTGTCACCTTCTCCCAACCAACCCAATGAATCTTCTTGGCTGACTCGGTAGACCCCCACAGAAAATTTCTATTAATTCTATCTAACCCATCCAAAACCCTTCCCGGCAAGTAAGAACACTGCATGATGTACGAAGGGATAGCAGCCAAGGATGATTGGATGAGCACCCTCCGCCCAGCCAATGATAAAACATTTGCCTTCCACCCGGATAATTTTTGCTTCACCCGATCCAAAATAAAATCATAATCATGCGAGGAAACTTGTGATTTATTTCTTGTAAATTGTAGTTTGTGTGTACTATGTGTACACTGAAGTGTGTGTAATAAACACTACTAAAAATCAAATCCTTCTAAATTAATATGCATGGAATTAATTTTACATTACAAGTGGTAATAAACATGTAAATGTATGTTACTATTTAATTTTCACCTTTGTTTTTCGAGAATTGTGAAGTTCAATTTCTAATAAAGAAGTCAATTGTTCAAATCCCACTCTTGGATTCATGTATTGCTAAGAGAGGATCATGGATTATTTAAATTACCAAAATTTAGGTATGGTTACTTAAATTTGTTTACCCAATTAAATTTAACTAGCCTCGTCACACGAGCTTCGCGATGAGGCTTTTTTTTTGTGTTAGTGGTCCTATTTTGTAGAAAAAAAAACTGTGTTTTTTTATTTTATATATATATATATATAATTTTTATTTTGAAAATCTAATTTATAAGTAAATAAATCAATTTAAAAATTAACAGGAGAGTGGTCTTATTTTTTAGGCAATGTTTTAGTGGGAGTTAGAGTTACATTTTTACCAAATTGTCATTTAGTTATGTCTCTACTTAAACATAGGGTGTAGGGGCATTTTTGAACTAAAAAATGAGGAATCCAAACAAGGAAAGCCCCTTAAACAATAGTGTTTTTTTTTTTGAGAATCCCTTAAACAATAGTATAGATTATATAGTTACATTAATCTATACATGCAGTACAAAAAATGTGTCATACTCTCATAAGAATAAAAAAAATTCAATTATATAGTTCATTGACCAATTAATCACACAATTAAGTTAATTGAAGAACTAAGAATTTTTTAGAATGTGCAGAGATACATTGATAATTGAGACAATTTAAGCTAATCGTACGGTCAAGCATCAATTAGAAATTATAACCCTTTAATTGAGTAAAACCCTAATTAATTGGGATAGGAATTAAAACCCTTTTTCAAGCTACTGGCCCGTTTGGTAGAGTAGTTTGAGAAATGTTGTTTGTATTTTTTTGAAGGATTTTACTAATGTGTGCCCTTAGGGCACACATTAATTTCCATTTTTGGAAAAAGTTTTCTCGAGAATTGAAAAAGTAATGACAGCTTTTTCAATTCCCGAGAAAATATTTCAAAAAATATAAAGCTTAATGTGTGCCCTAAGAGCACACATTAACCGGACCCTTTTTTAAAATATGTGTGGGTGAAAAAGTGTGTAAAAATGCGTGTAATGTTATTTAAAAACTGAAAATATGTTACTAAAATGTCCTACCAAATGGACCCAAATATTGGAAAGTTCAAAAGTAATCGGTCCTATCTTTTTAATGTCAATAAGAACAGATCAATCGTACTAAAAAAAATGTGTAAACACGTGTTCTTTCTCTGTCAAAAGAGAAAAACTACGGCCACGTTATTATTCTTACAACAATCATTGTAGTCTTATTACTTAGTTCTTCCATCTCACACTCATTAATCTGCCTTTTTTTCTTTCTTTTAAAGAAAAAAGAATAATTTAGAACATTATTACAAGAGTGGATGATGGTTGGGACTTGAGAGCATTAAATACATGGTTCATTTTCACACATGCATGATTTATATGATTGTCTATGTTAATATCATGATTCAATATTTAGGCATTTTTCTCTCCCTTTATTTATTTAAGTAGCTTTTTTTTTTTTTTGGTAAACCATGCAAGTATTATACAACTAAGGCACCACAAGTCTATTACAAAAATGGCCAGCTTTATCACTAGCCAGGAGATCTTCCACCACAGGCGGTGGATTATACAAAATAAGGTGGTCTGAATGCAGATCAGCCCCCAATCTAGCTAATCTATCAGCACACCTATTCGCCTCCCTAAAAACATGCACCACAGTACAGTTAAGGAACGTCTTCATTAGGTTCCTGCAATCGGATAATAAAGGTTCAAGACTAAGATTAACCACAAAAGTATTAGAAAGCAAATAAACAAGATATTCAGCATCCATATCCACACAAATATTATCTAAACTAAGCTGTTTTGCCAAAAGAAGCCCATCTCTAAGCGCCCACAACTCAGCCAGAATACAAGACGTGTTCCCAAGTTTCCTTAAGCAGCTCGCAATCCAGTCCCCATTACTACCTCTGATCACAGCTCCTCCACCAGCCTTCTTTGAGTTTCCTAACACCGATCCGTCCGAGTTCAACTTCACCCATCCCTCTTGGGGTTTAGTCCAGGACACTCGAGTCAACACTCTTCTCGGTTTTATGGGATTTTCAAGCACAATAGCAAAGAACTCAGCTCTTTTTTTAATGCAATGACCAGCTATCTTCGCATCAAAACTTCCATTATGAAAAACCTTATTCCGTTGGAGCCATATAAGCCAAAGAGCCTGAGGGAATAGCATTTTCCAAGGAATACGACGCCAAGAAAAAAACTGGACCGAGCAGCAATTGCTCTTTAGCCATTCTGGTAAAGGGAGATCATAGAATTCTTGATTCGTACACTGGATGCCCAACTCAGTCCACACTCTTTTAGCCCCAGGACAGTCACGCAATGCATGGATAATAGATTCATCTGAGAGGCCACACACTTCACAAGTTAAACACAGGTTGAAACCCCTTGAACCAAGCACTACACGAGTAGGAATACTATTCCGAGAAACAAGCCACAGAAAGAATTTGATCCTTGGAGTAGTGTAAGCATCCCAGACCCACCTACAAGAATGAGAAGCAAGGTTCAAAGGATTTAAACCTTTGGCAAGGAGATAAGCAAACTTTAAAGAGAAAGAACCATCCTTTGAATATGCCCAAATAAGCCTATCCTTCAATTCAGGACACAAAGCTAACGGAATACCTTGAATGTCCTTCAAAATGGTTTCAGGAAACTTGAAGGATAGCACATTGGGGTTAGATAAGAACATCTTAACTGACAAATTATTTTCTTCCTCAGCAAGGGGACCTTCAATCTGCTTCCTTAAGGGACCTAAAGGGAGCCAAAAATCATCCCAAAAACCCACCTCTTCTCCATTTGCAACTGCCCATTTCAAACCTTTATTAAAAATAATTCCTCCTTCTTTACAAGCAGCCCAGATTTTAGAAGCGGGGAGCTTTCTACCTCCTTCACTTAGTCTAGTAGTAGTCAAATATTTACTTATTAGCATTTGTGCCCAATGGTAGTTTTGGCTAGAAGCAATCCTCCAGCAAAGCTTTGCCAATAGAGCAGTATTTCGAGCTTTCATCTGGAAAATACCCAATCCCCCAAGATCTTGAGGCATCGTTACATGACTCCATCCAACCATATGCATATTTTTCCTCTCCACCGTCGACCCCCATAAAAAGTCCCTAACAAGCTTATCAACTTCATCACATATTCTAATTGGTATTCTATAGCATTGCATAGTATATTCTGGAATGGCAGTCACCACTGCCTTAATAAGCACAATCCCGCCTGCAGGAGATAGACATTTGGTTTTCCATCCTGCCAATTTCGCTTGAACTCTTTCCACCACAAATTGGAAGTCATTTTGGCGTCTCCCTTTATGCAAAATAGGGAATCCGAGATATTTACTTAGATTAGAAGTTTTATTAATCCCCAGCAACAGCACTATATCATCCTTTATTTCTTCAGGCGTAATTGGGGAGAAAAACACTTTGGACTTATCCTTACTAATCTTCTGCCCCGTGAGCTCACAGAATTCCTCCAACACCTCAACTATTGCCTCACAATTACCCCAGTCAGCTTTGGCATAAAGAAGCAAATCATCGGCAAAAAACGAATGAGAAAACCCGGGTCCACCACGTGAAGCCTTCACTTTAATCCACTTACCCTCTTCACATTTCTTATTTATGAGGGAGCTTAAGAATTCCATACACAGTATGAAGATATAGGGGGATATTGGGTCGCCTTGTCTCAACCCCCTAGATGGTTCAAACGATTCAAGTTGGCTCCCATTAACCAACAAAGAGGCTGAAGTGGAGAAAATGCAACTCAAAACCAGCTCAATTGTGTCTTCATGGAACCCAAAACTGAACAACATGCTTCTCACAAAGCTCCATTCCAATCTATCATAGGCTTTCTCAAGATCTAACTTTATCACCATAAACCCAGTTTTCCCTCTCTTCTTTTCTAAAGTATACACAAGTTCTTGAGCCACAATGACGTTATCCGTACCTCTTCTGCCAGAAACAAAAGCTATTTACGTAGGAGAGACAAGGGTAGGCATCAGGTGTTTCATCCGTAGCACCAAAATCTTTGAAACAATCTTATAAATGGTGTTGCATAAACTAATGGGACGAAAATGATTGATTTTTTCAGGCCCTAATTGCTTCAGAATGAGAGCAATAATGGTTTTATTCAATTGAGGGGGGATTCTTTTCAATCTAAAAATTTGCTTGATCTCATGCTTCACTGACTCACCAACAACCATCCAAAATCTTTGAAAGAACCCTGCATGCAGCCCATCCGGGCCAGGAGCTTTAAAGGCATTCATAGAATTTAAAGCAAAAAGAATTTCAGCATCCGTAGGAGCAAGGGTAAGATTGGCAGCCTCAGATTCAAACAACCGATTTCCCCAAACAAAAATATTACTGGGAGTTCTAGGACTTGAAATATGCTCAGAACTATACAACTTTGCAAAACCTTCCAGGAAGATTTCCTTAACCCTGTCCATATCCTCTTCCCACAAACCATCAGCATTTTGAATACGAATAATTCTATTCTGACTTCGGCGATTAAGAGTTGATATATGGAAAAAATTGGTATTTCTTTCCCCTTGAATCAGCCAATTCATTCTAGCTTTCATGCACCACAGCTCTTCCTCCAACGCTAGAATTTTCTCAAGTTCCTCTGAAAGGAAATTATGAAGATGGATCAATCTTTGAGTGGGATTTCTGGCTAATGCTTTCTCCGCACCTAGCATTCTCGCAATAAGATTCTTCTTTTTCCAAAAAATATTTCCAAAGACCTCTCTGTTCCAAACATTTGCTTTATTGGAAAATTCATTAATGGCATTACTAACACTATGATGGTTACCTTCCCAAGCCTCCCTAACAACAATAGGAAACTCTTCATGACTAAGCCAAATGGGTTGAAAACGGAAAGGTTTGACACCATTACTGACATGAGGAGAATCCAAAGAAAGAAGCAGTGGACAGTGATCAGAATTAATTCGAGCTAAGTGTTTCACCAAGGCTTCAGGAAATGCTGTCTTCCAACCCGAATTGACCCAAACTCGGTCTAATCTTTGCTGAATTAAATCACCAATATCTCTTTTATTAGTCCAGGTATATTTAGTTCCAGAGAATCCCAAATCAAAAAGGTTGCAATAATCCATACACCCAGTATACTCCATAACCCTCCTTCTACAAATACCATTACCCCCATACTTCTCCTCTTCACACGTGACATCATTAAAATCTCCCATCACAGCCCAAGGGAGATTATGTCTATTAGATAACATTTTTAAATTTTCCCACAGCATGGATCTTTCTCTAAAACGAGGACTACCATAAATTGCACTTAAAAGCCAAGGCTGAGAATGGGAACTAACCTGAACTATTGCATGAATTTCTTGCTCCGTAGCAGAAAGCACATCCATGGATACAATATCAGAGTGCCAAAGGAGCCAGATGCCCCCTGCATGCCCAATAGTCTCTGTGGAGTATGCCCCATCAAACGGCAACCTCCTTATGATATCATCAGCTCTACTACCATCAATCCTAGTTTCTGTGATCACAAAAATTGCAGGCTTGTGCCATTCCACCAGGTCCATAACAGTCTTCTTGAAAGTGGGCTTCATTGCCCCACGGCAATTCCATATTAAAATATTCATAATCGGGTTGGGGTTACAGCAAGCCTCAAACCATACCGAGGATGGTTCCTCCCCTATCTCCCTCAATGTCCATGCTTGTCTCAGTGCCATCTTTTCCTTGATGAGTCCTGGAAACAGATTCACTGCGTGTTTCAGAATCCCAAATAGAGACTGATTGCTGAGTATGTTCAGAGTGCATGCTATCATAGGCATTGAAAATTGCAGAAGTTTCACAAGAAATAGGTTGCCCATGACTACCATCTCCACCAATCTCTCCTGAAGGATTTTTCTCTGACAAATCACTGGCTCCAGATAAATCTTCTCCAAATGCTTCCAAAAGGGACTCCCTTGTTGCACCGATACCATGTTGGTTAGAGGAGGAAACGTTGGTCTGTCCATGAGAAAATGCCAAAACGGGTTTGGGGTTTTCAGCCATGCCTCGTCCTCCATGGGAAGATAACCCAATCGAGCACTCACCTCTGTTAGGGGGAAGATGTTCTTCCAAGCTACTAGAGCCTCCTCTTCGTACCAGCCCATTATGTCCGTTGGATCCCTCTGTATCCCTTCTATTGTTTTGTCTCCAATTGGTATCACCTTGCCCTTTAGAAAAATTGCCCATCTCTCTGTTACTGTGTTCATTCTCCTGAGCTTTTGCCTCAAAAGTAAACTCACCAAGGCAACTAGCAGTATTATTCTTAACTAAAGGCCTTTCCGTGGTAGCCTTAACAGGCCACTTTCTACTCTCCCAACCCATAGTATGATTTTTACCATGGTTAGTAGACACCTTCCTAAAGTTAACTTTACGGGCCCCACTATTTTCAGTAACCACCTCACTCCTTTGGTTCCGTGTATGCTTTTGGTTCGGCTGGGACAAACCATTTCCACTATTATCAATAGCCACCTCATCTTTTTGGTTTCATGTATTCTTTTGGTTCAGCTGGGACAACTCTGGTTCAGCATTCTTTTTCACTAACGTCACTTTCTCCACTGCTTTTCTCTTCACATCTCTTCTGTGATCAGTTTTTGGGTCTCGAGGTGGAAAACGTGAATCAGACCTGTCATCCCCAACACCCTTAAACCCCGCTCCTTCACTGCCATAGCCAACGCGTGCATTCCAACCTCTCCCAGTCAGTCTTGTCTTCCGCTTCACTACCATCCAATCTCCATACACCTCTTCTTTTCCAGCCTTACCATCCTCTTGACCTGTCTCGATCATAGAAGCTTCCATGGGTTTAGAGTTGGCATCAGTAGCATTATTCCCTTCCATATCTACCGTCGGTTCTAGCCCCCTGACTAAGGTTGGACAGCTGTCTTTCCTATGTCCAATGCACCCACACGCAAAGCACAGCATTTGAATACCTTCATATTGCACCAATTGCACCATTTTCCCAATCTTTATAGAATTAATCAGTGGTTTATCAATGTTAATCTGGACACAGATTCTTGCAAAACGACCTCTAGCCCCATTAAACGTATGAGAATCAATACGAAGCACAGGACCAATTGTACTCCCCACGTTCTTAAGCATGATGGGATCGTAGTACTCTATAGGAAGCTCAGGCAGCCTAATCCACACTGCAATAGACGAGCATGTTGCCTTAGACGCTTTGAACTCGGGTTCCCACTGCCTAATGGCCAAGAATTGCTGACCAACAAACCACGGACCCTTCTTAAGAACCTCATCCAAGTCAGATTGCAGCTCAAACTTGATCAGAAAAAAATCATGACCCATATCCACACAATCCATTCTACCAGACGGATTCCACATAGTTCTAAGCTTAGAAGACATATATACAAAGCCCACGCTCTTACCAAAAGCTTTTACAATAATAGACTGGCTCCACGGTGCTCTAATCCTCGCTTTCTCTTCACTAGAGACTTTAAGTTCAGCCATACCTTCACAGAGATCATCATCATCCACATTCGATTCATCTTCCTCATCCATGGAAGTAGAGAATCCAAAGGCTTGTTCATAAGCCCCTGGGATGGAACCCACCAACTTATCTTTATAACTATTAGCACTATATCTATCTAATCTATCATCACAAAATCTTTCAGTGTTTACCTCAGTCACTGGGTGAATTTCTTTGAACTTCTTTGTACTCCTTTCCAGCGTGTCTTCCTCCTCAGAGCTTCTCTCTCTTTCCATTTCTTTTAGCTATTGTAGTTCACCACAAGGCAGGCATTATTTAAGTAGCTTTACGAAGGCCTTAAGAAATGCCAAATCATATATATATATATATATATATATATATTTAAAGAGTTTCATCTGATGGCGTCCGCTCTTGATGATAGCTCTTTATCATCAAATCAAGACACCAATCAGTTTTTCATCTGATGTGTTAGAATTGCAAAGCCAATTGCAGATTTATGTTACGTATATTCACAAATCATATCCAATACTATTCTATGAATAAGGGATGTGAGGAAGAAAACTTCAGTGGCTAAGTGGGTTGTCTTATGAATAAGGGATGAATTTTGATTTTAAATTTTAAAATATGTGACACCACTTTTATCGTTAAATCTTTGGTTTGAGATTACTTATCTATCAATTTTGTAAGCAGATAAAAAAGAGGGCTCATGGATAGTATTTGAAATAAGGAAATTTAAAGGCACGATGATTTATTTTTTATTTTTTATTACAAACTGATAAAATAACCTTTGTTGTTATTATCTTTCTTTTTTCTTTTTCTTTTTTATACAAAGAAGTAGTGTTTTCAGTATTTGGTAAGATAGTGTCTGTTTGGGAATAACTTATCTATTTTTTTTGTTAAAAATGTGCTAAAATATACTTGTATTTTAAAAAAAGAAAAATTGAAAAAGTAAAAATAGGCTAGAAAAAGTGAAATTTTAAAAAGCTGTACATAAAAACTAAATATTAAAGGTGAGATGCTTTAGAAACCTCATAGACTAATAGTGTGGTGGATGAAACTTGGAACGTTTGCATTACGACACATCCTTCGAATTCATTGAGCACACCAACTAAATATTCATGAAGGGATGTTTTTATTTTCATATCAACAACATATTTAACAAAGTTGTTTTTTGTATTATATTTAAAATTGAAAATTAATTTGTAAAAAATTTTGATACCCTAAAAATCAGTCTCAGGCTTGAAATAAATGATGGGTTGGGGTCCAAAAAAGTCTCGTTGTTATTTGGCGGAAATTGGATATGATTTAGCTTTGGCTTGGCTCAAATTTTGTGAAAACGAAAAGTGGGGTGGCATATTGCAATTATAGAAGGTGAGATCGTGAGAAGACACATCAATGTAGCCTCATTTTAGGCATATAACTTACAATATAATTATAGGTATGCACATGATACCTTATAAATCCACTTGAACCTTAACAAAATTTTTGTGTAACTTAACGAATGGTATTACCTAATCTTTCTTACAAAGAGAGCTTGGATTCAACCACCTTACCCTTTTTGTTGTAACGAAAAGAAAAATCCTTTCTAATCTCAATTAAACGTCTTAATCAACATATTATTTGTACAATTTTGTAGGGATAAAAACTGTATTTTTTTTCTGGCTTCTCTCATATCTCATAGTTATGTGAGAAGAGATGTCATTTGGTGAAATATCGTTGACGCACGTCTCTCTGTCTCTCTCTCTCTCTCTCTCTCTCTCTCTCTCAAAAAGGTGCTAATAGCTAAGAATTAAGATGGAGAGATAGAGGCAATTTGTTTTTTTTTCTTGCCTTTTGTTATTAGAGATATATAATCTCTCTTTTTGGCAGATTCAAGTGATAAACATTAGATTTTATTTATAGATTTGTTTTCTATTAATTAAAAAAAACAAAACAAAACAAAACAAAAAACATATGCTCCCCAAATCTATTAAGAGATAAAAATAAGTATTGTAATCCTTTGGAGCATTTTTTTTCTCCTTTAATTTCTATCCCTTTAAAGCTCTGAAATTCTTGTATTTATTTATAGAATTATAGGATTCTTTTAGGTGATTGTTTTGATGGACTTCGTTTTAAGGCAATTCCTCTATTTTCGACAACATGCGAGCCCAAGGGTCCAGGCCTAATATATTTCAATGTTTCATCACTATATTGTGAGTTGATGATAATGGTATATATAATATTGGTGTAAACATAGCAGACCCAAAAGGCACATAATCAAGCATAATGAATTACATATAGGGTTTATCTCTAATCTTTTGGCATAAAATATGAAATGAAATCCGAGTGGCCATGTTGCTAAAACAAGGCCTCCTACATTTTCCATTGCTGACTGGAATAATGTGGCTTATATGGAAGACCACTGGTACAACTATATGCCTTTGTTATTGACCAAATCAAATACACCAGACTTTGCTGGGTCAAAGTCTAATCCATTGCACTTGATTATCCTATTGACAATAGTGGATATACAGTACTGTTTTTTGGGGATAATTGTGGATATAGTGTTAAGATTATTGCTTCGTGGCCGGAAAATACGAGAACATCTAAATATACACAAAATTGGACATATAACGAAGTTGCAAGTAAAAATTGTCAAATTTTTACTTGAAAAAATTGCCAACTCAACCTGCTTGAAAAAAATTGTCAAATTTCTTGTGTGCATACCATTACTCATAAAATATTGGGTGATTACCAACGAAGTTAATGTTTGACATTTGGTCTTAAAATTGGTTGATTTCCACGATTACTTTACTTTGGACATGTGGCATGTGCGAAATTTAGTCAACACGTCTGAAACTTAGACAGGAAAGATTATCAATTTGAAGCTTATCAGTCTGTATATATACTAAATGCATCATCCAAAGAAAAGACACATCAGCAAAGAATTAAGAGCAAGAAACCTGAGATAAGGACATTGCTTTTGATTCTTAGCTTTGGCTGGTTTTACACATATATCTTTGTTAGTATAGTTTTCAAGATAATTGTTATTTTTAACTCAATGGAAGGATTCATTGACATGTTGCCAGAAGAGTGTGTATCCACAATTCTGTCCTTCACCTGTCCGACAGACACATTCCGATCTTCAATGGTGTCATCCATCTTTCATTCAGCGGCGGAGTCCAATATTGTTTGGGAGAGATTCTTGCCGGATGATTATAAGGATGTTGTGTCAAGATTGGTCACTCCTTTGGCATTTACTACAAAGAAGGAGCTTTTTCTTTGTCTCTGCAATCCAGTTCTCATAGATGGTGGTAGAAAGGTATTTTTGAAATGATTTTCAAACTCACCCTTAAACATTTTTCTTGCATTTAATATTGATGTGTTTTGTAGAAAAGCTACTGGATTGAATGAATGAATTTTTTATAATTTGAAAATTGAGACAATTGAGTAAAAAAAATATTGACAAAAAAAAAAAAAAAGCCTATTCTAAACAGACGCTTCTCACTCCTCCCTGTTTTTTTGGTGCATGCATGGGTTTATGCGTGTAGCAAAAAACAATCTTTATTAATAAACATGCACGGAACGACTTTCACGTTGCAAGTGGTATTAAACATGTGAATGTTGCTAAAGCCATTGAATTTTCACAATTGTTTTAATAGATCAAAGGATGAGATTTAAATTTCTATGCATATGGTGACAAACATTTATTTCACATGCTGCAATATGAGACTGGCAGATTTGAAATGGAATATGTCAAAGTCAAACACAACGGAAATGGGATCAACCATTTCATGGAATGTCCATCCGGACCCTCCAGTAGTATAAGAATCTAATTTTATATATATATAGACACACACTAATTTATGGGATAATTAAGCATATATATAAGGGTACTTTATAGATTGGATTCATGTATTGCTTACAGATAATGATGGATGATTCACTAACTATTTTTTTAGTGAGTGAGTTTCTTACATTAGTTTTCGCAGTTTAATTTATTTACATAGTTGTATTAATCAATATAATAAAAAAATGTGTTATTTCTCATCAGAGTAATTAAATTAAATTATATTCTCAAAAAAAAAAAATTATATATATATTGACCTATTAAGCAAAAACTTAAAAGTATAGTAAAATGTATCTCAATTTTCTTCTGCTTAGATAATAAATGATTTGACTTAAAATTGATAAGATAGATTACAAAGTATACTTAATTTTCAGTTTCGTTTGATATTCTTAATAATGCAGAGCTTCAAGTTAGAGAAATTGTCAGGCAAAATATCATATATGCTATCAGCAAAAGAACTTTCCATAACATGGGGCAATGATCCAATGCAATGGAGTTGGAAATCAATACCTCAATCAAGGTTACTTTTCTCGTGTTCTTTAAAAATGGCCTAGAATTTGATAATATAAAAGTATTATTCTACAGCTATGTTAACAACAATTCTTTTCACAACTTATTAAAAAGAAAATTTTTTATTAAAGCATCTTGTTCACATGGGCCAATAACTAGCACAACTTATATTATTTTACAGATATAATAGGTAACATCAATATTATGAAATTTTTTGTGTCATTAGACTTATTAATTATTCTATATGCTCAGACAAAGAAAGAGAGAGAAAAATGTAATAACCAAAGCTTTCAAATTGTCTTCCACAGGTTCCCAGAAGTGGCTGAGCTTAGAACAACATGTTGGTTAGAAATTCGTGGAAAAATCAATACTCAAATTTTATCATCAATGACAAGATATGGTGTTTATCTTATAATGAAAATTTCTAACCGTGCATATGGGCTCGATTCAATACCATCTGAAATGTTAGTTGAGGTGGGAAATAAAGTATGTAATGGCATGACTTATCTTCGTCATGAAGATAGCAAGAAGCAACAAATGGAGTGCTTATTTTATAGAAACCGCACAGAAGTGTTGAGAAAGAGAGTGATAGAGGGCACTGAACGAATCCTAAGTGAAAGAGAGGATGGGTGGATGGAGATTGAGCTAGGAGAATTCTTTAGTGGTGAAGCTTATGAGGAGGTGAAGATGAGTTTGACGGAGGTTAAGGGTTATCAATTAAAAGGAGGTCTCATCATTGAAGGAATTGAAGTAAGGCCTATAGATTCATGAAGGAATGTTTGCGTTAAAATGAGGGACAAAAAGAGTACAACAAAGATGATACTAAACAAAAAGAAAAAGACAAATGTGTTTGCTTTTCCCAATTTATGTGCGAATACATGATTTGATTAATTCTTCCATTTGTTTTATGTTTTAAGGTGCAAAT
Organism: Quercus aquifolioides; assembly: GCA_019022515.1. Taxonomy (NCBI): domain Eukaryota; kingdom Viridiplantae; phylum Streptophyta; class Magnoliopsida; order Fagales; family Fagaceae; genus Quercus; species Quercus aquifolioides. The sequence continues at coordinate 11,085,690 of CM032330.1, read as the reverse complement.
GTATAAGGTGAGGAAGATAGTAGAGAATATCAGATTTTAATAGTAGAAAATGCGTACGTAGTACAAGATACATTGTATAAGGTCTCTTACTATAATTACCGTTAAAAAAGGTCTCTTACTAATTAGATTTCCACTCCCCTTGTTGACTTGATATTAGCTTGTGGTCCATTTTCCTTAAAAGGAATAAGGTATCTCATAGAATTTCTTCCTTATTTAAATGTTATAAATTTATTTGATTTAGTTTGTTACTTCAAAAATTTCTATTTCTTTCAAACATAGATTGGTCATGTGTAAATTTAGTGAAAGGAACCAATATTTTGAAATGAACTATTTATTTGAACTGCAATATTATGGCATATGATTAATTCATCATACAATTTGGCTACACTTTAGAGTCATAGACCTTGCTAAAATTGATTCATGTTGACACATAAACTCAATCTTTTGAGGCACATACGGGAAAACTTTTTTGAGTACTTTACATATACACTAATTAAGTAATTACATAGAAATATCCCTTATGATTGCTCTAAAATTCTTGCTAGACGTTTTGAATTGAGTACTATTCATAGATATCATAAAACTTTAGAAACCATTAGGTCATTTTTTTGTGCTTAATTCTAAGCCTAGTCACAGGATAGTATGACTATAATTTTTATGAATTTTCATGCTATGAACAGCAATTTATTTTCACTTATATGCTTGCTTTAGTTTGTTGGGATTTTAGTCATTTACTAAGCTGTCAAACTCACTTCTTTTCTCCACTTGAAATTTTAAAGAGTAGCAAGTTTGGGACTTTTGTTCTGGTTGTATGCATAATAATAAATGTTAGACAGATTTGCTTAATAAGTACTGTTGGAAGATTTTAAATTGGGTAACTTTCGTGCCAATTAATTGTAATTTCCTTAGATTTTTATTAGCTTTTGATTTATAGGAGATAGGGTAGAATATTTGGGATGTCAGCTATATTGGAGTTATTGATGAGAATAGTCAATGAAATTTTTCTTTATAACAGAATCTCTTTTAGATAAGTAATAACGCTGATATTTAGTAAAAAAAATTTACAACATAGAAATTCTATTTTAGTATATGTTTGACAAAAATTAAAAGGTCAAATTTTTTTACTATTCAATTTATTTTTGTTACTATTTATAGGTCTTATTATACTATTTCAATTAACTTTTACCTTTATTTATAATACTTCAGTAAAAAAATTTCAATTTCAGTAAAATAAATAGATTCCAAACAGACACCTAGTCTAATTCATGTGTATATATAAATGTAAAATTCTCTCCTGAAGACTTGAACTCCGATTCTTGTCCTCCACATTCCACAAACACTTATACTTGTGGAGTAAGACTCTAAACACTTATAATAAGGTATTTTTTAAAGGGCTTGCAGCTGTTGTTACATACTTAGTTAACGCTTACTTTTGGATTTTAGGCCTAATAGTCTCAGTGATCTATCTATTAATTGTAAGTTGTTGATGCATAACAGGATATAAAATTTAATTCTTATTTGATATTAATTTTTTATATAATTATTTTTGAAATTTTCAGAATTTTCTGGAATAAGAATTATTTTAGAAGTATTTTAGTTAAAATTAAGTCCTTATATAATGGGGTATAAATTAAGATACGTATAACAACATCTTGTTTGTGATGTTCCCACATTTTTAGATTAATTTATAATTAACACTAATTAGGATTTTTTAGAGTTCTCTCCTACAATTTTGTGAGTGTGTGTATATATATTTATGAACGATAACATGCATGATTTTTTGAATCTGACAAACATATACCTGACTAATATTGAAGAGTGGATATTGTCTGAGCCTCTGAGGGATGGGTCTGTGCAGTCAATACCTTTAGATCTGTTCGCAGTATAATTCTGTGGTCACAGGCCGTGCACAGTGAAATTGTTGGGAATCGGCTGCCGTTACATGCAGTGCCGTTCGCACTGCAGAATGACGTTGGCCACTGCATGACCAAGTATGAAAAATCATAAGTTAGTACATTGTTCAAACTTTCATGAGGCAGTGTCTTGTTGAATATAGTACGTAGTTTCACTTTTATAAGCCTGCGTCTTGTTGTATATAGTACTCTCACTTTCAGTCCTCCCGTGGCTGTGGACAGCCTCGGCCACCAAAACCAACACCAAAACATTAAACACTTTCATTTTTTGTCACTCTACACCAGATCACAAAATCTTTCGAGTTCCACTATGCATGCGTATGTAGGGTTTATATAAAGACTACAAAAACGTTTGGTGCCGTTTTTGCCCTTACATTTATAATTTATTGTGTTTTTATTTTTTTTATCCTATATAATTTTATCTATTTAGTTTAGTTGCCCTTGCATGCATGCATGCATACAATAGCGTCAACATGTACACACTCAGATGTACACTTTCTGACATTTCTTCGGTATTTTTTGCTAGGAAACAAAGCACATGCAGTTGCAGTCCTACTAAATCAGCTAAATGAAATAAGTTTAAATTCTGTCCGGAATGGGGTGTAAACCCTTTGGATTATGCCACCAATAATATAACAAAAATATATTTAACAAAAAATTGAATACATTTTTTCACGCTCAATCCTATTTCAGATTTCAAAATTGGAATTTGTTGATTATAGATGAGTGGCATATAACAATTGTAGCACGAAAAAATTGAGGGAGCGAGTTTCTTCACGTAAATTGCAAAGGGAAATTCCAAAAACAATATGCTAAACCATACGTGACTACCAGAACGGTGCATTTGAATACTGCAACTACAAAGAAAATCTAAAATCTAAAGTCTCTATAACAACTAGGCCAAGGAATAGTTATATTTTGTTTCATCTAAGAAAAATTCCAAGGCAAGCTTCCAACAAGATGAAAATTCTGCAGGAAGTCACTTGAATGGACACTGCTGCATGGATCTATATCCTACGCTGCATTACGATTTGTATCAGAACTCATTGTCCTTAAGTTTGCCTTTTCTTTTTGTTCTATTTGTTTTCCATAATTTTCTTGACAATATTGTGCTGCATTTAGATTTGTATCAGAGCCCATTGTCCTGCATCACTAACTCAACTCACCTCAACAAAGCCTTAATATAAATATTTGTTAGTAGAACAGCTAAACTTTGAAGAAAGCAACTTCAAGCATGGGGCAAAATTGTTTATTGGAGCTTCAATTTTGACAAAGACAGTAAACCCTAGCAATTGAAGCCATAAAATCGTCAGACCTGAAACGGAAAAAAATGCTAATAGAATTATCTCACTGTATGCTTGCATTGCTGAGAAATACCCATATTCTGAATTCATCCTCTGTCTATAAGGAGATTGGCATGCAGCAAGTATGTGAAACATGGCTGCATCGGCTTTGTTCGGCACAGATTAAATTGCTAACTGTGGTCAAATAATCACAAAAGTTACTAAAGCTTAAGTTAAGGTCAGAAAGTGACCTTCGAAGCATTCACCCACAATTAAAAGATAGCATCAGTATATTTTTCCTAAAATGTTGTCAATAAGCTCGTCAGTAATCATGTACGCTACATGATAATTCAAATTACTCTTTTATTATAATGTCAATGAGTCATCATAACACCAAGTTTAGAGAGAATGGAAAAAGAAATTCCAGTTACTAAATGGAAATGGGATCATTTCCTTACTCCAGAGTTATCACCAATCTTCATATGTACTAAATAGCAATGAAAGACAAACCACAGATTTATAATAAAGCCCAGCATACATAGAAGTACTCATTCTCCGGGCCGTTAGAAAACGCAGAAACGAGCTGTGCAGTAAAACCAATATTTTGAGGCAGATGTTTTTAGATTATATGCAACCATAAAGACCTTAACTTGGTAGGTCTTAAGCTCCAAACATGCATAGGTAGAACAAAAAGAAATCAGGAAACAAAAGAGACTCAGGATCTTTTAAGTCAAAAGCACTACACCGTTTCAGGATCCCCACCAATTTTGAACAAGTTAAAAGCTTCCCGCATAACTGGCCATGGGTCTTTGCCAACCTGCATTCTGTTAAGTAATGAAATGGATTCTACTTATCTTTCCACAATTCACACATTCAGATGGAAGTTCTACTACTATAAAATGGACAGAACCATCAAACCCCCTCCAATTAATTCACTTTGTTCTAATTACCAGGACCTTTACCTATAGATACTCATTAAGCAGTGAAATTTATTCTAAAATCATAATGTAACCTACTTTAGTACTGTCGGGTTATATATATATATATATATATATATATATTTACCGTGTCCCATGCGCAGGGAAATATGAAATATCTATTGGTTGGTTAGCAGGTGAAGTCATCAAAATCAACACAAGTGGGCAATGGACTAATTTAGGTAACCTTCTACATTTGAATAGAGTCAGTGATGATGTTCCTTTTTTAACAATGAACATTACCTCAAGAAATCGCTTCCTTGCTTCAATAACTCAATATAATTGAGCTTCACAAAGAAAGCACCATGTGGACTCCCTCTGTGTCATTTGAAATTTGTGCAACATCTATCCGGAATTACTGTGCCCCTTCTTCAAACCTATTGAGAAGAGAAACCCACTTCAGTCTTGAGGATGAATGAAAGCAACATGTTTTTTTCTTAATTCCAAATTTCTACTTGTAATTTCTTTTCCTGAATTTTCTCATCAACCAAACAAAGGCACAAAGAAACTAGAACCACTAAGAAATTAGTACCTATCAAGATAGTAGTACAGTGATAATCGCCTTTGCCAAAGATCTGAAAACAACAATCACCAATTCAACAAATAATACAAATCCAAATCACAAAGATGCATTATTAAAATAAAAAATAAAAAATTCCCTACAACCTACTCAGCTTTTGACGAGGGTCCAACTCAATTCCACATGTAATGTTTAATTAATTATTTTATGGACACAATATTATTACATCAACTCAACCAAGTAGTGATTTTTATTGCATGGTGGCCTAAAACAAAATCATGAGATGAGACAAGCGGTAATAGAAATAAGGTGATAATGAAATTAACAAGTTCAAATAGTGAAAGAAAATAGATTTTATTACTCGAAGCATGGCTAAGTAGTTATTTGGAGCAAGAAAAGCCAAACTTGTTTTGTAATAGATTTTACTGAGAAAATGCATGCTCAGATACTTTTTTATTTTATTTTTTTATAAAAGTTAATAATTTGCATTAATTATAATTTTAGATTATTACATTTTTTAATCAAAAAAAAAAAAAAAAAAAAACCCTAATAGTGTGATGAGAGTATTATAACGAAGCAAGAGCGTGTACTTTTAATATAGGGGTGAGCCTAATCTATGCACCTATTACCTAATGATAGATCATTTATTTTAAAAAGCCCATCACCTAAATAACTAGCCCAAAGAAAGTATAACCCAACAACAAGCCCATAGTCTAGAACGTTGGTGCTTTTAATCTCTTATGTCCATGTTTATTATTTCATTCACTCCAAAGCTCCAACCTATTACGCGTGCCATCGCTTATGCAAACGATACCGTTTTCCTAATACGCTTAGAGCCAGACGGTGTCGTTTCTCCAAGACCCGTTAAAGCACAGTGGAGCCAAAGGTTTTTTTTCTTTTTTTAAAAGAGAGTTTCAACATAATTTGCTGTATAATATTCATTAAAAAAATTTCTTAATTTCTATCTCAAAATAGTTTGAGATTTAAAGAAAATGGTATATCAAGAACAAGAAAAGAAAACAAATGGACTCCGAATAGAATTTGAAATTTTTGTAGAGGAAAAGTTCGTTATATATTTGTGTTTTTTCTGTGTTTCTACCTCTCATCTCGAGACTCTTCTCTCTTTGGATTTTCAATGAACACCAGAGAGCTAGCTCGTGAGTCTCTCTCTCTATCTCTCTCAAAGATTTTTCATTTACACCCACTTGAGAGCCTCCCCTTGTGTCTCCTAACCTGCTGCCTGTTATTTCATAAATTGCTACTGGTTAGCTTTGTATTCTTCCCTCTAGTTTCCAATGGCTTTATGAAAATACAGAGAGCATGGCTTGGTTGTTTTTGGTTTGACTGCAAAAAAGACTACACAGTGCACACCTTACCCTTTTCTTCATTTTATTTTGTTTTTTTTTTTGTCTTTTTTAATTTCAAAAAAATTAAATATTTTTAAATTGAGAATTTGATAAAATAGAGGTGAAAAATGATACAATGATTAAATAGAAATAAAACCACAAATAAAAGTAAAATCAAAATCAAAGTTAAAAAGACAAATGAGAGTGAGCGAGAGAGATTTGAGAGTTTTTGTGCTTCATTCAACTAGTTCATCATCGGGGGGACACATGCACAAAATGGTATACATTTTGTTCTACAATATTTTATAATTAAATCTGTATATAATGATAACTACCGTGTGCTTGACAAAAATTCTCTCATACAAATGTTGTCCATTATTGTTCACACGATCTAAAATGGGCTAGCATTGTTTGGGTTTCTACTAAAGCCTAGAACTGTTTGGCTATATTCTTGTTTTTTTCTTTTTTTTTTCTTTTTATGAGAGGTTATATTTTTGTTTATTGGTAAGTTATGAAGATATTTAATGGTTGAATCTGGATATAAAGTAATTACCTTGTGGTTGACAAATTTTTTCACATGCAGATGTTGTGCATTAAGGGTTCACACGGCCTTCTTTTTTTTCCTTTTTTTTTTTTTTTTTTGGTCTAATCTAAATGTATATGTGTATGAAACTTCCTTTTGGAGATTTGAACCCCGGCTCTTACCCCTAAACCCTACAAGCACTTATACTTGTAGAATGACTACTGCACCAAGGGTGCACGGTAGCCACATGGTCTTAAATGGCCTAGCATTGTTTGGTTATATTTTTGGTTTATTGGTGAGTTTTCATAATATCAAATTTTTTTTTTTAAGAAACTTCATAATACCACTAATAATCATAATTAGCAAATGTTCATTGATGCTAATAAATTGTTCTTCCTTAATAGTGACTACCTAATGCATAAAAATTTTTAAAGGTGAAAATCATATTTTTTTTAACTAGGAATTAAAAACAATTGTGAAAGAGTGTGAGAGTTTTCTGTGTGGTAGTAATTCCTATCATAAATATAGCAAGGTTGTCATACCTAGATTGGACCAACCGGTCCAACCCGGTTAACCTTGAACTAAGTGAAAATTCAATTTTTTAACTAAGAATTGAAGGATTGGGATAGAACCTGGTATCCCCTCCTTTCAATGGGATTATACCGACACACTAACCACTATGTTATGCCCCTTTGATGTGTCCAAGTTGGATTCCATATTTTCTTTATTTTGAGTTTAGATTATAGTTTTTCAATTTATCATATTACCTCCCTCTTAATCTATTATTATTTGGTAATTTTATTAGTGTTTTAAGAATTATGCTTTTTACATGTGAATATACTATTTATAAATTTATGTTAAAATGATTTTATTTTAGATTTTTTTTTTTTTGAAAGATTATTAAACACAAATTTCTTACATTTATTTTTGCTTTATTATTTTCTAAGCAAGCATAGCGTAGACTAAATCTTAACTTTTATAGTAACATTATTTTGCTGCTGACAGTTAATAGGTATTGGGAAATTAGATTGGTTCTAGGTTATATGCAGCATTGTAAGTGCAATTCTAAAATTGTGTTCCATTTTTGTCCACACCAAATATTATTTTGTATACAATTTGTATTCTTCCATATTGGTCCTCATTGCACCAAATCCTTGGCTTCAATGTAAAAGCCTTTTCAATTTCATCATTGATTTCACTGGTATAAGTTCGCATGCTAGGTTGAATTCATGTTTCAGAAAAGGACAAGAAATTATTAAGGAAAAAAAAAAACACAATGTTTAATTTTTTAAACACGATTCAACATTATAATAAATATGCAAACTTGCTTTATACAATATCAAGTATAGGTTAAGATTTCTTCTAAAAAAAAAGTATAGTTTAATATAGTTTAAAAAAAAAAGTATAGGTCAGGATCTTCAACTTTATAAAAATGCTAGATTATTTTCTAAGCAAGCATAGCGTAGACTAAATCTTAACTTTTATAGTAACATTATTTTGCTGCTGACAGTTAATAGGTATTGGGAAATTAGATTGGTTCTAGGTTATATGCAACATTGTAAGTGCAATTCTAAAATCGTGTTCCAATTTTGTCCACACCAAATATTATTTTGTATACAGTTTGTATTCTTCCATATTGGTCCTCATTGCACCAAATCCTTGGCTTCAATCTAAAAGCCTTTTCAATTTCATCATTAATTTTACTGGTATAAGTTTGCATGCTAGGTTGAATTCATGTTTCAGAAAAGGACAAGAAATTATTAAGGAAAAAAAAAACACAATGTTTAATTTTTTAAACACGATTCAACATTATAATAAATATGCAAACCTGCTTTATACAATATCAAGTATAGGTTAAGATTTCTTCTTAAAAAAAAAAAGTATAGGTCAAGATCTTCAACTTTAAAAATAGCTTTTTCGAATTACTCAGATTGAGTGAAGGAAGTGCAGGCGCCATGCTTTTTTCATTTGTTATACCAAAAAGGTCTATTGCATCCTCTGTGTGATGCACTAAAACTTGGCCACCAATAGTTCATTCTACTTAGGTGGTTATTCAGACCTCTTTGCACCTGCAGTGTGTGAAGAATAAGAAATACCTAAACCGAATAAAATTAATAATGGTTACTAGTACTAAAACAATTATTTTTAGACAAAAATATAGTATTTGATACCTCAATGAAATGAAAGTCAGTACTTCCAGGTCATGAGACCCCTAACCATTCTTTTGAGGCCACATCCCAAGAAGGGTGAATCGGTATGTTCAGACGTAATCATAGCATGCTACTTTATTTGTGTTGCAATAGGATTCTAACCATTGCAACACAAGGTAAAAATAATCATAATCAACCCCACCATTGTGGCCATCAACAATCACAATCACAATCACAATCACAATCACAAAAACCAAACACAAAAACAAAAGCAATTTCATTTTACTCCCTTACATGCACCATACAATCTTACAAAGTTATAACAATAATTCATAAAGGGTTGGGATTACATAGGACCTTCTACCGCTCTAATGCATTAAATATTTGTAATATTTTTACCAATGAAATTTGTTACTAAATACAGCAAATAAATATATGCATGAAATGTACGTTGACAGTATTGTATATAAATTAATGAGACTATGCAATAATCCTACTATACTCTACTACTAATATGGTACAATACAAGAAAAAATGTTTGTTACAACGAGAAAAATCATTGTAATAACATCAAAGTCATTACAATAGTTGAAACGAGATGGTGTAATAAAATCTGAGGTAATAGATTTGTGTAACAAAAAGTTCCATTGCAATAAACTCTGATTATTTTAATGATAAATTTAATGCAATAATATATATGTCATGCAATAAAAATTTTATATTTCAAATATATTGTAATAATATGCTATTACAATATTATTAAAATTAAATAATTGACAAAAATAATTCAGATCAAATTATTGCAATAATATCTTTTTTGAAAGAAAAAAAAATATTCATGTTTGTCATTGCAATAGATTGTAAAATAATATATATTAAGTTATTGCAATTATAATTTCATTACAATAAGCTATTATTTTGAAATTTTCATTGCAATAGAATACAAAAATGGATTGGGATCTAATGCAATAGCAAAATGCTATTGCACAGTGCAATTAACCATGGGGTGAGAGAGAGAGATGAAAAAATAAAGTATAAAAGTGAAATAGTACAAAGTTGAGAGTTAAAAAAAAAATTTATTCAAAGGTTGAAATTAAAAGTGACTTTTGTAACTTTTAATCTCAACTATTGATTTCCTATTACATGGTGCAATAGCACTGGATCTCAATCCTACAAAAATAACTGATATTAAGTTATTACAATGATATTTTTTCATTTTAACTTATTGCAATAAAATTTCCTAATATAATAAGGTATTGCAAAAATATGTGTTACCTCTTTTAATTGGAGGTGACGAGCTTCATTAGAAATTTTAGGGCATGAGATAGTATACCCATTCTTTTGTGGCCACATCCCATGAATGATGAACCGATTTGGCAATTTATCATAACATGTTACTTCACCAATGTTGCAATAGGATTTTGGCCATTGCAACACAAATTCACAGTCTACAAGGTTATTGTTGCCATAACCAACCCCCAATATAAATATGAAAACCAACTAGAGAAACAAAAGAAATTTCATTTTTGCTCCCTTACACTACACAATCTCACAAGTTATAATAAAATAATGCGTGAAGAATGGGGTTTACATATAGGCCCAAACCACCCTATTCCTTTAAAAATTGGTAATATTTTTAACATTGAAAATGGTTACTAAATATAACTAATGAATGTATGTATGATGTGTATGTTGATATAGTTTGTATATAAATCAATGATGTTACCAAAAAAAAAAAATTTGAGACTATGCAATAACTTTTAATCTCAACCATTGATTTTCTATTGCATGGTGCAATAGCACCGGATCTCAATCCTACAAAAATAACTAATATCAAGTTATTACAACGGTATTTTTCATTTTAACTTATTGCAATAAAATTTCCTAATATAATAAGATATTGCAAAAATATATGTTACCTCTTTTAATTGGAGGTGACGAGTTTCATTAGAAATTTTAGGGCATGAGACTGTATGCCCATTCTTCTGTGGACACATCCCATGAATGATGAACCGATTTGGCAGTATATCATAACATGTTACTTTACCGGTGTTGCAATAGGATTTTGGCCATTGCAACCCAAGGTGAAAGTAATAATAGTCTACAAGGTCATTGTTACCATAACCAACCCCCAATATAAATATGACAACCAATGAGAGAAACAAAAAAAAAAAAATTCATTTTTTCTCCCTTACACTACACAATCTCACAAGTTATAATAAAATAATGCGTGAAGAATGGGGTTTATATATAGGCCCAAACCACCCTATTTCTTTAAAAATTGGTAATATTTTTACCCTTGAAAATGGATACTAAATATAACTAATGAACGTATCTATGATATGTATGTTGATATGGTTTGTATACAAATTAGTGATGTTACCCAAAAAAAAAAAAAAAAATGAGACTATGCAATAATAATCCCTACCCTAGGATTAATTATTAATGACAAAATTTGGCAAAAAACTTGGTTGTAACTTAAGGCTACTTAATATCTTTTTATTGAATATGAGTTTTGACAAATCCCTCATTATATTACATTTTCTTTTTATATCCTTCATGCTTACAAAATTTCCAGAAGAACAAAAATCAATAGGCATATCATTAATCAAATATTTAAATTTCAAATTTGTGTAGTCTAAAATTATGCATAAAAAATAAATTAAGAATCAAATAATAAATAATATATGATTGATATGAAATTTAACATATGTGTTGGTGAACATAAAAAACATGCAATTTAATAGTTATATTTTCAAAATATATAATTATTTTAATTTTTTTAGGGAAAGTCAAACTATTAAATGGAATGTCTAGTTCACGCTTTGTAGGTCTCTAACATGTTTTAATAATGAATATTGACTTTCCCACTTATTGTTTATTCATGCTTTTGTTAAAATAAGGAGGAAATAACTTACCATTTTATCCCGTAGAAGCAATAATTTCACCAAGTTATCCAATAGCATTCATTATACATGAAATTTATTTGCAGACTGTTGACTTCCAAAATCATAAAATCAAGGTGTTTAATTCATTGACAAGTGATCCTATGTTTAGTGTTAAACATTTTCTCGTGGTGAAAGATGGGATAGTAATGAAAACAAAAGATAACCACACAAAAATCTAATAACCAATTTTCTACATTGGATTATTTTAAAAATCAATGGACTATTAATTTAATTTACAAGAATTGTAGTAGCTGAATATGGTATTAGCTAAAAACCATTTGACTGTTAATTTAATTTGCAAAAATCATGCGTAATTAGGTTGACAAGTTGATAGTTGTTGAAACAATTGCAACCATCGGATCCTTCTGAACTAATGCTATATTTGTGAATTATAAAAACCATTTTGACTTTAAAGCAAAGATATTGTTGATCAGAAAAGAGGAGGGGGAGTGCATTGTTGATTTTGAGTCCATTCATAAATGCTTCTTCGTAGTCATGTACCACAATTGTTAGACCTCTTAACAAGTCACAAGAGCTCAATTGCAATTTTTTTTTTCTAATTTATTTATTTATGGACAAAGTTTAGCTACAAAATTAGTTGTAGCTTAAAATTACAACTTTACTCAATAAAATAAATACTACTACATATTTTGAAAATCTAACCGTTGAATTGCATTGTTGATTTTGTTAATTGGATATTATTTACTATTTAATCTATAAGCTCATATTTTATGCATAATTTGAAATTACAAAAACTTGCAATTTAAACAATTTGACATAGCTATTGATCTTTAATTTTCTAGAAATTTTGCAAGTATAGAAAATATAAGAAAAAGATGTAATCTAATGGTGGATTTGTCAAAATTCACCTTCAATAAAAAGATATTGAATAAAGTTGTAACGTTAGGTTATAACCAATTTTGTAATTAAACTTTGTCTTTTATTTATTTGTTGTTATTTTATAAAAGTTGATGCTAATTACAAAAATCACATTCCTTGTATAGTATGCAGGTGCTTTTGGCGATGACAACTATCAACTATATAGCATCATTGCTAGTGGTGTAGGTAGAGAGTTAACAACTTCAAAATCACTGCCACCATTTTCTTAATCGCATGAAACATAATTTATCTTGTTCTTTACATCATTTTCTGTATCAAATAGATAAAGGGGAACGAATCTTATCTAAAACGGATTTTTATCTTTTAAAAAATAAAAAAATTAGTCCACTTTGGTCCATTTCAGTCACTTTGGTCTCTTTTGATCTATTTTGTTCCAATTCTATTTATTTGGTCCTTTTCAGTCCCTTTGGATCCACTTTGGTCCGTTTCAGTCTCATTCGGTTCACTTCCCTCCCTCTGGATCCACTTCAATCAGTTTTAGTCCACTTAAGTCCATTCAGTCTACTTTGGTCCATATCGATCGGTCCAAAAGAAAAGTGATTTACAAGTGAATAGATAAAGACTTGATCTAAGCCACCCCCACCCCCACCCAAAAAAAAAAAAAAAACTATGAAAGTGAGAAATAGATAGAGACAAACACACATAAAAATGAAATTGTAAAATTAAGTAAAAAAATATATTGATAAGGAATTGATGAAAAATAATAAAAAGATGGAACATAGAAGTTATTTGTGTTGCAGAGTAATTAAAACTCACATAAATATTAATGTGAGTGCTAGCCGCCAATATTTTAAGGCAGCAAGATCATAAGCTCTAGTAGCAACCTCCTCATCATATATTGAATGCACTTGTATACAAATAATCTTGAACTCTTAAATCATCAGTGATATCTAAACAATATTAGATTTTATATATGGTCACGTTTTTGCTTAGGGTCCACAAACAATATGATACTCATGAAGAGTGTTGCAAAGAAAAATAAATACTAACCCATTTTTGGATTTTGCAAACATGTTTAAAAGTTAAAACTATGAAATATTTTTAGTGTTTGATTTTTTTTTTTTTTTTTTTTTTTTTTTGAAAGGTTAAGTTTTTGATTTTTGAAATCGTAAGAATTGTAATATCCCACTTAACATATTGAAAATAATGAGTCCAAATCTTCTGTCCCACTTTTCTTACTCTACTCTATACTCCACCAATAAATACTTGTCACATGTTCACTTAATTAATTAAATACTACTATTAATTAATAATTGTAGTATTAATAAGTCAATAATGATAGTATTTAATTAATTCGGTGAACATATGGCAGGTATTTATTAGTGGAGTATAGAATGGAGCAGGAAAAGTGGGACAAAAGATTTGGACTTGAAAATAATAGTGATATGTCAAATCTATTGCATTTATTAAGTAATAAATAGTCTTTAACCAACAACCATAGCATATGTTATATAAAGAACTTCAGAGTCTCAGCACCTAACTAAATTGTAAATTTTTATGGATTTACAAGTTCAGGTAATGTGAGTTTTATGGGCTTTGATGCTAAATTTTAGCATAAAACTCCGGATACTGATGCTCTAACTCGTACCATCACTTTCCATGAAGACAAGCAATACGGAACCAGGATTATGAATTGGTGGTGCCAATAATTTGTAACTGTGGTTGTTTGAGCTGATCTGTGGAAGAGGACCAAATTTTATTTTCCTTGGCCCAATTCAAATTAGGCCCTAATATACCTACAATTTTTTTATTTTTGGTAACTCGGGAGCTGGTGTGACTCCGCCCTTGAAGACAGGCTAAGCCTAACCTTTAGCATACCTCCATTGGTACTGGGCAGAAATTCTGTCATATTCAGATCGGGTTTATGGAATCAAGAACTCTTTATATATATATAGCAGTAATCTCACCTATTCAGCCACTATATATATCTCGATGTGGACAATAGTATGACTCCGATATATTGATCCGATATATTGATCTAGTAGATAAACGAGAACAAAGAGCCATTACCAAAGTGAGGATGATAACTCCAAGCCACTCTTTTTTTTTTTTTTCTTTTTTTTTCTCAAAACGTTCGGGATACTTTAATATTTATAAGTGATTGCATAAAGCCTAAAAGCCTATTGGAAGTATTATGTCTACCCCACAAGGCTCTAGACATTGCTAATCATGATGATTTCTTTCACACTGCTATGAAATCGTGAAAACATTTATTGTTTCAGCTAAATAAAAATTATAAATAAGTTTTGGAAAATGTTAACGGGTGCTCTAAATCTGCAAGTCTGCAAGAGTGGCTGAATACAAATGGAAGGACATCTGCAAGGCTGAATGCAAATCTGCAAGAGTGGCTGAATACAAATGGCTGAATACAAATGGTGACATCACTCGATTTTCGCCTATGACCAGTCAAACTAAAGGGGATTTCATGGTCTTAAATATAGAACCAAAATTAACCTAATTTAATGGTTAGATTTCAATTAAAGCTCAATTAAATTTAATCAATAGCATAAAAATTGATGAAAATATGACATATGATGCTTAACCATTTGAAGTTTAAGGGTAGTATTTTGTAGTGAGGCATACTATAACTGAGCAAAGCGATCTAATGTTGGGATTGATCTCTTGGGGTGAGTGATTTTGCATTAGAGCGTCAAAGCTCTAAAAAACCTGCACAAGACTCTAAGCTGATAGCCTAACATTGAAAAAATGAAAATAAATTAAATCGTCTTGTGATAGGATGAATAATGTTGAGTAATTTCGGGCTTTATAAGTGAATGAATGTTAGAGGTGAAGATCAGTCATATAAATGTTAAGCAGTGGTCAAGATTAATCATCACCTGTACATGAAGCCAAATAATATGAAATGCTTAAAAATAAGAAGACTATCTAGAGAAGCAAATGTACAATTAATCATGAAAACATAGCCTATTATCCTGTCTACTTTGCTAGCCAATAGGTTTAATAACAGGGTAAATTAAAATTTTCTTATCCCGTCTACTTTGGTAGGCCAATAGGTTTAATTATAGGGTAAATTACAATTTTCAACCCTAAATTATCACCCCAATTATACTTCACCTCATGAACTATTGAAATGCACAATTAATCCCCCAAAGTTATAACTTTGTTTCAATGCTCTCTACCATCTATTTCAGTGTTAAGTTTAATGGAAATTAGCATTGAAAGACCAATTTACTCCGCTTTCCAAAATAGATAGCTAAAGGATAAAGTAATATTTCAATATGAAATTATGTTAGATTTAACAGTAAAATAGACGTCAAGGAGATAAGTGTAACGTACTTTTAAAATTGGGGAGGGTTGATCATGCATTTTGATAATTCAATAAGTTAAATATAATCAAGATAATAGTTTTTGGTGAAATTGTAGAAATATGTAATTTGCCTAATTTTTAAAATATCATGGTTGAAAACCTCACCTCTAGCAAGCTAACTGAGAGGTGAGAGGTGAGAGGTCCCTTTTCAAACAGCTTTTGGGAGTACACAAACATGACCCAACTCGCCCAAGCATATGTCCCTGCTTTTGGTACATGCATGTTTTGCTCATACAAGAAGTCATTCTTTTCCGTAAACATTTCAACTTGACAATCATGTAATTGGACTTTGTTGAACTTCAAATTCTCACAAGCATGGAAACTTTATGTGTGCGCCCCAAAATTTTGGTATCCCATCCGAATCTCAATCATTCGGTTTGTTCGAAAGTAGGTAAGAATACATAAACTAAGGAAAACGACCTATTTTGCATTTTTACAACCAAAACTACCGCATTGAGTCTATATATAATTTATCAAAGTTAGAATATGTTTCTCCTATCTGACAACTGTCAAGGTAGTTTGTCCACTGTAGATTGAATCTAAGTGCAAACAGAGTTCTTGATCGCTAATAGCGTTAAGACTTTATGTAAAAATGCTCTATTGTTAAAAAAAGTTGGCAGTTGAGCAATAAGAGGTACCAGTTGATCCAACTGCACATCTTGCGGACAACAATCCAGCCATTCAGGTCGTTTTGTGTGCACTTTAATGCCTCTTCTTGTGTTTTTGTGGTATTCTTGCATTTGGGTCAACTTGATATAAACTAGTGCGATTTTTTTTTTTTTTTTACCAACATATTAAACGCAATAAACTAGTTCCAACTTCCAAGTACCCTTCAGGGGAAAAAAATCCAAGTATTTTTTTTTTAATAATAATAATCACATATACGTCATTCTACACGCGAATCTGTGTGGGGGGCATGAATAATGATAGTCACTTACAATTAAGATTCTCAAGCAGCCAAACAGATGTTTACAGTTAAAAAAAAATGCATGGGTTGGTCTTACAAAATATCATGCGCTGTCTTTTCATTCCATTTTTTTTTTTAATAATACGTTAGTTTCAAGTTGGCGAGGATATAAACTTTGAATATCTTTATTGAGATACTAACAAGTTGAATTATAAGATTTTTTTTTATAATGAAAATCAAGAAAATTTTATTAAAACTGCAAAATTTGAACAAACTATTCTGAATTTCCAACTAATTTTCCAACTAATGCTTGCTTAGCTATAACTACATCAAAGAAAACTTGAGGGGCAGAGCCTAAATAAACAAACCAGCCAGCCTGTTCGATAAAGACCAGGTTGTTGAGTAATGGGCTGCACCTAGGGCTGTAAATGAACCAAGCCGTTCATAAACAGCTCGGGCTTGACTCGATAAAAAGCTCGTTTATGTTTGTTTGTTTATAAACAAGTCAAGTTTAAGCTTTAGTTTTAGGCTTATTTAATAAACAAGTCGAGTCTGAGTAAAAAATATTGTTCATGAACAAACTCGTGAACACCAAGACTCGATACAAAAGTAACAAAATAAGTTGAGTCTAGGCTTATTTATGAGTTTGGTAATAAAATTGATATGAGCTTGACAAGTAAACTCACATCCTTCTAAGACTTTAATTAATTATACTTGAGAGCACTCATCCAAACCAAATAGACTAGATAATAAACTTGATATAGGCTTGATAATATACTTGTTTTGGATCTCAAGCTCAAAAGCATGATATTGAGCTTGAGTTTGGGCTTGATATTGAGCTCGAGTTTGGCTTGACTAATGAATCAAGCCAAGCCAAGTCGAGCTCAAGTTTTTATACTTTATAACGAGCTCAAGTTTGAACATTATTTTTAGGCTCATATCAAGTTCAAGCCAAGCTTGAACATTCTACTTTTTCTGTCAAACCGAGCTTGAACATTCATTACTCGACAAATCTCGACTCGTTTACAGCCCTAGTTGCACCATTTGCTTCTCTTAGAACCCAGTTAAACTGTATATTCTGAGAGAGATTTTCCAACCTAATTGTATAAGAAATCAAAACTGCAATTCTCCATGGATCCTCTCAAATATTCATCGATAAATAAAAATTAATTTTTTTATCAAAGGAAAACCTAAAAAAGAAAAATCTTTTAATTAGATGTGACAATAATTGTTTGTTTTTCTGAGTTTTAAAGTGTATAAATCATTAGTGTCTGTTTGGTATGTAAGTTCAAATAACAGTTTTCAGTGTTTAAACAATGAAAACTGTGGGTTCCAAAGAAAAGTGTGTTTGGTAGGAGTGTTTGATTAAGAGTGTTTTTGAGTCACAATTCTCAATTTAAAGTGTTTAAACGCTGCATTTTATGTACTTATCCGAAGTAGCTTTTATTTTTTGTGTAACAGTTTTGAGTAGCATTATTGTAATTATTTTGAAAATTATAAGACCAGATAATGTTGATATATAGCACATAAAACACACAATTTTTCTTAAAATGTTAGTAGTTAGTGTCCCTTATGTAGGAAAATGGTCCCATGCATACAACTTAATTAGGTGAGCTAATCAAGTTGCCTTGCTTAACATAATTGAATCTACTACTACTATTTCGACGTAATGAGATTCCCATCCCAACAGACACGGAAAAATTTAAAAAGCAGCCTTAGCTAGCGTGATAGTGCCTTCTTTGTATGTAAAGAGCTCTCTCAAGCTCTCTCCACCTTTTCTTTTCTTTTTTTCTTTTTTTTCCTAATCACTCTCCACCTTTTCTTTTTCATGCATCTGACCACCAAAGCACATAATACATAGAGTACTGTTTGTTACACACTTGTGTACGTATATACAAACGTCCATAATAAGTTTTAGCCTAATACATATATTATGTGGACAGTCGAGGTTTTCTTGGTGGGGGACGATCAAAATAAACATATAATATAAAATATATGCATCTAGTGAACTGGGGTATTAAGGGGCCGTTTGGTATGAGATTTTGAGCAACAATTTTCAGTTTTTAAATAATATTACAAGTATTTTCAACACTTTTCCAACCACATATATTTCCAAAAAATACAAACAACGTTATTAGAACAACGTTATCAAACGGCCCTAACTCTTTGCAAGCCTAGGGCACTTGAAGAATTGAGCGTCTGTAAGATTGAGTTATTTAATACACGAACTCTATTTTGGCCGCCACTTTGAAAAGCAAGTATTTTTCGATAAAAAAAATAAATAAATGCACTATATATGGAATGGAAGAGCCATGCGGATGTGAAACCTCTGATGCCAAGACACAATCATTGCTCAAACTCGGTGCAAAGTAGGCTCCGGTACATCTATAGAAGCGTATTATAGATTATGGATCCAGCAAAGATAAAAAAAAAGGGCCAAACAGGAGCAAGCTTTGGCCCTTAGAGGCTAGGGCATCCATTAACATTTCTCATGTGATAATAGAATGAAGAGTAGAAGTATGAAAGAGAGAGTACACATAAAAGTTTACGTAAGTTGGCCTAACAACCTACATCCATAATGAAAAAAATCCTTAACGACTACATATTATATTAAGAAATTATGTTACAATGAACCGAATATATAGTTTATATATTAGAGAATATTTTACTAACTTTAGACTAACCATAAATTAACCTAAAGTTAAAATATTATTGTTTTATAAGTACATAAATCTACAATTGGTATGAGCAACCCAGACCATAATATGTCTAACATTTTCGAAGTTATGCTCCTAGTTACAATCATTTGGCCTCCTTCTTTCAATGGATCCAAGCATATAGACTATAGTCTATACTAAAGATTGTTGCTCGAGGAACAACAAATGTATGTTTTACCCATCTACACGCCCAACTCAATAAAGAGGCCCACAAAATGGAAAACATATATAGTGGAACTCTAAACATCCCATGCATGTCTAGTCACGGATCTATTTATATATGGAAGCTGTTTCATAATGTTCTTCAAAGTACGAGCTCACAACAGGAGTAGAAGACATCTAAATAGGAACAACTCTTGCGCATTATGTGGGGAACAACCAGAGTCCAGAGTTCAGAGACACAGGATCAACTATCTTTCTGATTCTCTGAATTGCCACTTCTCTCACGCCATTACTGCCTAGCTAACGTGTCTTTGTAATTTTGTTGCACCTGTACCCGAAAAATAAAAAATTAATCACAAAAGCGTTTGAAATATATACGGATCCATTTCATACATACAGACAAAGTAAAGGTTTAACTCCAAACATATTTACAAATATTTTTCTGAGTCATTAAATAGATTATTTCAAGTATAG
Source organism: Quercus aquifolioides (assembly GCA_019022515.1). Taxonomy (NCBI): domain Eukaryota; kingdom Viridiplantae; phylum Streptophyta; class Magnoliopsida; order Fagales; family Fagaceae; genus Quercus; species Quercus aquifolioides. The sequence goes on along the minus strand of CM032330.1, from coordinate 11,065,542 downwards.
TTTTAGTTATATAAATTTTTTAAAGAATTATGTGATCTATTTTAATAATACACATAAATATCTTTATAAATTGTCATTAGATAAGATAACTTCAAACAGTTTGAAGTCATTTTTTATTCATAAATAAGAATTTTTTTTATAAATAATTTGATAATTAAGCAAGGTTGAATGTTTCGTTTTCAAATGTTAGGAGGTTCAAGGCTCTTCGCATAATACAACAACTATTAAAAAACATGGCTTCAGCCAAAAAAAAAAAAGAAATTATTAAAACACATGGCCAAAAAATAATAATTAAAATTAATGATTTTATATTTTGATGACCAAACGGTCCAAATCAAAACTTGAGTTGAAAATGGCCAACAGCACATCATTGAGCGTGAAAAGGCACCATAGATTAGAGATTGGAGAATTCGGTGGAAACTGGAAAGTAGCCAACCACGCGCACAAGTAACAAACCACAAAAGACTTCTCTCGGTACGACAAACTGAAATTATCGCAACAAAATCAAGACTTTCCGGCCATGTCATAATGACGCACAACGTGCGCACCATACGTTACTTTTCTGATGCTAACTAATCTCGCGCGCCATCTAAAAGCGCGTCAAGCGCGCGTAGTTTCTATAAAGCCAAACTAGCCGGATAGATGGCACGTGTAAGAGCATTCCCATCAAGAATGCTATAAAATATAGCATTTAGCATCTCAAAAAGTTACTTTATTCATTTTAACAACTCACTTTACAAAACACCCAACATCAAAAGTTCTATTATTTTACCATTTCATTTAAATATTCTTTTTTTTATGTTTTCTTTATTCTTTCTTTATGTTTTCAATTAACTACCATAACTAACTACCACAAGTACCCTGCAACATTACTGCAAAGTAGTATTGGAGAGAATTATTCTTAGCTTTTTTGTTTTTTTGTTTTTTGTTTTTGGAATTCATTCTCTTAGCATTCAATAATTGATAAGAATCCATAAAACACTAGCGTCATTCATCAAAGAAACAATAATAGGATGATCACTTATTAAATGGAACATATCCATTTTCATTTATATTGTCGAAATTTTGCATCAAGTTTGAGATGTCAGCAACCATAATTTTTTCCTGCCAACTTGGTGTGCAACTAAAATTACAGACTTGAGCTACTCTTTTACTATTACACATAAACAAAATTCTGCAGCAACCAAGCCATTTAGCTTTGACAGCATATTCCACCACGGCTTCTTGAGTTGCTGCATTAGCTGTTGATGCTCCACTGCTGGCATCAGCTATCCAGTACAGAAATCTAGCAGCTACCCAGTGCAGAGGAAAAAACAGCAGTTAAATTAAACCAGTGTAGAATAAGAAAACAACAGCCCACGCTTTGCAGGCAGCAGCTATCCAGTGCAGAAATCCAGCAGCTATCCAGTGCAGAAAAACCAGTGCAGAGGAAAAAGCAGCAGTTAAATTAAAACCAGTGCAGAGGAAAAAACAGCAGTTAAATTAAAACCAACAGAGACAATATCCAATATAGATGGGATGAGGTAGTATCACATTATCTTAAAGTCCAGCAAAAATCACATCAATTGAACTATTAATCAAGCCAAAAAAATTTGTAAATCACTTGGGGCATCTAATGTAGACCAGCATTGGTATGAACCCTAAAAACACATGACCAACAATGTCTCTAGACTCAAACAGAAATAATAGAAAAGAAGATGCTATCACACAACTAATTTCTAAATTCTTTTGCTAGCAAAGAAAATGCAGGTAAAGAGAAAAGAAAGAAATAAAACTGACAAATCTTTTTGATTGATAAACTACACATCAATAGTAATAATCCTTTAAACAATTCCTTGATTTAACCTAGTCTCATCATCATCTATTATCCATGAAAGCAAAATCCTCCCAATCCAACAATTTGTTGACACGAGTCCTTTGTAAAATGAAAAACCAGTACATGAACAATGAAAACTAAACATTTTACTTAGTTATCTTAGCAAACAAATAAAAGGAAATAAAATTCCAGTGCATTTGGCATTAAGTAATCCATCAGAATTCTCAAAACCACCCAACCATCAATCACTAGTTCACATACCAGTTCTATTTTTATTTTTATTTTCATTCTTTGTTTAGGACTTTTGCTCAAGCTTACAAGTGCAGCCCATGATAACAAAATCCAAACACAAATTGTCAAAAAGCAACCAAATTTGCATTGATCACACCATAAAAGGATCAAGATATAACATCAACAAAAGCAACCAATCCATTTGTGAAATCACAGCAAAACTCAAAGCTTTCAATAAACACTCTAAAAACATCTTAATGCTTTATTTGTTCAATAAAGCTTTCAATAAGTACCATATCATATGACTAGCACATGTGGGTGAAGAAACTAGAGTAAATATTAGTTCTCAACAACCAAGGAAATGAAAATGAATGGGAAATAAGGATCCCAACAAATCCTATTATGGTTTATATGCTGACCAAAGTTTAATTTCATGTGTGTAGAGAAAAATGCAAATCTGTCTAAAATCTGTTCAATATATAAAACTCTAAAGATGATACTAGAATTTTAAGGAGGAATTTCAGCAAACACAAACCTGTGCTTCACGTTCAATGCTGTTATCCTGAGGAGTGAAGCAAGATTGCTGGTATCGCTCTAGTGTTTTGGTTATACTGCAAAAAAAGAATTGAATACTAATAATTAAAAACATATGTTAGACAAGCATGAGTTTGCATATTTGAGCCTAACCCAATAACAACTTGCATCAAGAGACAAGAACAATGAAAAATTGGCCTCGATTACCACTGATAGTATCGCGGAAACAATTTTTTTCATAAAAAATCAAATGCCCTAATAGCTTAATCTTCTTTTAACTATGCTCATGAAACCACAATTTCATGTTGTATATGCAGCATGTCAAAAATCTGTCTCCACTATTTCCAACTAAATAACTCTCTTCATACTATTTTTCAAAGGGATTTACCTTGTATGATACTTTATGAAATTAATGGATAGAGATGCATTTTTTTTGCAGTGGTCAATACTTTTCCTTATTATATATTTCCATAAAAGAAAAAAATATGCATAACTAAATGCAAACTCTGATGTACTAATAACTAAGAGATAGTTGATTATTTAACTCCTTTTTCCCCATTAATCTTTTGTGGGAAATCCAACCAAATAGGCTACATTTTCACCAAAGCCTAAGTATGTGATAACAGTCAATGAACTATAACAAGAACAAGAACTGAAAACTGAGCAGAAATTGAGTGTGTTTGTGTTCCTAACTATCAATGAAGTCAAAGACACTTTCAACTCTGAAAATACAACAAGAAGAATGCTTTCCAATATATCATCATGATAAATTCCACAAAAACATTTCAAAAAGAAACAATTAAAGATTCAGACTAAAATCATAGAAAGATTGACAGATATAACTAACCTGTTTGGAGTTGAATCGGCTAGAAGTTTTGCCCCAATCGGTGATGAACTTGTGACAAACTTGTGACAGCAATACAAGACCCACAAAATCCCTAACCCAAAACAAAACCTAAATGGAAGCCTGACCCATGGAGCTTCAGTCTAACCCAAATAGAAGCCTAATCCCCTCCCTTGAATCTTCGGTTTTGAGATGAGAATATGGGTTCGGTCAGGGAGAGAAGAGTGGGTTCGGTATGGGTTCACTCAGAGGAAGAAGAGGCTGTGTTTGTGATGGTGGTTCGGTCAGAGGGAGTAGTAAAGCGGAGATGGGTTTGGCGGCGTGGATTGAGGGAAGGGAAGAGCGGCTTGGGTTGAGGGAGAACGAAGAAAAAAAAAAGAAAAAAAGAGAGAGGAGGCAGAGGCGTAGGCGTGGGAGAAAGAGAGAACCAGAAAACAAATGAGGGAAAACCAGTGGAGAGAGGCGCGAAAAGAGAAGCGGGTGGGAGGGACAGTGATTAAACAAATATTTTTTTTTTTACAATCTTGCTACAGTGGGCTGCTAGAGATAGCAGTCTACTGTAGCCGGATTGCAAATTTTATAGGATTTAGAATCTTTGATGGAGTACGTTTTTTACCCTTTATAGCATTTAGCATGCTAAAATTTAACATTTATACCATTTAGCATTCTCAATGAGAATGCTCTAACAGGCAACGATGTTTGTGAGGGCCCTCCAATCTGCTTGTTTTAACTTTTAAGCCTTTTGAAAGGGCGCGCATCTGTCCAGTGACTTGCATTTATTTTTGGATATGAGTCATAATAGCAACGGATCTAATATTCTGTCACATTGGACATAAGTTGCATCCCTCTTGAAAAGATTTAGAACCACTATAAATGCTCTTGATGAATTATAGATCTCATTCATTTTATATATGAGGTGGTATCGGTATTACATAATTTTTATAGGACAAAATTTAGGTATATTATTTTAAGTGTTGTTTTTTAAGTTCTTTTTTTAAAATTGTTGGGGAGACAAACACCTTGGGGAGTTTCCTTGAATAATTAATATAACATATAGAGACACACTTTAACCCAAAAGGCCTAAGCCCAATAGATATGTGCTCAATTATGTTATATTAACTACTCATTCTTCTCATTTTTATTGAATGTGGGACTTCACTCACACGTGTAACCCAACAATTTCTCCCTCACGTGTGAGTCTGCCTCTCTATGGGCTTCAAGACCTCTCTGTGGGCCATGAACAAGTCCTTCTCACTCCCCCTTGCCTAATGGGCTTTTCACTTCATCGACGCGTCATCCATGGGTCTCTCGTACGCCATCCATGGGAACCACGTGTCACGCACATCCATAGGAACCCCGCACGTCCATGTCCATGGGAACCTCGCATCACACCATTATTTAGCACCATTAGCAATATTCATTTGTTCGGCTTTTTTCTTTTTACTTCTCTAGGATTTTTGTGTGTGGGCCGTCTAGGCTTTTCTCTCTCCCCACTGGGTAGGGACTATGAACACCTCACCACCTTCGCCGCACACCACCATGGGCTCTGATACCACTTGTTGGGGAGACAAACACCTTGGGGAGTTTCCTTGAATAATTAATATAACATATAGAGACACACTTTAACCCAAAAGGCCTAAGCCCAATGGATATGTGCTCAATTATGTTATATTAACTACTCATTCTTCTCGTCTTTATTCAATGTGGAACTTCACTCACACGTGTAACCTAACAATCTCCCCCTCACTTGTGAGTCTGCCTCTCTATGGGCTTAAACCTTTTGGGTTAAGTGTGTCTCTATATGTTATAATAATTACTCAAGTAAGCTCCCCCAGGTGTTTATCTCCCCATCAAGTTGTTGGGAATTCAACCGAAATTCCAACCTGTGAGAAACAAAAAAAAAAATAGAGAAAACACACGTCAAAGAAAACAATCACACGCACAAGACAGTATTTACGTGGTTCGGCAATTTGCCTACGTCCACGGAGTTGCAGGGATTTCACTATTATCATGGAAAAATACAAAGTGCGGCTACAATGTTTTTTTTTCTCTCTCTAAAAACACAACAACAGTTACAAACCCTAATCGCAAAAGTGGCTTTTATATCCTGCGCACAAGATTACAATGGGCTACAAAATGGGCCAAAAATAAACTAGGCTCCATAAAGCCCAACAAATCTCCCACTTGGAGACTAGTTCAATCACCAACATCAGCCGCTATCCTCCAAAAGCAATCCCTCATCCCTGCAACTCATCCTCCTGTCCTCAAGCTAGAAGACCAACTGAAGCTGCACACAGCTTCAGCTTCTCAATAGTGACACCCTTAGTCAACATGTCTGCCGGGTTCTTAGATCCACATATCTTCTCAAGTATTACCAGCTTATCTTCAACAAGGTACCGGATAAAGTGGTATTTTGTCTGTATATGTTTCGACTTTGAATGAAAAGCCGAATTTTTAGCAAGAAAAATTGCACTCTAACTGTCACTGTGTAGAATGCCCATCTCCTGCTTCTTACCCAATTCATCTAAGAAACCATGTAGCCAAATCATCTCCTTTCCAGCTTCAGTTGCTGCAACATACTCAGCTTCTGTAGTAGACAAAGTAACAATCTTTTGTAGATTTGAAACCCATGATATAGCTGTACCACCCAAAGTAAATACAAACCTAGTAGTACTCTTTCTACTATCAATATCACCAGCAAAATCAGCATCTACATAACCCTGCAGTTTCAAACTTGCACCTATGAAGCAAAGACATGTATCTGATGAACCCTTCAGATATCTCAGAATCCACTTGACTGCCTCCCAATGCTGCTTTCCAGGCCTACTCATGAATTTGCTCACAACTCTCACTGCATGTGCAATATCTGGCCTTGTACACACCATAGCATACATCAAGCTGCTAATAGCTGAGGCATAGTGCACCTTGCTCATATGGTCCCTTTCTTCTTCTGTCTTCGGTGACTGTTCTTTACTCAGTTTGAAATGACTATCCAAGGGTGTGCTCACTGGTTTAGCTTCATTCATGTTGAATCTGCTGAGAACCTTCTTCACATACTCTGATTGTGAAAGCTTCAATGTACCATTAGCCTTGTCTCTAATGATTCTCATACCAAGGATTTGCTTTGCAGCTCCCAAATCCTTCATTGTAAACTATTTTGACAATTGCTTCTTCAGATTATTAATCTCCTTAATGCAAGACCCTGCAATAAGCATATCATCCACATACAATAGTAATATGATGTAAGAATTGTCAAAAAACTTAACATAGCAACAGTGATCAGCTTCACATCTCTTGAACCCAATTTTATGCATAAAACTGTCAAATTTTCTAGGAGCTTGTTTTAGGCCATACAAGCTCTTTCTCAGTTTGCAGACTAGATTCTCTTGTCCCTGAACAATGAACCCTTCTGGCTGAATCATGTAAAGGTCTTCCTCCAAGTCACTATGAAGGAATGCCGTATTCACATCTAACTACTCAAGATGTAAGTTTTCAGCAGCCACCATTCCCAGTACCAGTCTAATTGTTGACATCTTCACAACTGGAGAAAATATCTCTGTGTAGTCAATGCCCTCTTTCTGCTGGAACCCTTTAACAACTAATCTGGCCTTATAACGTTTGCTACCATCATGCTCATTCTTTAATCTGTATACCCATTTGTTGTGCAAAGCCTTCTTTCCTACTGGCAATTCAGTCAGTTCCCATGTTTGATTCCCCAACAAGGAATCCATCTCATCCTTCATGGCTAACTCCCACTTGCTTGAATTCTCATCTTGCAAGGCTTCATTATAACACTCTGGCTCACCACCATCAGTCAACAGGAGATAATTTAAAGCAGGTGAATAACGCTGTGGAGGTCTAATGTTCCTGGAAGATCTGCGGACTTCAGCTACAGGTGTACTCTGATCTACCTGTGAATCTACATTCTCCTTATCTTCTTCACCCCTTTTCTGGACAGTACTTTCAGTCAATTCATCTAAGTTGACAAACTCAGACTTCTTTTGATCTACCTCTGTAACATCTGACACTACAGTTGATCTGTCCTTGTACATAACCTGTTCATTAAATATCACATTTCTACTTCTGATGATTTTCCTATTTTGTTCATCCCAAAACCTATAGCCAAATTTCTCATCACCATAGCCAATGAAAAAACATATTTCAGACTTTGCATCAAGTTTACTACAAGCATCAGAATCAATATGAACATAGGAAACACAACCAAAAACTTTTAAATGTGAAAACTTTACCTCTTTACCGCTCCAAACCTCCTCAGGAAGTCTGAACTCCATAGAAACTGATGGCCCTCGGTTTATCAGGTAAGTTGCAGTGCTAACAGCATCAGCCCATAAAATTTTTGGTAGTCCAGCATGCAACCTCATACTCCTAGCACGCTCATTGAGAGTTCTGTTCATGCGCTCAGCCACACCATTCTGCTATGGTGTCCCAGGAATGGTCTTTTCCATCCTAATTCCCTGTGCAGCACAATACTCATTGAACCCTCCATCTATGTACTCTCCTCCATTATCAGACCTCAAACATTTTAGTTTTAAACCTGTTTCTGTCTCAACCATGGCCTTCCACTTCTTAAAAGTTTCAAATACATTAGATTTATTTTTCAGAAAATAAACTCATACCTTTCTGCTTGAGTCATCAATGAAAGTGATGTAGTACCTTGAACCTCCAAGGGATGCAAACGGAGAAGGCCCCCACAAGTCAGTGTGTACTAACTCCAATATTTCAGCCTTCGGTGTCCTGCCAGTTTTCAAGAAGCTCACCTTTTTCTGCTTTCCTAAGATGCAGCTTTCACACATGTCAAAATCAATGGACTTCAATTCTGGTAGTTTTCCTTTTGACAGCAACATCTTCATCCCTTTCTCACTCATGTGACCAAGTCTGCGGTGTCATAGGCTTGTATCAGTACTTGCATCAACAATTGCAATTGTGTCTCTTGGACTTGAGGTCATATATAGAGTACTAGTCTTCTTTCCACAAGCCAATATTCTAGCTCTCTTTGTAACCTTCCAAGTACCACCAACAAATAGTATTGCACGCCCTTCATTATCAAGTTGTCCAACAGAAATCAGATTCCTCCTCAGGTCAGGAATATGTCGAACCTTCTCCAGTAACCAAACAGACCCATTGGGCAACAATATCCGGACGTCTCCCATACCTACAACATCCAAGGCTGAACCATCAGCCAAATACACCTTACCAAAATCACCTGCAACATAATTCTGTATGATTTCTCGGTGTGGAGTGGTATGAAACGAAACTCCTGAATCCAAAACCCAATCATCAAGTGGACTGTCTACTGCAAGAAATAATGCATCCTGTACCTCTTCTGTTACAGCATTAGCAGAATCATCTTCATTCTTCTTCTTAGGACTTTTGCATTGGTTCCTAAAGTGACCTGTTTTCCCACAATTTCAGCATTGTACTTGTTGGCCTGATCTAGATTTACTTATGTTCCGATTAGTATTTCTGGATTTTGATCTGCCCCGATTTGAATTTCTGTTATTACCTCTGCCTCTTGTCTCAAGGTTTAGGGTAGAACCAGATCTTGAGGTTTCACCTACATCTCTTCTGTGAATCTCCTCAGCCAGAATTAAATCTCATATATCATTGTACTTGAGCTTTTCATTTCCTGTAGAATTGCTTACTGCCATCCTCATTGCGTTCCAACTGTTTGGCAAAGAAGCCAAGACGACCAGAGCACGAATCTCATCATCAAAATCAATTTCTACAGACGACATTTGATTTGTGATAGTGTTAAATTCGTTCAGATGTTGTGCTACTGATGCATTCTCTGCCATCTTCAAATTAAACAGTTTCTTCATTAGATGCACCTTGTTATTTTCTGACGGCTTTTCATACATACCAGACAAAGCCTTCATCAGATCTGCTGTGGTCTTCTCTTTTACAACATTGTGTGCAACAGACCTAGACAAAGTTAACCTGATAACTCCAGTACCTGTCTGTCAAGAAAAGCCCATTCATCAGCCTTCATTGCCTCAGGTTTTGTCCCCAAAAGAGGCAGATGCAGTTTCCTCCCATAAAGATAATCTGCAATCTGCATCCTCCAATACACGAAGTCTGTGCCATCAAACTTTTCTATTCCAGACGCCTTTCCTGCTTCCTCTGCCATTGCTCCCACTCAAACCTAACCTTAGGCTCTGATACCAGTTGTTGGGAATTCAACCAAAATTCCAACTTGTGAGAAACAAGAAAAATAGAGAAAACACACATCTAAGAAAAATAATCACACGCACAAGATAGTATTTACGTGGTTCGGCAATTTGCCTACGTCCACGGAGTTGCAGGGATTTCACTATTATCAAGGAAAAAAAATACAAAGTGCGGCTACAGTGTTTTTTTTCTCTCTCTAAAAACACAACAACAGTTTTTTACAAACCCTAATCACAAAAATGGCTTTTATATCCTGCGCACAGGATTACAATGGACTACAAAATGGGCCAAAAATAAACTAGGCTCCACAAAACCCAACAAAAATTTAGCTATATGACTATTTAACTAAAAAATACACTTCCATCTCATGAGAAAAAATTCACATAGCAGAATCTTAAAAAGAGAACCTAAGGAACAACACTTAAGTATTGTACCTAAGTCTTACTCATTTATATATATCCAATACATGTATCCACTCTCTCACATGAGAAATAACCTCATAAGAACTCCAAACTTGTGGAGTCTTCCTCAATGTAAAAGAGTAGATGCATGTATCAACTAAGGATGAACGAGTTGCCCTCTAGGAGTGGAAGACTAGAGCTTATGCTTGATGAGTGAAGTTAGATACTTTGATCATAAATGTTTAATAGATTGTCAATTTTACTTCAATCTTACTTCTCTATTAATCTTTGTGATTTGAATCATTTGAACAAAGTAAGATCGTAAAATCATATGATTCTAATAGCCTCATACAGTACCGAAGTTTAAGTGACTAAATTGGCAATGCCATATATAATTTAAGAAATAATAATATAATAATACAAATAAAAATAATAATAATAATATCTGATGCTATTTATTAGTAAATTTTTAAAACAGTAAATAAGTTACTGTACGGTCCCCGCGCCAGGGCCCATTTGGGCCTTGGACCTTGGCCTGGGCGTATGGCCCATGAAGCCAACCTCTCTCTACCTTGCGGCCCATCCCAGAGCCACACGTGCTGCGGGCACAAGCTTTTCCCGAGCAATGATGAAGAGGAGACGTTCAGAACACACCGTCCTTTACATACCCGGCAGTGCCTCGGGAGGCACACTGCCGAGAACAGACGCGGAGGTGGGAACCAAGTTCCAAAGCCATTTTCACCGCTTCCCACTCCCACCTAACCACCCACCTATGATTGATAATACTGGACCGCTTGTTGCACTAACTGGAAATTAATCATGACCTCTCCACTGTTTTTTGACTATAAATATGAGAAATTTGGGGAAGACAAGGGTTGGAAAATTTACTGGAAAAGAGGGAAAAGAGATAGTGAGCAGAGCGAGAATAAGGCAATTCGGGCCCTTGAGAGGAAAAAAGGGGTCTCATTGAGTCTCAGTGTAAAGGACGACCCATTGTAGGAAACTCAAACCCATCATACAAGTAAATTGTGAGCCCAAGGGAGGCCCAGCCCAACAGGCCTCACCTCCGGGCGCGCAAAGTTACAGTGAAAGAAAGTGTGGAGCTAAATGGAAAAACTATAATTCTTCATATTTTGTTAAACCAAAAATAAAAACAAACAAACAAAAGTAACTATTGAGTTACCCCCATTCCCATTTCTATGCACAAATGTAAACTCTCAAGAAATGACAATAGACAGAAGCAACAAGATCTCTTTAATCAAGTGAGCATACATAATCATTGGGCAATAGCTACATTAAATGACTTGGAATAAACTCAGCATCACCACACTTTGAAAAGAAAATGGATTTGTCAATAAGTGTTGAAGGGATGAAATTCTTTACTTGCCAATAGGCATTGATCAATGGACTAGACTTGTGCACACAATAACATTAATGAGAAACTTTTCCAACCACTTTTAGAATTAAAGATTGGAGAAAAAAGAAGAGTCAAATTATCTTTTCATGATTTTGCGTAGAGATGGCTTTGATGAGAATTATTAGTAAAAGAAACTTGAGAACCGAAATTGAAAGAGAAAATCATAACTGAATTGCTCAACGCAATTTTAAAGATGTTGTAGTCACTGGTACCTCTATTAGATAACCACATAAAGAAAACCTATTGGACATCTTTTTTTTTTTTTTTTTTTTTTGCTAAATTATTGGACATCTTAAAGTATTACAAAATTTGAATAATATGATAAAAATGTGAATAATTTTTTAATTTTTTGAGAATATATATATAAATTAATAAAGGGCCCTTCTTTTTTGAGGAATATACCCCTTTCATAAGGAAAAAAATAATAAAAATGACCAAGAAATGTGATAGCTCTGATCGGTTAAACCAATCACATTGAAAGAAAAAATCAGGTGCTAATGAGACCACGTAAACAACTGGGTCCATAATGGAAAAAGTTCGTTCTTTCTTCTTCTTTTTTTTTTAATGGAAAAGGTCATTTCAAAGGCCCTTCGTAGAAATTTCTAGGAAGGGATATAGAACCATCCTCTAAAGACCACTCTTATTCTTAGGGGGGAAAAACACTTGTATAATTAATCTCCCATGGACCATGGTACACAAGAGAATCTCCTTTTCATTTATTTTTTATTTTTTGGCATGTTGTGCATTTCTCACGTGCATGTATGATTACTAAATATATTGGTTTTATGTGCATGTAAGATAAGTATATACAATATGCATTCAAGGCTTAAGATACCGGCTATTAAAATAATAACAAGGTTTATTTATTTATTTATTTATAATGTTTTAATTTATAGTGTCCGCTTTTGATAATTATGCTCAGTATCATCAAATTAAAATACCAATGGGTTTTCGATTTTTTGATGTAGATAGGAATTGAATTTTAGATCTCTTTAGCCTTTAACATATTCAATAATATCTTGAAAAATATATTATCAATTTGTAATGCATTAATATCATTTGGTTTTGGATATATATATATATATATATATAAAGATGAAAAATAGTTTTATGTTTTTTTTTTTTTTAGGCATTTTAGTTAAGTGGAAGTTTTTGTATAACTCAAAAAAAAAATAGTAGATGATTTTGTTATCAGTGTTGTTGCGGATAAGCTAAGGTATATACATACGTCCTACAACTTACAATATATGAGTCCTACACAGTTATAAAATCGATACGTGGGTGATGGTAGTTGAATGATCGACTAAAACTTCCAACACCAGCCGAAAAGCACTTGCCAATACAGCACAAAAGGTTTTGTTCCCATGCCACTTTATTGCATTTACAACCATGAAATGCACTCACAAAAACCTAGTTTGAAATGATGAAGCCTACACGCTTCTTCCTACAAAATTTTCAAACATGCAATCATATAATTGTTTCCACACTAACAAAGCATTTGGATCATTGCTCTCTTCTTAAACATGCTGCATCATACTTCCTTCCTAGCTACCACATTCCATCTATTTTAACATATCAAATCACAGTGGTCAAGTATAAATGCACCGGTACAAGAGTTTAGAGAAAAATGCTAGGCTACTAGCTAGAACACAATTTTTATCGCAACTTAATTATTCGGTGTAATGTTATGATTGGTGCAATACCACATTTTTCATGAACTCACACTCACTATTAATACAACTTTTATCACGCACCAATCACAAGACAATATCTCAAACATGTTGTAAAAAATATATATAATATAAAATTGAGTTAGTAGACTTATAGTTAGATTTAACATATAAAGCACACAACACAAGTCATAAATATAGTGAATGACTGAATGTGATAACATGTTTGCTTTTTTTTTTTTTGGGGGGGGTATAAGTGATCATGTTGAAACTGTACTTTCACACTTAAGTAAGGACTTAGTGCAACAAGCTCTTCTATAAAAATTACTTGTCACTCACTCTCTCTCTCTCTCACTCTCATATATATATTCCAACTTTAGGATAGTTAGAGTTTGAATCCATGATACTTGTTTTATAACTTACTAATAAGATAAAACACCTATAATATAGGCGTTTACATATAAACACATAAAAATAGGTGTTTTATCTTCTTTTTTTTTTTTGCTAATATATGTGTTTACATGAAAATGAAACTTACAAACTGAAAAGTTTGCTCTCTTGATCAATTCTACGTTGAGTGTCTTGCATTTGTTTTTGGGACGTATCAAAACAAGCTTTAAAAAGATTAATTCATTTCTTATACCATTCCTACTTACTCAAAAAATCTAACCAAAATATTCATTATTAATATCTATTTAAAGTACTTTGATAAGTGACAAACAATCCCTTCTTCGTCAAGTAATGATGTCATTATAGAACACATACACGAAAAACAGGTTAGAGAAAATGGTATAGACCTTTTGTAACCTATAGTATATTGGCCAACAATCTTTAAAAGTATAGGTTTCTTGTTATTTCAATGAGTATAATTTTTTTATTGTCAAATAAAGAATTTAGTTGAGAAGAAGATGCTCATTTGTTGATGTGATAACTTGTTATTTACATAAATCTATTATATATACAACTTTTATTAATATCAATTTCAACATACCAATTTAACACTTCTAAAATAAATTATAAAAACTATTGAGACCTAGTTATTATTAGTTTTAATTTGACCCCACCTCTGAAATTACTTTTTCAACAACTAATAACAATTAGTAGTGAGTTTTAATTAGCTCAACTAGTAAATTCTCTTATGGTTGAATAAGAGATTTGAAGTTTAATCTCTATCTACACCAGAATCTAATTGGTATTTTAGTCTGCTAATAAAGATGTGTGGGGGGGTGAAAAACCCAACTTAACGTATTGGGCCCAAGGCCCTGTTTGAGGATCACTGTTTGCCCGAAGAGGTGAAAAACACTCAGTTAGAGGCCCACGTGAAAGGAGCATGTCTGGAGAGGAGCACGTGCATGATCCGAGGAGATGTTCAATTGTCCAAGGAGTCCAATATCCTCGGATCCGAAGAAGCTAGGCCCGACAGGTGTCTGGGAAGCTCAGGTAATCCCCCTGACGAATGTGACGACGGGAATGAACCTCGGACACGCATGAGGATAACAGGATCAGAGAAATATCCAGGAGACAGACTTCAACCACCGCATTAAATGTACTGCACCTACTCCCCTAGCCGCATTAATGTGGAGAAGACACCTGAACAGTGCACTCTCAGCTACTGCCACTCACACAAGGCTAAAGGTGGTGCATGATGGGACATGCACTCAAGTGGGCGCCTAGATGATGAACAAGTGGATGGTGAAGATAAAGGAGGAAGGTACTATATAAGAGAGAGATGTCTCTGATAGAAGGGGATCAAAAATCAGAAGTAAAAAAGGAGAAAACTCCATTACTGTAGTTCCAAGAATTGTAACCCCAGTTTATTAAATACAAACTCCTCCTCGGACGTTAGGTTTGCATCTGTCCGAGCACGTTTGAATACAAATTTATCCACAAGCACTGCAATCTTAGACTGTTAATTCATTTCTAACCTAGCTCTTTCACCCACTCTCTACAAATTTATTGTCTTGGGTTCAGTGGCCTCAAAATCCATACCGTCTTGGGCTTGGGCTACAAAAATTGACCCTACAAGATGTATTATCAAAAACATATGCTATAAATTAAAATTCTCTTAAAAAAAAATAATAATAATCTACTGCTTAAAATTTGTTATAAAAATATTACTTTTCAAATTCAAGCATGGAAGAGTATCATATTCATATCCTCCATTACGCCCAAAAAATAAAATAAAAGAGAAATATGCGAGGGGATCATATCCTCCACTTCAATCTTTGTCGCACTTTCCAAAAATCAATCAGATCTGAATCTCTAATCCTACGCATTATGGGACCCACTCACATTATCACATAGTTTCACACTAATTGTCCAACAAATCCCAAATTAGAAACTGACAAAAACCACAAAAAAAGGGTCCCACCAGGCGCGTCAGAACCGAGTATGGACTTTTGAACCCAACCAGCCAATCCCAATCCCTCAAAAAGATACAACCACAAAAGAAAATACCGCGAGAAAATTTATTTTGAACGGTCTTTAAAAATGAAAGCCACGAAACGAAATAGCACAAGTAAACCGACAACATAAAAAACTAGTGAGTGGTATGTTGCGTAGGAACATAAAACATTGTACATATGTTGCATTGTCTCCCATCTTATCCTATTTATTAATAATATATAATTTTTATAATTCAATCAAAAAAAAATTGTTACCATGGTTGAGAGGATAGCTAGTTGAGTTATAAAGCTTTTGATACTATTTGTGCGTTTGGATACAGTTGATGCGCGTCCAGCATTTACATTTTTTTTAAGAAGCGCATAAAGGCAGCTTTTGAGAGATTTTAGTGGGTCTTATGCACTGTTTACAGGACCCACAAACATATTTTTTCAACAAAACTTTCATTAAAAATGGGTCTCATAGCACTATTTACACATTTAAAAATTATTTTGCTAAAATATTTTTAATTTTCAGTTTTCAGCAAAATAATCTGTATCCAAACGGACCCTATATATTTTTACAGATAAATAATAGAAGAATAGAGATAGAGTTTGAATATAGACATGAATACAGTATCATTAGAATATCATTTGATATTTTTATTTTCTATAATATGTGAAAACTTAATATAGATTGTTCATTATCTTATAAGCCTTTTTTGGTATAACTTATAAGTTTGGTTTACATTTTAGGTTAGCTTTCGTCCAATTTCTTTTAAAAAAAAAAGCTTTTGTCTTTTTAAGACTTAAATTTATTTCCAAAATAAAATTTTGGTTTCTGATTTTTTTTTTAATTTCCAATGTATAATTGTATTTTTAGTCAATTTATTTTCCAATTAAAATAAATTAATGAAAATAAAATATCCAACACTAGGAGTAGGAGCCGTTTGAGAAAATGGTTTTTTTTTTTTTTAACTCCTTATTTAAAAACAATGTATTTTAATATAAAAAATAAAATATAATAAATAGACTTTTTTTTTTTTGTTGAATAAAGGAAATATTATAGAAGGCCACCCACAAAAGTACACCAAAAAGGCAAAGTGCCAAATAGTACTAAGAGACCAAACAATCTCAAACTTAGAGCATTTGCATTAGTTTGGTCGTGTAAAAATTTATGTCTATTTTAACATTAGAACATACATTTTCTATTTTACATACTCATTTTTCAAAACACACCATGATAGATTATTTATTTTATACTATATTTTACTAAAATATCAAATTTTAAAAAAAAATTTAAAAATTTTCTCTTTCTACACAAACAATAACCATCTTTAACTTTCTTATTTCATACTCGAGATACGTAAAAAGAAAATAAAAAATTAAATGCAAAATGAATAATGTCAATATAACTTACATGACTATTGTAACAACCACATTAATGTGAGTGCTTTTAGCATCTTACTGTGCCAAAATCCAATTTGGAATAGCTAAGATGAGGACAAACTTTGAATTGAGTTACAATCCACCTAAGCAGGAAGATTATTGGCAAAGCAGCTTAATAATTTATTATGAGTGTAAACAAAAGAACTTATGGAATAAACGGAAAGAGATAAAGACATTAAACATTTAATATGTACAACAACTTTGTCACTTATCTTTTATAAAGAAAAATATATATATAAGGATATAATAAAATCTCACAATATTTTCACAACATCTTTAGTTTAAGCTTGGATGAGTCTCAAATTTTTTTTTTAATTTATTTCATTTTATTTTGACATATAGAGTCTGTTTGAGATCTGCTTATTTTGTTAAAATTGAAATTTTTTTACTGAAAGTACTGTAAATAAAAGTAAAAGTTACCTGAAATAGTACAATGAAATTTATAAATAGTATCAAAAAATTCAATGAGATTCATAAATAGTAACAAAAATAAACTGAATAATAAAATAAACTTAAGTCATGATAATAGCACACAGTGGGCTAATAAATCAACTTATTGAGAAAAATATTGTAAAATATTGTTGGGTGGTTAACTTTTTTATTATTATTATCATTATTTTTATTTTATTGCTGGACTTTAGTGGATTATGAATGAAACC
Organism: Quercus aquifolioides; assembly: GCA_019022515.1. Lineage (NCBI taxonomy): Eukaryota > Viridiplantae > Streptophyta > Magnoliopsida > Fagales > Fagaceae > Quercus > Quercus aquifolioides. The sequence continues at coordinate 11,047,951 of CM032330.1, read as the reverse complement.
AAAAAGTCGCGAGAAAATGGGGTGAAAAACAAAGTGATAATTTTAAGATTGAAAAGACCATTCACCCAATAGAACGAGAAAGATAAAAAAGCGAAAGCGACAGTGCGAAAAGAAATAAAAAATAAAATAAAAATTTGGGTACGATACGACTGGACGTGTGAAGCGAATATTCACTAGATTTGAATGTGTGGTTTCGATTCCGGAACACACTCTTTCTCTATCTTTCGATTGACTTATCACTCAAGCAACGATAAGGACCCAACGACAGATACAATAAGTAACTGTGCAGATCAGATAAGTAGATTGGCTTATCACTGATAGGTCAGTAGAAAGAGAAAGGACCCAAGCTTCTTCTCTGTACAAACGCATCGAAGATAGCGAGACCAAGTCTCTCTCTCTCTCTCTCTTATCCGCAGCCTTTGAAACCCTAGAAACCTCGGAATCGGAGCTGAGAAATAGCCGGAAAGAGCTAATATTTCGGGGGGTATAAGGTTGTTTTGAGCATTTCTGAGCTTGGAGTGTGTGATTTGGGCTTAATTGGGTTGTTTCTTTGGTGGGTTTTGAAGCTTTTTTTTCTCTCTCTCTCTTTGTTTGAGCTGTTTTTGTTTTGGTTGTTGGGGGGTTTTGGGGGATTTGGGAATTTGGGCTTTGTTTGTTGGGTTTTTTTGGTTGGGAAAGATGTCATCTTTGAGTAGAGAATTGGTGTTTCTCATACTTCAATTCCTTGAGGAGGAGAAGTTCAAGGAGTCTGTGCACAAGTGAGTCTCTGTTACTCTCTCTCTCTCTGTGTTGCTTTATCTCTTTGTGTTGATATATTTTTTTGATATGCTAAATATGTGTTTATGTGTTTTTGATGTGTTTATGTGATTGGTTGTGGAGGGAAATGGGTGAAATAGAAGGAAATGTTTGTGATTTCAGCTTTATATGCATGTAGGTGATGTGGATTTTGTTTTTGTGTTGTGAAAACTGAAAAGGGAAAGTTTGTGAATTTGAAGTTTGTATGCATGTATGTGTGTGTGAGACTTTTGGGTGTTGTGTACGCAACTTGGTGAACATGATAGGGCTGAATTGTTGTATTGATTCCAGTTAAGTGGAATTTTTTATAGATTTTTTTTTTTGGTCTGGTTTTAGGTGATAAGAGTGTGGAATTTGATGTAGGATTAGCTGTTTTTCTGTTTTTTGAAATTAGAAATTAGACTGTTTGGAAATGACCATGAGTGAAGGGAAGAAAGGGAGGGAAATTTTAAAATAAATTTGTGTTCCGTTGTTTTTGGTTCTTAAAAGTGATAATTTCGGTTAAACTTAGAATATAACTGCATTGGTTGTCACCGAGTGGGGGGTTTTGTTGTATTCGATTCCCACAAAAATAAATTTAAGATGTAGGTTCCATTAAAAAATAATAATAATTTCTGGTTTTTGGCTTTTGAGAAATTCTGGAATTGAAACCGGAACATGTAATCTGAATATGAAGAAGAAAAGGAAAGAAATTCTTAACTTTACTATGCTATTTAAATTTGTTGGTGGGGCTGAGTGGTCAGTGGTGGACTTCATCGCACTCAAGTTTCTTTCCATTTGTCTCTCTCTCTGTCTCTCTGTCTCTCTATTTTTTTTTTTTTTGGTAAATTAAATTATTTCATATGAATTGGTAATTTGCTTGGCCATTTTTGTTTACTGAAAAAAGAAATTTTGGTTTTTATAGGCTTGAGAAAGAATCAGGGTTTTTCTTCAACATGAAGTACTTTGAGGAAAAAGTTCAGGCTGGAGAGTGGGAAGAAGTCGAGAAGTATTTATCAGGATTTACCAAAGTTGATGATAATAGATACTCCATGAAGATATTCTTTGAAATCAGGAAGCAGAAGTATCTTGAAGCACTTGATCGGTATATTTAATCTATATTTGTTATAATTTTTTTTTTAAATTATTTCTTTTTATAGAAAGTATAATTTTTGCCTCCTCTTTGTGTGTTCGATGATATTATAGGCAAGACAAGGCAAAGGCTGTTGAAATATTAGTGAATGATTTGAAAGTTTTCTCAACATTCAATGAGGAATTGTACAAAGAAATCACTCAGCTTTTAACTCTTAGCAATTTCAGGTAACTTCTCATACCTTTATGGTAAATGGATTTATTAGCTGGTATAATATTGATCAACTAATTCCTTCTGTGGCCTGTTTAATGAATTAAAAAAAATGTATGCAAAGAAAGTAACACTGGGTTTCTATTTTTCTAAATTCAAAGCATGGAGAAGGGGATAAAAAGGGGCGTTTGGGGGGCAGGATTAAAAGATTTAGTTAATTGAGTTTGGTTTAACAACTTGGCTAAGTCACTCTATTTCATAAGACCTAAAGCAAAATATAAGGCAAAATTTGAGTCTCATCTTTTTACCTTTCCCACTTCCGCTCATAAACCTAATGAAGCACCCCGCATAGTGTTATAAGAAGCGCTAGGTGTATATATGGTGGAGTTGTTATGTATTTCTATCTAAGACTCTGGGTATAACACATTGTCCGCAGCGCCTGAAAATGACAGGCATGTATTATGTATTGGATATTTGTTGATGTTGTTAAATTATAATTGGTAATTTGGTGGTAAATAAAATAATGGAAATTAGGATAAAGAAGACAGAAATCAATTGATTGGTCACCAAGGCAGAGTGAGATTGCAAGAATTTGATTATTGCTGGCTTACACTGGTATAATTCATTACATTGGTACAATTTGCAAGCAAGTGATCTACTATCTGAGTTACAACCCCAAATTTATCAAGTGATGTCTATGTGCTTAAAAATGTTAAGCCTTACCCTGAAGATTCCTTTCCTTATACATCTCCCCTTAAGGAAAAAAAAAAAGAGACAAAAGTTTCAAGGTAGAATTCTAATTTATGGTTCTGCTTGTGTTATTTGTATTGATGAGTCTCAAGTTATTTTCTTACCAGGGAAAATGAGCAGCTGTCCAAGTATGGTGATACCAAAACAGCTCGTAGCATAATGTTGATTGAGCTTAAAAAACTCATTGAGGCAAATCCCCTGTTTCGCGAGAAGCTTGTTTTCCCTACTCTGAAGTCATCAAGACTTCGGACTTTAATAAACCAAAGGTACGGCTGATGATGTATGGGGTAAGCAAGTTAAGGTTTTGAATTTATCCTCTTTTGTTGTGCTTTTATACCGTCTTTGCATTTTTCTAAATCCTTTCTATATAACAAGCTGCCCTACTTGTTTGCTCCTATAGAATAAGGAATTAGTGAATTACTGTGGCTGTTGCTATTTCGACATTTGTACTAATCATACATTTATGTCTTCTTGCAAGAAAAAATATTTTCATAAAACAGCTCTCTCTCTCTCTCTCTCTCATTATGCTGTAAATAAAAATACCAATGCAATTGAGGATTATTGTCGCTCCCTTGCCCCACTCTCATGTTATCTTATATATAGCTCGTGATGATTCTGATTGTTGTGCCTATATATGGTTGTCTGATATCTGATCTGTGACTGTTGTCTATGTAGTTTGAATTGGCAGCACCAGCTTTGCAAGAACCCAAGGCCAAACCCAGATATTAAAACTTTATTCACAGACCACACTTGTTCACCTCCAAATGGTCCTCTTGCACCAACACCTGTCAATCTCCCAGTCGCCGCAGTTGCAAAGCCTGCTGCTTATTCCTCACTTGGAGCTCATGGTGTATGATATTATGCACTGAGAAAATTTTATGCCTTCCTCCCCCCCCCTCTTTCTCCCTTTAAAGCATACTAAGTAATAAGTTGTTATTTGTGGAATAATTAAATTTTTTTTTCTTCCCTTTTAATGTCTGTAGCCCTTTCCACCCACTGCAGCAGCTGCCAATGCTAATGCTTTAGCTGGTTGGATGGCCAACGCCTCTGCTTCATCTGTCCAAGCTTCTGTTGTTACTGCATCATCCATACCCGTTCCACAGAATCAAGGTTAGAAATTTTCATTAGATGAAATGGGCATATAAGTGGTTCATCTTTCTTTCAAAGACAAAGGATTGGTTTTAACTTTGAAGAGCATGAAACTTATACTAAATTGTGCTTATAACATTTTTCTTCTTGAGATGCAAAATTGCCCTTAAAATTGTAAAACACTAATTTTTTCTTTTGATTCATCTGTTTCTTTTCTTCTTTTATTTGGAAAGAAAAAAGAAAAAGGGGAGGGGGTGGAAGTATGAATGAAGAGATGTTGAATATCATTGTCAATAGTTACTGATTTCTAGTGGTGTTCTAAATAGATTTTGGAGGGTATTTTTTTTTTTTTTTAGTCTTGCAAACTTTGGTACCAGACTCTATAAAGACTCCTGGAAAATTTTGTCCAATTTTTTTCGCTCTGCTTCGGCAGGTGGCAGTAATAGACACTTCAACCTGAAGGATATAATCTGATATGGGTTCTCAAGTTGATTTCTACTTATTTAATTATCTCTAAGTAGATATGTATGCATGGCATGATCTACTTTTTAATTTAAACAGTTCCAATCTTGAAACGTCCAAGAACACCTCCAGCAGCTCCAGGTATGGTGGATTATCCGAGTACTGATCACGAACAACTAATGAAACGGTTGCGGTCTGCTCAATCTGTTGAGGAGGTAATATTCTCAACGTTTCTTTACTATTTGTGATTTTGAGTTCTTGCCTCTTGTATTTCTGCTACTAAACCATATTTAGTGATCAATTCTGGTATTCCTTTCTGCTACTTCAATTTTCAGGTCACATATCCGACCACTCGACAGCAAGCTCCTTGGTCACTGGAGGACCTGCCCAGAGCAGTAGCTGTAACACTGCATCAAGGATCCACTGTCACAAGCATGGATTTTCATCCTTCTCATCACACATTGCTACTTGGTACAATAGTTTTATCTTGGCCCTTCTTACAGTTAATAGCTAATTTTGTAACAAATAGATTATTGTTTAATTTATTTATTTAGTTTTTCCTTTGTCTGACTTGTAGTTTCTGTTTAACAGTTGGTTCTAGTAATGGTGAAATTACCCTCTGGGAAGTTGCCTCGCGTGAGAGGTTGGTTTCAAAGCAATTCAAGATATGGGAAATGGCGTCCTGTTCATTGGGGTTTCAGGTGTCTAGTCTCACCTTTCAGTGTGTATCATACAATGTCTTAGTATTAATTTCTTAATCCCCATTTTTGTAAAGTTAATAATATAATTTAAAAGTCAATAAAATGTATCTTGAAATAATGCTGACATTTTGGCAACTTTATTGGGTTTTATTGAAAACTAGTATCTTGATGGTGGACCAATAATAATACTCGCTCCGTCCCAATTTATTTGTCTTCTATTTCATTTTGGGATGTCCCAAAATAATTCTGTTTCTAAAATTAAAAACCACTAATATACTAATGTTCCTATTATGCCTCTACTTTATTTCCAAATCCATTTTTGATAAATTTATTTAAGAGTAGTTTTAGAAACTTTTACATTTTTATACAGCAGACAAGACAATAAATGATATTTCCCTAAAAAGTTGGATTTTTGAAATAGGACAAACAAATTGGGACAGAGGGAGGAATAATTAGTACCATGGTGCTCAAGAATATGAACCTATATTCATTTTGGAGTCTGACAATTGGTTGTCTATTCAGGCTTCTGTTACCAAAGATACACCGATATCTGTCAGCCGAGTTACGTGGAGTCCAGATGGAAATTTTGTGGGTATGTGAACAAAGTGGTTGACTAAAAATTTTAACATGTCAGTTTGTGTATCTTATTAGTTTTCTTGCTGCAGGGGTTGCATTTACCAAGCATTTGATTCACCTGTATGCTTATCATGGATCAAATGATCTTCGCCAAAATTTAGAGGTGAAGTGACGTTTCTGCTTTTTTATCTAGGAAAAATTTGTATGTGTAGCTTGACTTGTGTTCCTTTGTCATGGCAGATTGATGCCCATAATGGAGCTGTGAATGACTTGGCCTTTGCCCATCCAAATAAACAACTATGTCTTGTGTCCTGTGGAGATGACAAGCTGATAAAGGTGAGAACCATTTTTTATTATATGTTACGATTGATGAAAAACACTCCACATTATCTAAATGGAAGAGTTGATACAGGTGTGGGATTCGGCGGGGCGAAGACTATTCAACTTTGAAGGTCACGAGGCGCCAGTATATTCCATCTGTCCTCATCACAAGGAGAATATTCAGGTATAGTGAAAGGAGAAAGCTTTATGGGTTGTCAAAATATACTTTTAGAGTGGTCATCAATATTTGAATCATATAAGAAGGCTCTAAAGCTGATTTAGTCCAAAATCCTTGTACATTATATAACATACATATATTACTCATACAACTGAGCTTAAGCAGTGTTTTTAAGGTTGACTAAGCATATATTTATTTCAATCTCAGAATTTAGACTTTGATTAACCTGTAATGGTCATGGTAAAACTTGAATAGTGTGATGACATTCACCTGGTAATTGCCATCATCAAGCCCTTAGTTCCTACCATATCATATCTGATTAACTGCTACTTAAATTTAAATTATACATTAACTGGCTGTTCAATAATCCCTTTGATATTAATGACAATTCCACCATGATCATGGCTCGTTCTTGCAGCCAACAACCTTCATGACATAACTGCCTCCACTGCTACCAAACACTTCAATTGCATTTGCACCACCATCACACAAGTAGCTCCACACCACTACCACCTTATAACCATAGTCAACTTGACTACCTGCTGTAGTCAGAGCACAATGGTTAAATGCATGCATGAAGGTGGGGTAGGCATTGCATTTAATTCTTATAGTTATAACAGCCCACCCCCCCCCCCCCCCCCCCCCAACCCAAATAAAAAAAGAAGTGCTTTTACATCATTAGCATTTGCTTCCCATTGCTATTACACTATAGTTGCACCTCAGTTACGGCCTCACCATCTTAGTAACCATTGTGCTACAACTTTCAGTCACAAGGTTCATTATATGTTGAAATTCACTGGACCATCATTATTGCTCTGCCGTTGTCATCATTACTGCTGCTTTACCTTTCCATTAATGCCTATTCTGTTAGTGCGAACTCCCATGCCTTCCATACATGAATCATGAGTGTGAAGCATTTATCGTATATTTCAAATTCTTTTTCTTAGTGAAGAACTTGCTTCATTGGCATTAACAGTTACACTTGTGAATTTGCAGTTCATATTTTCAACAGCTGTTGATGGAAAAATAAAGGCCTGGCTATACGACAATATGGGTTCTAGAGTTGATTATGATGCTCCTGGACACTGGTGTACTACAATGCTTTACAGTGCTGATGGAAGCAGGTAAGATTAGTTGAATCTATGATAATAAAAAAAATTAAAGTGGGGTAAATATGTAATTTATGTTCTCTCTATTCCATTTAGATGTATCTCTTACCTCTTCTGGTTTTATCTCTTTTTCAGGTTGTTCTCTTGTGGGACAAGTAAAGATGGGGATTCTTTTCTAGTTGAATGGAATGAAAGTGAAGGAGCAATAAAGAGGAGTTATATTGGGTTTAGAAAGAAATCAGCAGGTGTTGTGCAGTTTGACACGACTCAGAATCACTTCTTGGCTGCTGGTGAGGATAGCCAGATAAAGTTTTGGGATATGGACAATAACAATATTCTCGCTAGCACGGAGGCCGATGGTGGGCTCCCGGTCAGTATTACATGGATTATTTTGTAGATCTTCTATGAGACATCTCTGCTTTTAAATTGGGCTCTTACCTCATTTTATCAATTGTTTCAGAGTCTTCCTCGCTTGAGATTTAACAAGGAAGGGAATCTTCTCGCTGTTACAACAGCAGACAATGGATTCAAGATACTTGCAAATGCTGCTGGTCTCAGATCTTTAAGACCCATTGAACCCCCATCTTTTGAAGCATTGAGATCACCCATTGAATCGGCTGCAGCCAAGGTTTAAACCATATCTTTTAGTTTTGCTTGCATGCTTTTAAAAATATTAAATAAATATCTATTGGGATCTCCTTTTTGTGTCTATTCATTAGGTATCTGGCTCTCCTGCCATAACAAATGTCAATCCAGTCAATTGCAAAGTGGAAAGGAGCTCTCCTGTCAGGCCTTCTCCAATTATTGTACGCAGCTTGATCTTTCTTAATTGGAATGTGAAATTTTTGTTGAAGTTTATATGTTGGCTGTAGCAGCAATTATGCATGTTGGTTAGCTTGCATTCAACATATATGAAGAGGCACATGCACTATTTAAATCCTCTGATTTCCCTAGTTCTGGGTTTTAACTAAAACATGTCAAGGAAATAAATAAAGCGGTCAACTTCCTTCCCCTCATGTATTAATTTCTTGACATGGTTCCCTTTTATGGGCCTGCCTTTTTAAACTTTTACTTTTCGTGTGTGGTGAACATGCTTTACATGAAACATGCCTAGTGACTGGTTCAAGGATGTGGCACTAGCTGTTTTAATTTTTTTCCCCTGCTTATGATATTACTTTTTCTTCTTGGGAAAACCATTTTCTATTATTTTTCTTTCCACACCCTTCCCCCCAAACTTTTTTTGTAAATGAGCTACTGCATTTTGGCAAATACATTCTGGCGAAGTGTTGAATTTTTTTTTTTACTTTTATATCTTTGAAGAATGGAGTTGATCAAAATGGTAGAAGCATGGAAAAGCCAAGAACCATGGAGGATGTAACTGATAGAACCAAACCCTGGCAGTTATCTGAAATTGTGGATGCTGTCCAGTGCCGATTAGTTACCATGCCAGAAGGCACAGATTCTTCGAGCAAGGTTTGTGAAGTTTCTTGTATTTAATACCTTATTTTCAATAAGTAATATAAATTTTACTAAAAGTTCAAAAGAATTAATACACGGGTTGGTTATAATGTGACCTCTCAACTCTCTGCAAGTTTACTATATTTGACTTTTTATTATAAAGTTTATATACTTGATGATGCATTCTGTCCTATGTTTATACTTAGGTTGTTCGACTTCTGTATACAAATTCTGGCGTTGGGGTTTTGGCACTTGGGTCAAATGGTGTTCAGAAGCTGTGGAAATGGACACGGAACGAACAAAATCCAAGTGGAAAGGTAATTGCCAGTTCAAAGCATGTTCACATAGTTTTTCTTCCTTTATATTTTGTGTGTGTCTGCTTGAGATTTTTCTTTCTTGGAGGAGATTTCTGAAGTCTGTGTGTGTTTAAAGGCCACTGCCAATGTTGTTCCTCAGCACTGGCAACCAAACAGTGGTCTTCTTATGGCTAATGATGTCTCAGGTGTCAACCTTGAAGAATCAGTACCGTGTATAGCACTATCAAAAAATGACTCATATGTGATGTCAGCCTGTGGTGGAAAGGTTTCATTATTTAATATGATGACATTCAAGGTAAGTCATTCCATTCATGTCTTGCAAACTTAATCAAAATTGGGATTATTAATGGATTGCCATCAATTGCTCTAATTTGTAGGTAATGACAACATTCATGGCAGCACCCCCTGCTTCTACCTTCCTAGCATTTCATCCTCAAGATAATAACATCATAGCTATTGGAATGGAGGATTCAACTATACACATATATAATGTTAGAGTTGATGAGGTAATTACTTACTACATAGGTTAATCACACCACCCCCCTTGCCACCCCCCACCACCCCCCCACCCCCCCCCAAAAAAAAAAAAAGTGATTTCTTCTGCTCTCTTAATATAAACTGGTGTGAATTATATGTTGTTTTAAGGTAAAATCAAAACTGAAGGGACACCAGAAGCGGATAACTGGTTTAGCTTTTTCAACGAATCTTAATATCCTGGTTTCTTCAGGGGCTGATGCTCAAGTAAGTGGCATACGTGGTTCTTTTGCTATGTTTAATACTATTACAATACAATAATAATTGTCAAATAACTTTTCAGTTTGTTGCTTTATCTTAAATATATTGCCCAGTTGGGAGGACATTGTACAAGCCTGCTGGAGCACATTTATTAAATTATTTAATCTAAAAATTGATAAACATTTTAGGATGATGACTAGGTTCTAGTTTTAATATATGTCAACTATTTTGTGCAGCTTTGTGTGTGGAGCATTGACACATGGGAGAAGAGGAAGTCATTTACAATCCAAATACCTGCTGGAAAGGCACCTGTCGGCGACACTCGAGTACAGTTCCACTCTGACCAAACGCGCTTGCTGGTAGTCCATGAGACACAGTTAGCTATATATGATGCCTCAAAGATGGACCGCATACGGCAGGTAGGAAGTTTGTCAAATGCTTGTAAATGATTTCTTGGAACACGCTTGGTGCATGTGCTTATGCATTCTTCTGTTGCAGTGGGTCCCACAAGATGCACTGTCTGCACCCATTTCTTATGCAGCATACTCTTGCAATAGTCAACTAGTTTATGCTACCTTTTACGATGGTAATATTGGGGTGTTTGATGCTGATAGTCTGAGACTAAGATGTCGTATTGCCCCATCAGCATACTTGTCCCAGGCAGCTTTAAATGGGTAAGTTAGGGCATCGTGGTTTGTACACCAAACACAGTATTTTCTGTCTAATTTTTCTGAAATTTTATCATTGGTATTGAAGCGCGATAAAAAAATTTTCATAACATATTACACTCTTGTGCAAATAAACTTCCTGCCTTTTGTTTGCCCTTATACATCCTTGCTCACTTTCTGAGCTAGCACTGTTGCTTCATATGTTGGTCAGTATATATATATTTTATAACTCACAATAAGCTTGAAATGCATCGAGTGGTTATTCATACTAATTTTCATGCTTTTGGTATCATTATATGAGTCTTAGAATCTGTGTTGTACTCTAATGTAGAAGCCAATCTGTGCACCCTCTTGTTGTTGCGGCAAATCCACTGGATCCCAACCAATTTGCAGTTGGGTTGACTGATGGATCTGTAAAGGTTATAGAGCCAACAGAATCAGAGGGGAAGTGGGGTTCAAGTCCACCAATGGATAATGGGATACTAAATGGCAGGACAGCATCATCATCTACCACAAGCAACCACACACCTGATCAGACACAAAGATGAGATCCCATGTATTTTACATAGTGATGTTAATCCCATCTGTATTTTATCAGTCTAGATTTTTAGGTTTTTATTCCACCATTTGTTCCTTGTCAAAGATAAGCTTGGACATAAAATGTTAATGGTTAGAAATACATTCTTGTATACGTAATTTGTTGTAGTCAACTCATAAAATGAATTGTATCTTGTAGTAATATCCTGTTCCTCGGAACAGTTGTAATGTATTTATTCTTCTTTTCCTCACTGATAAATATGGTCATAAGGTTTTTAATGGAATAGAGATCATTAGATGGCATGTTCTAATATTGACAATGAAAACGTTATTTCTTCTGTTGTAGAGGACTTGTCGCAAGCAATTAGCTGATAAGCCTTTTTCTAGGCTTATCTATATATTTTTTTCACACAGAACAATACTAGAGGTACAAACAAATTTAATATGTGATTAAACAACATTATTTTCATATAGGTTCATTAGTGACATTATTTTTATAATGTATCAATCAAAACACACCACATTAGCAATTGTTAAAAAAAAATTTGAAAATTTTTCCATCATTAGATTTATTCACATAATATGCCATTTCTCCCATAGTTGATGACCTTTGTTTTTTAATTGGTAAGTTATACTTGCATTTAGTGGGTCTTGAATTCCCAATTTCAGCCTCTAATCAATTAATATGGGAGAATTTTTTATTAGAAATGTGTTAAAAGTGATTTCGCTATGAGCCTTTATTTTTTCCTAAACCAAATGCCATTTTCTATGACATCTAGAGATTTTTTTTTCCTAAACCAAATGCCATTTTCTATGCCATCTAGAGAATGTAAAGAAAATGGCATGTCGTTGATTTCTTCTTCTAGACAACATTGGACCAAAACAATGCCTATTCACACTGTTTTCAGATACTCAAGATGACAAGGACAAAACAAAATGATTTGACTATTGACATGCTCTTTTGAGTATACGGCTTGTCTAGATGACACGATCACAGCGATATACCTATGTTGGATATTAGATGACAATGCTACAAATGACCAAGTGACTGTCCTCTTCATGCCACATCTTTGTTGCCTAAATAGTAAATGGCATTCAGGCCCAAAAAAAAAAAAATGGTCATCTATGATAAGGTGGTGGTAATGCTAATAGTTTAAAAAGGGGGGGAAAATGGAACTAGTCTACATGAGAGAGAGAGAGAGAGAGAGAGAGAGGCATTTGTGGCAATCTACAGAGATGAGCTTGCAAGATTAATACTTTACATAAGATGGTCACCTTTAAGCAAAAAAGGTTGCAAGATAATACTTGATGGAAAATGTCGCTATTGTGCTCCTTTAGGCTCAAAAGGTCAAGGCACAGTGAAATTATTCATTGCATTACAATTCTCTAAAATAAGATGAGTCACTTTGTAAGATTTTAAGAAAAATTTATGCGGCCCACATTTAAGTGATAAATGAAAACTCATATCTTAAGGATTTTATTTGTGAATAACGTTATGGTGAATAACACTTTCTACGTAACTCTCAATCGATATAACCCATTTGGTTAATAAACACTTTGAAGTTAAAAGTTTTAAATTCCTTGATAGAAATAGAGTTATGGAACAAATCTTCTATTTTTTTGGGCAAAAGTTAATAATTTGCATATACTATAATTTAGAAATATATTTTTTTTTTTCAAACAAATAAAAAGGATAAACTTTAGAGATAAGCAGCAACTGTAATTTTTTTTTTTTTTTTTTTGAACTTGAAGGGAAAAAAATCTTAAATTTTAGGAATTCTCTTTTTAAATTCAAAGTGAAATTTTTTATTTGACATTTATGACCCTATTTCTAAATGAAATTACCCTTCATTAATAAGGATATTTTTGAACCACATAAAAATCCAGTTAAAAGAGAGGAATCATCTTATGTATAGTATAGATATATAGTCTGTTTCCATCAAAAAGAATTATGTCAGGTAAAGGTCATAGACTAAAAGACACATTTTATAAATACACTATCATATAGTGAGTCTTCTTTTTCTCCAAATACTTAAATAATTATGACTAAATGTATGTTTATGTTTGTTTTGTTTCCACTACTCTCTAAAAAAAAATTCTTACACACTTGTGAATTGTACATAAAATATACTCTTACTAGACTGTGATTATATTCAATACCCAACAACAAAAGATTCTCACCCTTTTTGTAACGCAATGGTTCTCTCAAATTAACATATAAAACCCTAACTAAAAAAGCACACAAAACCAACAAAATGGAAGAGACCCAGATAATCATTACCTCTAATCTTGCATTATCAAAGAAAAAATACCACAAAATAGAACATATATATATATATAAAGATGTGGAAAGATAGGCTAGGAAGACTGAAAAGACTCACTACTGAGCTCAAAGCCCAAATGCCTCCTCAGTTATGTCATCCTCTGGTGGTGGGAGTGGGTTGACAACTTGTCTAGCCCAATTGCTCTTCATTTTGTGTGTCACCCAATAGCAGAGAAAGCACACCAGAGCAATGAAGACAAGGGCAAACCATATGATCAGGATTCAAGATTATGATCTCTTTCTTTTGGGAAAGATCAAAGGGCACAAATGGTCACTACAAGAAAAAAAACTCTATTGCAACAAATTGTTTTGTTGCAATAAAGTCAAAATTTTTGCAATAAAACCTTATTGTAATGAAAATATTTTGTTGCATGTTATTGCAATAAACTCTGTGGTAATAGGCTATTGTGACAAAATTTTCGTTGCAATAGCATTTTATTGCAATAAAATATTTTTATTATTATTAAAAATACTTTATTGCAACAAAAATATTGTTGCTATAATTTATTGCAATGTCATTAGGCTCCACACTCTCAAATTTTTTATTTTGTAAAATAAAACGGTGGATTGAGAGAATATGAAAGAGAAAAAGGCAAAGTGTGCGAGATAGAAGGGGAAGGGTTATTTTTGTAATAGTGGGTAATGAAAAATTGGCGAAAATAAAATGTGGGAGGGGATTAGTCTATTGCAACAAGGTTATTGCAAGTTATTGTAACAAATAAAATATTGATGCAATATATTAGTATTTTTAAGTCCCTATTGCAACAAAAAGTAATATTCGCACATATTTCATGTTAAGGGTCGTCAATGGGCCGGGTCGGACCGGTCCGGCCCATTTTTACTTGGCCCATGGGCACAATGGGCTGGGCATAATGGGCTATTAATTAGTTAACGAGTCAGGTCGAGTTGGGCCAAAAGAGAAAACCTCAGCCCATGACCCTGCCCATGGGCAATGCCCATTTTGTCTTTAGTGAGCTAGGCTATCGGGTTGGGCCTAATGGGCTACCCATAGGCTTGTGTTAGCATATTATTTTATTATTTTTATAAGGAAAGAATCAATTTTTTATAAGGGAATAATCAATCTACTTTTTTAAAGGAAAAAATTAAAGAATTTAATACATAATTACAATTTTTTTTACAGCCAAATCTATTTAATTTTTTGTTTTGTTGATGAAAACCTATTTAATTTTTTTTATTAAGGCTTTAAATAGTTTTTTATTTTTATCTTTAATAAAAAAAATGTCAAATGGTTAATTCAAATTTGCTAGACTACAAGAAAAATATATATTTAGTAAACTAAATTTAGCATAATTACTTTGAGTATCTTAATGGTTGAATGAGTTTTCTTCAGAAATTCCTCTATAATATCTCAAGATCAATCCGTCATACACTTGTTATATATTTTTGTTATGAATTATGAGTCATTAGGTTGGGCCAATAGGTTAGGCCAATGGGCTGGGCAACGGGTTGGGCTACTGGGCTAGCCCACCGGGTACCCATGGGCATAAAAACTAGCCCACGACCTCACCCACTGGGCTAGTGGACTACCCATGGGCCTCAATAACAACAGGCCGGGCCGCCCATTAGCCCGGTGGGCAGGGACGGACCCAGAAGGGGGGCAAAGGGGGCCCGGGCCCCCCCTGGGCCCAAAAAAAAAAATTTACCAACTAAAATTTCCTAAAAAAAAAAAGAAAAGAGTTTGGGCCCCCCCTTAATTTTAGCTCGGGCCCCCCTCCCAAAATTATGAACCCCTGCCTGGCTACCCATCAGATTCCGGCCAGCCCATGACCCATGTAAAAAAAAAAAAAAAAAACAAACAAACAAACTCAACAGAAACCAACCCAAACGGAGAAGCAAAAAAACGAAGGAAAAAAAAGAACAAAAAAGAAAAGGAAGGAAATGGAACTTGAGAGCCCATCACATTCCGGCCAGCCCATGACCCATGTAAAAAAAAAAAAAAAAAAAACACAAAACAAACTCAGTAAGAGGACCAAAACCAACCCAAACGGAGAAGCAAAAAAACGAAGGAAAAAATAGAATAAAAAAGAAAAGAAAGGAAAGTGAGAGCCAGAGGACAGCTGCGACACAGTGAGATCAGAAATAGAGAGGCAAGAGAGACCCACCCCGATCCCGTGACGCCGCCGCCGACGCCGACACCACGCCGTGTCGCTGTGAGTCTGTGACGATTGCGAGAGCGAGACGCCGAAAGGCCTGAGACCCATCTTGATTTGTTGACTGTTGATCTTGCTACCAGTCACGCCGGCGAGACCCACTTGCCGCCGCCACTTCAAAGTTCAAACCCACTTGCCGCCGCCGCTCACAGGTATTTACTCTTAGAGTTGCCTTCAAAACTTAATAAATATAAAATGTTTGTGTCTTTGTGATATGATCTGAGAATCTGAGATTCAAACTATGCTTGTTTGTGTTTTTGCTGATGAACTGAACTGATGTGGCTGCGGCTGCTACCTGTGGTGTTTTTTTTTTTTTTTTGGCTTTTTGGCTGTGACTCTGTGACTCTGTGTAACTGTGTTTGTGACTCTCTATATAGATAAGAGAGATGGAGAGAGAGAGTAAAGTTTGTAGTTGTAGGAATTAATTTTTTCTTTGTTGACTGGTGGTTGGGCATAATAGGGACAGCAAGACAAGTGGAGTTGGGGGTTGGGCAACGGACAAAACAAAAGGTAAAGTTAAAGACAATTTTACCTTCTTCTTTTTTTTTTTTTTTTCCTGTAAGGTCAATTAGTGTCTGGGTTAGTGGGTCGGTGTTAGAAAGAGGGAGACAATCAGACAACACAAAGATATAAATAAAGACAGACAAACACAAAAACATAAATAAAGAAAGACCAAAGACAAAAAGAAAAAAACAAATCATATATTATAGAAAATTTTCACACAAATTTAAGAAAATAATGGTGATTCTTATTTTATTTGTAGATCATGAAAAAATCAACTACAATGCTTGATTTTTTCAAAAGAAAAGGTTCAACTTCAAATTCTTCTGAAGTCAACGTGGAATTGCCAACAACTAATGTTGCTATTCCAATTTTGGAAAATGTGGATGTTCCAATTCCGGAAAATGTCGATGTTCCAATCTCTCAAACACAATTTCAAAGAATTGACCTTGATTCTTTGGATTATGATCCCGGAACACGCAAACAAATATGGGAATATCATGTTAATCAACGTGATGAAATTCGACGGGCTTACATTAAAAAAGGTCCGCACCAACCTCCTCTAGGGACATTCAAAAAAAGTGGAAAGCGCAATCGTAGCTTTCAAGCTTCTTGGTTTAAAAATAATTCAAAATGGCTTGAATATTCTCCTACAACAAATGCAGCTTATTGTCTACCTTGCCTTGTCTTTCATAATCCAAATGGGGTTGTGGGACAACAAAATGCATTCATTGTTGGTGGATTTAGATCTTGGAAAAAGGTTGGGGGCAAAGATTGTTATTTTCAAGGTCATATAGGAAAAGATCCTAACTCAGCTCATAGAGTTGCCGAGCAAATGTGTAAGGATTTGATGAACCAATCGCAGCATTTGCAAAGGGTAGTTGATCATTTCACTACTGAACAAATTGCAAATAATCGGTTGCAACTGAAGGCCTCAATTTTTATTTTCCGGTATCTTGCCTTTCAAGCTATAGCTTTTAGAGGTAATGATGAAAGTTTTAGTTCATTAAACCGTGGGAACTTTTTTGAATCATTGGGTATTGTGACTTTTTTTAATGAGAAGATTGCTGAAATAATAGAAAAAGCTCCCAAAAATGCAACTTACACATCACCTAGGATTCAAAAGGAAATTTTACATGTTTTCTCAGCCAAAGTGAAGAAGGCCATTCGGGGAAGAAATTGGTGATGCAAAGTTTTGCATAATGGTTGATGAAGCTCGTGATGAGTCCATGAAAGAGCAAATGGCTGTGGTCTTTAGATATGTTGATGTAAAAGGCTTTGTGAAAGAACGTTTTTTTGGGCTTATTTATGTTGTTGACATTGCGGCTTTGACTCTAAAGAAGGGGATATATTCATTGTTATCTCAACATTGCTTCGATATACAAAATATTCGTGGGCAAGGATATGATGGAGCAAGCAACATGCGAGGTATGTGGAGTGGATTACAAGCTTTGATCTTGAATGATTGCCCATATGCTTACTATATCCATTGTTTTGCACATCGCTTACAATTGGCATTAGTAAAAGCATCAAAACAAGTTGTTCTCATTAGTCATTTTTTCCTTACATTGCTTTTTCTAATCAGAATTGTTAATGCTTCATGCAAGCGCAATGAGCAATTGAAAGTTGCCAATGCTAATGAAATAGCACGTTTGATTGATCTTGAAAAGCTTGAGACTGGAAGTGGACTTAATCAAATTGGCACTTTACAACGACCTGTAGAAACACGTTGGAGTTCACATTTTAGATCAGTTTCTAGCTTATTAAGAATGTTTATTTCAACTGTTGAACTTTTGCAAAATATAATTGATGATGCAATTGATGGAGAACATCGGGCAGAAGCAGAGTCAGCTTATGATGGTTTAACTTCATTTGAATTTGTCTTCATCTTGCATCTTGAGAAGGAAACTATGGAGACCACTGATAAACTTTGTCAAGCTTTGCAAAGCCAATCTCAAGACATTTTAAATGCCATGCATTTAGTTTCATCTACTAAAGCACTTATCCAAAAATTTAGAGATGATGGATGGGATGGCTTACTCACCACTGTGATATCATTTTGTGAGAAGCATTGCATTGATGTCCTGGATATGAATGCTTGTTATATTGCGAGGCGAGGTCGAGCTCGTAATCAACAAGATAACGTTACAAATGAGCATCATTATCGAGTAAATATTTTTTATGCTACAATAGATTCTCAACTACAGGAACTAAATTATCGGTTTAATGAAGATGCAATGGAGTTACTTAGGCTTAGCTCAGCTTTAGAACCTCGAGTGGCATTAAAATCTTTCAGAAGTAGTGATCTTTGTTTGTTGGTAAAGAATTTCTATCCACAAGATTTCACAGATTATGACAAACAAGTGTTGGAGAAGGAGCTTTATCATTTTGAGCATAATGTAGTCCAGGATTTGGAGTTCAAAAAATTAAAAAGTTTATCTGAGTTGTCTCAATGGTTAGTGAGAACTGGAAATTCAGAATATTACAAACTTGTTTATAGAATGATGAGACTTGTGCTTACTCTTCCAGTTTCTACTGCTACTACAGAACGAGCATTTTCAGCTATGAAAGTTGTCAAAACTAACCTTCGAAACAAAATGGAAAATGATTTTTTGACGGACTCTTTGATGTTATACATTGAAAAGGATATAGCTTCGACATTTAGTTTGGATTCAATCGTAGATGATTTTGAAGATTTGAAAGAGTGTCGAGTTCCCTTTTCATAAATGCTTGTATAAAGAAACAATAGTGTTTTGTGTATTTTGTTTTTGTTAGTAGATGATTGTATCTTAATATATTAAGAAACAATGATTTTGGGTATTTGTCTTGGTTGTTAGTTTATTAATACTATATGGATGTGTATTTGAAAATTTTTTCTTCGCTTATCTCCGACCCCCCCCCCCCCAACTTAAAATTCTGCATCCGTCCCTGCCGGTGGGCCATCGGGTTTTTGGGTCGAGCTGTGGGCTGTGAGCCGTGGGCTATTTAATAACTCTTATTTCATGTAGTGGGTATTGACGGAGTTAGGGACGCGATAGGTCTAGGGTGAGCCAAAAAATTTCCTTTCCCTTCTATCTCGCACAAAAAAAATAGCAATTTTTTTGGCTCTCATTTGTAACAATAATGTACCTGATTATTTTACTATATATTGATGTGTGTCTTTTCTTTTTGTTTTAATTTGACAGGTTGTATTTACACTACGCTATATATTGCCTCATTCACTTTTATTATAATTTCTTATATTAGAAACAATATTGTGATCCAATAAAAATATGAGATTGGTATCAAAAAAATAAAAGACTAAGATTGGCATCCAATTCCTGCGTTGCCAACATAGCGTGATTTATAATTAAATAGATTAAGTTGTTGTGGATATGAGATTGATTTGATGTTTATGGAATTAATATTTGTGTAAATTCCATCATTAGTTTTGAAATGTAATTTCTTCTTCTTCTTTTTTGTTGTAAAAATCAGGTAAATTTAAACTTTATAAAAGTACTTTGATAATAGACTAAAAGTTCAAATAGCGTTGAAAACACTATGAACATTTAGATCCCCAATTACAAATTTCAAATTCAAGCTTATTATCAAACAATTAATGTGCGGAACATGAACATAAGCTAAACACAGAATTGATAAACAATCTAAGCCAATTATAATCACATCTACAGCAGAAAATAAAAGGTAAAGATAAAAGAAAGAGAGATACAAACACAAGGACAACACACAATGTGTTATCGAAGAGGAAACCGAAACTCTCAGCGTAAAACCTCTCCGCCGACCTCCAAGCGGTCAATAATCCACTAGAAAATGTAGTTGAGATACATGAACAGCAATAGACCCTCCAAGCCTAATCTACCTAGGTACCTAAGCCCTCCAAGCTTCTTGCTCCAACGAGGTTGCGCCGAATCTTTTTCTTCTCTAGATTACCAGATTCCGCTTTAGCCCATAGCATCAACCAATAACCATTGGTCCATTCCAAACTGCTTCCCTTAGTACCAAAATAACCTGCTCACAGACGTGGGTGTGGTGAGAAAAGGATTTGGTCAAGAACCTCTCAAGGATGTATCAATGGAAAGGAAGAGAGTAGAGGAATTTGAAGAGTCTCTTAGATGAAGATTGTGGATAAGGCAATCTTGTTTTTCTCTAGGGTTTCCCTCTCAAAATTCTCTTTGGAAACTCTTTACATTTCGTGGGTATAAGGGTCTATATATAGTGGTGTGTGTTTGGAATACGAAGAGACAGTTTTTCCCAAACAGGGTAAGTTGGCGGCTTGGTCTCGCGACTGGTCTAAGTCGCGAGTTCAAGTTGCGAGCTAACGACTTGGCCAGCCTGGGACTTTTGTCCTGTAGTGCGACAGCTGGCGTGACCCTTCACCTCCCCGCATGTTTCTCACGTATGCTGCAGTTGGCGGCTTGCAAGTCGCAAGTCAGCCGCAAGTCCGTGCTTCTTTGCACAATGTTGAGCATTTCTTCACACTCTCTCACACACTACCCTTACATGAATCCCACCTAAATACAGGGTTACTAAATGCTAAATTACAAGCAAATTGGCACGGAATAAAACCAACAAGATGATTGATAAAATTCAACCTTACATAGACTAATAACACAGGCGGACGAAACCATACATGAAAGGGAGGGAAAACTGTAGTCTCTAATGGTCCGTTTGGATTGATGAGGAGTAGAGTAGAGTAAAATAAAATTGGCTCAAAATTAGTCTATTTTCAGCCAACTCTACTCTATTGTCTTTCACTCTCCTCTCAATCCAAATAGGCCCTAAGTTGTGAAAAATCAATTAGACAGTTATATAAATATAAGAATTTGTGTGTGTGTGTTTTGGTTTTAAAAGATAAAGAGATTGGAACTTTCAAGCAAGAAAATATTATCCCTAAAACAAAGCTACGAGAGATTTTAGAAATAATAAAAATGTCTAATTTACATTCACTTTTATTTTATATATATATATATATATATATATATATATATATAAGAAGATGATATTGGTTAGGGAGTACAAAAGAGAAATTGAATTAAGAATCTGAGTTATATTATTGATTTAGACCTTTATATCAATGAAATGTTTTGCTTACACTTTAATAATTAAGCAAAGATATACAAATACAAGCATGTAGACCTGCTTAATTTTATAAATGCATATATATATATTGATATTATATAGTTTGGTCCCAAACAAAAATTTCTGGATTCAGCCCTAGAAAATACCAAATCACTAAAACACTGAACAAATTAAGTTCATTTTCAATATGCACACTAGGAATTAACCAAAAGTGTTTTAAAAAATAAATTCGAAATTTATTGGTTCAAGTGGTATAGATCCACGTACATTATCAATTTGATTTGCCTATTTGCTCCTGAATATACCGTTATTTCAAGTTTATTCTTTTTTTCATGGCCACTAAATATATCCAAGTGTGTCCTATATATGTATTGGAGTAAAGGAAATAATTATAAAAAATTAATAACCAATATTATATTTTGTTAATTTATTTAGTCACACCATCAACAATCCAACTATAAAAATAAATAAAGAAAATTTTAAAAGACCCGTATTTTTGGATATTTACTACTTTTCCATTTGTTAAATATTAGCATTGATACACCATGTTAAATATACTAGTATGGATGCGGAAGCGTAAGCATAAAATATAGAACACAATTGCACACTAAAATTACGTGGTTCAGCCTAACGGCTTACATCCACGGAGGAAACCCTAAAGGGCTATATCAATAATATATTATAATGTAGTATAAATCATGTATTACAATGAATCATAACATGTGTATATATAGTAAACTAAACCCTAGACTAATAGACTTTTAGTACAAGTAGGAGATTTGACTTGCACATAAAGTAGAATTAGGTTTGGACTTATGTTAATGGGCTAATATATCTCTAACACCATTAAACATTTTAATTGTTTTGTGGTGAGAAAAAAAAGATAAACAAATGAGAATAAAAGGAATAGGCAAGCGTAGAAATAATCCACGGGGGAATTGTTCTTTGTAATTCATTTTTATACCTTTTAAATTTTGAGGAAACAAGCAGATAGGTTGGACAAATGTGGTGAAAATGTCTTTTTTTAGGTTGCTAAGTTGAAAAAAAAAAGTTGCTAAGTTGAATTCCATTAAACACTATTAACAGCTCTTAAAATGTTTTCTTCAAGCTATTTAAAAGTTTACGTGTTATGCATGAAAACAAAATTATAGTAAAAATAATAAAATTAGCATCACTTTTTTTTTTTTGCGTAGCATAAGTACATTGCACCTAGCAACCTTTTACATCATGAAGCAAAATATTTTTTGGAATAAAAATTCTCAATCACACTCTCAATATAGTTGGTAGAGAATAACATGAAGCTTTTTCTTTTGGTAATTCAATAATTGAGGTAGGGGGATTTGAATCTTAAATCTCAAAATAATAATAAATAGTGTGGAACTATATGGTAAAATCAGCCTACTGGCCAGACCGAAAAGGCAGATTCAATGGGGAAGATTTTGGTCTTAATTAGGAGAAAAATTATGGTCTTCTAAAATTCATGAAAGAATGAAAATATTATGGAGAGAGGATGTGGATATTTTACTATTATGAAAGATTTTGGTCTTTGGAGATCAAACTATGATCTTCTAAAATACATGACATAGAACGAAAATGTTATGGAGATCGAGTACGTGTATGTGTATGCTAGTTTGTAATGCAGTGGGAGACATAATTTTTCCTTCATGTCATATGGAAGAAGAATTATGGACCTCATATTGAAGACTAGAATAAGTCATTAACAAGACCACATGCACAATATCTAAGTCTAGAAAATGAAAAGCAAAAATAAAGCCCAAGTAAAATTAAAACAAATATTTTTATAAATACCAAAAAGAAAGAAAAAGAATATCAATAGTATGAACTTCCCCAGCAACTTACAAAATAATGAAGGGGTTCTAGTATGATACTAAAGCAAAATTAAAAACCAAAGTAATTAATTGACCAATAAAAAATATATGCTAGCACAAGGTTTATGGCATGTTTGGAAGTTTAGAGAGGGAGGAGAGTAGAGGGGAGTAGAGGAGAGGAGAGTAGGGGGGAGGAGGGTAGAGGGAAATGGTTATCCTCCACCTTGTTTGGATGTTTTTAAAATTAGTAAGGGAGAAGAGAGTAATTAGTCATTCCTCTTATTTTGATGTTTTAAAAATTAGGATAAAAAGAAGAGGAAATGATTTAAATAGACAAATTTACCTCTTTAATCAACATTCTCTTTTCTGATCCAAATCACACAAAACCAATAAAGTCAAAATCTCAAATTCAATTTTAACCTAAAATCCACAATTCCTTACAGTGATTATTCTCGCAGACCAAAATCGCAGGCAGATCCCAAAGCGCAGAGATATTCAAAGCCTCTTGGCCTTCATATAGGTGGCAAAACCCGCGGATCAGTTTGGCCTTGTAGAGTGAGTTGGTGACAATCTCCACGCGGCGCATCGACGCCATGTCGTGGAAGAAGGAGAGAAGCTCTGACGGCTTGGTCTCGACAGAGTGTGACGGCGATTCACATTTGTGGGAGGTGAATGGAACGGAGGTCTCGATCGTGAGGGTTCTGGTGTTGTCGGTTGAGAGTTGACGGCGGAGATTTGGGGAGATGAAGGTGGAGATAGGGCGAAGGAGATTGGAGCGCGAGGTTGAAGAAGCTCTAGGAATTTGAGATTTCTATACTATTAATAACGACTTCGTTAATTACTGCTTGTTTCTAGGTAAAATGTTACTTTCTTGGAGAAAATATCATGTCAAATATTGAAGAATTTCTTTTTAAATAATCAAAGATTATTTATATAATCGGTTTGTAATATTGTTAATTTAGAAATGGTAAATTAGGGAATTCATTTGGGCAATAATTTATCTACCCTACTCTCCCTCTAAATCTCTCTAATTTGGGGGAATTAAAAATGAGGGGTTAGAGGTAGTTGAAACCCCTCCAAACTCCTACCTCTCATTCCTTAAAAAACTTCCAAACAAGATAATTGAATTATTACTCTACTCCCCCTCATTTTTAAACTTCCAAACAGGCCATTAAACTTGGGGTTGATCTTCGGGCATGAATTTCCTCCAAAACCAATGCTCCTTCCACACACTTGTCATTTCCTCAATGGGAATGTTCTTGGTCTCCGGCAAGAAGAAATAGACAAAGAGGGTCATGAGTACCACGAAAAAAGCAAAGAGGATGAACAAGCCAAACTTCAAGTGACAGAGCATG
This sequence comes from Quercus aquifolioides, assembly GCA_019022515.1. Classification (NCBI taxonomy): domain Eukaryota; kingdom Viridiplantae; phylum Streptophyta; class Magnoliopsida; order Fagales; family Fagaceae; genus Quercus; species Quercus aquifolioides. Next base: position 11,023,715 of record CM032330.1, on the reverse strand, counting down.
GTAAGGAATAGTTGGGCCACAATGAATGTGAAAAGCATGTTCACACAGACAGTGATACTCTGTGCAGCCGATCGAATCTCTAGTGGAAAAATCTCACTTGGCACTAACCATCCTAATGGCCCCCAAGACCACGCAAAAGCAGCTACATAGGCGCAGATGAAGAACACAACAAGGCCAGCGTACCACTTGGGCAAGTCAATCACTTGACCTGATACTCCAAATTTCCATCCAATGAAGACTGTCACCAAAACCTACAACATATATGCAATGTAATTTACATTATATAAAAAATTTATGGATGCAGCTTTTGATAAAGGAATATAAATGAATACACATGAAAAGAAATGTAGTTAGACTTTGTATATGCGTGTTACCTGAAATATGAGTATTTGAATTCCACCCTCTAGGAAAAGAAATCTTCTACCCCATTTATCAGTACCATTCATGGAGACCAATGTAGCAAAACAATTTATTCCACCAGTGATGAGTGCGGATAAGAGAGAAGCATTATCCCCAAACCCAATTGTTTTGAAAAGCTGAGGAGCATAGAACATGATAACATTGATGCCCGTAAATTGTTGGAAAAATGGAATAGCCATGGACATAATCAATTGAGGCCTATACTTTCTATTCCGGATGTTTCTCCAAGGGTGTTCAACAGCTTTGGAGGCTTCACTTGCTGCCACAAGATCCTCGAACTCGGCCTCAATTTCCTTATTAGAAACACCACGAATTCGCTTGAGTATTGCTCGGGCTTTTTCGGGTTCATTCTTCTCAAGCATTGAGTTTGGGGTGTTGGGGAGGAAAAATGAGGAGATCACAATGAAGAGGGCAGGAATAGCTGCACCACCTAGACTAACACGCCATCCATAGCCACCTTTGATCTTGGGTGTGAGGTAGTTAACAACATTGGCTATCAAAATGCCTATTGTAATACATAGTTGGAAGATAACGTTGAGAGAACCTCGAAGTTTGTATGGAGCCATCTCTGAAAGGTAAAGTGGTACAGCCTGCATGCAATTGAATAAATTAAAGTTATTTAGTGACATATTTGTACAGCTTATTTGAAAGAAATAAAATAAGCTTGTGAATAATTCTATCAATTAATATATGGAATTAGTAAAGTTTCATGTAAAAATAATTTTTTTAGTCATAAATTGAGGATTTTAAGAATTATGTACTTCCCCTATAAATTTAGGATAAATGCATGATGTAACCCTAAGGCAACCCATGAATTAGGATTGTGATTATTTTTCGAAGCTAGTGGCTTCATTATATTACTTTAAAAAATTATTTTTATTACTTTTTGATAATAAAAACCAGATAATTAAAAATATAAATATATTGAAAAAACTGATATTAGATACCAATAACAAGAAATAAATTGGTACAAACAAAAGCTTAATTATTTTATTATTATATCTAAAAAGATCATTACCCAATGCTAGTCCCAGTTACGTAATATGATTTAGGAAGGATAAAAATTAAAATTTGCATGTAAAAGACTAAAACTAAAAGCAGTAAAAGCAAAAGAGAGAGAAAAAAACAAACAAGAAAAGCAAATAATTAAGGGATTTTATATTTACCTGATTAGCAAAGCCTACACCAATACCCAATAAAATTCGACCAATGATAAGCATAGCAATATTTTGAGCAGCAGCATTGATGATAGCTCCGGCCAAGAAAACCAAACCACCAGTGAGCATGGATATTTTCCTACCCAACTTCTTGGTCACCCATGATGCACCAAACGATGCCAAAAGTGCAGCCAAGTATAGAGAAGATGTAAACATGATCAGTGTCACACTGTCAAATTTACAGTACTGATTGGTTGATTTATCTAAGGCCTCCTTATGATAAACCGATAGGAAAAACTTTTGCAAGAAGGGATCCATGGATGTCACACCACCTATATACAAAATTATCATATGTTAGAATCAAATTAAAAACATCAACATACATGCATGGAGCGTTGGTGAAAGAAGAATTTTAATTATGGAAAATTAAAGAAACATATAGCACTATTATATTGTGGTTCTTGAATGCATATATGCTTACCTGAGATACCAATATCGTAACCAAAAATCAAACCCCCCATGGCAGCGACAATGCAAGTTACCAACACATAGAAAGTGATTTCTCCAGGGTAATTCTTTGTAGGATCACCATTGTTGGGACCAATTCCTCCAGCAGCCATAGCGAACAGCAAGAAACAGAGAATAACAAAGATCAAGAAAAAGGACGAGAAAGAAAGAAGCAGAAAATAATCAAAATATGAAGAAAGGTATGGGTTAAATTAAAGAGTTTATGGTTTCTTTTATATATATGGAAAGCTTAAGGCGGTGTGCAAAATCTTTACCCTGCTAATAATATAGTTACTATATTGTACAATCATTGCTAGCTTCTCCTAGAGTCCAAATATTTTGTTCCACTTTTTCTGCTCCACTCTATACTCCACCAATAAATACTTGCCACATGTTCACCTAATTAATTAAATACTATTATTAATTAATAATTGTAGTATTAATAAGTCAATAATGATAATATTTAATTAATTAGGTGAACACGTAGCAAGTATTTATTGGTGGAGTATAGATTGAAGCAGAAAAAGTAGGATAGAAGATTTGGACTCCTTACGTTGCTAGTAATAAAGTTACTATATAATCACTGCTAGCTTATCCTGCTAGTAATAGAGTTACTATATTGTACAATTAACCATATATAGAAAGCTTAAGGCGGTAATCTTTATCCTGCTAGTAACATGGTTACTATATTCAGGGGTGGCCCAACAAATTTGGAGGCCTAAGGCAATATTTTTAAATGGGGCCTTTTTGTTATTACTTAAATAATATTTAACCAGTATTTAATATCATAATTTTTTTATAACAAAAATCTATTCCTTTTATTTTGTAATATGCTTTTTTTTTCTTTTCTTTTTTTTGAAAAATGCTAAAACTATAACAAATTTTACTAGAAAAAACTTTCAAATGATGTAGAAATGAATGTGATTAGTGACACTTCAAGAAGATATTAAACAAATATTTGAATAAATGATATTAGGGAAATTATAAATTTTACAACATGAGGCTTACAAAGATATACCATTAATCACAAAAAAATTCAAAAATGCATTTAATAGGTTATTGACGTCCACGTATCATATTAATTGTCACGTCAATTTGTAAAATTTTCAAGTAAAATTAATGATATTTCAAGCATTTTCCTATCTGAATTATTTATTGCGATTAGTAACACATATATTTGTAAGGGAAAATGCTAGAGATACAAATTCTTTTACAAAAACTTTTACAAACTGATGATGTGGTGAATGATTATAGATAAATAAAAAAGTGATGTTATCGGTGGGCCCTAATGAGAACTAGTAAGAATTTGGCCGCAACAACAATTTGTAAACATGTTGTAAAATAGTTTATAAAACTATAACATTATTCTATTTGTAAGACCCATGTATTTAAAGTTGTATTATCTTTAGCATTACTCAATACTTTGGCACTTCTTAAAAGTAGAGGAAAATTATAAAACTATTTTTTTTTTCTATATCTCTAAATTTTTTTATTTTTTAAATATATCAATTTTTACCCCAAAATTTGGGGCCTTCCTCTAGTTGGGGGCCCTAGGCGGTGGCCTAAGTGGCCTAGGCCTAGGGCCGGCCCTAACTATATTGTACAATCACTGCTAGCTTATCCTGCCGGTAATAGAGTTACTATATCGAACAATTACTGTTAGCTCTGGCTCAATCGTCATGCACCACGTAATTGGTTTCTAAATTTCTAAGAGGAAACCTTTTATTTTAAAGGTCTTTTTGTATCAAACAAACTAGTCGCTAACCCGTGCGATGCACGAGAAATCTATTAAATATGAGTTTTAAAATATTTTTGTTAATTTTTTTGCCATTGACAATTTTTTTTTTTAATTGTGGTAGTTTAAAAAATTATTTCAAAGGTCCATTTCATTATAGTTAGCTTAAATGTTTATAAATAGGAGATGACATTAATAATATAGTATATGTGGCAATTATACAAGATACCATTCAAACATGAATATTTATAAATTATAAATAAATAAATAAAAAAACAATTGTGATCAATTGAAACACAAAATATAGCTAAAGAAGTTTCAATCACTCAAACGCCTCATTTGTACTCACCTGCTATACTTATTCTCCAAATTTGGCATTAAAAAAAAGGGCAATATCCAGAGCCTATAACTAATGCCATGGCCTCTCTATACGCAAGTCTAGTATAATTGAGACATTTTTTTCAAGACTCACTGATTGAAAAACTTACAAATTCTTTTCAAGAACATGCATTAAATATGCAACAATTAAAGAGTTTCCTTAACCACAAAACATTCACACTTGTTGTGTTTAAAATGAAGCTCTTGTAATTCTAAAAGCAAAGCCAGAAAAGAAAATGTAATTAATAACCTCCAACTCAAATATTCCTTTTCTTCGATTCTTATCTAACTAATGTTATTTCTAAAAAAATTCAAGCTGTGTGAATGAAGATCGTATTAATTTTATCATTGTGAGCATGACACAAATTATAAGCAGCCAAAGAAAAAAAAATCAATAATTCTACAAATTCCATTAGTAAAATTATACCAAACACAACACAAAAAATTCTACCAATTTTAATACAAATCAAACTTATATTCACATAGTCCATAGATTAAAGATTATCTAGCAAATATAAAACAAAAGAATCCATCTTAGTAAATCATATCATCTTAGCATATGTATAGGGCATAGATACTGCCTAGTTCTGATTTAGTTCCAAAGTTAAATAAGTAGATTGGAAAATAAAATTTAGTCCTAGCCCCTTTCCAATTTGGCTTAGACATTTTCTCTTACATTTTGAATGCGATCCAAGGTTAAGCTAAAATCTAAACCATATAAGCTATATCACAAGATCAAAGTGAATCCTTTGCAGAGATGAATTTTATGCCTCTAAGCAAAATCAATTTTCATCAAACAGCTATTGCTATACAAAAGTTTTGCCAAACACTCTTTGCCCTCCCAAATCACTCTTTAAGACCAATATATTCAGTCACTTAAATCTTCCCTTACTTGTGACCACTAAAACCCTTTGTCCCTTTCACAAACACTTTCACAGGCATTTTCTTTTAATGTGAGCTAAAAATAAGAATAATAGTGCAATCATAACTGATGTAATATATATAAAACAAAAAAAGTTCAATGTAACAACAGTGCTTAGCAGAAGCAACGGCTTAAGGAAAAAGGTTAAAAAAAGTTTATTGATAATAAAATGTCTTACAAAGTATTTCCCACGTTTGTTTTGATTCAATACAGTACGCATATGTTGCCACACCTCTCATCCTAGTTTAAGGAAAACGGTAGAATACCACAAGAAAGACTCTACAACATTAACAGTTGCTCTGATTAGAAGAATCTTAGGCAAGCAAGGAGACTACTCCGGTGAAAGAGAGTTTGTAGTTTTGGATGGCTATGCGTTTGTAGGGTTTTTAGTTTATAAATTCATAGATGAAATTTCGTAGTCGGGTTTGGGTTTTCAAAACTTTGCGTGTGTTTAGTTCTTATGAAGTCATGTACCCTCTTTGTAAAATCTTCAATTTATTGCTGTGCGTGTTTTCTTTGTGAAAATTTGAATGAGTATGAAAGGTTACGACCTTGGCAGAGGTTTATATTTGTTGAAATTTTTGTTATAGAATTTTAGTTGAAGTAAAATTTTCAAGCTCTTGAAACATATATTTAAAAGAGTTTTACTTAAACTAAACTATTGTAATACTTGATAAGATAATTACACATTGAAGAGAAATAATAAATATATAAGATATAAAACCTAAAATAAAAAGAATCTTAAAAAAAAAAATTGTGGTGATGTGGAAATTGTGGGAGCTGCAGAGGTTTCAGTTTTATATATATATATATATATATAGATTATATTGTAAAAGGCAAACAAAAGAAAATTTTGATAAATATTAGTAATATATTGTATGTAGGTTGTTAAATACAATATCTGTTTGTTTAATCCTAGTCTAAATTAACGAATATATATATATATATATATATGTGTGTGTGTGTGTGTGTGTGTGTGTAAGAAATAGACTTTGCAGCGGAATTTAAATAATTGGTTTTTTCCGGCATACCTCTCTTGGCCTAAACCGAAGATCACCCAGGAACTTTGAGGTTGTTCTACGCTGTCCAGAGCCAGCCTCCATGCAGACCAGCTATCCAAACACGTTTTGAATTCCAGTTTGTGTAACCCACTAACCAAAAACGTTTCTCCGACGGTGTTGCACACTACTAGAGTGATGTAAACATAACCCACAACCTAAGAGCCTCACAACACTCAATAAACACTATGAGAAATGCAGAATTCGTCCACTGTTCAATGGGTACCATTCTTGGTGTTTATATATACACCACTCCATTAATATTGAGTGGGATAGTGGACTTAGTGGGGTATTGTAACGGTCTAATACCATTACTCCTAGATGTTACAATCTGAGGTAAATAAAGGGACATGCTCACATTGGGTGACTATCCATATTCTTTCAGTTTCTAACAATATATATATTATCAATATATGATATATATCATCTACGTACGTTGAGGGTATGTAGTAAAAATTAGAGTTTACAGGGCTTTCACAAATCACATTAATATACTAGCAGTTTGCACTATATTGTAGTTAATTTATAATAATAAAAAAAATCTAAACTTGTGTTAACATTAAAAAAATATGATTATTCCAATTATTAAGACTATATTACTAAAGAGGTTGTGTATTTTAAAATACTAAATTGTGAGGATAAATTTAACGAAGACTTAATGTAAACCCTCCAATAACATTTAGATACATCATCATTCTTCACACATCAAAATACTCTCACCCACATAGTTGGTTGGTGAATGGGTACAGTTGATTTTATCATAGTATAAAGATAAAAGGTGTATATTTGTATACTTCACACCCCTAGATGAAATTTTGCAAAACACAATTCAATAGAAGAATGTATTTCGGTTGTTGTTGCTACACTTGGTAAGGAGGATCCGGGAAGTCATGATGATGATTGCTTGTACTCAAAAATAGATATAACCATATTCAGATGAGAAACGTAAGTGCAAAGATGATTACACGTGTCATTCAACCATTTTTGGAATAAGCTAGAGGTTGAATATGTCATCCAACCATTTTATACACTATTAACATTAATAGTGTATAAATTATCACATCATTCAAAATTTTAAATCATATAACATTGAATACACTTTAAAATTTGTAATATTTAATTTCTATAATGAATTTGATCCATTTCAAATGTTGAAGAAATAGTTTTTGACTTCAAAGCCATGGCAACCTCTTGTCTAAAGGAAGTTGCTTGTTAAGTTTTTTAGTTGGCAAATTACATGACAATGTAATAATTCAAGAGTTGAGTTATTTAATTTTCAAGATTGAAATGTGAAAATGCCAGCTCAAAGAAGGCATGCACTTTGTATAGATTTTGATTGTCATTCAATCATTTATCTATCAATAGAAATGTCCACGTCAATCAATCAAAAATCAAGTTTGACTTGTTTTAATTTTCTAAATTCGATCATTGCATAGAATTTTGTACCCTACTTCTATATCTTATAAAAGGCAACTTATACACGACTTCAATAGGGATTTGATTTTGAAGGCTATTGCCATGCACTTAAATTAGAGAATATCATAAATATATTTATTAGCTTAAAATTTTAGTTTATACACAACTTTAGTTGAAATTTTGAAAGCTATTGTCCTGCACCTAAATTAGAGAATACCACAAATTCATAATATGTGTTATAACTTTTCCCAATAATTTATATATTTAGACCACTTAAGAAACTCGAGAGAAAATATGAGGATAAAAAATTATAGAATTTCTCTTAAAAAATTATTTACATCTGTATAATTAAACTAATTTACATCCATATTTATATATGATAAGAGTTTCAAGTGCTAAATACATGCAAATGTATAAACTCTAACCTTTCTAATAACATGAGGATAAACAATTATAGAAATTCTCTTAAAAAATTATTTACATCTATATAATTAAACTAATTTACATCCATATTTATATACGATGAGACTTTCAAGCGCTAAATAAATGCAATGTATAAACTCTAATCGTTCTAATAACAATGTTGAGAAATTGCTTCCTTAAAAAACAAAACAAAAACAAAAACAATGATTAGAAGTGAGCATTTAAAAGAACATTATAAATTGCTTCTACAATAACAATTACTTCCTAAAATACCGTGTACTTTTAGCGTGATAGTTATTGTATAGATACAAAATTCTTATTAGGTGAAGGGTAAAAGTCAGGTTCAAGTCTTCAAGAGTGAGTTTCACACATCTATAAACTTAGATTAGACTATCTTAGAATTTCTATATTATATTAAAAAAAAAAAATTAAAAAGGTGAGCATTTGTTCATTTACAGTTGGGCTTGGGCTTCATTCCTACAAGTGCATTCGAGCATATAATCATTCACAAAGCCCAGTTGGGCTTTTGCTCTTCTCCTGCAAAGCCCAACACCACTCCCATTTTCGAACACGTTGCCCAAAGCGCACCGTTTTCCCCTCCTCCCCTAAACAGATAAAACACACTCTCTCTCTCTGTGTTAGGGTTTGAAAGCTTTTGCGAGGCCAATAGGAATGGCGAACCGTACGGACCCAGCGGCGAAGAGCATAAGGGGAACGAACCCACAGAACCTGGTGGAGAAGATCCTGAGGTCGAAGATTTACCAGAACACGTACTGGAAGGAGCAATGCTTCGGTCTCACGGCGGAGACGCTGGTCGACAAGGCTATGGAGCTCGATCACCTCGGCGGTACTCACGGCGGTAACCGCAAACCGACGCCGTTTATGTGCCTCGTCATGAAGATGCTCCAGATTCAACCCGAGAAGGAGATCGTCATCGAGTTCATCAAAAACGACGATTACAAGTACCCCTCTCTCTCTCTCTATCTCGTTGGTTATGGTTATTGCTTTTGGAATTAATGGATTGAGAGATAAAATTAGGGTTTTTAAGGGGATTTTGATTGAGTTTGATGGAAAGTGTGTGCGTGTAGTGCTTATAGTTGTTGCTTTTAGTAAAAAATTAATGGATTGTGAGCTAAAATTGTAGTTATAAGGATATTGTGATTGATTTGATGGAAAATGAAGTGTTATTTGTATGTATAGATGGTGTATGAGTGTTGATTTTGGACTGAGAGCTAAAAACTAGAGTTATAAGGTGAGTGTGATTAGAGTTGATGGAGAATGAAGTGTAATATATACAAATACGTTCTCGTGCACGCATAAGTAGGGGTGGATGTAGTTGTATCTTGTTTGAATTGTTTTTCTTGCTTTGTGAAACTTCTGTTTGGTTGATGAGAAAGTGGAGGAAGAAGATGGAAAAGTAAATATATTGGAGTTGCAAAAAGATATGGATATATGGACGGCAAAGTTTTCTTTTTAATTTTTTTAGTAATTTCTGTTTTAGGGATAGCTGCTAAGGAAGTAGAGGGAAAGGAAAAAAAGAGGGAATTTTGGGGTTCTTGCGGTTGCTGTTGATTTAAAAAAGAAAAGAAAAAAGAAAGAGAAGCTGTATTTCAGACTAGAAAGAAATGGTGAGGGAATTTGGTGATGGTTTGAGTTGATTAGGTTTTGAAAATGCTACTTGTCAGTTTTACAGAATTAATAGTAAAATGGAAAAGTAATAAAGGGAAATACTAGGATCTAATTAGTATCCGACATCTTAATCACAATGAGCAAAAGACAAGCTGATTTAAGTGAATTTTGTCCTTCATGCCATGTTTTGAGGGTTTGGTATTGAAATTTGGAATCTTAAGAAATTGGCAGCCCATATTTTTTGTAAAGTGGGCCCTGCAATATCATCGAATTCCATGCTTCTGAACATATATAAAATAAATGACGAAGAAATATTATTCTTGCTTTGTGTTGCTTAGATTTAGAAATTCTTTGATAGAAGGCCAGCTCAATTAGAGAATTTTGTGTTATTGGGGTTAATGTTTTTTCATGGAGTTTATAATAGCATTTGGATGCTGAAATGGAAATATGGAAAAAAAATAAATAAATGAATAAGATACACATACATTTTAATACGATCGTTACTTTAATTTTCAGTGTGTGTTAGCATGTTGGTTTCACTTTGATTTTTGTAGAAGTCCCTGTGAAGTGCTATTTCCCTTGGATTTTAACATCTTTCAATGCTGCATTGTGCAGATACGTGCGGATACTTGGTGCTTTTTATTTGCGTCTTACAGGAACTGATGTCGATGTCTACCGGTACCTAGAGCCTCTGTATAATGATTATAGAAAGTTAAGACAAAAATTACCTGAAGGAAGTAAGATCCTCAACATATTTCTGGAATCTGCCATGATTTCTTTCTCATTGATGCTTTTGACTTCTATTTGCTATTATTTTCATATGCATTTATAAATTTCATGAATACACTAACCTACCTGTGTTTTGCCTTCTAATTGTGTCAGAGTTCTCTTTGACACATGTGGATGAGGTTATTGATGAACTTCTAACAAAAGATTATTCCTGTGACATTGCTTTGCCACGTATCAAGAAAAGGTACTTGTGTTTAATTAAAAGTAGGATTACTTGACATGTATTTGTGAATTTGATCTCTTTTGTAGGATTCCTGCTGTAATTTTCTGTCTTCATTTTGTTTTCATGATACTCTTTGAAAATGTGTGCTTTATGATTTTCCATATGCCTACAGATGGACTCTTGAAACACTTGGTTCATTGGAACCTAGACGAAGCGTTTTGGAAGATGATTTTGAGGAGGAGGAGGAGAAGGAGGAGAATGATCAACTTGATGGTTTAGAAGATGAGGCTCATGAAAAGGTTTGCATTTCTTTCATTCCTGTTTAACTTCTGTTTTTGATAAAAGGTTTTGGAGGGAAGAAACGTAAAGTGTAATATCTTGTATGGGAGAAAAATTATGGAGAGAGAGAGAGAGAAGGAAAAAAAAATGAGGGGGTTAGTGATGTATTAGTTTGTCACCGCATATAAAGAACAAGTGTTTCAATATATTTCCTTTCTATCTCACACATAAAAAAGAGTCAGTTTGCTATATCTCCCTCCTCTTTTGACTAGCAAACAACAGAAGCCAAAAATGTCTCCCTTTACACCACTTTTCATCCTAAGAAGAGAGTATTGTTAGTTTTTACTCTTCCTGATGATAGGTTCTATCAGTTCCTCACTCTAAGGATACATACTATTAGTTTCTCTCATTCCTTCTCTAAACTTTTTGACATTATGGAAAAGACATCTTGCTTGTAATGTTTCTTTCCAGTCTTATGATTCATATTTTGGTGTAACTCTAGCAGGATTATTACCGTGGGCGAAGCCCTGCTAGGGAAAGAGACAGGGACAGAAGACGTGACCGTGACAGATACAGGTAGAGTTATTTAATTTTTACACTTCTGGTTTCTGATTTATTTTGTGTGATATTGAATGAATATTAATTTTTCTTATTATTATATGTCCTTGTTTAATCGTCTTTTATCTATGGATATGTTGTTGAGATAGACACCCATGTCTTTTAACAGAATGTTTATTTTTTCCCCTAACGGAGAAGAAGCCTTATTTTTCATCTTGTTCTAGTTTTTTTTTTTTTTTTTTTTCAGTCAAGTTGTCCTTATTTCCCATGTATAAACATATTTCTAGCTTATGTCTGTTTGTGATTTGTCTAAGTGAGCAAGGTTGGGTTTGTGCTCTTCATATTATCTAATTGCATGGTTGGTTTCACACATACCACTTGAGGTGGTTTTTAGTTAAATTAAGTTACATCTTACACATACAAGAGTTCCTACATAACATGTGAAAGTGATCTGCATATCACAATTTGACATGCTTTGGTCTTTTTCCAATCAACCATTTTGTATGTTATCCAATTCCACAGCTGCCTTAGAAAGGATAAGCCCTCAAATTACTGGAAGCTGTTGCCCAAATGTATGCATCTATGTCAATGCCTGTGTCATTCAGGCCTTATGTTTCCACTATGGCATTTAAAGCCGTTTAGTGGCGTAACAGTGCTTCCTATAATAATATTTCATGATCCTGCCAGGTTTCTCTGCACTGACAGTGTGCAGCGAGAAGTATGATGGATCGTACATTACTATTTAAGTGCAAATGTGATATGGTCTTCTCTGCTCTATCTCATTTAGAATTGGAATAAAATCTATTTTATGTACAATTGCTTTACAGCTCATATTTTTGGAGAGTAATGCAAAGTTCTGCACTGCTTTTAATTTCTTTCACAATTAGGTAACTACTCCACAGTATTTGTTGCTATAAATCCAACTAAGGTGAAATGTTGTCCTATTTTTTGGTTTTGAGAAAGGGGGGTGGGGATGGGTAAGCCATTTTCTTAATCAATAGGGTTGGACATAGGCCTCCTTTTTACCTATTTATTTATTTTATATGAATTCTTAGCTTATACGTAAGTGAGCATATTTGGACAGAGTTTGTCAATGTGTGATGTAGAAGCTTATATCATAGTGTGTCAAGGAAGCTGTCATGCAAGAACATATGATAACAGAGGCAGGCACGCACCCACCTTTAAATGGTTTGCTTATTGACCCTTTCACCTTTTTTCCAATTGCATGATAATTGAAGCTACTATAGTCGTTAAACGGCTTCCTGTAGCAAGGTATTTTGAATCTGCCAGTTTTCTTTGTTCTGTTATTGTCCAGAGAGAATTATGATGGATTCACAGTGTAGGTGTGTTTTCATGGGTCATCAATTTTCTTCTATTAGTGTGTGAGACGTTTTCATTGCACTTCCTATATTTGTAACTGATGAAGTTTACCATATCTTCAATCCTTAAAAGATGTTATAAGTTTTTGAACTTGGTCATTTTGTTATTCCTGTTTCACAGGGAACGAGACTATGATAGAGACTATGACAGAGATTATGATAGGGAACGTGGACGTGGACGAGATAGGGATAGGGATAGAGAGAGGGACAGAGACAGGGATAGGGACAGGGACAGGGATAGGGACCGAGACCGTTACCGCTTGCGAGATGAAAAGGATTATGGTCGTGATAGGGAGCGAGATAGGGAGTGGGAAGGTAGGGAGCGGGAGAGGCGAGACAGGGACCGTGGCAGGAGGAGGAGTCACTCAAGAAGCCGAAGTAGGAGTAGGGATCGGAAGGATCGTGAGGGTGGGGAGCACCGGAAGAGACATGCACGCAGCAGCACCAGTCCCAGAAGACGGGATGGAGCTGAGGAAAATGGCACTCGGGAAGAGCCTAAGAAGAAGAAAGAGAGAAAGGAGAAGAAAGAGGATGGGACAGACCACCCAGACCCTGAGATTGCTGAAGCTAATAGGCTGCGTGCTTCCCTTGGGTTGAAACCGTTGAAATAGATGCTAGTAGCGTAGTGTGCCAAGTGATCATTTTCTGTTAATATGGATGGATATATAAAGTTTGTGGGCCGTTACTTGTAGCAGCTGGGATTGCCAGTATTGAATGTATGTTCTAGTAAGTGGCAAATGGATGCCAAGTACAGATCTTTCATATTTATGCCCCATTGTTTATGTTTTTTCCATCACTTTGAGAATCAAACCAGTTTTGCCAGCATTCTTATATGTTTGGCTTCTGCTTTAACTGTAGTCAAAATATTCTATTAATGCTGATGAGAACTGCATACTCATTGTGGGCTTCGACATTTTTTCTTTTCTTTTTTAAAGATTGTGGGCTTCAACTTGATTATGAGAAACACTTATTAAATTCTAAAATCCTGTTATTTGGAAGGATAAAGGGGTTTTGCAGCATTGTATAGAAGTTTATACTATCTCTATTTAAACAAGTCTTCGGTGAGAAACAGTTGGGTTCATCGCAAAGGTGAAGGCTGAGGTCTGGCTTTTGGTGGGTTTGGAATGTATGAAACATAGCCCCTCAAATGATGTGTAAAACAGGAAAGAAAACAATGTAAAATCAAGATCATAGCCTGATAGAAAAAAAAATAGTCCCTCTAATTCTTGTAAAATCCAGTATAAATTTAATTTCAAAAGAAAATCTGTATAAATATTGGACTAATACTTTAAATGGAATTTATCCAGAAGAGAGAATACCAGCGATTGCCAACTGATCTACCATAATTCTTATCTTTGAGGAACCGGTTAGAAGATCTACCACATAATTCTAAGAGCAGCAGAAGAAAAACAGTAGGGAAGCTACGACATGATATTTTTTGTGAAAACATTACCATTGAACATAATTCAAATAAATTACATACTTGGACTCAGCTAAAATTTGCTAATCACGGCATAAACAAAGATGAAATGAAATTAACTTTCAGCTCCTAACCAAAGAACTAGGAACTTCCCCTATAATCCTCACCAAGGACCTCTGGTAACAAAATGCCATCTTTATCATACTGAAGGGTACCAGAAAAACCAAGAGGCCTGCACTTCTCTCCCATTAGAATCCTCTTCTTGCATAGTTCCAACTCACCCTTCTCTTCTATATCTTTGCCATAATTTTCTTCTTCTGAACCTCGTTCGAATTGCTTGTTCATTTTCTTTCGCAAGGACCTTGCCACCCTCAACTTTTTCCGAGTGGTAAGTATTTTTGACGGAACTCTAATCAAGTGGCCTGAACTTCCCTGCTTTCCAATCAGTCTGAAACTTGTGGTAACACCACCAACTGTTCTACAATTAGGTGTACTACACCCATCACAGATGCTACAGCTATCATTTTCCTTGTTGATATTGCCTTTGATGAAATTCTTTCTGTTCTTCCTATTAAAAAAACTAGTGAAAGACAAAAACTTTTTCGTGGGTAGTTTATTGGCCACTCTTGGTTGAATTGAGCTTTTTACCTTACCATTCCGCTTCTGCATTCCTTCTTCGTTTCCAGAGTCCAACACTTCCTTCATTGAATGTGACTTGGAAAGTGAAAATTTTGATGCACCCAGAAGTGGACGATCATCCCCACAATCCAAGTTGTTTATAGTGCTTTCAGTGGTATCTTTTTCAGACTTCAGTGTCTCTGATCCCACCTTGTTCATAGTTGTTTTTCTGTAAACTTCTTCATTTCTGTCATTGGAAGAGCGTGCATCTACTGATTTCCTTTTACCCATGACACCCGAGAAGACTGAGCCAACTTGTTTAGCCCATTTCTTCTTGTTCTTGCTGTGATCATCTTTGCACTGACGACACCTTTTTTGCATGATTTTGGCTATCAACTTGGGGACTTTGATCCTTATCTTCGGTTTGAAGTATGACATTGAAAGGTTTGATGACATAGTAGGTTTCCTTCTTGTTGTTGTAGTGAGAGTTCTACAAATGATAGTGCTTGCTTCTTTAATTTTCTTTGTGTGCAAAGAAGCTGCCATTGTTAGTGACCTCGAAAATAAGGGAGGAAATGGGCTTTGCAGATTGCACTCCAATAAGAAACAGCTTTCATGAGAAGTGGAGTAAGAAAGCGTGAGAAGTGGGTGGACGGGTTCCTTATTTTGTGGGATTCATTTTACAGGCCTCACGGTTGCTTTTCCATTTTACTCGCTTGCAATTCCCTCAAAATTGATTTGTTTAGGGGGTTTAAAATTTGATTTGATTATGAGTTAGACCTCTCTCTCTTGTTTAGTCACCGGAAAAAGTTTGTCACCAAAATCCTCAAGTTGATTGCCAGTTTTGCCATAAGTTACTTTTTTTTTTTTTGTTGAGAAAGTTGCCATAAGTTACTTAATAATAAAAAGTTAACAATTTTCACATTTGCTCATCAGTGGCACCCTTTTTGTTTATATTCATTGAAAACTTATCGTCTCAATGATTTTAAATATATATTTTGTGAAAAGAGTTGTATTTATAAGTTTATAGAAGACAATTTGACAATTTATTTTATGCATATATTTGGGACTCCACAATCACATAGTTACTTTTTGTCTTTGATCACTAGGTCCAAATTCATACTGGCCAGTGGTCACTTCTACAGTCCATTTTTTGTAATTTATTTAATTACAAAAATCAAAAGAACAATTATTATTATTATTGTTGTTGTTTACTTGTGTTTATATTGTTAACAAAAGAAGTCTACTAACCCCACAAAGTATCCAGACTGTGGATTCATTATTTTGGGATATGGAGTAAACCTGAAGGCCCCAAGTATAATCTACCATGTGTCCATAGGTTAATTGATCATTTAAGGTTCAACTTTTACATTTTTGTTATGTGACAAATTATGGATTAATGCTCATAGTTCATACCAAAATAAAAATATGATTTTTTTTTAGAATCGAAAAAAGTATGAATTTAAACATAGGTGTAAGCAAATTTACATATGTAAATGAATTTGGTATGAAGGGGCAGTAAATGACATTTTGTAAGATCAATATATACATATATATGCATTTTCAAATATAATTTCATATTTTGAGATAAGAAACTTATCTGTGAGGAGGCATGATTTTAGCGTCAATCTAATAGTGGTTGTTAATTAGGTGAGTAATACTATAAATACACTACTTTTTTGTAATAAGTAAATTGATATATTTTTATTGATTTTTACATTGGTTTATTACTAACATTACTTTAATTTTGTGGGTTTCAACTAGTTCAATTAGTAAAATTTTGTTTCTTTTTCTCAAAAAAAAAAAAAAAAAGTAAAATTTTGTTTCCAAAAAAAAACTAATAAAATTTCTTGTTATCGAATAAGAAATCTCAAAGTTGTCTCTAGGTGTTTTTGCCAACCCTTTTAATCCTAGAATGTTTCTAGGTTGTTTATCTTCTACTTTGTCACTAGTATAGTTACCTATACCATGTTAGGGGGGGGTCAATTTTGCTCTCCATATAATGAAATTCACAAAATACTCCAATTTTGTTATTTGTAGAATCTTGATTAGTTGTATTTAGGAGATGGTTAGCTTGCAAACCCATTAGCAAACTTATTTGATTGGGGACAGTTAGGAACATGCACATAATCCAAACATCATACAATAGACCCTTTACAAAGTTTAAATTCTATCACACATTCAGAGAGGTGAGGGAAAAAATCTAGCAAAATATTTTAGAATATAAAGATCCAACCCTCCATTTACTTTTACTTTTGTAAACAGATGGGAAGGCAGTCTGAAACCTTGCATTCTTTCAAAGATTCACACGATCCAAACAGATTACGGCTGTACAGGATGCAACCAGACCTCAACTTCTATCTAAACCTGATACAAAGTTCTATAATTTTTAACCAGAAAGTTATGAACTTTCTATCAAGAAAATCTCAATCAATCCCTTTTTTTTTTTTAACAAATTCTTGATTTGTTAGGCATCATGTTAAATCCCCTACATGTATGTACAGAGAGATAGACTTGACATTAAAAAAAGACATTGGCTAGGCTCTAAGATTTTTTCAGCTCAAAGGATTGAGAGAGAACCCCTCCAGTATTGTTAAAATCAGAAAACAGCTACTCCTCTCACTGAAGTTTTAATGTTTAGATCGATATGACATTCATTTGAAGCTACAAAAATGCAAGCCCCATAATCATGACAGCACAACTGTTCTCTGAACTATAGAAAAAATCATTTGTAGACAATGAATGATATAGATTGAAATCATTATATGCAGATGTTTAACAAAAACCAAATGTTGCACACCCCAAATCGAATCCATTACATCCAGAGAACAAAATAATAAAATCAAAGGCAAGTCATGAATAGCATATGGTTGCTTCTATTCGCAGCATCCCTTTTCCAATTTCTTTTAAAAACAATACACTAACACAGCATCTTGTAAAGGTCTTCTGATCAGTGTAGTCATTTGCATTTCCCCAAGAGCAACCTGGATAGTAAGATCGTACGTTTCCAGGTCAAGTAAATGAATCCTGTTTGCTCCCTTGACACCAGCAATTCCTACGACCTATTAATGCAAAGGAGAAGATGTAACCAAAAGAATTTCACATCACCTTTAAATTAACACACACAAAATCAGTGCTATTGCTATTAGTATTGGGCAAAAAATAGGACAATGAACCATTTACAAGCTTGAGAAAATCAAGGAATTACAAACAAAACTCACACAAACCTAGGAGATTTGAACTCATGACTTCACCTTCTAAACCTTATATATGGGGTGGGAGAAGGTGCTATCTGATCACAACACAATGAGCATATTATAAGATGCCAACGACAATGATAATGTTATACAGTGAATTAGAGTTTAGACATACCTGAGATATGTCATATCTAAAACAATGAATAAATTATAGGTATCTGTCGAAAAGTAGTTCTAATAAATTTAGCCAAGAGCCTTGTAACTCAATTTGTGACTCCTAGTATTCCTAAAGGTGACGTCCAAAGTTCAAGTCTCCCTCCCCCAACTATTGAATTATCAAAAAAAAAAAATGGCAACTAGGAATAATTACAGTGATAAACTGGCATCTTATGAATTCAAGAGGCGATTACAGTGGAAGACAACAATGTAGCTATTCAACATGTGAAAAGAAAAACCATTTGTACACTGATCAGTTCAGCAATTTCTCACCCATATTTTTCCTGTTTTTGATTCAGCACCCAAACCCTATTATGAATTTACAAGGAAGCATGAGTTCAAACATCATTCATATGGGTGTAAAAGGTTTCATTTGAAAAGTTTAGATGGATAGATAAGCTGTCAACAACAAAATTAATAATAGTGACAAAAAAAAGATTGAACCACAAGCTAAAGTTGGCACCATTTACTAAAAGATTTAGAAAATGAAGTACTAGAACATATATTCTCCTTCTGATGTTGTCAACTTGTCATATTTTTCAACTCCACATAAAGAACAATTCAACTAACTAGATTAATCCTTTCAAAAGAACAACTGGCAAAGCAATACAGGGATCCAAATGCATAGAAAGCCTAAAAAAAATTTCATAACTCAAAAAAGAAGCACACAAGAATCATGATTTTGAGCCGAAATAAAAATCATAAGAACCCAGGCTAGCTGGAAAAAAAAAAAAAAAAAAAAAAACCAATCAGATTTTTTTTTAGGGTTTGAACCAACCACTTAAAAATTCAATCAAAACCCGTGAAACTACCAAAATCCAGCAAAATCCATACCAAATCAACAAAACCCATACCAAATCAAATGATTGATATCTAAAAAATAACCCCAAACCCATTAAAATTTTGAAATCCAAAACTTGGGGAAATAACAAATTAGAAAAGAACACACCTTTATGGCCTGTTTGGATGTTTAAAAAATGAGGGGGAGTAGAGTAGAGGGAGGGAGAGTAATCTAATTACCTTGTTTGGAAGTTTTTTAAGGAAGGAGGGGGAGGGGTTTGGAGGAGTTTGGAGGGGTTTCAACTCCCTCTAACCCCCCATTTTTAATTCCCCCAAATTAGAGAGATTTGGAGGAGGAGTAGAGTACATAAACTATTGACCAAGTAAATTACCTAATTTACCCTTATTATATTAACAAAATTACACAAGAGAAATGGCTAATTACTCCCTTCCCCCTTACTAATTTTAAAAACATCCAAACAAGGTGGAGGGGATTCATTCTCCTCTACTCTCCTCCCCACTACTCCCCTCCCCTCTACTCCCCTCTACTCTCCTCCCTTTCTAAACTTCCAAACAACCCATTAGGTTCGACGTGGCGGCCTCAGCTCCAAAAATGATGAGTGTGGCAGCGTATGGAGCTCCAGTGCTAATGCTCAGTTAATGAAAATTGGCAACTATCTTCTTCCTTCTTTTTTTTTTTTCTTTTTTTTTTTTAAATTTAACTACTAACTTTGATGGCATCCTTGACTGTATCTAAATAAATATAAAAAGTAATAAATATATGACAAAAGATCTAATATAATCATCTATCAAATAAATAAATAAATATATACACCCACTATCATCATATTATCACATTATTTAGCAAAATAAAGATATAAACTAAACTAAAATTTTTCATTATTCATGGTTGGATCTGTCAATGTTGAGCAAGAAAAAAGAAGAAGAAGAAGAAGAACAAGAAGAAGAAGAGAGGAAGGATAAAACCGAATGCTCAAACATTATAAAATAAAAAATGAAAAAGAAAGTGCAAATACAAATACAATTCGTTTTTGTTGTTATTCACGGGCAGCCTCCACTTTTGCATGCGTAAAACGAGATAGTGCATTTAATAGATTCCATTACATGAAGGGAAAGTATGTGTGATATCAGTGCATTAGCCAGAATTTTTTTGAACAATAGTTGAGGTTTCTCCATTTCATATATTCATTTGATTACTAGAAATTAAGCTTAACAATAGTTTATCTTTAAATTATTTTCGTGAAAATTGTTTTAGTGACCAGATAATAAAGGTTAATATCATCATTTTATAATTTTTTCTCTGAGATGTCAGATGTTAGTATTTCAAAATAGTATAATCAATATCAGTAACCTAATCACTTAAGCAAGCCAACATAATCATGTGAACTAATTAATTAAGTTGAAAAATTAATCGATTATTTATTCAATAATCAATATGTTGTGTTATACTACTTTTTTTTTTTTTAGCAAAACAATATGTTATGTTATACATATGTGAATAAAATGCATTTTTATCTTTCTAGATG
Organism: Quercus aquifolioides; assembly: GCA_019022515.1. Lineage (NCBI taxonomy): Eukaryota > Viridiplantae > Streptophyta > Magnoliopsida > Fagales > Fagaceae > Quercus > Quercus aquifolioides. The sequence continues at coordinate 11,003,124 of CM032330.1, read as the reverse complement.
TTGACGTAGAATCTTATTCACAAAAAAATTCCAACATCCTATGATCCAGAATGCAAATGTAGTAACATTTTTTCCTAAAAACTATTATTTTATTCCATCTCTATTTTTTTTTTAGCATTATTCTCTCTAAATTGTCTTAGTGAAATTGTTTCAATCTGATTATAATTAACGTGTGATTTAATATATGAATAATGCTATGTTTATAATATTTTACAACAATTCTTATGTTATAAGCTGTTATTGATTTTAATTTGGATCATCAATGACATCACTTTTTTTTAATCCATCATTAAGAACCTTACACTTATAATTTGTTTTGAAAAGGTAATTAGTAAGTTAAAGATATATCATTACTCTTTTATATATACTCTCTTTCTTTTTTTTTTCTTTTTTCTTTTTAAAGATATTATTGCATACACAATTTCCTACTTTTTTTTTTTTTTTGATGGGACATAATTTCCTAGTTAATGTCATTTAATTTGCATGCTAAGTTTACTTATAAGAAAATGCCTTTAGTTTTAACGGTTGAGATGTCTCTTAAATGTGTAAAAAAAAAAAATCCTACGGCTTGGGTTTACCAGCTTAGCTTGTTTTATAAACCAATAAAAAAAAAAAAAAAAAAAAAAAAAGAGAAATGGAAACGTGTAAATTTGTTAGAGTTAGAGTATAAGGGTCTGTTTGGATACAACTTATTTTGCTAAAAACAGAAAACTTATTGCTGAAAATACTGTAGCAAAATAATTATAAAGTTATGAATAGTTTCGTGGGACCCCAATTTACCTAGAAATTTGAGTTTTTTGTAGTTTGGCTGAGTTGTGAATAGTGCCGTGGAATCCAGCCAAAAATGCAAAACGCAACTTCAGTGGGACGCAAAATTATTGCTGAAACGCAAAACACAACTTCAGTGGGACGCAAAACGTAACTTCAGTAAGACGCAATTTCAGTGGGACGCAACTTCAGTTTGGATACCGCTTATTTTACTGAAATTGAAAAATTATTGCTGAAAATACTATAAATAAAGGTAAAAGTTGGTTGAAATAGAGTAATGGGGCCATGAATAGTGCCAAAAAGTGCAGTGGAACCCATAAATTGTATTAAAAATAAGCTGAATAGTGAAATAATTTTCATTTTTCATCCCTACCCAAATGCACACTAAGACAACTAGATATTTTAAAGCAAAATAAGAAACTATTCCATTTCCTTTTATTTCTTACCCTTCAATAAAGCAACTGTCACTTCTTATTTCCACTACCTTTATTGCAAACTCTAAACCAGACTTTAGCAACTACTTCTACTCTTCTCTGCCACCACCCACTACCCTTATTACAAACCCTATACCAAACTTTAGCTACTACTTCTACTCTTCTCTCCCACCACAGACTACCCTTATTACAAACTCTATACCACACTTTAGCTACTACCTCTTCTCTTCTCTCCCACCACCGTTACCCTTACTACAAACCCTATACCAGACTCTAGCTACCCTTCTCTCAAAATGGCCAGAACCCATACTCATGTTCTTATCAATTTGTTCAAGATTCGGAAAATGTTATTCGGGCTATCGGTCTCTGTCTCTTGGCTGATACATTCTATTTTCTGTGGTTTTCACATATGCCAAAAATAGCAACTGAGCTTCTGGTGGTGACTACTGACACCGAGTACTGGCATGTTGGTTGTTATATTGAAGAAATCTGCGCCAAGCCTCAGTTTCTGAAGTTTATCTCTAAGTGCGGTGCGTTGTTTACTGGCACGGTGGCAAAGCCAGTAAACAGTAGAGAACAACTCTTTGTCATTGCCCTAAAGAATACCGCACATATGGCCAAAAAGGTAAATAGGAGTCTTGGAGATATTGAACTTTTTGATTTGTCCATAGAGGTCAAATCAAATGTTCAATCTTGCAAAGATGATTTGGGCATGATTGTACATCTGCTTGTTGAAACTGTTGCATCTCTAAGAGCTAATTTCTCTGTGGTTGGGGCAGATAAAAGCAACTGTCGCTTCTTATTCCCACTACCTTTATTACAAACCCTAAACCAAACTTTAGAACTACTTTAGTACTTCTACTCTTCTCTACCACCACCCACTACCCTTATTAAACCCTATACCAAACTTTATCTACTACTTCTACTCTTCTCTCCCACCACCGACTACCCTTATTACAAACTCTATACCACGCTTTAGCTACTACCTCTTCTCTTCTCTCTCACCACCGTTACCCTTACTACAAACTCTATACCAGACTCTAGCTACTCTTTTCTCAAAATGGTCAGAACCTATACTCATGTTCTTATCGATTTGTTCAAGATTCGAAAAATGTTAATCAGGCTAATCGGTCTCTGTCTCTTGGCTGATACATTCTATTTTCTTTGGTTTTCACATATGCCAAAAATGGCAACTAAGCTTTCGGTGGTGACTATCGACCTCGTGTACTGGCATGCTAGTTGTTATGTGGAAGAAATTTGCGCCAAGTCTCAATTTCTAAAATTTATCTCTGAGTGCAGTGCGTTGTTTATACTGGCACAGTGGCAAAGCCAGTAAACAGTAGAGAACAACTCTTTGTCATTGCCCTAAAGAATACTGCAAATATGGCCAAAAAGGTAAATAGGAGTCTAAGAGATATTGAACTTTCTGATTTGTCCATAGAGGTCAAATCAGATGTTCAATCTTGCAAAGATGATTTGGGTATGATTGTTCATCTACTTATTGAAACTATTGCATCTCTAGGGGCTAATTTCTCCGTGGCTGGGGCAAATTTGGGTATGATTGGAAAATCGTTGCTAAACTGTGAGCTGTTTCAGTCAAACTGTATGAATGAATTGGTTAGGAGTGATCCTAAATTCTATATCAGAAGGAATGAGATAAAATTATTGAAGGAACATAGGGGTCTATTTATTCAAGGGAAAATCATATGATTAGGATTTAGGATTATGATCTCCTTCTTTTGGGAAAGATCAGAAGGTACAAATAGTCACTCTAAGAAAAAACTCTATTGCAACAAATTGTTTTGTTGCAATAAACTTGAAATTCTTGCAATAAAATGTTATTGTAACAAAAATATTTCGTTACACATTATTGCAATAAACTCTGTGTTAATAGGCTATTGCGACAAAATTTTCGTTGCAATAGCATTTCATTGCAATAAAATATTTATTTATTATTAAAAATACTTTATTGCAACAAAAATATTGTTGCTATAATTTATTACAACATCATTAAGCTCCACACCCTCAAATTTTTATTTTATGAAATAAAACAATGGATTAAGAGAATAGGAAGGAGAAACAGGCAAAGTGTGCGAGATAGAAGGGAAAGGGTTATTTTTGTAATAGCGGGTAGTGAAAAATTGGCAAAAATAAAATGTGGGAGGGGATTAGTCTATTGCAACAAGGTTATTGCAAGTTATTGTAACAAATAAAATATTGATGCAATATATTAGTATTTTTAAGTCCCTATTGCAACAAAAAGTAATAAATGCACATATTTATATTTATTGCTACTATATATTCCTAAAAATTAGGCACGAAGTTGATGACTCAACCAAAACTTGGTTGATTCATTAATTTCTAGATGAGTTCAAGAGAAGCAAGGTGATATCAAGTATGGTGGTGGCTAAGGATGGCACTAGGGATGTTAAAACCATTTCAAGGGCGATCAAACGCAGTCCAATGAAAACACAGACTACGTTTACTGTGTATATCAAGTCTGAAAATTCACATAAACTTCAATTTGTTGTTAAAAACTAGCAAACCACCATTATCCATGGACTGTTATATCGAATCGAGAAAAATTTATCTACCTTGCGCTCTACCATTTTTAGTAAGTTCAACAACACTATTTTTATGTTTTAAATACCTTACTTGTGGATTTGATGAATACACAAATGCTTTTTGTACTATATTTTGAAACACCTTAAAAGTGTATTTTGTGAAGATGAATGCGTATTTTATTGTCTTAAATGATTTATGATTTTAGGTCTTTGATTATCAGTGTTACTTCTTTCTATTATCTTGGTGTTCTTTTTTTTTTTTTTTTTGGATGCTATTAATTAATATATCCAATTTCTAATGGTTTATTTTATAAATGCATGTATAGAACACTGTATCTAATAGATAAAGTATATGGTATTGATGAGTCACCTCTACGTGACACTCAAGAATCTTAGATTAGTTTTAAATTGTATATCTTCTACTTTCTCACTAGTATAGTTACCTATACTACGTTCCAACCATTCTTTAAAGTTTACTAGGTAAATAAAAAATAAAATAAAAAACCGTTTTTCAATTCAATTATAGCCTAAATTCCTATACTACATGTAGAATGATCTTGTAATAAAAGTAACATTATGTTTCCTTTTTTCCTTCTATAAAGTAAACTCTTATAAGCCGATTCATTCTATTTTCTTGGGTTTTCAGGTATGTCAAAAAAGGCAATTGAATCTCCGGCCATGACTACTGCGAGCCCCATTTTATGCACTTCATTTATGAGGGCGGTGCCCTGTTTACTTTCAAGGTTCCTAAGTCAGTAGACCGTAGGAAATAACTTTTTGTTGTTGATCTAAATAGCGCAGTTAATATAGCAAAAAACTTAGGTAGCAGTTTTCAAGATGTTGACCTTTTTGATTTGCCCATAGAGGTCAAATCAGATATTCAAGACTTGCCCATAGAGGTCAAATCAGATATTCAAGACTTGCAAGGATGATGTTGGTATGGCTGTACATCTCCTTGATGAAAATATTGCATTATTGGGGGCTAATCTGTCTGTGAGTGGGTTAGATTTGGCTATGTTTGAGAAATCCTTAGTAAATTTTGAGTTATTTCAATCAAACTGTATGAATGAGCTGGTAAGGAGCAATCCTAATTTCTACACTAAACAGGATAAGCTAAAATTATTAAAAGAATAGGGTTCTATTCATTGCTCTTCTCATTACTTCTTATTTCCTAAAAACTAGATATGAAGTTGAAGACTCAACCAAATTAATTACATGACTATTGTCTCAAATTATTTATTATGTTAGGTCTTTGATTAATTATGTTGCTTCTTTCTACTATCTTGATATTCTTTTTTTTTTATGCTATTAATTAATATATTTGATTTCTAATGTCTTATTTTATAAATGCATGTATAGACGAGAACGCACTATACCTAATATCTTGATTTACAATTTTTAAATATGAGCCATTGAATAGATAAAGTATGTGGTATTGATGTGATTTATCTAATTAAGTATGATACAAGTTTGGTGTAGCTAGAGTCACCCCTATGTGATACTTAAGAGTCCTAAAGTGGTTCTAAATTTGTATATCTTCTACTTTCTCACTAGTATAGTTACCTATACTACCGCTGCAACCATTCTTTAAAGTTTACTAGTCATAAAAAAAATAAAAAATAAATAAAAAAACCACTTTCCAATTCAATTATGGCATATATTTCTATCCTAGAGTAGTTCTATGTTTGTATATCTTTTACTTTCTCACTAATCTAGTTACCTATATGATGTTCCAACCATTCTTCAAACGTTAATATTCATAAACAAATCGCTTTTCAATTCAATTAAGGCCTATATTCATATACTAATACATATAGTTTTGCGCCTACTACTACTCCCTAAACTAGCCCTAGAATCCTTAAATCCATACTGATTAGGTGCTAGACCATGTAAGATTTTGAGTCAAATTTGGTTCCAAAGTTCTTAGTCATATATTATGCTTACTGTCTTGATTTATTAAAAATGTAATCTGGTTGTAATTTGTTGAACAACATTAGTATTCCAAAATTGTCTAATTTTAGTAAAGCAGTCCAAGCCGGTCAAATGAACATTCTGATGAAAGATGGCAGCAATGTGACGACAAATGGAAGTAGTAAGAAGCATGAGAGTATTGTTATACACAAGTCACTTATTAGAGAAGTGCCTACTGACAAGTTTTGGTTTGAGAATTTGGCAAATTTGACTTACTTAGCACTGACATGGAGTGACTACTATGACTGCAATCATAGATAGCTACATCAAACATGTTATCCATCATGATGGTTGATTGGGATAGCCAATCTAAACTTCATTCCACAGTTTACATGAAGCATCAGAACATAAGCGTGGGTTCAAGGTTGAACAAGCGGGTGAAATGGAAAGGATGTAGAGCAAATCTTTCCCATGCATAAATACATGTATTTAGTCCCAAAAATTTTCTTGAAGGAGAGTTTTGACTCCAAGAAATGGGGTGGTTTCCGTATGATCTAGACATTTAGTAGCTCTATATGTTTATGGAAGTTTTTTTTATTATGAAAGTTGGATACTACCTGGCTTACTCACCTTTTTGGAAAATTTATAATTCAGTGAATGTTTAAGACAAATTTTGGATTGTAATAGTTGGCTATATGGAGTTCTTGCATTTATTGTATAGCATAATTTGCATATGCTATTGATTTAATTTCTTTGTGATAAAAAACTATTAAACCTGTTTTGTGTTCAAACTTCCTAGTTTTGGCAGCTTGTTATTTCTTGGGTAAGCATCTTATAGGTGTTGTTCTTGTTTCCGTGTATTTACCATCCTTGCTATTAGACCATATCATTAGATTTGGTGGGGCCCTCTCACTTAGTGTTATACTTTTAATAATTCTAGCCTTGTGATGTGGAAAATTCCGGTCTATCACATGGCTCTTCCATTTATCTAGTCTCACCGTCAATAAACATATTCATGATGGTTGTTTTGAGCAAAAGCAATCAGCTTGCCATTGTAAGCCATTTGTTTAACCAACTTTGTATTCTCCTTGGCTTTAAAGACTATTCCTGTTGGGAAGAACTTTGCCTAAAAAATCTTATAGAACAAGGATTATTTGTTATGAATAAGAAGCCAAAATTGTTTAGCTAGTATGACATCATTGAACTTTTCTCATTTCCTCAAATCCCATTCCCCCTTGTACTTGGGTTGGCACAATTGGTCCCATCTTGGCCAATGTTTTCCTTTTCTATCAACCCCGCATCACCTAAACCACCTCCTTAATTTACATTTTCCTTTCTGGCCTGAGAGAAGAGCCTTATATGGCCACATTAAAGTTTATCCTAAGTTCATTTTTTTAATTTGTGCAAATAAACTTTCTTGGCTCTCCCTATAAAGAAGGTAAAACCTAAATACTTCCCCTATTATCGAATAAGGGGTACACCTAATGAGCCTTTCATGGCTTCCTTAGAACGGATAATGGTTGAACAATACAAAATTTCATTTTGGTGTGATATAAATACCTAAATTGTTAAAAAAAAAAAATTAAAAAAAAATTATCACTTTTTAGAAACACAAAAAATCATACGGTTTTATTTATTGATTTGTTAATATCAAGTTATTTGGATTAAATAATCATATTTTTATTTGGGTTAATCCTACATTGAAAAATTAGTATAAGTTAAAGAGATTTTAAAGCCCGTGTTGTATATCCAAGAGTTAGGCCCTTTTGGATATATATCACTGTAAGTTTCTTTAAAAAAAAATAGTCTCCCCTCTCTCCTTGCATGTGTGTGTTAAAAATACTTAGTATTCTCAAAAAAATTAAAAATAAAAATAAAAACCTTCGTCTAAAAATAAATGAAGCCATAATTCCCTTCAATTTTGCACTTTTATTTGTTGGGTTTTAAATCTTTTACTTCTAAACTTGAAATAAAGAGTCAAAAGAGCAATTCTAGTTTCCTATGTATAGCTATGTTTAAATTGAATAACATCTCAAATTTTAAAATTATATCCAATTTCATGTTGTTAAAATAATAAATTAATTGGACTTAGGTTGGGTGGGTTCGGACTTAAGTGTTTAGGCTTAGTTGAGAATGGGTTTTGGACTTGATTTTCAAAGCGATAGGGTATGTGGTGTTTTGGATTGGGCTAAGGAAAAATGAAGAATGGGCCTAAACCTGGATTTTAGTGTGAGCCTCAGACTAGACTGGGTCAAACTTGGTCCTTTAAAATTTGGGTCGAGCTGGTCGACCCGACCCGCTTCATATTTTCCCCCAAAACGGTCATGTAATCCCAAATCTAGAACTCTCTCTAGTCTCGCCCTCAAGAGCTCCACCTGAAATCTTTCAATTTCTAGTTGTGCATTTGTTAAATCTATATGTGTAGTACTGCTTATGGCTATTGCTTTTGGAAAACAGTTTGATGAGGAACTGATGGACTGAGAGCTAAATGTGATTGACTATCTTTGAAAATGTGTGCTTGATGTCTTTTTGTATGGCTTCAGATGGGACTCTTGAATCACTTGGTTCATTGGAACCTAGAGGAAGCATTTTGGAAGACGATTAGGAGGAAGAGGAGGAGGGGATTGACCAACTTGACGGTTTAGAAGATGAGGCTCATGGAAAAGAAATCTTGCTTGTGTTGTTTGTTTCTTTCCAGTCTTACGATTCATACTTTGGTGTAACTTCCAACAGGATTATTACCATGGCTGAAGCTCTGCCAGGGAAAGAGAGAGATTTTAGAAGACACAACTGTGACAGAAACAGGTAAAATTATTTCTACAGTTCTGGTTTCTGATTTTCTTCTCTTTTGTGCGATATTGAATGAAAATAAACTTTTATTACAGTTACTTGTTTAAAATGTCTTTTATCTAGTGGATCTATGTTGTGACCCATGTCTTCTTACAGAGTGCTTCTTTTTTTCACTAAAGCCTTTTCCTCATCTTTTTCTAGCCTTTATTTTTAGACAAGTTGTCTTTTTCATTCATTTATAAGCAAATATCTAGCTTATTTCTGTTTAGGATTGGTCCAAGTGGGCAACGTTGGGTTTGGGTTTGTGCTCTTCATATTATCATCCAATTGCATGGTTGATTTCACATTGTACTTGAGGTGGTTTTCAGTACTTCCTATAATAACATTTTTTGATACTTCCAGGTTTCCCTGTACTGACAGTGCCATGAGAAGTATGATGGATCGTACATTACTATTGAAGTGCAAATGTGATATGGTCTTCTTTGTTCCCATCTCATTTAGAATTGCAATAAAATCTATTTTATATTTTATGTATGACTGTTTTACATCTATTATTTTTGGAGAGGAGAGCAAAGTTCTACCCCACAGCATTTGTTGCTTTAAAGGCAACATAGGGGACATGGTGACCTATTTTTTGGTTTTGAGAAAGCGAGGTGGGTAAGCCATTGTCTTAAACAATAGGGTTGGTTATGGGCATATGAATTTTTAAGTGAGCATATTTGGACGGAGTTTGCCAATGTGTGATGTAGAAGCTTGTAGAATGTCATGGAAGCGGTCGTGCAAGAACATATATTAAAGGAGGCAGGCACACATTTTTCCAATTGTGTAGCAGTTGAAGCCACTATAGTGGTTAAACATCCCTGTAGCTAAGTATTTTGAATTTTCCAGGTTTCTTTGCTCTGTCATTGTCCAGAGAAAATTATGAGGGATCACAGTTTGTTTAGGTGTGTATTCACAGTTCATCACTTTTCTTCTATTAGCATATATGAAAATTGCATTGGACTTCTTTATATTTGTAAGTGATGAATTTACCATATAATCAGTCCTTAAAAACTTGTATTTGTTTTTGATCTTATTCATTATGTTATTCCTGTTTCAAAGGGAATGACACTATGATAGAGAATATGATAGGTTATGATTGGAATGTGGATGTGGAAGAGATAGAGAGAGGAACAAGGACCGAGATTGTTTCCGCCTGGGAGATAAAAAGAAATATGGTTGTGATAGGGAGCGAGAGGGCAATACAGGGATCATTGCAGATGGAGAAGTCACTCAGGGAGCCAAAGTAGGAGTAGGAATTGCAAGGATTGTGAGGGTGGGGAGTATTGGAAGAGACATGCACACAGCAGCACTAGTCCCAGAAGACAGGGATGGAGCTGAGGATGATGGAGCAGATCATCTAGAGAAGAGCCTAAGAAGAAGAAAAGAGAGGAAGGAGAAGAAAGATGATGGAACAGACCACCTAGATCCTGAGATTGCTGAAACTAGCAGGTATCAGGCATCCCTTGGGTTGAACTTAAAACTATTGAAATAGATGCTAGGAGGATGGTTTGCTGCTTATTTTGAGGGATAAAGGGATTTTGCAGGCTAGTATAAAAGATAATACTAATATCTATTCTAACAGATATTTCTTGTGCGAAAGCTGAATTGGGGTTCGTTGCAAAGGAGAAGATTTGAGGTTTGGCTTATTGTGGGTTTGGAATTTACGAAACATAGTCCCTCTAATTCTGTGTAAAACAAGAAAGAAAACAATGTAAAATCAAGTTTAAAGAAAACAAGTAGTCCCTCAAATATTTGTTAAATCCAGTATAAATATTGGACCAATACTTATTACAATGGCATCTATACATACTACAGAAATCCCAGTGAATGCCCAACTGATCAACCATAATTCTTACTTTCTTAGAAAAATAGCAAAGAAAAACTGTAACCAGTAGTGCAGCTAATTAAGAGCCTAACAAAAAACTAATTATGCATTGTCCAAAAAGGGCGAGTAGGTGGTGCATAACTTCAATTTTTGGCTAAGAAGAAAGTATTTCTTTGATGACGTAAAGATAGCAAAAGACAAAAATGATGTACAGTATTTTAGATGTTTTCTTAACTTTCCTTCTTAAAATTCTATTACGTGGTTGCTTAATTAAAAAAAACTTCCATTCCATGAGATTGAAGTATTTTCTCATAAGATGGAACTATTTTTTAATTAAGTGGTCATATGACAAAATCTTAAGAAGAGAATTTAAGGAACGGCACTTAAGTATTGTACTTAAGTCTTGCTCAATAGCAAAATACATCATCTAAATTACTTACTTTTCTACATGGACAAAGATAAAATTTACTAATTCCTGTTAAAAGTAAGATTAAATGGAATTTAGAATCCCCTTCTTGCATAGTTCCAAGTCACCCTTAGACATCATTATCTTCTTCTTAATCTTGTTCTTGTTTGAATTGGTGGTTCATTTTCTTTCTCAAGGAACCTGACACCCTCAACTTCACTAAAGGATACAATAAGCCAAGAAGGATATTTTGTATTAGAATTAACCAAATGAAAATCTTCGAATCAAGTCATCTATCCACATAATAAAATGGGTATTCTGCTCTCATAACTTTTATGTCAAAGCCAGCAATAATAACTAATGTAATTCTCAATAGACCAATTGCTCCCGCAAATTCTTAAAACACAAAAACTTGACTAAATAGAGAGTTAACAATTTAAATTATATGGAGTTCTAACATATTGAAAATTTTAAGGTTTTCTTGGTCTCCTAAAGCATTAATCCAAATCTCACAACTCAAGTATAACAAAAACACAATAGCCGAAGGATCCCAGAAATACATTTTCAAAGTCCTTATGTCACAAAAATCTTATAGTCAAGTATTTTGACAGACAAGTTGCAAGCAATTTCTTAGAGGTCAATCCCAAGGTCAATACTATTTAATCTAAGGGCTTGATAAGATGTAATGAAGCCACCAGTGATCAACGCTATTAATTTCCAAATTGTAGCAGTTGTTACTTCCAATGATCAACGCTATTTGATGTCCAAGTTGGTGCTGTCAATCGACTCTGCCACAGGAAAACAAATGTCAAAAAGAAGAAAAACAAATAGAAATGGGTTTTATTTTTTAGGTAAATATAGTGATTGTTTTCCGCAGTTTTGGATCAATACAAAGCTAAATTTCCACAAGAAGAGAGAGACCTTTTGCACACGGTAAGTGCTTATACTATGTGTGTGAATGCCATAGAGGAGAAATAAGTTTAAGGGAGAAAAATGGTTCGGAAATTTAGTAATTTACAAGCACAAAATAATAATAGGTGAATTTATAACTGAAGAATATGAAAGAGCTTATTAGGTTTTGATGGAGAGATGAAGCGGAAAAGGCACCTAGATGCAAGAAAATCACAACCATATTTTGCTCTACCAAAACAAATCATTTATTTTAGAGCACCAAAATTAAGAAAAGAAATTTGGGACACACAGTACAAAATTGGCCCACAATTGAAATTCAATTTGAGGGTGATAATGACATGTTATAAGGATGTCATGTCTATCAATAACGACATGTTTTGTTAGAGTCCGAACTTTGTCATGTAATACCAATCTTTACTTCACTTCGCATGTCACACATTGCCTCGTACTTTAACAAAGATGTCATGTCTATTATTGGAGTACAGAGTTTGTCATATACTGCCACGTGAACCTATAATTCATTTGTCATGTCACAATGCATCGTGTACGTGCATTATGTAGTTTACCTTACATGTCATGTGTATCATTAACAATGAACACTAATCCAGTCCAGACTTTGTCATGTAATGCCACGTGAACCTTTACGTAATTTATCATGTCACACTAAGCACTGTGTACTTTACCAAATATGTCATGTCTATCAATAACAATAATTTTTATTGGATTGCGGACTTTGTCATGTAACGCCATGTGAACTTTTAATTCATTTGTCATCTCACACTATGCATCGTACTTTAATAGAGCTATAAATACACTATGGCATTTTGTCTTGAAACGTGTTGATGTGAGTATATAATGGTAGGAATGTACTACTACTACAACTATTTAAATTTGCGAAGTTTTTAATAGTGAACAGGTTCAATGGTTTAATTCAGTGACTTTTCAATATACTACTATTTATGCATGTTTGTATTAATAAAGAGGCTATGCAACTTTGTACAGATAGACAGTATTTAGTGTAACAGTACATTATGAACATTGTAGCATTATGGTATTAACAATTTATGCAGAGTTACATTATTTAGTAACTATTGCAGTTGATATGCCGTTGCAGGTAAATGGAAGGAGATTACTCAATTTACAGACCCATTGATGTATTAGAGCAATGGGTCGTCAATGGGTACTTTAAGATGATTTTAGCTACCCGATTGATCTTAATTTGCGAAATAGTAGATGAGTTCACAACACAATGAGGTAGGAGTGGGCTTGGTTTGTTGAACAACAAGCAATGTTTTACGAGGAATTAGTTGGCTATTAGTTGCTAGTGCCTCATCGACGTGCAACTCAAATGTCAATAGATACTCTAGATGGACTTCGTAGGGCATTGAACCATATCAAAGAGGAAAATGATCAAATGAAGATACATCTAAATTGATATCGGACCCAAGTCAAGATTCGTGAATTAGTCGAGCTGCAGTTATACGACCAAGCACACTATATGCAATCACTTCTTGTAAATGACATTTACAAGTTGGGCGTGAATATGTCAGATGAAGAGTAATTACGGGATTAAGTGTGGCCGCAATTGCTACGTTGTAGTTTAAAATGTATGATGAACTTTTGTTGTATTAGACCTTTGAATTTTAGTATTGAGTCCATTTATGGGGATAATGTAAACATGACTGAGATATCTGGTACAAACCGGGATCATAATATTTATATCTTAAAGTATTACTTCGTAACGAATATTTAGCAATTATTAATAACATCGGTAAGACATTGAATGGTATGTACCACATAACAAACAAAGAAGATAAATTCATAGAGACGATTCCATAAATTCAGAAAGGTACAACATATTAAGCATTAATGGTATGGCCATTAGCTCACACATACTTTAAATTACACACTTAACACAAATGATACAGACAGAAAGTTACACATAACATAAAATGTTTAGTTGGAAAAGCAAACGAAAAACATAAACTTAGACATAACACAAGTCATGAACGAGTTCACATTAGATAAGAAGCACCCTAACCACAAATGGTGCATCTTCATTCCGGTAGGTACGAACGCGTCATTCATTCCGATTGGTATGGTTCATAGCTTAAGACGCCGTTACACTCACAAGGTGTGAGTGCTTGGTGGTGGTTGTTGCAAGATCCTCTGCTAGTTGCAGCATGTGATATCTAGACTAACGGTGTAATATCAAGTTTTTTCTCCTTGTGTATTCGATGGACTGCACATCTGCATTCGTTGACATTGTGCCTTGGCTTCCTCAACAACATACGGTCCACCGAAGTTGCTCCAAGTAATTCGAGATCATTGTGCAGAGCATTTGACTCATTCACGTGAAACTCCTACTCACACCTTAATCTAGCATAATATTCTCATACATCGGAATTCCTCTCCCGTGCATAATTGTCAAGAAACCGAGGTAGCAGCGAATTCCGCATTAGCATTGTGATGTGAGTAGCAGTGTGTTTTACTGGGGAGTGCATTGCAATGTGTTATGGGGGAGTGAGGATCAGTGAGGTTTCTTACGTGTTGGCTTGCATATACATACATACATTTATATATATATATATATATATATATATATATATATATAGGATTTATAGGAGTGGTAGTTGAAGGGTAGTGTATGATCACATGTAAGCCCATCGAGTTCACAGTAATTGGTGGTTTGACTCTAACTTGTAAAAGTTTGACAGTACATAAGTCTATGTCATCTTTGTGGTTAGACATTGGATGTGTTGAATTGGCTTGATATGACAATTCATGAAGGCTAGTACAACATTATGTACAGTTGGTGTGATATCACGTATCGGATTGCCTATTACAAAAGCTTGCACATTTATTTATGTGAAAATGAAGTGGGGCCATGATGTGACTAGGCTAGCATGCCAGCATGTCTGGTCGTACCCAACCCATGTTAGCACTGATGACATTTCTGATGATGCACATGAAAGTAGATTCAAACTTTTCTCTCGTTTCCAATTCAACCTTCGGTGCTAGTGGGTTTGAAACAAACTACGAAAAAATACTATTTTTGTCTTTATATTTTCATCCCATTCTCACATCTTTACTTTTTTATTTTATCACTTTTAGTCCTTAAAATAAAAAACGCGTTCTATTTCAGTTCCTATCGTTATTTCACTAATGAAAATTTTCTACGTGGCAAATGGAGTGTACAGTTGGCACACTAAATGCTGACGTGGCGTTAACATCTAAATTTAAAAAATTAATTTATCAATTTTAACTAACTAAAAAAAAATTAAACACCAAAAATTAAATGAATTAAGATCTAAGTATATCTTGAACAAAAACAACAAGAACACCAACCAGATTTAAGAACGCAGAATTAAAAACCAAAATTCACAAACCTAGAAAATAAGAACACAAAATTAAACTTCAGATTCACATCAAATTAAACATGAACACAAAGTTTAAAACCAAAAAATTTGAACAAGAAATTGAAACCCAGCCATCAAGAAGAATAAATCATGGAAGGTTAATTCCATTTCTTCTCCAAGCCATCAAGAAGTCGATGCCTCACAACAAATATAATAGAAGCCACTCAGAAAACTCAAACCATAGCTATTATTTGTTAAATGTAGCAAAATCGTTCAAATGTTCATCTCATAGGCAAACCCAGTTTGAATTTCAGCCACTAGCCATAGAGTTTGTTCAACAAACACCTAGTTATGAATACAACCGCTTGTCAAGTGTTCACAAAAGTTCTACATCATCTTCTTGTTAAAACCTAGAAAATTTAAAATCCAAAAAATTAACATCAGATCCCCATCAACACAAATGTAAACATGAACAAATCCAAAAAATCAAACCCCCACACCACCAAAGTATCAAACACAATAATCAAACCCAGATTTTTGGCCCCCCGAACACTAAATTCAAACCCAGATTTTCAGCCCCTAAACACAAAACTCAAAACCCAAATTTTCTTGTACTTTCTAAGAAATGAAACACAAACCTTAGAGCCGAAACCAAACCACCTCCAATCTCAAATTCAAAACTATCGAACCCAAACGAAATCAATCTCAGACCTGACAACAAAACCACCTCCTCTTTTAGCCGCCATTGCTTTCTTCTTGCTTGTGTTTGCTTGGGGTGTGGGTTTGAGAGGACGAGGTAGAGAAGGTGAATGACTTTCAGACATGGTTAGGATCGGCTCAATGAGAGTGAGAGAGGAAAAGAGGATGGTTGGGATCAAGTTATGTGAGAGAGGAAAAGAGAGACTGAGAGTGGATGGGACTGTGTGGGTTTAATTTTAATTTTTTGGATTTGTGTGTTTATTTTTTCTAAGAAAAAAAGAAGAAGAAAATTTCAAATAAAGGAAAATGTTCTTCTTGTATTTAAATCTGGGTTTGTATTCTTGTTGTTTTTGTTCAAGATAACTTAGATCTTAATTTATGTAATTTTTGGTTTTTAATTTTTTTTATTTAGCTAAAAATTGATAAATTAAATTTTTTTTTTTAATTTGGATGCTGATGTGGCATTTTTTTAATGCCAAATAAAAATTATTATTATTATTTTAATGGTCACGTTAGCATTTAGTGTGCCAACAATATACTTTGTCTACCATGTAGACAATTTCTGTTAGTGAGATGACAATAGGTTCTAAAATAGAATGCGTTTTTCATTTTAAGAACTAAAGCAGTAAAATAAAAAGGTAGGGACCAAAGTGGGAATGAGGAGAAAAATGTAGGGATGAAAATATTATTTCTGCCAACAAACTATTTACTATTCAGTGAATTTATGAGCACATCTTACAGTCATTAGCACCAAAGTGTTTGTATTTGTATTTTCATGTCAATTGAGGGTGGTAATGACATGTTATAGGGGTTTCATGTCTATCAATAATGACATATTTTATTGAAGTCTGAACTTTGTCATATAATGCCATGTGAAGCTTTACTTCATTTCTCATGGCACATTGCATCGTACTTTAACAGAGATGCCATGTCTATTATTGGAGTACGGAGTTTGTCATGTACTGCCACGTGAACCTATAATTCATGTGTCATGTCACACTGTGCATCATGTGCGTGCATCATGTAGTTTACCTTACATGTCATATGTATCAGTAACAACAAACACTAATCCAGTATGAGCTTTGTCATGTAACTGAAGGAAATATGCATGTACGTAGCGGAAAATTAACGGATCTACTTTATTTGCAATTGATAACATATGCTATATAAGTTTCAGGATATAAGATCAAGAGAGTGTACCTTGAAGCAGTGAAATTCAAAACCAAATATTAGAAGCACTTGGGAATACTTTTAATCTTCACTCCAATTCCACTTGATGCCCAAGAAGTGTGATCTCTCAATCTGTTATATGTGTATATTTTAGAGAGAATGAATGAGTGTCCAACACTCATATACAGATCATTTCAATAAGTTACAAAATTCTGTGTGTTTCTCATCATATAACTGATTATCTAATAGGGCTAGCCTTTTGGGCCTTTCCAATTAGGCTTTTAGTATGTGGCTTGGAGTGGGACCATAAAGGAACAAATAAGACACTAGCTCCAATGGGCCTTGGGTTTTTCTGTCAACTCTTGACAAGTCCAAAGTTACCATTAATTATAGGCCCATTATTCTCTCAGGATTAAGAGTTCATGCAAATATAAGTCGTAAGATTTATTATTCAATTGACAGTCGTTAGAAGAATAATAAATTTCACAGCGGTCCAGTTCAATATGTCTTAACTCTTAAAACATATCAACATATCAACTAGAAGTCTCAACTTCCATGATCAAGACAAATCATCTTAGTTAATATGTTATAGTCTTCGCAGATGAAATGCCCAATTTCATCACCGACTACGAACTAAAATTCTGAGTTTACAAAGAACTTGTGATTTATATCTTCTGTGACTTTTCACATAAATCACATACTATGCATCTCATGGACTCTATGATAATGTCCGAATATTCATGTTACTATTATTTTAAATAATAACAAAACAACTTTATTAATCACAATATTAAGTCATACATCATGTTATACATAATGTCATACATAATATCATACATAGTATCATACAATAGGATTTAAGGGCACTAATCCCAACAATCTCCCACTTGCCCTAAATACGATTGTGTACTAATCTAACTCTCATTCCCTCCAAATGTGATTCGAAAGTCCTTTAAGGCAAGGCTTTGGTAAATGGATCTGCTAGATTATTTGCACTTTCAATCTTTGCTACCACCACATCTCCACGAGCAACTATATCTCGAATGATGTGGTACTTTCTTTCAATGTGCTTTCCTTTCTTATAATTCCTTGGATCTTTAGATTGTGCAACCGCTCCACTATTGTCGCAAAACAATGTGATAGGTACTTGCTCCATTCTCATTACACTAAGGTCAGAAAGGAATTTCTTGAGTCATACAGCTTCTTTTGCTGTCTCACAAGCAACAACATACTCAACTTCCATGGTGGAGTCCACAATACAAGATTGCTTAACACTCCTCCCACTTATGGCTCCACCTCCCAATGTGAAAACACATCCTGAAGTGGATTTTTTGAAATCTAGATCCGATTGAAAGTCTAAATCTGTATAGCTAATGGGAATCAAATCCTCAAACAAGCATATAATCTCTCATTCTCTGTAAATACTTGAGAATATGCTTTATTACTTGCCAATGTTTTGGTCCTGGATTTGATTGATATTGGCTGACCATGCCAACTGAATAACAAATATCTAGTCTAGTACAAAACATGACATACATAAGACTTCCCACTACAGAAGCATAAGGAACTTGTCTCATCATATCTACTTCCTCTTGAGTCTTAGGCTGTTGGTCATCAGACAGAGGAACTCCATGTTTGAAAGGAAGCAATCATTTCTTGGAGTTTTGCATGCTAAACCATTCTAGAACTTTATCTATATATCCAGCTTGTGATAAGTCTAACATCTTATTCTTGCGATCTCGCCTAGAATAAAGTTAGCCTCACCCAAATCCTTTATATCAAATTCGCTTGACAACCAAACCTTTATCGATGACATTACCCCTACATCATTTCCAATGAGTAGAATATCATCAACATAAAGCGCTAGGAACATCACTACTTTATCTCGATTTTTTTTGTACACACATGGTTCATCAAGATTTTGTTCAAAACCAAATGACTTGATTGCTTGATCAAATCTGATGTTCCATGATCTAGATGCTTGCTTAAGTCCATAAATGGATTTTTTTCAACTTGCATACCATATGCTCTTAATTCTTTGCTATGAAACATTCTAGTTGCATCATATAGATTTCCTCTTCAAGATTGCTATTGAGAAATGCAGTCTTGACATCCATTTGCCAAATCTCATAATCATAATGAGCAGCAATGGATAAGAGAATTCTGATAGATTTAAGCATTGCTACTAGTGAAAAGGTTTCTTCATAATCAATACCTTCTTTTTGAGTATACCCTTTCACCACTAGCCTTGCTTTAAAGATTTCAACATTTCTATCTATCCCTCTCTTCCTCTTATAAACCCATTTGCAATCAACAGGTTTAATGCCGTTAGACGCCTTTACAAGATCCCAAACTTGATTGGAATATATAGAATCTAATTCAGATTTCATAACTTTGACCCAATGATGTGCATCTATATCATTCATTGCTTCTTCATAAGTGTAAGAATCAGTTTCGGCCTCTTCTGAGATAGCTTCATAAGTTTCTCCCAGACCC
Source organism: Quercus aquifolioides (assembly GCA_019022515.1). Classification (NCBI taxonomy): domain Eukaryota; kingdom Viridiplantae; phylum Streptophyta; class Magnoliopsida; order Fagales; family Fagaceae; genus Quercus; species Quercus aquifolioides. Next base: position 10,983,748 of record CM032330.1, on the reverse strand, counting down.
ATAAATCTTATAGGTGGCCTAACAACCCTCCCATTATGATGAGGCACTTGTGTACTAGACATCTCATGAGTAATATCTTGTGGTGTATCCGATACAACCACATCATCCCTAGTTTCATTCATTGGTTGTTCATTTACAGGTTCATTCATTTCAGCCAAAACAACTCTACTTCTAGAAGTATAATCATTCATATAGTCATTTTCCAAGAATTTGGCATTTGTACTAACAAACATTTTATTATCTTTATGACTATAGAATAAACCTCCAACAGTTCCTTTTGGATGCCCTACAAAAAAATACCACTTCTGTTTTAGACTGTAACTTGTCGAACTTTCATTTCAACACATGTGCTGGACAACCCCAAATATGGAGATGTCTCATACTAGGCTTACGCCCACTCCACAACTCTACAGGTGTTTTAGGAACAAACTTTGAAGGTATTAAATGCAGAAGATATATTGCAGTATTTAAGGCATATCCCCAAAAGGAAATTGGTAGAGTCGAATAATTCAACATGGACCTAACCATATCTAAAAGAGTCATATTTCAAGTTTATTGTAAAAATACTGCAAAAATAGCACTAAGATGATCATATTTCAAGTTTATTTCAATTGGGTTTAAACAAAATTTAGGGTCAGGGTGTTCAAATTTTTATTTTAGGGGTCAAAACAATAATAATAATAATAATAATAATAATAATAATAATAATAAAATAATTATATATATATATATATATATTTTCGAGCCAGGCCAGGGAGTTCATTTGAACCCACTGGGCTAGCTATAGAGCCGCCCTTAATCATATCATATCATATACTATATAATAAAAGTTGAACTTAAAAGTCATGGTTGTGCCAAATAGCTTCACCAGATTATAGCAATATTTTAGATAAAAACAATTTTTTAAATAGAGACAACAACTTATTTGTTCTTACTTATTTCTTCAGATAAAATAACAATAAGTGTTTTAACAAAACATGCAACATGCATCTAAGTTTTAGTTGATAGAGACAATAACTTATTCGTTCTTATCAATTTCTTTAGATAAAGTAATATAAGTGTTTTAACAAAACACGCAACATGCATTTCAGATAAAATAATTATAACTGTTTTAACAAAACTTGCATCTAAGTTTCAGAAATTTAAATTATCCTCCAGCATATGTATTTGTATTAGAAGGATATACATGTTGTATAGATTCAAAGCATGCAACATGCATTTTAGATAAAATAAAAATAAGTGTTTTAACATGTAAAGTTGTGATTTCCAACTAACTTGTGTTGGCTTTAATTCCGTACTAAATTTGATTGTAGTTTCTTCAATCATTTTTCTTGTATGTATGTGGGATTATTTGTAAGGGATGAGTGTGAGAGATCGGTGAAGAATCAAGCTTCAAAAAATGAATTAGTGGAATTCGCAAGTAGCTCATGAGAAGCGATTAGGCTAAATTACGGGATCCGGAAAGTTAGAGAAGACAAGACTCCAAGAAGTTCGTTGGTAGCAAGAGGTTGGAGGGCTCAAGTACATGGGGTAGACTATGCTTGGAGGGTCTTTTGTTATTTGTGTACTCCAACTTTATTCTCTAGTGGATCGACTTCGACTTGGAGGGTCGCGGAGAGGTTTTTCACCAAGTTTTTCAGTTTCCTCTTCGATAACACATCTTGGTGTTATCTTGTGTTTGCATCTCTCTTCCTTACTCTTTAAGCTTTTATTTAATTGTTTATTGTGAATGGGTATGGCTTAGAGTAGAGTTACTAGTTCATTGCGCTTATTTACTCTTGTTTTGCACTTAGTTTAAGTTAGAGTAAAAGCAATCTTGCCGTAATTTTTAATTGGGGGTCTAAACAAACTCTTGGGTTTTAGCACAAAACCGAGCTCTCATAACAAAACATGCAACATGCATTTTAGATAAAGGTTAAGTCAAATAACTCAAAACATGCATTTTTACAATAAAGGTTAAGTCGAATAACTCAAAATATTGCTATTTTTCACTTTTGGCGAAAACCAAAACCAACTATTGAAATTACATTTCTCTTGCCAAAATACCTTCCTTTTCTGTTGCATTTTCCCCAGTAACTCTTACCCGAAATAGTAAGAATACCTTAAAGCTAAACATACAATTTTGGGCCAAATCTTAAGATGGATTCTCTGAAGATTCATTGCTATTTGGGATAGATTTTGGTTGAGATTATTTGCAAAAATACCCTTTTAAACTCAGCTAAAGAGAACCCTTCATCAACACCTAAGGAGGGGGGACACCAATGGAGAACAACTCTCTCATAAACTTCCCTATTCTTTTTCCCTTAAATGATCTTCTGAAACTCTTAATGAAATACTGAGCTTCTAAATTTTTAGTTTCTAAATTAGGAACTAAACTCTTCAGCCCTTAGCTTATAAATACCATTCATAAGCCTTCATATAATCCGAGCAGAAAATCCCAACAGCTTTGCTAAATACACTACAATGCTATTACTCTCATATACTCATTGTCTCACTCTCCACATTCTGAAAATACATATGTTTTGCTGCCCATAAACACATCTCAATACTCTTCTACACCTATCTTACTGCTTCTATCTCCAAGTACCTAAACACATTTCCATACTCTTCTCTTAAAAAATCTCTCATCTTGGAAAGCAATCTCTACAACTTCTCCAGCAGTTCTGATCTCATATTTTTACTATCTTTAACTACCATATCTCTCATACTTTCATATATTACACATCTTACAAATACTACATCTCACAACACATCTATATATTTTACCATCTCCATACTTAAGAGATGCCAAGCACTCATACTAAAAGTCCTTCTCGTGGAAGGCATGAACTTCTATTACTAAAACCTTTCCCCTAGAAGACACCAAAATCTCATATCAAAGCCCTTCTCTTAAAATGCATAATTACTTCTTACATAAAGCCCTTCTCTTAGAAGGCACATATACTCCATACAAAAACTCTTCTCATGTAAGGCAACACTATTCATAACTTCACAAAAACTAAAAGAGCATTGTCAAGGGAAAAACTCATTTAAGTGCATGATAAGAGGAGCAAGCTTAACCAGCCCCTACACACAGCTGGGCATACTCTCCCTCCCTCCAGTTGCACCCATTTTTTCCCTTCAATCTTGAAATCATCATGGCAAACTACCGCTGGCATTCTGCTGGAATCTTATCAGCTCACTAATGCTGCACAGCTGGGCTGCAAACCATCAAAGATAAGTGACTCTGTTTCCTTACCTTATAATTTATATCATTACATGATTACTTCACATTTAAATATATATTACTTTATTCCAATTACTATTACAACTATTAACCAAGGCTTAAACTCATTTAAATGCATGACAAGAGGGGCAAGCTTAACTTAACTAGCCTCTACCATTGGCATCCTATTGGAATCTTGTCAGCTCACTGATACTACACAGCTGGAGCTATAAACCATACAAAGGGCTTAAACTCATTCAACCGCTAGCAAACTGCCTCTCTGCCGCTGGCACTTTGCTGGGATAATATCAACTCATAGAAGTTATACAGTTGGGGTTACAAACCATACAAAGATAAGTGACTTTGCTTCCTTATCTTTAAATTTACATCGTTGAGTACACGATTACTTTACCTCTAAATAAATACTACTTTATTTCAACCGCTATTACAGCTAATCAAAGTTACCATATCAAACACATATTACATATTTACCCCGAATTGTCATGAATCTTAGATTTTGGCCTTAATGATTGTTAGGCTTAATAATACATCGATAGCCGTTAGACCACGTGGCCCAATGTTGAGTTCCAGGCACAACTCCCCAAAAAGAACTCGAGCCTAGTAAGGTCATCCCTCCAACAAATCACATATGGCTGGGCAACCGAAAAATGGCCTCGAACAATAACAAAACAATTTTATTAATCACAATATTAAGTCATACATCATGTCATGTCATATATAATATCATACATAGTATCATACAATAGGATTTAAGGGCACTAATCCCAACAATAACGCCACGTGAACCTTTACATAATTTCTCATGTCACACTGTGCATTGTGTGCTTTATCAGAGATGTTATGTCTATAAAAAAAAAAAAAACAAATTTTATTAGATTGCAAACTTTGTCATGTAATACCACGTGAACTTTTAGTACATTTGTCATCTCACACTATGCATAGTACTTTAACAGAGTTGTAAATACACTGATATTTTGACTTGGAACGTGTTGGTGTGAGTATATAATGGCAAGAATATACTGCTACTACAACTACTACTATAATTCAGTGACTTTTCAATGTACTACTATTTATGCATGTTTGTATTAATAACGAGGTTATGCAGCGTTGTGCAAATAGACAGTATTTAGTATAACAATACGTTATGGACACTTTAGTTAAATTCGATTAACAATTTATGCAGAGTTACATTATTTAGTAACTGTTGCAGTTGATAGAGTATGGTATTTAGAAATGGTAACTTTAATTAGAAAGTTTTTACTGAATCCTATTGTTATCTATGTAAGTGAGTATGGTATTTATGAATGTTGGGGGAAAAAAAAAATTTGTCTTCGATCACATTATTTTAAAGAAAAATATGGGAAGCAAATCAATAAGGTAGGGTGTTTTTTTTTTTTTTTTTGAGTTAACATTTACACTTGTGATAGGCATCCATTTGAAGCTTTAGATTGAAACTGATAATTAGTGTCTTAATATGATGATAAAAAGTAATTATTAGAAGCAAACGTTATAGATTGAAACTTTCTAAAATAAAAAATCGAAGCTTCAAAGTCTCTTACAATTGACCAAAAAATAAAACTATAAGGGTGATTTTTTTTTTAGGTCAAAGTAACCACTATGTATGGTATCATAGAAAACTAAGGTAATATAAGCTAAACTAGGAGGCATAGAGTTCGGACAGTGGAGAAAATAATCAGAAGGGTGAGGAATTCTTGACTTCTTGCTTGATTGAAGAAATGAGTGATGGGGGGAATGCCATGCTCTCCGAGGCCGAACTTATGATATTATTATATTTTATATGTAGAAGTTTATGTTATTAATTTAATTCCATTGATTTGCAATTTACATTCTATCAAATAGAATTTTTGACTAATCATATGCATTGAATACAAGAACAAATTTGCATTATAACTTAGAAATAATTTCTTTGGTGAATTTTTATCCATCACTAATTAATTAAAAGGTGTTGAAATATGGTTTTTTTTTTTTTTTTTTTTTTTTTTTTTTTGAGATAGATAATGGGAGAGGAAGAGGTATGAATATAATTACATACATAAAATACCATGATATATGTGACCATCAAACTATCACTTTGAACTCGCATTGAATATATCAAGGGAAAGGACTTGCAAGGCTAGTAGCATATTTAATATGTAGGGTAATGGCCGTAAAAATGGCTTAGTGGACCAGGGATTTGTTGATAATCTATACACATTATGGGTCATGAGTGTAGGCTTAATATGTACACCTCTCAACAATAATAATAAGAAGCAAGAATTCAATTTGCTTCCTTGAAGCAAATCGTTGGCATTGGATCTCAGGTCGAGAGGAAATAAAGGCTTGCTATGTAGAATATTTACTATCATGCTAATAATAGTATCTGTGAGAGACTGTCATTCCAATTATTAGATCTTCATCATAAACAGAATCATTCCATTCAAGTTTGACAATGGAGACACTTCATCAACAACATGTGTTAACCATGATAACATAAGCACATTCACAAATTAATACTAAATACTTCCCAAAGTTCACTTCCAAAAACATACGATGTCATAGTTAAATGACACATGCTTACAAGTAGCAACAGTGGCTCAAAGCATCTTCAAAACTCAAAATATCTCTATCATGACTCCTCCACTACTGAGATCCCAAGCTGCAAAAAGGGGAAATACCAGCTCACTGAAAAAATTAAGGGGTGAGCGTTCCACATGCTCAGTAAAAGAGTTGTGACATAAGAATTTAGCAATATGCACGAGATGTATGTAAACCAAATATCTTGCTTCGTGGATATGACTTAAGTACGTACAATTCAATAGTTCATGCTAAATTAATTTCATGAATTAATAAACAATTCATAATCATAGTCATATAGTCTTGCATCATTTTATTTTAGCATCATAAACCATTCATAGTTGAAAAGTCTTATTCTTGAGAAACATAAAACATAAATCATAATTAATCTTTGGAAAACATTACCTTGAAGAACATAAATATCATTGCTTTTTAAATATATTTCATAAATATTGCTTTTCAAATATATTTCATAAATATCATTGCATATCCAGTTTGTTCATGCATATCCAGTTTGTTCATAACATAAAAATAACCACTTGACAAACTTTACATGATCTCATATCTCTTCAAGTATTTGATGCATGAGAAGTTCTTTGAAACTGAAAACATGAACCACTAAAGGCTCACATCACTATTCCTTACCTTAAGGCAGATATCTCGAAGTCTAAACGCCTGCAGTGGTGTCCCCTACTAGTCTTGACCTGTCCCTAGTTCAAAGGATAGCAATTCCATTACTTAGTATGCATTCTAACTCATAAATCCCCAATCCAGTCACCATAGCTTTGGAAATAAATCCCCAAAATTATGTGTATCAATTACTATTTACAGTCAATTATGGGAATAAATCCATTCACCATATTTCACTTACTAAATTAAAATGAGCTATCAAATTACATCTTTATGCAATTTACAGAGTTAATCCTTTTTCTGTCTAGTAATTTCTCTAACATTTTTAGAGCTAAAGAATAAAACCTTAACAAAATTTCAGTCAACTTGAAAAATGCTATTATTTCTGTACTCGTTCAATTCCAGTAAGAGCAAAACCATTACAACCATGTGTGTATTAGCTTTCGTAGGAAATATCCCTAGTGTCCAAATTCACATTATACAATTTACTACATAATTTATAATGTGTGAACACAGAATCTGTCACAGTATTAGCTATAACATCTTTACTCATTAAATCATAAAATAGTTGCAAATGGTCTTATTATCATATGGGGATTTTTAGACAATTTCATTGGGATATCTATCTAATGCATACATCAATTCTTGTTTACTTTACAATTACAATACCTGTCTAGAAAATTTTAATTTCTTTAATTTCTTTTTTTCCCATGCAAGTTTTGGCAGATCACATGCAAATATGCTGGTCTCATATTCTACCATTACACAGCATGTGGTGGTACAAGTCCAACTATATTAGCTACTAACTTTTTACTTCTTGGAGAGGAAGTGGTTGCATATAATAAAGGTCTGTTTCAGCAGCATTATAGAAATGAATTATTCCTTTTCTCTCTAGTGATTCAGCATTTTGCATATGATGCCTAACTATATTATGGGTTGCACCGTCCCCAAGTCCGTGAACATCCGCATATTGAGATTTGTCTCCATGTACCTCATTATACGATAAATGCTCTCCTTCATGTACTGCCTGATACCCTTCCTCCTTCTCAATGGAGTACAAGGGCAGAAATATCTGGCACAGTTCAACATCGTACCCATCTCCTGTGTTCTCTACACACCATTGATAAGACCGTAATGGTATTGATTCGATATGCTCATCTCCAATTCTGTCCAAAATGGCATGCTGTGAACCCTCACCAACCTTTACTAGAGCGGCCTCAACAATGACATAGAGATTAGAAGCAATGAATCCCTTTAGTTGCAGTTGTTCAATAAATCCTCACATCATTTTCACTTCGACATTGCCCGATAACTATAATGAATTGTAGAAAACCTAGGTGCCAACAACTTGCTAAGGTGCTCGATATACGATGGATATGTTATGTAGAAGTGAGGGTCAGTGAGGTTTCTTACCCCACGTTTCACCTATATTTCTGCTTTTGGCCTGGGCCTTGTTATGACAACCCATGCAACTCATGATAATATGTCTTCCCATTGTAGTACACATAGAAATAATGGAAATCCATTGCCGACCTGTTCACAAAATATTGTAGTTGTCATAATCTATAACTAGGTAAATAAATCATGCGTATGCTAAAAAGAATTTATATTAAAACTCAACCATTTCGACTTTTTTTATACACAAAAATAATTAAAACTCAACCATAGAAATAATTTATACACATAAATAATACATACTTAACCTTAGAAATAATTTATACACATAAAAAGAATTTATATACAGAAATAAATAAAACTCAACCATTTTGACTTTTTTTTTACTAACCCCATTTTTTTTTTGTTGAGTAATGAATTTATATTACTATCAACTCACATATTACTATAAAACTCAACAACATATCATTATTACCTATACCTATCAACTCATATGAGTTTTATACAATTAAGCAACAAGTGAACTACACCTGGCACTGATTGGGAATTCAACTAACATTTATAAATACACACATACACACACACACACAATCTCATGCTATACATATATGTGTGTGTGTGGGTGTGTGTTTCATTTTGGGAAATATGAACACATGCACTGTTAATATTGCAAAACTCATTACATGAAATACACCCCATGCAAAAGCCACGTGCATTATCAAGATCCATCAAAAAAAGTTTATACAAACATGTAAAGACCATCTAACCAACCATTCCAACACAAGTGCGCAAAATCAAAACAAGCATTCCAACAGGTGAAAGTGGATAGTACGTTGGTCTTAGATCGAGACACACACACTGAGAACCCAAGACTTGCAGATTGTGACCCAAAGAGACTTGTGAATGGTGACCCAACGACCTTGTCTTCTTTTGCTACTTTAGTGGAAATAAAGTGAGCATGGCAGTTACTAATGCAATGAGAACTGGAGATGGGGTCAGGGGCATATGGTGCTTCATGTTAAGAGGTACTCGATGTCTTGCAACTCAAGTACCAAAAAGCAGTAATACTCGAGTTTAAGAAATGCGAGTATCATTGAATATGCATTCATTGAGACAGTTGACGACACCAAGTTGGTGTGTGTAATAAATGAAAAACTCGAGTTCAGTAGACAACATTAAAAGAATTGGATTCATGATATGACAATAACAAAGTTTATGTTGAAACTCTTTAACTTTGTAGTAGGTGTTTTAAGGAGTTAGGACTGGGCAGATTCATAATTTTAAGCATTTATTTTTGTTCAATTGACATGATAACACTTGACTTCCTGACACATTTACTTAAGCTTTGAACTTATTCTAACATTAACGCTCTTCACATTACTTTTAATAGGCACAAAAACAGGAAGAACTGCCAGAGCAAGTACTGTGCTGTTTAAGAATGAACAAGATTGATTTTGTTGATAATGGTCAAATACCAACACTTGTGACCTCAGATGAAGATTGATACGGATGGTTAGATGCAGGGTAGCATATAAAAGATACGGACACTTGACAGCATTATGTACACATTGAATCTCTGCATTTCTGCCATATGTAGAAGTAAAGAAAAATCCAAAATAATAAAAATATGAAGTGTTCTTTTTTTTTGAATAAATAATCATGTCTACATCAATATGCTTGTACTACTATATGTGTGTCATATATGGTGAAGGTATGACCTGGGCCTTAATTTGTATTGATACAAAGCGATCAACAGCAACATCAATATGCTTGTACTACTATAAGTTCATGTAGTAATATAGCCAATGCATCAAATTATGATTACTAAAGACTAGCTATCATTCGAAAACAATGAGATACGATTAATTTCTATTTCTAGAGTTTCTTTGTTTCCTTTAATGTTTCAAATACATAAAAGATGAGAAGTTTATAATAAGCATATCATAAATGGAAGGAATGCTGCACTTCGTCTAGTATGTCTATTTTGGCCCTTGAATACTTATCAAAGAAATGTCTATTTTGGTCCTTGTGTTCAGTTGAGCTGGTATTCTGTTTTGAAACCCTAAGCCTTTTATTATATAGATAAGTGCACCTTAGGAAACATGCTCACCATACGGAAGACAGCCATAGGTTTTGCCTGTAAAATTTTCTGAAATGTTTTATAAATGACCACAATATTTATTATTCTCCTTAATAGTTTGCTTGAAAAGTAATTGAACAGATTATGGCAAACATTAGCAGACTATTTTTCCATGGTAAAATATGTCTTCAGCAAGTGTTTTGATTGTGTGTATGACTCCACTGCAAAATAGATTTTGTTAGGACAGAAACCAGCTCGAGCATGTTGACATATCTGCAGATGAAATTAGAACCTTAAAGCATTTAGGAAACTGCACCATCACAAATGCAACCTAGTGGTCCCAGCAGTGCATATGGTGGAAATTATCAACCTCCCTCAAGGTTGCCTTATGGAGCATGTGGAACTCCTGCTCCATATCAGCCCCCAAATATATTCCTTCCATCACGGACACCTTCCCAGGTATTTTTGGTTCTATGGTTCATCTAGTACTATTGGTTTTTATTTGGTGTTTAGTATATAAAATTTCTCAGCAATGCTATAGACCTGCTAAATTATGCGTATTTGTACTTGTCCTGTTCTAATGCAGGGGGCACAAATTAGAAAGCACATTGATGGCACTCTAGGAAGTGGAAACCTATGGGAGGCTGTAAAACTTCCTACTGGGGAGGACTGGAATGAGTGGCTTGCTGTCATCAATCTTGCTCTCTTTCTTAATTTTTATTTTTTGTTTTTTTAGTTTTCAGTGTTCTATTCATTGCAGCTCCATTTGACATGTTATCATGTTTGGAGAGCCTCCATTGTATACACGTAAGTTATGACATTTTTGGATCATACTTGCAATAAAGACCAGTGATTTTTTGGTTCTTGGATTAATGTATATTTTCAGTTACTGTTAGTATTACATTGCCAAATGTTTAACTTTCGGGAGTCATGTGAAACGTATTTGATCTATTCATGACACCGAATCCCAATCCTTAAAAGTGTGATTATAACTAAACCAGAATTTTCAATACCCCAAATTTATCTTCTTCTTTCTTCTTTTATTAATTCCACGTACCATTTTTTGCAATTAGCACCATTGATACAAAACTTAACTTAATGGGAGTGCATTTCAATGGTGATTAAACTGAAGATTGATGAACTCAAATGCTGTTCTGTTTTGGTTAAATTTTGGATTTGAGTTTTTCTTTTTGCCCCTCGTCAATGGACACTAATTGAAGGCTGAAGAATGCAACTACAATGCAGAGAATTCCTATGTGGCTTTGGTGATTATTGGTGGTTTCTCAAATCAATAGTGGGTTCTGAATGTAGAAAGAAAAGTCTAATAATTTTGGGTTCTGAATGTAGTTCATTGATTCACCTCTTTTAAAATATTGGCTTATATACTTCATGTAGTGCATGAATTAAATGGTTTGGTTGATGTCCTTTTTTTTACCTCTTTTAAAATATTGGCTTATAAATTGAAGGAAGATAAGGATGGCCCAAATCAACATTCTTGTAGCCCTGATTCATGTAAGGTCTGTGAGGACCTCATGTAAGAGATTCATGTAGACCACGGACACATACATCCCTACCCAAAACCAGAAAATCACAACAAATCGATATAAAGCATTGAAATGATAGTGGAATTGATAGCAGGACCAACTGCTACCAATGCCCCCATCAAAATCTGAATTTTTTTTTTTTTTTTTTTGATTACTACAACGCACTGGGAGACAGTGAACAACCCTTCAAAATATGGTAGGCTGTAACCACAACCTGCATATCATGCTTCTGCCTTTTGAGATTTACCTTTAGAGTAACCATGCAATAGTGCTAGAGACAACAAATTTTCACCATCTTTTTGAAAGAGTAGTGTTCCGAGTAAAATACGTGAACAAATACACTTTTATATTTAATTGCAACATTTTACAAGCACTAGCACTACTATTGCACCAGTGCACACACGGCAGAAATGGTACTATTACATTCACACACACTGTCCTTAAATACACTAGCACTATTACATTCACACACACTACCCTTAAATACACTATTATTTACACTTTAAAGTGCTCACAATTTCACCCGAGAGAGTACTTAAAACAGAGAAAGAGAGAGTCAGAGAATAACTATTACTAATATAATATAAACCCACATAATACACCATAAAAACACAAGAGTAAGTTTGAGTTCAACTCCACATAATCAACCAGTACATCATTCAAATGCCCACTGATTCTCCCTACGAACCTCTTCCTCTTCCTCCGGGGTGAAGTCAATCTTGATGTTAAGGTCTTGCGGATCTCCTCTGGTGTCTTACCCTTGATCATGTCTGCTGCAGTCTGGAACTACTGGTACCAAATGTGCTTCTTCATCCAAAAAATAATAATAAATAAATAAAAATAACATCTTTTGACTAGTTATTGCAGAAATCCCTGCTCAACATGTTCTACTGAGAGAGAACAATTGTTCAGAGTACAAATAACTGAGGTTAAACGATACAACCAATGTCATTGTTATGGAAAACCCAGAGAAAAAAAAAAAAAAAAATATATATATATATATATATATATATATATATATAACTAGGAGAATTACTTCAATCTTGCACAGCATGAGAACGTACCAAAAGAACCTGGAACATATATATAATCTGCCTCTACCTTTTTCATTCCATCAACTTGGATCAACTCACTCTTCCTTACCGGTGCCTTTAATCACTCTCCTTGAACATGACCAAACCAAATGTTGTATGTCAATTGCACCATACACTTACGAGGATAGGATGTCTGTTGATTGATCATCTAGACCCATATTAGCCACCATTACCCAATCCTCAAAACAACCAATTATTCACAAAACCAACACTGACTCTAGGATATAAAAAAAAAAGCTACTAATGATACTGATTATCTACTAAGACCTAAAAGAAAATGCAATTATCCAATAAATATTCAATTGACTCTAAAATTAAATAAGACCAAATTTTAAATAAAATTTCTTTGCACTTCCCACACCATCCCTTAATCTAATCCTCAATTAACACCAACTCTACATTCGCACAAATGCAATCATTGTCCATTCTATTTTTGTTCATGTTGTCATTCATCAATATTGGAATCCATATGCCACAAAAATTGTAACTGCAATATTCCCGTGTTGCTCTACCCATCCCCCTTACACCCTTTTGTCCCACTCATCTCTTTAGCACTTGTACTAAATTGCAGTTATTGATAAAATGGCATATAATATGCATAAAAAGATCCATCACTTTACTCAATTATTTTCCATTTTAATTGTTGCCAACTTACAACTTGTTATAAGGCTCAAAAGAAAGCAAAACCTTTTAGACAGATCTATAAAAATATAATTGGTATATACCTCACAAAATTAAACTAATCTCACTACAGTACCCAAAAGCATCAAATTCACTGAACATTAAATGTAATGCCTACCTATACAAATGTTAGATTATGAGAATAAAGACAACAATTCCAGCAACCACCACAAACATCAATGCATTGGCAGATTATATATTAATGCTACTTACTCTTAGTATGGGGAGATTATATATCAATACTTAATGCAGTCATGCAAATTCTCTACGCAGGTCCACTAAAGGCTTAGGCTGTGTTTGTTTCAGCTGTAAAGAAAATTGGGAAAACAGTGTACACCATGCTTGCTATTGAGGATGGTCTAAAGATTCAATCAAACGATAAATTATTTGCAATGCACGAAAAGGTAGAAAAGGCAGAAAACCATTTCGAATGCAATGCAAGAAAATGCAGAAAAACGGAAATAAAATGAAATGCGAGGGAGAAGAAGAAACAAACTTGTTTCAACTTTCACTCAAGAATGGTTACCTATGTACTCTGCCCACATAGCTGTTGTGATTTCATCTCGAAACCGGGATATGGCTTCTTGTGCCTGAGGACTAAAGGCTTCCTCGTTCCCACCACCTCCAACTCTTGCACCACCCGAGGTACTTGCATCGCCAAGTTCCAGATCTTGTCCTTCCCATGCGTGAAACATTTTATCGGCGTGGCTATACATGCGGATAAAGTTGTGCAACGCACAACAAGCGGTGACGATCAATTGTTGTCTAGACTATGAATAGGACCACATGTCATTAAGAATCGGGAACCTCACCTTCAGCACTCCAAAACACCGCTCAATGACCATGCGGAGCGAGGAATGTCTGTAGTTAAAGAGCTCCTGTGGAGTTCTAGGTTGTCTGGCAGAACCTCTGAACTCTTGTGTGTGATATCTGGCCGACTTATGCGATGGGAGGAATGTAGAACCAATGGCATACCCCAAATCGACAAGATAGTATGAGCCTGCAACAACACAGAAAAGAGACTTAACACGAATAGCGACTTAACACGAATAGTGTAACTGACACTATAACAACATGAATAATTGCAATAAACAGGGTAGATATGGTGTTCACCTCTGGGCGGCCAAGGGAATTGAAATCCCGGATTGGCAATGGCCTCCTGCATGACCTGCAAATCATGCACACTACCCTCCCAGCCAACATGCACATACGTGAACCTCTTGTCAAAATTGCACGCACACGTCACATTCTGGGAAATGTCACAGCATCTATCCCGGTAGGTGGTACTTTTGTAGCCCGATGCATAAGCACTAATGTGTGTACCATCAATAGCTCCTACGCATTTCTGTTGACATACATATCAATTGACTAGTCGTAAGGTAAGAAGAGTATAACTTAATAATTGAAATGAACAATTTCCATTGACTTATGCTAAAAAAAATTATAAAAAGAGAAAGAAAAGAAAAACAACTATCATTAACTTAAATGGTAGACATGGAAGCTAGAAACATGAGGCCCTGTGAACCAAAAGAGTTGTGGACTTGCCATTAGGAAAATTTTCGTACTCCATAAATTTGTTTTTCAAGGAGTGGCCACAAAGTTTTTGTTTATATTTCCTTGCAACTGCAAGAAGTATTGGACCCCAAAAATTTTTTTTTTGAAGGCATGAGTATAAGAGTATTCACAGCAGTGTAGCTATAATGCTATATTGCTAAAATTTAGCTCCAAAAACACAAAAAACGCGCTGCAGCAGTGGAGGCAAAACTTAAAATTTTAGATGATTTGCTACAGTACACATCTATATTTAGATGTGCACTGTAGCGCACACGTAAAAAAAAAAATTAAAAAAAAAAAATTATTATCGTCTCTCTCTTCTCACATTAATAAAACATTTCCTTCTCTCTCTCTCTCTCTCTTTCCGGCTTCTCCTTCCTTCTTTCTTCCTCAAAAAAAAATTTTTCCCTCTAGTATGCTCAGGCCAAAATCCAGTCGGTGGAGCTTGAAGAGCTCATCGCCGATCTCTGTCTGAAGCTGCATCGCCCAATATTTTCCTCTCTCTCTCTCTCAGTCACTCTCACCTCTCTCTCTCAACGTCACCGGCCCAAGCCTCCACCGGCCTCAACGTCTCCGACCCAAGTCTCTTCTCACCCCTCTCTCTCGCCGATCTGTGATTGAGTTTTTATTTTTTATTTTTATGTATTTTCATATGGGTTTGGTGGTTGATTTTGGCTATGGTAGTGGTGGTGGATGATTTTGTCAGTGGGTTTGTGGATTTTGGTTGTGGTGGTGGAGGATGATTTTGGCTTTGACAGTGGATTTTCGGCTTTGGCAGTAGCTTGATCCTTGGTTTTGTTTTTTTTTTTTCTATGTTGTGCTGTGGTTGCCAAAGTAGAGGGTGGTTGTGGCCGGTGGTGGTGGTGGTGGTGGGTGTGGCTTTGGCTGTGACTGATGGTAAAGTGGATGTTTTTTTTTTGATAGTAGGATATATTATTTTTATTGTAGTTGTTATATTATTTTATTGTGATGTGTATATTATTTTATTGTGTTGAAAGCTAAAATAAATTCATTGCTGTAGCATGTGTGGAGGTAAAATAGATAAAGTGACTTTTTGTGTAGCTAAATAGCTAAAATTTTGCCTCCACTGCTGCGAATGCTCTAAGGGCCTATTCAGAGAAGCAGCTTTTGGATCCAGTATATTCTGGCCCAATACATTAGTGCATCTATTCTTTGTCTTTTTGGTTAGTAGTACTTCTATTCATGTAGATTTCAGTACTTAACAAAATGATGTATATGGTCGAATGATACTCTGCATACTCTGTATTGAAGTTAAGGGAATCATGCTTCACAAGTTACATTGTCATATAAGTGTACTCAATACTTATATTGTTCATTCCCCTAGTGAAATTTTCTTGTCTTTTGCTAGGTCTTTATTAGGATTGTTAAATTTTAGGCTGTCCAAGAAGAAGTAAATGGAAAATAATTGTGAGCTTACTGATTCTAGAGTAACTGTCGAAGTTCACAATCTTTGACTTGAAACTTAAAGAGTTAAGACAAGTGATATCAAATAACTTTTAATGTAGTCCAAAGCTTTGCTATATTTATTTACAATATAAATGAGTGATTGAGAACCAATGGTCAGTTTTCATTTCAGATAAATTATATTATAGCTCTCGTCCTTATTGAGTTTTCATTTCTTTTTTAGCAGGAACTTTCTCTCAAATTGATGATGGGAAGAAAAGTTAATGCAAATGGTGGAATCCAATGTCTATTAAACTAGAAAAGAGGGAAACCTGTCCTGAATTGTTTTAAGTGCCTTTTCCTATAACCTGCCATATCATCGAAGACATCGATAATAGAGATGTATTCATACCTCAAACCATGGGTAATACTTTGTATTTCCACGAAGATGATGTGGGAGCTCAGCTGCATCCTGATCAAGCCTTATTATCAGGCACCCCAACGAGTGAATCGCCTGCAACGCCCGACGGAATCTCTGTTTAATGGTTTCTAATGAATGCTGGAACCGGTTACCAACGAGCCTCATGTCAGCATTATGGCCTAAAATGTATAAAAGTATGCCAATGGACTCATGAACAGAGACAATTCCAGTGTCCTCTTCTAAACTCATTGCACAAATGCAGGAACACGTGCTTGGACCTGCAAAACGTATTATAACAGTTCTGTGGATGTCCATCAAGTGTCTCCTGCACGTACGACTTCCCGGGCAGAGCACTAGTGCACATTGGAGTCTTCAAATAGTGTGTTTGGATGTGGTCAGCAACTATGGCAACGTATATTGTCATTATTTCGTGTTCTACGTCACTGAGTTCGTCATCTGTGTCGCGGTCAGCCATAGTGGAATGACAACTGCATGGTGATAGACATTGTCAGCAATTGATGAATTAATAATATAATCAAACTAAAAATGTCTTTTAAACAGCAAGCTACCATAAAGGAATTCAAACCATCAATTACACACATGAGATTTCACATATACAAATTCTGCAGATACATGTCAGCCTAATCTGATGAAACCTCACAGCAGCTGTCAGACTTTCTGTATAACATATCTGGATAGAACTAGGACCAACCCACCAGTTGCATTGACCATGACTCAAATAATAAGAGAAGAGTAGGTCGGCAAATCTTTTAACCACTGTTTCCATACCAGGGACCTTATAGGCATGAGTAACACCAGTCACCAAACTCTCTTCATACCATAACATATATCCACATAAACACACAAGGAAGACTCTGAAACCAAATATTACACATCTCAGAGCCAACATAGAGGTCAAGCTGAAAGACCAAATACTAATACAGATTCTAAACCCAATACTTACGGGGTCAAATTTACATTACAAAAGAAAATAAAAAATAACACAAGTAGAAATGGCTAGGTTTAGCCAGAAAATGCATTTTTTATTGATAAGAAGAATTTTCAAATAGCCTAATCACTAAAATCTACTGAGCAATAGTATTTGAACAGAAGATGCAGAAAAAGATCTCACCTTAGAATAACAAAAACTGGATACAAAATTGAAGCTGTGGTATGAAGTAGAACAACAACCTGTAATATTAAAGTAGAAGTTAACTTTTGAAGAGTCCGGCGTGCCAAATCTCAAACTTAATATGAAAAGAAAACCCAAGTACCCAAATGGCAAGAAAAATTCTGTGGCTACAATTCATGTTTATTGTAAAGAAAAACTGTTGATCTGAAATAATTAAACTTGAATAACTTACAGGTTCAGAGATATACTTCTGTTGTACTAACTTTTCCACAATAAAAGCGGCAGCTGGGAATATTGGCAGTTCAAGACTACAATAAAAGAAATATAAACAATAAAAAATAAGCTACTAAACATGCAAGTATAAAAAAAATCATAGTGATCCACAAACCATCATTATCCCACACGAGTGGAGGGGTGGAATCTAAAAATGCAAACTATTTCTGAAGGCAGTCAACAGTGCACAAACATGAGGTCACTATTTTATACAATTAAGATAAAATTAAGATCCCCATCATCGCAGCAGAGTACATGCACTTGATCAGCTATACAGATGTATATATAGGTGATACTATATGATTGCTGCCATGGTTACAATCATAAGTATATATCAGCCTTTGATTCCTGTCCTTAGATTCAAATCTCGCAACTGTTATAAGCCTAGGAGAGGTTGAGCTTGAGGAAAATCTGTTTATAATCTGTTTCATATAATAGAAGTTTTACCAACTTCAAGTTGGAGATATGAGATACAATACAACCAATTTGATGCAAAGTCAGGGCAATTCTCTATGGAGTTCCATTCTAGGCAATTGGCTACACTAGCATGTAATGTGATTTAATTAGGCTTATGATATTACACAGGATGTGATCCTATAAGCCTTAGCTGACTTATAACCCAGACCAACCATAAGCATGCTCATAATTACCAAACAAGAAGCTTATAAATTTACACACGATTATCTGGAATTGGGGATGTTAATGTTTCTATCAATCCAATCAAAGAAAAAATGACAGATGCTTAAACAGTATAACAGCAGAAATAGTTAAGAAGATTAATAAAAATGGATCATCTTGCTTTATAATTTTGTGTCATGTAAGGTCCTCTCTATAGCATCTATATAACATTCCTATAGTTCTCTCTGTTCAAGAAATTGTGCAGTGAGGCAAACTCTAAAACCGGCCAAACCTATAAGATAATTGAGCTTAACAGATTCCATTTAAGTCCTCCCCACATTCTATGCCCCAAGTAAAAATTAATATAATAGATTTTTAATTGCTACATTATAATTATTTTAACTCCATCTAAAATTGCTATGCTCCTGGGCATGAGCATAGACTCTTCTTTACCAATTGTCCAGCATGGGAAATTGTTTTTAAAAAAAAATGAGATTACTTGAACAACTAAGGGCGGATTGCAGTTCTTATTTCTCTCCTTATTTCCTATTGACTTAATGAAGGCAGAAAGCTCCTGTCATGATGAATCCTGCAATGTATTGGTGATGCGTATATAACGCGGCTACTTTTATCCACAAAAGCTTAAAAAAAGCTGCCAGCTTTGGCTACATAATAACTAATAACAGCTATCAATCCAAATCCCTTAACACAAACAGAAAAAAATTACGGTATCAACAGATGCATGACAATATAGCAAAATAACAGTGAATTGAGTTGGTTACAATTGGGATTTAAGATAAGTATTTATTGACATGGTTACAGAGTGTGATAATTGATCAATTTATTATTTACATTGGGTATCATGGGCATGATGTTAATAATTTTAACTAAAAGGATAAGACAAATGGCCCCTATGGCCTATGCCCCCTTACAATTCACCCAACTATCAAGTTTTTTTTAAATAAAAAATTTTATTCTCTAATGAGTTGACATTATCTCAGAACAATTTAAGCATTCATAATATACTCTAAAAAAAAATAAAAACCGAGATGGATTAAATCATTCAATCCAATGGCAAATTGGTGATACTATAATTGGTTTATTAACTATAATTGCATTAAAGGAAATGTAATTTCCAAGATAGTTTGCTAAATAAATTGGTTTATTAACTAATATATATTATATATAATAATTATTGAAAGCTATGCAATTTTAAGTAAAAAGATAAGTCAAATAACCACTATGGCCTCTGCCCCTAATGTTTAACTCTTTTTGTGAAAACAAGAATTTCACTTGATTCTCTAATAAGTTGACACTATCTCACAGCAAATGAAGCATATAAAATATACCCTAAAATCTAATTTCTGATTAATACTTGCATAAGTTGCTAAGATTTAAAAAGAGTAAATCATTCAAAGAAATGGGAAATTGGTGATCCAAATATATCTGTGCATTAAGGGACTTGTAAATTTAACTAAAAATAGTGGTGCGTAAGAGTAAAAGACCACTCAGCACTACTGAGGTATTTGTTGTGCTCCGCAGAGGAGGCAATGCTAGTGACCCTGTTTCAATATAGATTAAAAATATAACTCAATTAGTCCATTGTTTAATCATTGTTTTGCTTTCTAGGATAAAATTGATAAAGCAAAGAGAAAAGGAACAGAGTGCAAGTTTGTAACTTTGTGCAAAAAACGAAAATTGTGCAGAAAACAGATATTGTGCCGAAAACATAAATTGGGCAGAAATAGTGCATTAAAAGATAAGAGAGTGTTTGGTTTGTGTTTTTAAACAATCATTTTCAATTTTTAAACAACATTTCACGTATTTTCAAACATTTTTTCTCTCACACGTATTTTTATAAATACTTTTAAACAACAATTTTCAATTTTTAAATACATATACCAAACGAAGCCTAATCGCAAGTTTTTTTATACAATAATAAATCAGCAACACAGCCTGTTTGTAACGAGAGAAGGTAATAAACATAACAAACCAGCAAATAGTACGGTCATTAACATACATATTCAAATATAATAACATAATTGTCCTCAATAGCAAAGGCCGTGAAAATTGTGAACTTGTGCAGATTCTACAGTTTTTCGACTTTCACTTTCCTTATTACTGCGCATTTTCCTTAACATCTCCATAAACTCCATGATAGCATCAATCTCTCTGTCAACCGGTCGAGGTGTTGGTTTGAACAGACTGTTTCTCTTTTGGGTTGAAGCATTGCCCCATATTAAGGAAAGCTCCTCCACGTCATCTGGAGTTCAACACTGCCAAAATTTTAAAATAAAGAACTGATTAAGAATACTAGAATACGCAAATTTAAGTCTTTCTTTATGATAAATTAAAATTTCGCATTGATAAATTACAAAGACAGTTTTGCGCATCCAATTGTGCAAAACAGAATAACTAAAGAACACCCAATCCTGTTTCTGAAAAAAAAAAAAAAACACCGAATCCTTTAAAACTAAAGAACAATTGACTACTTAAATACAAGCATAAGCCAAGGAATATGCATGCATCTAAGAAACCGAAGACATATAGAACATGTGTTATTGGCATAAAAATTATAAATCAATAAAATTATTTACGCTTTATATTATTAATGACGAAATAAAATTGTTGATTTAATTATTAAAGGGCAAAATTATTTACTTTTTTCGATTCAAACAAATTTTTATTTCTATTTTTTTGTTAAAGAATAATTTGTAAACTTACTTGTAAATCTTTCCTAACCATCCCATTCCAAATTCCTGCAAAAGATCACACTAATTAGAACAACCAAATAGAGGATAAAAAAAAACAGAATATGGCTTTAAATAAAAGACTTGAAGGAGGAGATAACAATGTCATGGAAAAATACCATTTTGGCAATGGTGTCGTTTTCTACGTCTTCTTCTCATGCATTGCCAGTACATCTTCACAAATCTAAGTTCACAGTACTAGCGGAAACAAGCAAACAAGAGAATGGGCGAGATTGGAGGAGAGAGAATCTCGGCCATGGAGTGGAGCACAGAGAACAGGGCTGGCTTGGGAGTTAGAAAGGAGAAGACAAAGAAAAATTCAAGTAAATGAGTAAAGGTATAAGTAGGTAGGTGGGAAAGTGGTAAAGAGTAAATGAAGGTATACGAGGGAAAAGTCAAACTAATAAAGGCCAGAAGCTAATGTTACTGCGGTTTTCTTAATTACCCATCAAACTGATAGGTTTTTTTTAAAGTGCTGGTGACTGAGTGCCCAATCACTCGGCAATGCCACTAGGTTCACTGCTTTATTTTTTCTTTTTTTTTCTTTTTTTTTTTATGAACCAAATGCTGAAATGCTTGGCCTCACACCTAGCTTTCACATTTTTTACAAACTATGGGATTGTCTCATGTACTCCTTGTTCTCACTCACTTTCTCATCAACAATAATATTGCCGGGCTTTATCTTTAGGACATTTTTTATATGAAAATGAAAAAATTTTAATTTTCATAAACTCTTTACTAAAGTAGATAATTATTAGTGTTAGTATTAGTTGTTGAAAAAGTATGTCATTTTAACACAATAAAAATTGTACTTTTGTGTATAGTAGATTAGGAGAGGAGAAAGAAAATAATTTTTTTTTTTTTTAAATTACAATTTATAAACAGTATTATTCCAAATTTGAAACTATATGGTTCATTCATGCTAAAAGTTTTAAAATTTAAAATATCTAATGAATGAGCTTTTTGGGTACTTCGTGTGTCAAATGCCAAATGTTTAACATTTGGCACACCTATGCTAATGCTATATAGGACTATCCAGGTTGAATATACTCTAGTTTGTGAGGATTTTTTTTTTTTT
Source organism: Quercus aquifolioides (assembly GCA_019022515.1). Taxonomy (NCBI): domain Eukaryota; kingdom Viridiplantae; phylum Streptophyta; class Magnoliopsida; order Fagales; family Fagaceae; genus Quercus; species Quercus aquifolioides. The sequence goes on along the minus strand of CM032330.1, from coordinate 10,961,294 downwards.
TTTTTTTGGAGAAGTGTGAGGATATATTTGAAAGGCAAAAAAAAGTACTTTGGATTTGGAATGAGAGATAGGTATGTGAATAAATGAAAAGAAGAGTTAGGTTATGGGAGTGGATTAGAATAAATAATGAAAGTAAATGGGGGTTGGTGGGACAAAATAGTAATAAAATTAAAATGTTGTGAATAGTTAGGTTCATAAGTTCTCGAAATAAAAATATATTTATATAATTTTTGTTTTGGTGTGAAATCTCTCAACTATGATAGTATGATTTTTCTTAAATTAAAATTAGGAAAAGGGGTTAATGGATGTTTTAAAGTATTTATTTAGGGAATATTTAAAAAAAAATTTATGGACAAATTTTTTATAAAAAAATTGTTTTAATAAAACTTATTTACTATTTTTTATATTACTTATAAAAAAATGTCAAAATTTTCTTAAAATAGTTTATTGACCATTGTTCTATGAATACCATTTAACTATTTAAGACAGTCCATGAAATTATCAAGAAAAATCAAAATTATATTATATAAAACCATATTCCAAGTAGACGTGTTAGTTTCATATTATGAAATAATTCCTTTTTCTAAAAAAAAAAAAATGTTATGTCAATAATATTTTTACAAAATTTTTATAACAAATTGCATATGATAAATTATTATTAGTAGAAAAAAAATTTTAATTTTTAATTTTAATTAAAATTTAATCACAACTTACCGATTATAAGGGTCTGTTTGTTACTTTAATTTAAATAACAGTTTTCAGTATTTAAATAATATTATACATATTTTTTTACCCGCATATCTTTTCAAAAAATATTATACACATTTTTACATAATTTTTTACTTACACATTTTTTTTTAAATATAAACAACATTATTAAATACCTGTTCCTAGTAAATTATTTTAAAAAGCATAACAAAGTCGTAATGTGAAGATATTCACTGTAAAGTACTTCTGTTTCACGTGTCACATGCCTACGTACTACTACTAGGGCAATTCTTACATGCTCCGGGAGCAATGCTTCCTCCTCTCACATGAGGAATGGGCCCCATGCATGGGTCCCACCATAAGACCTACCTCTCATGTGAGAGGAGGGAGCATTGCTCCCGGAGCACCTAAATTTTTTCCCTACTACTACTAACAGCACTAGTAACAAGAAACTTTTGAATGAAAACTTTAGTACTGACTACAGTGTGAAAATGACAACTCAATAATCTTATCAACAAAACTTCATCTGTCAGACCTCCTCATTTATGAAGGTGACTACTCAATCCTATGCTTGTAGGACTGCTTTTCAAATTTTATTGTTAAATGTGAACTGCCTCAGTAGTACTTTTAGAATTTCTGCTAGAATGAATAATGATAATGCTACAAACTAAAGTAACTGGGCAGATTGCTGAGATCTTGACAATTTCCAAAAGGGGACCTCTAGCTACCATTCTGCATTGTGATGAAATTTACCTTGTCGTCCCTTTCTTTTCGTTATGTTTTGTTGAAGGAGGCTTTGACGATAAACGTACTTTGTAGTTAATTTGTATTAACTAGCTTCGCGGTCGTTCTAATGAATTCTCATTTTGGCCCAAATAAAATAATAATAATAAATTAAAGGATAAATAATTTTGGCTACTTGCCCCCTACTCTGTAGTCCGGCCCTATTATTCTAGCATTGGTACAACTTCATAGGGTTTCGAGATAAAGACAATTGACTGCATACTCTTGCAAATCTATATATATTCCATTATTTAAATATATTTTAATATTTTTAAGTGTGAAGTAAAGTTTTGACGCAGGAAATTAAAAAAATTATCAAATAATGTTGTTTAGTAAGGTATTTTGAGTAACAGTTTTTAGTGTTTAAATAATATTACACGTATTTTTACACACTTTTTTATATACACGTATTTTTAAAAAATATACACAACATTACTAGAACAACATTATCAAACGATCTCTTAATTGTTTTTTTTTTTTTCTCATAAAAACTTTCTTTAAAAGAATTATTAACCAACATCTCACATAACATCAAAATTTACTTTATTTATTTTACCATTTTATTTTACAACTCATCTAACATCTCAGCTTTTATTTTTATATACAACTCATTAAAATAATATAAACTACATTATCAAATAATATAAAAATAAAATCATGTTTCTCTCTTTTCTCTTTCATTTCTTTTTCCTCTCTTCACCTTTCTCAATTAATATGATAATATTTTTTTTACATCCAAGTGAATAATTAGTTCTATATATAAGATTCAACTGTTCACAGGTTCTAAAATATACTCGAGCGATATTTTTAAAATTTTGAATATAAAATAACAACTGGGTATTTATATCCCAATGCTAGTGTTCAATCATGTCAAAGCTTTAATTGTCATTGTACAGTCACATCCCTACAATGGTAATTAGCAAGGTCTACAGAAGCTCTTTTATCTTCTTCGTTTAGAAAATTATAATAATATTCTTGAGATCTTTTGTCTCATTATCCCATATCATCTTTTTGGTTTGCCCTTCGGATAAATTCTATTTTACACATTGTGTAAACCATGCTCCATGCCCATGCCCATGCCCTGAGTTGATCATCTTAACCGTATAAATTAAAAGGTCCAATTAATATATGTCTTAACTTCATATATTAATTAACTTCATATATTAATTATTTATTTTTGAAATGTTTTTTTTTTTTTTTGTGAAATAGAAAAAAAATTTTAAAAAAAGTTATTCACTTTCTCGTAAAAAAATTTCTATGAATTAGTAACATATGCCCTAAAACATATGATAGTAAAACTCATTAATAATTACATAATATATTCTATATGTGTTGCTTTTCAGATTGAATTAAAAGAAAAGGGAAATAGATATATAGTAAAACAATACATTAGAAGAAACTAAAATTTAAGACTATGAAAAGCAACAATCTAACAAGGTTTGGGGCTATTTGGCATTGTTGTTTAAACAACAGTTTTTAGTATTTAAACAACAATAACACTTCTAACACGTATTTCTATAACACTCAAACAAGTATTTTCACAATACTGAAAACTAAACAACAATACTTAAACACTGCTACCAAACGAGTTTTGTCCCTAATTTACTAACTATGCAGTAAAATACCAATGTTTTGAAATTATTTAGCAAAATGCTCCTTTTTTTAAGCTTAATTTTAACAAAATCGAGTTACAACTTACAAGTAGAACTCGATATTAGTAATATTAAGTTCTACGTATATTTTGCTACTTAAATTTTTATGAAAATTTAAATGAAACTCGACATTAGTAATGTTGAGCTCCACTTAAAAATATACTAATAGTTTCAAATCAGAAGCATTTTACTGCATAGTTTATAAATTAGGGACAAATACTTATTTTTCCCCCTATATATATTAGCACACGCACAAAAGCTCTAACAGATTGTGGCAGTAGACATTTACAATTACAGTTTCTAACATGCTCTAAACTAATCCCTTTGATTTTTATTTTTTTAAATCTTTTTTTTTTCCAAATGAGCTATCTTTGATATGATCTTTTAGGGCATATTTGATTGGAGGTGAATAGGGTGGATTGAGAACTTTTGAGAGAAAATGAGAATGAAAACTTTTTTGAGTGTGTTTGATTGAGTAAGGAGAAAGGAAAATAAATTGTGGGACCTAGGTGTTTTCTCCCGAACCCACCAAAAAGTTCTCCCCAAAATGGAGAGAAAACTGAAGGGAGAAAATGAGACTATTTAATGGACAAAAATGCCCATGTCTAGTTCATTTCTCTTTTTCTTTTTTTCTTTTCTTTTCTGGACGTTGCTTTTTTGTTTTTTGTTTTTTTCATTTTTTGATTTCTTGGGCTGTGAGTGGGCATGTTACCTCTTTTTTTCCTTTCTTTTCTTTCCTCAACATTGCCTTCTTTTTTCTTTTTTTGGGCTGTGGGTGTGATAGTTGTTTTTTTTTTTTTTTGGTTTAGCTAGACATGATTTTTTTTTTTTTGACATGATTTTTTTTTTTTAATAAATTGGGTGGGTTTTTTTTTTTTGGTTGTTTGTCACTTTTTGGTATTAATTGGCTATTATTTCTTAATAAGGGCGTATGAGTAAATTTATACAAACTCACTTTTTCCATCCCTCCATTTTTCCACTCCCAACCAAACAAAAAAGAGAAAAATTAAAATATTTTTTATCTTCCCACTTTTCCACCCCTCCAACTAAATGAACCTTAATATTACAATTTCTCAATTTTCTGGAGAAAGTCTTTCTTATTTCCATTTTCAGATTACAAAGAGAAACTTTCTCTTAATTCTGTGGCAGAGTAGCACTACTTTCAATCTCTTTCTTTTTCTTTCCGAGTGAGGACTCGATTAACAAATGAGCTTAATTTTTCAATAATGATGAACAAAACCATGCATTTGGATCACCGTATTGATTGCCAAAAAGATTTCACTATATTGTAATATTATTTTCCAACACCTCATCATTTTTATGTATTATGTGTAAGAGGATGTGAATGCTACACTTTATTAATTAAGGAACCTCTTTTTTTTTTCCTCTCATCTTTACCAACTCGATGCACATGCCAAACATTAGATATAAGTGAATCTACACCTGTCTTTCTACCAGTGAAACCAACTCATTAATTAAAATTTCAATATATATTATTTTTGTGTGGAATTCCTTAATTATGCTAGTGTGATCTTTCCCACTTAAAATGAAGAGAAAAATAATTAATTTATTTTTAACAATTTTTTATATTTCTTATGAGAATAGTGTCAAAATCTTTCTTAAACTAGTTTATCAAAAATTGTTCCGTAGACACCTTTTAACATTGCCCATAAAATAATCATGCAAAATTACCATTAATATAAGAAAGCAGAGTAAAATCGCATTCATGTAGTTCTTCAAAGTAAGGAAAGTATTTCTGGTTTAAAATAATGTAAAAACTGTGGTTTAAAAAGTGTTATGAAAACACGTAAAGTACTCATATTGCAAAAAATGTGTTTGATACTATATTTCTAAAAAGTCTTTTCAAAAGTAAAAAAACATAATTATATGTCTGGTACGTGTGTGTTTTTTTATTAAAAGAGTAATGTCATGTAGTCTAATCAGTAGGATCCACAGTTTTTTACTTAATTACAAAAGTGCTATTAAACAATGTTATTTGAAAATTGAAACTGGTAATAAGAGTTTTTTAAATTCAATGTTTAAACAATCTAAAATGAGAAACGTAACTCATAAACACTCCTAAAAAAAATCTCTTACCACACATGTTTTTTTTGGGGCCCACATTTTTAGTGTTTAAATACTAAAAACTGTTGTTTAAGTTACCTTACCAAATAGTTGAATGTGTCATGTTCTTTCTATGCAATTTTGCTAGTTTTGTGAAGAGCCCATAGATTTTTCATTTCTTGGAAACTAAGTCTATAAGGAAGACCATAACATTGATTTGTGGGATTCGTCTATCGTAAGACTTCCTTTGTTACTAACGTTATAATTATCAATCATATTATGGTATTTTTTGTCAAAATCTAAAAACTTGTTATAATTACCAATTTACCATTAACATTATGGTATTTTTTTTTTTTTGGTAACTCTAATTGATGGCTTTGATGAAACATGTATCTTAATTATGATATAACAAACTTGATAGTAAATTATAGCTAAGACAAAAAAAAAAATATTTATTATTGTTGTTAAATATTTGTTTTTCCTGTTTGGAAGTCATTTTGCATATTCAACCATTAAAATAGAGTTAAAATTACATATAAATTTTTTTTTATATAGCACTTTTAACTTTTTTCTACAATGCTTTCAGGAAAAAAAAAATTTAGCTTTTTTTTACTATAATACTTTCAAACAAAAGTTTTCAGTTTCAGTAAAATAAATAGTTTCCAAACGGACCTAAGTTGGCTTATTTTTATTCAATAAATATATATATATATATATATATATATTTGTAAAAGAATCAAAATAGCATCTTTCCAAGGTGTTCTTTATATTTTTATTTCATGTTTAATTGTTTATATAAATTATATCTCTTTTCTATCTCTCTATGTGGGTTAGATGGTCATTGAACAGTCATCTTCACGTCAACCTTTCTATTTTATATTTGCGAACATGATCGACGGAAGAATCCCGTTTGGATCAAAATTGATTTTTTAATTCAAAATTCTAAGTTTTCTTTCTTTACTACTGCTAATCAACTGGAGTTATCTTCCTATACAATATTTTGAAAGTTTAATCTCCAATATTTGTTACCTCGTTAAAGATTTTATTAGTTGAACTAAATTGAACTGACACATTTAATTTTTTTCTTCCAAAAAAAATCTGAATTTTTATATGCTAGCAGCATCAGTTGTAACCTACATGTAGGAAACGTTTTGACTTGTATTGTCCATGGCCTCAACTTAGGCATTCTCATCCCTTCTATAACTAGAATAAAGTTCCATTGCTTTAAAACAAACCCCACATTGAAGAACTCCATCCAGGCTCTAGCATGCCCCTCATCATGTGAGTCTTCTTGTTTTCCTCTAGCCAAATGATAAAAATGAAGAAGATAAGCTATATATGAATAGACTAAAATTTAAATGACATTGTAATTTCCATATTTTCCTATTCTTCAACTTACATAAAGAATAACTTATGTTTGAGGGTTCAAATAGAAGAAAAATATTTATTTTTATGTTTATTTTTACTTTTATGTTGTTTTTGTGTGACATTAAGCTACTCAGCTCTTCTTTAAGAGAGATATCCTTTTACCATGTTAGAAGACAAGGGAATTGTGTGGCTCATAAGTTAGCTAGAAGGGCTATTTGTAATCCTTTTCTTATTTGGATGGAAGTTGTTCCTCCAAATATTTTTGATGTTTACAACTATGATTTACGTTTGATTGATGAATAATACCCCCACAATCTAGGAGCTTTTTTCTCAAAAAAAGAATGTTGTTTTTGTTTAAGTGTTATATTCAATTAGTTCTTTCTTGAGTAAGCACCTTATAGGCTTATAGGTGTTTTTCTTGTTCCCGTGTATCTTCCATCCTTGCTACTTGATCACATCATTAGATTAGGTGGGGCCCTCTCACTCGGTGTTATACTTTTAATAATTCTAGTATCGGTAAAAAATTCCGGTCTATCACATGACTCATCTATTTGTCTAGTCTTACCACCAATAAAGCATATCTATTGTGACTGTTCTGAGAAGGGGCAATTAGCTTGCCATTGTAAGCCATTTGTTGGACCAACTTTGAATTCTCCTTGGCCTTAAGTAATTATTCCTGTTGGGAAGAAATTTGTCACAAAAACTTTATAGAACAAGAATTATTTGTTATGAATAAGAAGCCAAGCTTGTTTAGCTAGTACGACATCATTGAACTTTTCTCATCTCCTCAAATCCTATTCCCCCTTGTACTTGGGTTGGGACAATTTGTCCCATCTTAGCCAATGTTTTCCCTTTCTATCAACCCTATGTTTCCACCAAAATCACCTAATCATGGTTTTGAATTCTTGGCATCACTTGAACCACCACCTTAATTTACATTTGTCTCTCGCCTGAGAAAGAAGCCTTGTATGGTTACATTAAAGTTTATCCTAAATTCATTTTTTAATTTGTGCAAACAAACTTTCTTGGCTTTCCCTATAAAGGAGGGAAAACCTAAATCCTTCTCCTATTAGGCTATTACTAAATTAGGGGTACACCTAATGAGCCTTGCATGGCTTCCTTAGAATGGACAATGGTTGAACAATACGAAATTTCACGCTGGTGTGAAATAAATACCTAATTTCGAACAAAAAAAAAAAAAAAACCTATGATTTGATCATTTCAAATCATAGGTTAGATAATTTTAAATTATTTGGATTACCCTTTCAACATTACCCTTTTATTTGTGTTTTAAATCTTTTAATTTTTAAACTTAAAATAAAGAGTCAAAAGAGCAATTCTAGCGTCCTATGCATAGCTATGTTTAAATTGAATACCATCTCAAATTTAAAAATTATATCAAACTTCATATTGTTAAAATAATAAATTAATTGAACTTTTTTTTTTTTTTTTTGAGAATCCAAATTAATTAATTGGACTTTTAGGTTGGGTGGGTTCAGATTTAAGTGTTTAGGCTTAGTTGAGAATGAGTTTTGGATTTGAGTTTCCATTGTGACAGGGCATGTGGTATTTTGGATTGGGCTAAGGAAAATGAATAATGGGCCTAAAAAATCGGGTCGAGCTAAACAACCCGACCCGCTTCATATTTCCCCCAAAACGATCGGGTAATACCTAATCTAGAACTCTCTCACTCACCCTCAAGAGCTCCACCTGAAACCATTCGTCGCCACCGCCACCGCCACCAACGGCGGTGGCTCTCAATTTCTCTCCCTTCTATGGAGCTCGATCGCCTCTCTCTCTCTCTCTCTGTGTTTATGTATTTATGTATGTGTTGCTTATAGTTATTGCGTTTAGAAAAATGATTAACGAGGAATTGATGGAGAGAGGGATAAAATTGTAGTTATAAGGGAACTGTGTATGATTTGATGGAGAATGAAATGTTATATATGTATGCATGTATGTGTAGTTGTGTGTATATTAAATCTATGTGTGTATGTACTGTTTATGGCTATTGCAACCGGGGGATTGGATTTTGCTTCTTGATGATGATGATGATGATGATGATCAAAAGACAAGCTGAATTAATTGGATTTTTTTCTTTCATGCCATGTTTTGAGCGTTTGGGATTGGAAATTTGGAATTTTAAGAAATTGGCAGCCCTGATTTCTATTCTTTGCATCCAATATGGTATGAAAGAAACGACAAGGAATATTATTCTTGTTTTGGGTTGCTTAGATTTAGAAGAAAAAAAATTGATAGAAAGTCAACTCAATTAGAGGGTTTTATTTTATTGTGTTGGAGTTTGTAATGGAGTTTATAAGAGCATTTGGATGCTGAAATGAAAATATGGAGAAAAACATAAGATTCACATATTTGTTTTTAATATGATGGTTACTTTAATTAATAATTATCTGTGTGTGTGTTAGCATATTGGTTTCACTTTAATTAATAATTATCTGCGTGTGTTAGCATGTTGGTTTAACTTGATTTTTGTAGAAGTCCCTGTGCATGCTTTTTCCTTGATGTCAGAGTCTACTGGTGCCTAGAGCATCTGTACAATGATTATAGGAAGCTCAGGCGAAAATTCCCTGAAGGATGTATGATCATCAACATATCTCTTGAATCTGCCACGATTACTTTCTCAATGATATTTTTCAACTTCTATATGCTATTATTTTCATATGCATTTAAAATTTTCGTGAATACACTAAGCTGCCCGTGCTTTGCCTTACTTCCAATTGTATCAAGCTTCACTTTTACATATGTGGATGAGGTTATGATGAACTTCTAACAAAAGATTATTCTAGTTCCTGTGACATTGCTTTTCCACGTATCAAGAAAAGGTACTTGTTTTTAATTAAAACTGTTATTTGCCTAATGGTATTTACTTGACATGTATTTGTGAATTTGATCTCTTTCATAGGATATATAAGTGTACTATCTTGTGTGGGAGTAAAATTACGGGGAGAGAGAGAGAGACAGGGGGGGGGGGGGGAGGGGGTTAGAGATCGACTAGTTTGTCACCACATTACGATTCATACTTTGGTGTAACTTCTTGCAGGATTATTACCATGGGTCCATGGCCAAAGCCCTGCCAGGGAAAGTGATAGGGTTAGAAGACATGACTGTGACAGATACAGGTAGAATTATTTCTACACTTCTGGTTTCTGATTATCTTCTGTTTTGTGCAGTATTGAATTAAAATTAATTTTTTTTATTAAAGTTCCTTGTTTAAATGTGTTTTATCTGGTGGATCTATGTTGTGATAGACACCCATGTCTTCTAACAGAATGCTTCTTTCTTTCACTAACAGAGGAGCCTTCTCCTCATCTTTTTCTAGCCTTTCTCTTTAGACAAGTTATCATTTTCATTCATTTAACCATATTTCTAGCTTATGTCTGTTTAGGATTGGTCTAAGTGGGCAAGGTTGGGTTTGTGCTCTTCATATTATCCAATTGCATGGTTGGTTTCACATTGTACTTGAGGTGGTTCTCAGTACTTCCCATGATAGTGTCTAATGATACTGCCAGGTTTCTCTGTACTGAAAGTGTGCAGTGAGAAGTCTGATGGATCATACAACTATTGGAGTGCAAATGTGATATGGTATTCTTTGTTCCATTTCATTTAGAATTGGAATAAAATCTAATTTATATTTTATTTACAACTGTTTTACATCTCTTATTTTTTGAGAGTAGAGCAAAGTTCTGCACTGCTTTTAATTTCTTTCACAATTAGGTAACTACTACACAACATTTGTTGATTTAAAAAAAAAAAAAAAAAAAAAAAAACGAAGGTGACATGGTTTCCTATTTTTTTGTTTTGAGAAAGGGAGGTGGGTTAGCCTTTGTCTTAAACAATGCGTTGGTTATGGGCATTTGAATTCTTAAGTGAGCCTATTTGGACGGAGTTTGTCAACATGTGATGTAGAGGCTTGTGGGGTGTCATGGAAGCTGTCATGCAAGAACATATGTTAAAGGAGGCGGGCACACACCTACCTTTAAATGGTTGCTTATTGAACCTTTCACATTTTTACAATTGTGTGTCTGTTGAAGCCACTATAGTGGATAAACAGCCCTGTAGCTAGGTATTTTGAATCTGCCAGGTTTCTTTGCTCTGCTATTGTCCAGAGAAAATTATAATGGATCAAAATTTAGGTGTGAATTCAGGGGTCATCACTTTTCTTCCATTAGCATATATGACAATTGTATTGCACTTCTTTATATTTGTAAGTGAGGGATTTACCATATCATCAATCCTTAGATAGTTATATTAGTTTTTGATCTTATTCATTTTGTTATTCCTGTTTCAAAGGGAATGAGACTATGACAGATTATGATTGGGAATGTAGACGTGGATGAGAAATAGAGTGACAGATGCTAGGAGGATGGTTTGCTGAATGCTGAGTGTTCGCACTTTCTGTTAATATGGATGGATATATAAAGTTTTGGGCCATTACTTGTAGCAGCTGGGATTGCCCCATTGTTTATGTTTTTTCCATCACTTTGAGAATTGCACCAGTTTTGCTAGCATTCTTACATTGTTTGGCTTCTGCTTAAACTGTAGTCAAAATGGTGTATCGATGCTGATGAGAACTGCAAAGTCTCATGTGCACTTCATCCTGATTATTAGAAACTCTCCTCATCACAAATCCTGCTTTATTTTGAGGGATAAAGGGATTTTGCAGCATAGTATAAAAGATAGTACTAATTTCTATTTTAACAGATATTTCCGGTGCAAAAGCTGAATTCGGGTTCGATGCAATTTGCAAAGGAGAAGATTTGAGGTTTGGCTTATCTTGGGTTTGGAATTTGCGAAACATAGTCCCTCTAATTCTATGTAAAGCAAGAAAGAAAAAAAGAAACAAAATCAAGTTTAAAGAAAACAAATAGTCCCTCAAATCTTTGTTAGATCCAGTATAAATATTGGACCAATACTAACAATTGCATCTATTCATAATAGACCAGTGATGGCCCAACTGTTCCACCATAATTGTTATTTTCTTAGAAGAATGGCAAAAGAAAAAACAGTAGCCAGTAGGGCAGCTAAGAGCCTAACAAAAAACTAATTATACATTGTCCAAAATGGGCGAGTAGGTGGTGGATAACCTCGTTTTTTGGCTAAGAAGAAAGTGTTTCTTTGATGACGTGAAAGATAGAAAAAACATCTAAATTACGTACTTTTCTGCATGAACTAAGATAAAATTTGCCAATTCCTGGTAAAAGCAAGATTAAATGTAATGCACTTTCCTCCCATTAGAATCCCCTTCTTGCATAGTTCCAAGTCACCCTTCTCTTCTTAATATTTGACATCATTTTTTTCTTCTTAATCTTATTCGAACTGGTTGTTCATTTTCTTTCTCAAGGAACTTGCCACCCTCAACTTTGCTTAGTGGTGAGTATTTTGGATGAAACTGTAATCAAGTGGCCTGAACTGCCCTGCTAAGAGGCACTAGCCTCTTGGTTATGCTAGATAACATTTTTCACAACTTATTAAGGTGGTAAATTATTATTAATTTTTTTATTAAAAAAATTAATAATTTTCACATATGCTCATTACTAATACCGTTATACTGTTTCTCATTAAAAACTTGTCATCTAAATAAAAAAAATTGAATTTTTTAGACTCACCAAAGAGAGTTTATTTTATGTGTATCTTTGAAACTCCACAATCACATTGTTACTTTTTGTCTTAAACTCATAATAAGTCACCTCTATAGTTCATTTTTGTAAATTATTTACAAAGGTTAAAAGAACAATTTAATCTATTATTATTAATGTTAGCAAAAAAAAAAAAAAAATTATTTACTCTCATGGGGATACATGGATGGTAAACTCATTAATCCGAGACATGACATTAATCCATATGTCCTATCTTGAATTTAGTGTCTCGTGGGTAGGTTGCCATGACTTTTTTTTTTGGGGGGATAAGTAAGAAAGGGCGACTATAATGACCTTTTCGTGGACAATTATCTATATTATTATAGATTATACTATAGGTATTGGAGACAAAGCTATCACAATTTTTATTTAGTTATTTCTTCCATAAATTTTAAATATCTAAGTTGAATATGGTGGTGGCGTAGTGCCATTGTCGGAATCTTGAAATGCCAACAAAATACATTTCCTGGTGGAAAGCTACGTCCAACTCTAGCTCAAAAGGCTGTTTTGATCCATCCCCAACTTAAGTTCCAGCACCATAAGGGGAGCCACCTGATCACCTTCTCCATGTCCAACATGCCAGCTCCTAATGTGTACCCAATGGGACACAAAGACCATTCCATGGTGAACAAGCTGACTAATGGCTGTCAAGCTGCATTGTTTTCCAACCAAAAAAGAAAAAAGAAAAAAAAGTAAACTGCAACACTCTGTTAACTTCAGGTATGACCAAAAAATAAAAATAAAAATAAAAATAAAAATAAAAAGCATGCAATAAGTCTATCGATTTACAAATTTTTCACAATTACTAACATAGTCCGTTATAATTGGTGCATGATAGAAGTGATATCATTGATGAATCTGATTGAAATTTAAAAGTAATGGTACTCCAATTACAATAAATTATATCAGCAATTATGAAAAATGTTGTTTCCTTAACATACTACAATAACAAAAATGTCTCAGGTACATGGAAAGGAGACATAACACAAAACCAAATTTACCATATTCTAATTTTTTCAGAACACAATACCAAATTCATATTCTAATTTGTTACCCCCCTACATAATGGTTTCCTAGTAGGCAAGCTACAGTGCACAAACGTTGAATGTATATATAGAAGCAAACATACACGAGCAGATGCCCATTCCAAATTAATTAAGTACCACTCAATAGCTATTCCATCTACAAAACGTTTAAATTTCTAGGCACTAGACAAGTCAAGAATTTTATATATAAACTGCAACAATTTTATGACCTGTAGTACCAATATTCAAGCTAAGAAATACTATTGAATTACACATCTCAAAAAAGGTAATGACTTCAAACACATTCACACACACCTGCCACAGTTTTGCTTCTACTCCTTCCACGGATTCAGCTCCTTTATCTGTTCAGCCAGCTTCTCAACATGTCCATAGGTAGAATAGTAACTGCACCATTCACCAGAAAAGTTTCAATTAAAGCACTCAGATTAATGCCAGAGCAGTACACTTGAAAATAGTTATGCATATTTGATATGCGGCAGGAACTAATCTCAATACGATAGGTACCACAAGCTCTAAAATTGGTGTGGTCCTCCATTTCTAGACATGATTTCAAATGGTAGTTCAGGTTTCACAGTCACTTTTTCTTCATGTGTGGATAGTTCATAACATATAATGTCTTTAGTCTTTACACTTTTCAAGCAATCTTGAGCAGGAATCCTGCTTTTATTAATAACCGTATGAATACAAAAAGTTACATTATAAATCTTGTGACATTAAAATAGAGTAGCATTAAAGAGCATGAAATCAACTCATAGCCGGCATCCGTCAAGTGTGCCAAGATTGGGGATGCATGAGATGCTGTATTCATGTTAATTTTTTTTAGTGAAAGTTGTAACCTAAGGTTATAATTAAATTTGTAATTAAACTTTATCCAACAAAAAGAGAAATAGAGAGAATACAAATAAAAAAATAAGATTAAATAAACATCCAACAAATATAGGCTTAAGTGAGTAGAAAAAGAATTTTAAATACCTCTCTCTCTCTCTGAGCCCACTATGGTTCCTCTCTCTCTGTTTCTCTTTTTGTCCAACAAAAAGAGAAACAAAGAGAATACAAATAAAAAAATAAGATTAAATAAACATCCAACATATATAGGCTTAAGTGAGTAGAAAAAGAATTTTAAATATCTCCCTCTCTCTCTCTCTCAGCCCACTATGGTTCCTCTTGGTATCTCATAAATGGCACAAAGTTATCATTAACCTTTTTTTTTTGAATCAAAGTTATCATTAACCTTGTACTCTAGCTTTTTATTTATTTAATTAAATTATCCCAAAAATCTATTATATTGCATTTAACTCATCCATCAAATTATCTATAGTGAAACAAAGTTATAAGCTACTGTCAATTCATAAGTCACTACATCTTAAATCACTAAGTCCCATGGTTTAAAAAAAAAAATCATTATCTCCCTCATTTAATTTCTTGATTATTAATCCTATATCCTTGAAATCCAATTCAATGAAATATAAACTTTGGATAATGTTGACTTCTTTCTTAAAAGATTAAACCCATTAGACTTAGTGGATTACTAAAGAAAAATGGATTTTCCATCTTCTTTTTCTTTTTAAATTTTGGCAAACGGAATATTATTTCAATTAACTCAAAATAAACTTATAGTCAAACCGACTTATTGGATTACTAAAGAAAAATGGATTTTCCATCTTCTTTTTCTTTTTAAATTTTGACAAACAGAAAATTATTTCAATTAACTCAAAATAAACTTATAGTCAAACCTTTAAGGAAAGCCTGGCCTAGTCTTGAGACATGAATCTGTAGCCCGTGTCTTCATTTGGACTAAGTTTAGGCCTTTGGGCAACAGTGTTAGACCTTTTTCAATAATTCCTTCAACCATATGTTTTATTAAAAAGCTCTTCTTAAATCCAAATATGGGGTTAATATGAACTTTAACCATTTTCAAAAATCATTTTTTTTTTTTATTCCAATTGATTAACGTTAGCACATCCTACAAAGGTGTATTGAGATAATAATCAAATCACTACAGTGAAGTACAGTATTACCCTTTCCCTACGATTTGTTTTTCAATTGGAGGAATAACTATGCTTTTCCCCCATAAATATCAGATAATACAGTGAATTCTCTTTTTTCATTGTTTTGTGCTAACAATGCTCCAAATGAGCATTCTAATGTTGCAATATACCAAATCTATTATCATTTAGTGACAAGTTGATTGATGTTAAGGATAAAAGAGTTCTCATTTTAAAAGAATTTTGAATATTTGTTATTAGAAGACTTGAAAATTATTGCACCAACTAAGTAGCATATAATTAGGTTTTGAACTAAAACTTCCAGTTAAACACCTGATAATAATAATAAAAAAACACTTTGAATAAAAATAGCTACTTTGAAATAATAATCAGTGAAATTACTTAGATATTGAGACTTGTTTAGAGCTTAGAAACTCTAAAGTTTAAGCATCTCTCGCATAAATAGTCAGAATTTTTTTTTTTAATAATAAAAATGAAGAAGAAAAGCTATATATGAATAGACTAAAATTTAAATGTTGACATTGTAATTTCCATATTTTCCTATTCTTCAACTTAAATAAAGAATAACTTATGTTTGAGGGTTCAAATAGAACAAAAATATTTATTTTTATGTTTATTTTTACTTTTATGTTGTTTTATTTGACATTAAGCTACTTAGCTCTTCTTTAAGAGAGATAACCTTTTACCACGTTAGAAGACAAGGGAATTGTGTTTCTCATAGGTTAGCTAGAAGGACTATCTGTAATCATTTTTTTATTCAGTTATTTCTTCCATAAATTTTAAATATGTAAGTTGACGATGGTGGTGGTGCAGTGCCGTTGTTGGAATTTTGAAATGCCAACAAAATACATTTCCTGATGGAAAGCTACGTCCAACTCTAGCTCAGAAGGCTGTTTTGATCCGTCCCCAACATAAGTTCCAGCACCATTAGGGGAGCCACCTGATCACCTTCTCCATGTTCAACATGCCTGCTCTAAATGTGTACCCAATGGGGCACAAAGATCATTCCATGGTGAACAAGCTGACTAATGGCTGTCAAGCTGCATTGTTTTCCAACCCCAAAAAAAAAAGAAAGAGTAAACTTCAACACTCTGTTAACTTCAGGTATGACAAAAAAAAAAAAAAATAGCATGCAATAAGTCTATTGATCTACAAATTTTTCACAACTACTAACATAATCCGTTATAATTGGTGCATGATAGAAGTGATATTGATGGATCCAAATGAAACTTAAAAGTAATGTATGTTACTCCAATTACAATGAATTATATCAAAAATTATGAAAAATGTTGTTTCCTTAACATAACACAATACCAAAAATGTTACTCATTGGTGGTGCGCTGAGCTTCTCAAGAACTTCATCAGAAAATGTCTCGGGTACATGGAAAGGAGCCTGACATAACACAAAACCAAAGTTACCATATTCTAAGTTTTTCAGAACACAATACCAAGTTCATAGTCTAATTTGTTACCCTTCCTACATAATGGTTTCCTAGTAGGCAAGCTACAGTGCACAAACGTTGAATGTATATATAGAAGCAAACATACACGAGCAGATGCCTATGCCAAATTAATTAAGTACCACTCAATAGCTATTCCATCTACAAAACGTTTAAATTTCTAGGCACTAGACAAGTCAAGAATTTTATATATAAACTGCAACAATTTTATGACCTGTAGTACCAATATTCAAGCTAAGAAATACTATTGAATTACACATCTCAAAAAAGGTAATGACTTCAAACACATTCACACACACCTGCCACAGTTTTGCTTCTACTCCTTCCATGGATTCAGCTCCTTTATCTGTTTAGCCAGTTCTCAACATGTCCATAGGTAGAATAGTAACTGCACCATTCACCAGAAAAGTTTCAATTAAAGCACTCAGATTAATGCCAGAGCAGTACACTTGAAAATAGTTATGCATATTTGATATGCGGCAAGAACTAATCTCAATACGATGGGGACCACAAGCTCTAAAAATGGTGTGGTCCTCCATTTCTAGACATGATTTCAAATGGTAGTTCAGGTTTCACAATCACTTTTTCTTCATGTGTGGATAGTTCATAACATATAATGTCTTTAGTCTTTACACTTTTCAAGCAATCTTGAGCAGGAATCCTGCTTTTATTAATAACCGTATGAATACAAAAAGTTACATTATAAATCTTGTGACATTAAAATAGAGCAGCATTAAAGAGCATGAACTCAACTCATAGCCGGCATCCGTCAAGTGTGCCAAGATTGGGGATGCATGAGATGTTGTATTCATGTTAATTTCTTTTAGTGAAAGTTGTAACTTGAGGCTACAATTAAATTTGTATTTAAACTTTGTCCAACAATAAGAGAAATAGAGAGAATACAAATAAAAAAGTAAGATTAAATAAACATACAACATATATAGGCTTAAGTGAGTAGAAAAAGAATTTTAAGTCCCATGGTTTTAAAAAAAAAAATCTATCATTAAGTCCCTCGTTTAATTTCTTGATTATTCCTATATCCTTGAAATCCAATTCAATGAAATATAAACTTTGGATAATGTTGACTTCTTTCTCAATAGATTAAACACATTGGCTTAGTGGATTACTAAAGAAAAATGGATTTTCCATCTTCTTTTTCTTTTTAAATTTTGGCAAACAGAAAATTATTACAATTAATTCAAAATAAACTTATTGTCAAACTTTTAAGGGAAGCCTGGCCTAGTCTTGAGACATGAATTTGTAGCCCATGTCTTCATTTGGGCTAAGTTTAGGCCTTTGGGCAACAATATTAGGCATTTTTCAATAATTCCACCAACCATACATTTTATTAAAAAGCTCTTCTTAAATCTAAATATGGGGTTAATATGAGCCTTAACCATTTTTAGAAATCAATTTTTTTGTTTTGTTTTGGTAGTGAGGATGGAGAATGCTTATAAGAAGTGAAAGTGCATGGGGGTATTCAAATTGGGTCTGGCTCCCCTCTATTTAAAAGTCTCTCATTCATTCTCTCCTATTTTAATACTAATTAAAATAAACGACAAGTGGCAAATACACAATCCGAGGGTGAAAACAAATCCACATCATGCATGTAACTTATCTTTCTCATAGAATTTGGGACATAACATGCAATAGAATGTAAAATAAAATAAAAAAATGTAGATTATTACGTTCAAAAAGACAAGTTTTGTTGTTTTCTTTATGCAAATGCTTAGTATCAAGCGGTTTTTGGTCCCAACACTCTTAAAATCCATTACAGTTAGTTGTGACAGTGGCTGAAATAGTCCCTAGATAGCCCCATCCCAAAGTTCTATATATTGGCTACTACCCCAACCCAATTTCCTTCACTCAACTTCCTCTCATTTCCTCTCTCTCACTTGTCTTTGCTGTCAAAGCTTCAATTTTTATTGCAATCATCTTGTCTCTCATGACTCTTCACTCCATTTCATTTCTAACTAAAAGGCTCACTTCTGCTAAAACAACACACACAAGCAATGTTACAATTTTACAATTTTCTTTTAATATGTTGTTACAAAGAAAGTCAGCACTTAATGGTTCACTTATTCTTACTTTATTTGTAGGAAGATGGATCACAAACAGATTTTGAAAAAAGTTTGTTGTATCCTTGTGTCGATACTCCTATCTTTTGAACGTCCTAAAAATTTGTGTACGTCAGTATTACATTCATGCATTGTTTTTTTTTTTTTTTTTTACCATTCACAAGTTAAATGAGCTTAAGTTTAGATGCAAGTATGAGTTTTGTAATCAGTCGTGTGATAGGTATGTCTATGAGTCAAAACCATAAACTAGGCATCCTAAAAGTAACCTTAAACATAGTCACACATTATCACTCTGCATTAATCACTCCTAGGGGTCTTTGTACATTATTGCATATTTTCATGCATTAATTTTGAATGTTTTTTTTTTTTTCATTTTGCATAATGTGTTCTTTTTTTTTTTTTTTTTGGTCAAAACTATGAAAAAAAAATGAAGAATCATGAAAATCCAATAACATCACATTTACCATAATGTGTTCTTTTTTTTACCCTTGGTTTTAGTTGCCATTTGGTCATAATTTTTTTTTCTCATTTGCACTTAGCTAGGCATCCTAGGTCATTATTATTGCTAACTTCACATTGAATTATATACCCCATTAATTGTACAACATACAATCAATTGGGCCTATGGGCTCTGCACTGAGTGATAGGCAAGATAAGGTATGTGTTTTATGCATGCGCCTATGTGCATATGCATGCCAATTGTATTGGATCTCTCCACTTTCAACCTATTTAGTTTTCCACAGAGAAAGTAACAAAGGAAAGCACATTCAAAGAACAACCAATTGCTATATACCACATGCTCTCCTCTGCAACAACATGAAACCTCACATGCTCCTCTGACATTAGTTTTTATTTCGAAATTTTACTAATGAGGCAAGCAATGCTAAAAATTTCATACTAATTCACACAAACTGCTCAGATTTATCAGTAAATTAGTTTCATCAAACTCTTTATATTTACATTTGAATCTAATATAGTAGAATATTAAAACCCTGGCTACTTGTTGTATAATGCATTTCTTACCATGTTGTCAGCAATTTGGGCAAAACTTATAGGCCCAGACCTTGCTACCTCCGTCTGTTTACCACGACTCACCTTGTTTGTGTTACATAATGTCTACGAACACATTCCGCCAACAAAAGAAAACAAAAAAAATCAGTTAAATAAACTCTACTCGGTAAATTCAATACCCCATCATATGTATATTACCACTAAAAGATAATAAAGCAAGAAAATAGCGATACCTGCATTTTATCAAAAAACCAATAGTCAACTAGCATCTCGTACTGCTGCTTGTCAACCCAATCTGGTTTTTTTTTAATGACATCTTCTTTCGTCATTTTATCTTTGTAGCATTGCTTTTTCAACTTGTTCCTTCGGTTCCTCCTCAATTCCCCTAGTTAGTGCATTGCCCAGATCATTTAATCAGCTTATCGGATAATAGCTGGGTCAATGATCCACCGTTTCTGAAATGCAAAAATTGAGTTAGCATAGTGCAATAGTCTACCCTACTGAAAATGCCATTTAGCACGCATACGGCTGTACATAACAGTTAAAAGTAGCTTAATTTGATACTACCTCAATCTGTATCCAACAATCTACTTTGTGGTGAGTCGGGACACTCGTCTAAGCAGCTGGCACAAGTGGGCACAAGTAACAATCGAGGCAAAAAGTGTCCAACCACCTTTTGAATGTTTGTCTGCTCTCCCCAATCGGTTGACCGCGTCCATTTAACCCACATTCAATTTTCATGTTCTCTGGAAAACTCCATATTCACTGCACCAGCGATTTCCCACGCTTTTTACGCCCATTATTGGATACTGGGGTTTCTTGAACTAAATCTTCTGCATATAGTAAACCACCATTAGGAATGAAATTTCAAAGTTCACAATTAAAGAAAAGTTACTGTATATAGCTCAAGTGCTCAACTAACATGAGTATGCTGTTGGTAAATGTGGACATTTTGATACTTGCTTTTTAAATAATCTTTTTTTTTTTCCATTCATTTTGTTAATTTACTTATTACTTAGGACAATAAGTGAATTAACTCGTTCATATTTTCATAAATTTAAAAGAAGCAATGGGCAGCCTATTGTTGTTATCTCAAGAACATAATAAAAAGCATGTTTAAAAGATTTATTTTCTACAGTTTGTAAAATCAGTCTAATAAGATAAAGGGAGAATAGTATCTCTTTTCCTTTCTTTTTTTTTTTTTCTTTTTTTGAGAATGAGGGAGAATAGATTCTCTATAGATAGTTAAGAAAAATCCGAGAAATTACTCATCTATAAAATATTCAATTACGATATAGTTTTTGACATAAACGAACAATGGTAATAATTAATATTAATATTGAAGGAAATTTGTACACTAAAAATTCAAAATGTCCCTAGACACACATAAGTTATTTTTATATTTATTTTTTTTTCACATTATTTCTAAATTAGCCTAACACTTCACACATAGACATCTTGTTGAGTTCTTCTATGGCTACAACACCTCAAATCAATGTTATGAAAATACGGTAAGACTTTGTTGTACCGTAGAAAATGCATTACATGCTATCCTTAGCCCAAATATGTTGATAATTTCCCACAGATGAAACTCTATTAAAGTTTCAAGTGGCTCACAAAAATTTTGAATTTGAAGCCTACTTTCATTACATACAATTGTTAAGTTAAATTACAAATTACATCATCTAACTTTGTCATAAATTCAATTTTTAAGTCAATACGATAACTTTTACTTTTATTCAATGTAATTTTTATGTTAAGTTTGTCACAATCACATGGTATCATTAGTTGTCCTTAAAAAGACATTATTTTGAAAATGCAAAAATACCAAAATTACATCATTTTGGGACACTTAACGGTTAATCTTGTAATGAGAAGTGGACGAAATGACCACACTTAAAACAAAAGGAAGTTATAAGGCTGAAAATTGAAATAAACAAACTAAAAGTTATATGAATGACTTGAATTTTGGGTAAAATTAAACGATGCAATTTATAATTTAACCAGATTTGTACTGCTAATTCATTATTAAAAATAAGGGGCTTTTATATTTGGTATGCATGTATAGCACCCCAATTATTTTCTCTTGAAAATATTTATACATATTATTACATAATTGCCCAACCCCTCCCCTCGGGGCTTGAACCAAAACCCTTAATCCAATCCACCAAACTCACCTAGGGTTACCACCTCAACTATTGAAGTTTTGATTTTAAATATTTAACCTTTTATTTTTGTTTTGTGATAAATCAAATATTTTGTGATACCTCACTAAGGACACACATGCAGGGATTGTCATGTCTTCTAGATACTTTATTTCTCATGAAACTCATAACATGGACCTTGTTAGCTTATAATATAAAAAGGGTGGACCCTTATGCAAGCATCTTCTAGGATAACTTCATAGCAAAGAGAAAGTAATCACCCAATAAACTATTTTATAAAGTAATCACCCAATAAACTATTATAGACTAAGAAGTATTTTAATGACTTTCTGTGATTGTAATTTGTTACTTCCTCAAAAACATTGAGATGCTAGCTAATGGATTAATTTCTTTTAAGATTGCAGCTTTACAGAGAAGTTTTTTGTGGATTTGATTTATATCACACCACAAGAAAAATATGCATCTAGTATTTATTCTCAAACATTACATTTCAAGACATGTAAACTACTTGGGGGTTGTCTCTCATCATCATTGTTTGCATCCGCTCTTGCCTACTTAGCCGGAAGGGCGGCCTCCAGCTCCTCTTGCACGCACTCTCATGAACGTGACGATCCTTCGTCAACTTCAACAACCATCAATCGACGATACCTTCTCATTCCTGCGGCCAACAACAGGTAAATTATGCATCTAGTAATAAATATCAAACGTTACATTTCAAGACATGTAAACTACTTGGGGGTTGTGTCCCATCATCACTTGCATCCGCTCTTGCCTGCTCAGCAGTACGGGTGACCTCCAGCTCCTCCTCCCCCCTCTGTCGTGAACGTGATGATCTTTCGCCAACTTGAACAAGTGGCAATTGACGTTTCCTTCCCATTCTTGCGTCTAACAAATTTACAACACAAAGAAAATGTGTATTATAGACAACAATCAATTGCATACAATGTAAGTGAAAAAGACAAAATAAAATAACTCATTTTAATATCTAACAATATATACAAGCATATATCCAAGTTTAAGAGCTTCTCTTTGCCAAACACTACAACAATGACAAAATGAAACCCTAACACCACACGAACATATATCCAAGTTCATAGGAAATGAATTTCAAATCCAATAGTGAATAGGGGAAGGAATTGGATGCATAATAAGTAAAAATTAAAGGAATTAACAAAATTAAGAGGAATTAATAAATTCATCAAATATTACACAGAGGCATTCCAACAAATTCATGTAATAACTGTAACATAATTACACATAATACACCACTAAACTATTACACTACTCATCCTCGGTGTACTCGTCCTTGTTGTCATCTTTATTGTTGGACTCATCGTCAATAAACTCACAATCGTCTAAGTTGTCCATTCATGAAGATCTCTTTCAACAATGATAGAGGCATCAATTGTCATTCCCTGTACATCATCTCGAGCCCAACCAAGGTTGTCACTCACAACCTCATTAGTACTTATATTGTACGAAACATTCTCAGAAAAACTATATGTGTCATCCTCGTCACGTTGGGGACCAATACCGGCATCAAACACATCCCTAGCTTTAGTTTTGACAACAACATACATATGTGTTTGAACATTAGGTAAAGAACTTGGATTCAAACCTTTCGCTTGAACTTATAAATTTAGTTACGTTGATAAGGTATTCTTCTCTTTAGAATTAATTAGGTTTTCATTCATGTCTACAAATAATAAATTAAGAAATCCTTGTTAGGGAAGGAAGTGATAATAAATTGAGATAGTCTCTTGTGACCATATCTCTAGCTTCCTTGTGTAAACCTAAAAATTATCCCATAAAAGGAAAAAAAATTATTACCTAAAATGATCTCATCTAGTGAGTTCCAGTTAGCTTAACTAGCAAAATCTCTTATTATTAAACCTTACCTACACCAAAAACCAATTAGTATAAAGAACAATCATCATGGAGTATACATTATAGGTTAAATTCAGGGGCGGCTCTACAGCCAGCCCAGGGGGTTCAAATGAACCCCCTGGCTTTGCCCCAAAAAAATATATATATTTAAAAATTTTAATTTTTTTTTCTTTTTTTGGCCCTTAAAATAAAATTTTGAACACCCTAACCCTAAATTTTGTTTAAACCCAATTGAAAAAAACTTGAAATATGATCATATTAGTGCTATTTTCACAATATTTTTACAATAAAGATTAAGTGACAAGTTGTAATATATTAACTCTTTATCTAAACCCATAATTAACATCATTTTTTTACATACCTTTAACAATTTATCATCTAGATTTTATTGCATAAATGTTTTGTACTCTTAAAATTGCTCATTTATTAAAAAATAAATAAACCTTCTCTCTGGATTCTAGCTTTCTTTACAGTTGATGGTAGAATGAAATTGTTTTTTTCCCTGCACTTCATCAACAAAAAATTACACCACTTGTACTACCAACTGATCTATATTTACATCTACAATTCTTTTCTCATTCTCTCTTTCTCCCTTCTATATTTTCTTTCTAGCTATCTAATCAAGTAGTTTGATAAGTGTTCTACAGTTTTTCGAGTCCAAAAAGTCATTTAGTGTTTGCTCCAATTTCAAGAGAATGACCACATTTGTGGTTAAAAATCCATACACTTCAAAAGAAAAATCTTATATAAGTTACTATTTACTTTCCTTAGTTTAACGTTTACTCTTAGACCTACTCTTAGGTGTGTTTCTATTCTTCTTTATCATATATTTTTATTTAATTGATATTACATATGATTATAATAAATTATTATTAATTTGACAAATATTATTGTGGGGCCAGAATAAGTCAGCAACCCCGGCCCATCCCAAACCGGGCCCAGAGGCCCATGCCGAGGACGCCTTGAAGGTCCGAGTCCGAGGACGAAAGTTTAGAGCCCAGGGCCCAAGGAGCATTACCGAGGTCAGAAAGTGGGCATACAGCATACCTTTGAGGGGAGTCTCCCCAAGCATCCAAGGAGCAAATAGCAAGAACCAATCACCGGACATTGAAGCATGGTGGAGGAGCAAGCCCCAGGTGAACTGTCACCTCCACATTAAATGCCCTCAACTAACGCTCTGGCTGCATTAATGAGGATAGGACCTCTGAATAGTGCCGTCTTAGGCGCTGCAACCCACTGGAGGTATGGGAATGCGGCTGATGGGACAGGCTCTCAAGTGGAAACCGGGTTGATCAACAAATGTAGGGCTAGGATCAACTGGGAGGGAAGTATATAATGTAAAAAGTCCCTCTTGAGAGGGGGACGGACGAAAACCCAGAGAAAAAGAAATACTGGAGCAGAGTATTTTCTCTCAACCATTGTAACCTCACTTGAAAGAAATAAGAACGACTTCAACCCCCATAAACCCATCCGAGGAGCCTTATTGTGGATTCCAACCCATATTTAGGATACCAGCATTCACGTACAACCATGCATGGCCGTTGTATTCTTTGCTAAGGCCTAGCTCTTGAGCCCATACTCTAAAAATTTATTGGAGGGTTAGCTGGGCTTGGGTCCACTCTCTCGATCCGTAGAGAGCACCCGAAACCGGTCCCTACAATTGGCGCCGTCTGTGGGGAGAGCTTGTGCGTTAGTAAGGACAACAGTCAGACATGGTAGGATCAAGCCCTCACCAAAGAACTCCCAATCGACCAGAACCAGCGAAGTCACGGCCTCGGGGTCACTATGGCGACCCCGGGGGTGGTCAGAACGACAACAGACGTTTTCGAGAAGGAAGCGTGCGTACTTTAACGGCGAGCGAAAGCCAGGGGGATGGGCACGTTCCCCAGAAGCGCGACGATGGCCAGGCCACGCGGTCGGAAGAGGCCCATAGCCATGCCTCCCAGAGAAAGGATGATAAGGTGGCCATGCAGCGCGAGATAGATGATCTGAAGAGGAAGCTACGCCGTGCGCAGCGGAGACAGTCCGAACTCAGCCCTGACCTACCCTCCGACGACGAGAGCGATGATGAATACAGGCAGAGGTCAAGAACGCCCCCCAGCGAGACTTTCTCCCACGATGAGGAACGTTACCAGAGGCGTAGGCGTGCCAACCCAACCCCTAGGGGCTTAGGAAGAGACGCCATGAGCAAGGCGCTGGATCAGCTCTCCAGGTCGCCCTTCACGCGTCGTATAGAAGAGGCAGAGCTTCCTCGGCGGTTCCAGCAGCCAACCTTCATTGCTTACAATGGCAAGACGGACCCCGTGGAGCACGTGAGCCAGTTCAACCAGAGGATGGCTGTCCACTCCAAGAATGAGGCGCTGATGTGCAAAGTCTTCCCATCCAGCTTGGGACCTGTGGCGATGAGGTGGTTCAACGGTCTAAGGACAAATTCCATAGACTCGTACAGACAGCTGACCCAGGCCTTTGGTTCCCGCTTTGTCACGAACAGCAGGCCTCCTCGGCCCATGAGCGCGTTGCTGTCCCTGTCTATGCGTGACGGGGAGACCCTCAAGGCTTATTCGAACAAGTACTGGGAGATCTACAACGAGCTGGACGGCAAGTATGACACCGTCGCCATCAGTACATTCCAGAACGGGCTACCAATGGGGCACGATCTGAGGAAGTCCCTGACCGGAACGCCCGTCACTAGCGTGCGGCAGCTGATGGATCGGATCGACACGTACAAGCGGGTGGAGGAAGATATGCTGCAAGGCAAAGGCAAGGAGAAGGTTATCCCTCAAGAGAGGAGGGATTTCAGGTCGGACAGGTACAACAACGCCCGTCCGAGGAGGGACTTCGGTGGGCAATCCGGGGCGACCAATGCCAAGACTGTCGGCGCAGTATTCCGAGAACCCGTGCACAAGGTTCTGGAAAGGATAAAGGACGAGCCATACTTCAGATGGCCGGCTAAGATGATGGGGGAGCCTGGTAGGTGCAACCAGGATCGTTACTGCCAATACCACCAGGACCACGGACACGCCACGGAGGATTGCAGGAACCTCTGGGACCACCTGGACCAACTTGTCCAGGATGGAAGGCTGAAGCACCTTCTGCACCATTCCAGCGACCAGCGGGGCCGAGCCTACCAAGAGCCTTGGAGGGACGCCGCCATGGGGCAACCCACCGGGACGATCAATATAATCCTGGCCGCGCCAAGAAGAACAGGCACACCTCCTTTGCGAGTGTTGTCTGTGGCCCAACTGCCCGCCGAGGACCCTCGGACGGGACCAAAGAGGTCCAAGAGGAATCCTCCCCCAGCCCTGAGTTTCTCGGAGGAGGACAAGATTGGGACCATCCAACCACACAAGGACGCCCTAATCGTCACCCTCAGAATAGGGGGCTATGACGTGAAAAGGGTGATGGTGGACGGTGGCAGCGCAGCCGAGGTCATGTGTCCAGACTTCTACAAGGGGCTGGGGCTAAAACAGGAAGACCTCACACCTTATAGCTCCCCCCTAATGAGCTTCGACGGGAAGCTCGTCATCCCAAAGGGCATGATCAGACTGCCCGTACAGACAGGCCCAGTGGTGGTGGAGGCGAACTTTATAGTGGTGGACACATACTCCCCCTACACAGCCATCGTAGGGAGGCCCTGGCTACACGCCTTGGATGGCGTAGCCTCCACCTTGCACCAGAAGGTAAAATTCCCGTCAAGGGACCAGGTTCTGGAGATCCGAGGTTGCCAATCCACAGCTAGGCAGTGCATGGTGGCTGCCATATCTTATCGAATTGATGCACAGTCCTCGGCCTTAGCCGAGGAAGATTCATAGCAATCAAAGACCCAGGTGGCGCCTCCGGATGCACCTGCCGAGGATGCTAAATGCGAAAACCTGGAGAAGGTGGTAATTGACGATGATCCGGAGAAGTTCTTCCAGGTCGGCACCCAGCTGCCCCCACAGGAGAAGGAGGAGTTGCTTGAGTTCCTCAAGAGGAACCTTGACGTGTTCGCATGGGACCCCTGCGATGCCCCTGGGATTGATCCATCTTTCATCTGTCACCACCTTAACGTCAACCCATCTGCGATCCCCAAGCAGCAGCCACCCCGGCGCCCGTCGAAGGAGCACGCTGATGCGATCAGGGAAGAGGTCGATAAGCTTAAGCACGCGGGGGCTATCAAGGAGATCTTTTACCCCACGTGGTTGGCCAACACTGTGGTGGTCAAGAAGAAAAATGGGAAGTGGAGGGTTTGTGTAGACTTCACAGACCTGAACAAAGCATGCCCAAAAGACCCCTTCCCAATGCCACGAATAGACCAGCTAGTAGATGCGACTGCAGGCCATCCTCAGATGAGCTTCCTGGATGCCTTTCAGAGTTATCACCAAATCCCACTAGCCTTGGAGGACCGAGAGAAGACAGCCTTTGTGACACCCATAGGGAACTACCACTACAAGATTATGCCGTTTGGTCTGAAAAACACCGGATCCACCTACCAGAGGATGATGACGAGAATGTTCGAGCCGATGTTGGGCAGGAGCATCGAAGTCTATGTTGACGATATGGTGGTGAAAAGCAAACTAGTGTCCGAGCATTTGGAGGACCTCGGGCACACATTTGGCGTCCTAAGAGAGCACAAGCTCCGCCTTAATGCCTCAAAATGCTCGTTTGGCGTGAGCTCTGGCAAGTTTCTGGGGTATATGATCACCCACCGTGGGATCGAAGTCAACCCTGACCAGATCAAGGCAATTCACAATATGAAGCCTCCGCAGAACCCCAAGGAGATCCAAAAGCTTACTAGGATGATCGCGGCCCTGAACCGATTCATTTCTAGGTCGGCCGACAGATGCAGGCCCTTTTATCTCCTAATCAACAAATGGAAGGGATTTGAGTGGTCCGAGGATTGTGCCGTAGCTTTCAAGCAACTCAAGGAGTATCTATCCCGGCCGCCTATCATGTCCAATCCTGAGCCCGACGAGGTCCTATACGCCTACCTGGCGGTGGCACCCCACGCAGTGAGCTTAGTGCTGATACGAGAAGACAATGGCATCCAAAAGCCAGTTTACTACGTTAGCAAGTCGCTGCACGAAGCAGAGATCAGATACCTACCCCTGGAGAAAGCCATACTAGCGGTGGTCCCCCATTACTTCCAAGCTCACACGGTGGTTGTCCTGACCCAATTGCCCTTGAAGGCTGTACTCCGGGCCACTAATTACATAGGCAGAATCGCGAAGTGGAACACAATTCTGGGGGCCTTTGACGTCAAGTACGTGCCCCGGACTTCCATAAAAGGCCAGGTTCTAGCAGATTTGACGGCCGAGTTCGCCGAACCAGTTGTAGAGGTGACAGCCGAGGATAAGAGCCGTGATGAGAAATCAGTTGGGGCAATCTCCATTCCACAGTCACCCTGTTGGAAAGTATATGTTAATGGCGCGGTAAACCAAAGGGGGTCCGGAGTGGGGCTGGTCCTGGTCTCCCCTGAAGATCATGTCATTGAGAAATCCCTGAGGCTCGGATTCACGGCCACAAACAATGAGGCCGAGTATGAGGCATTACTGCAAGGGATGATCATGGTGCAAAAGATGGGAGGAAGGTCAATAGAGATGTTCTCAGACTCCAGACTGGTGGTAGGACAAGTAAAGGGGGAGATGGAAGCCAGGGATTCGAGAATGCAGGAATACCTTAGCCAAGTCAAGCGCTTGCAGTTGGAGTTTCGCCCCTTCAGCTTGTCCCATATTCCTAGGAGTGGGAACAGTCATGCCGATTCACTTGCCACACTCGCAACCTCCTCAGCAGGGGCTCTGCCTCGGATCATACTTGTGGAGCACCTAGAGAGGGCAAGTGAAGTGCCAAAGGGAGTAATCCCCGTCCATCAAATTGTGATGGGTCTCAGCTGGATGGACCCTGTAGTGAGATTCCTCAAAGATGACGTCCTGCCTGAGGAGAGGTCAGAGGCAGAAAAGATACGAAGGAAAGCTCCTCGGTTTTGGTTGTCCGAGGATCACAAGCTATACAGGCGGTCCTACTCTGGGCCATACCTTCTATGCGTCCACCCCGAAATGGCAGAATCCTTGCTCGAATAGCTGTACGAAGGTATTTGTGGGAGCCATACAGGGGGGAGATCCCTGGCTCACCGAGCCGTCACTCAAGGATACTGGTGGCCGGGAATGCAGCAAGAGGCCCAGGAGTATGTCAAGAAGTGTGACCAGTGCCAAAGGTTCGCCCCCAACATCCATCAGCCAGGAGGGGTCCTCAATCCATTATCCAGTCCATGGCCATTCGCCCAATGGGGCTTGGACATTGTGGGACCTTTCCCCAAGGCACCAGGGAACAAGAAGTATCTGTTGGTGGCCACGGACTACTTCACCAAGTGGGTCGAGGCCGAACCACTAGCCAACATCAGGGATGTAGACGTGAAGAAATTCCTTTGGAGGAACATAGTTACACGATTCGGGGTCCCTCATACCCTCATCTCGGATAATGGTCTCCAGTTCGATAGCAAAGCCTTCAGAAGGTACTGTAGCGAACTTGGGATCACAAACAGGTACTCAACGCCGGCCTACCCTCAGGGGAATGGACAGGCCGAGGCGGTCAACAAGGTCATCGTCAACGGGCTTAAGAAGAGACTGGATGATGCAAAAGGGAGATGGGTAGAAGAGCTGCCCCACGTCCTCTGGACGTACCGGACTACGCCCCGACGCTCAACAGGGGAAACACCTTTTGCCATGACTTATGGTGCGGAGGCAGTGATCCCCCTGGAAACCAACTTCCCGACACTAAGGACGAGCTCCTTCACCCCAGGCAGCAATGATGAACTGCTGGGGCGGAGCCTGGACATGGTAGACGAACGAAGAGAGCAAGCAATGATCCAGCTGGCCCACTACCAGCAAAAGCTCAAGCAGGGATATGACACCAATGTAAAGCTCAGACCACTAGCACCGGGAGACCTGGTGCTGAGAAAAGTCGTAGGAGCTGCCAAGAACCCTTCTTGGGGGAAGCTCGGCCCCAACTGGGAGGGCCCCTACCGAATCACCTCAGTGGCAGGGATAGGAGCATACTATTTAGAAGATTTAGATGATAAACCTGTACCTCGTCCATGGAATGTAAATAACCTGAAAAGGTATTACTATTAATAAAGAAGTCCTTTTTAATTCAGATGTTCTGCCTGTCATTATCACACGTCTCGCGTCCCAACGCCACTTATATCTGGGTGCTAGACAGAACCTAGGTCTTGCATGGTCCAAGGACTCAAGCCTGTGGGGAAACTAGTTACTTACAGCCAATTGAAGGCAGCAACTGTACCTGGGT
The DNA here is from genome assembly GCA_019022515.1 of Quercus aquifolioides. Lineage (NCBI taxonomy): Eukaryota > Viridiplantae > Streptophyta > Magnoliopsida > Fagales > Fagaceae > Quercus > Quercus aquifolioides. The sequence goes on along the minus strand of CM032330.1, from coordinate 10,930,125 downwards.
CTTGCGTGGTCCTCGGACCCAAGCCTATGGGGAGCTAGCCACTTATCTTGAAGGCAGCAACTGTACCTGGGTCTTGCATGGTCCTCGGACCCAAGCCTATGGGGAGCTAGCCACTTATCTTGAAGGCAGCAACTGTACCTGGGTCTTGCATGGTCCAAGGACCCGAGCCTATGGGGAGCTAGCCACTTATCTTGAAGGCAGCAACTGTACCTGGGTCTTGCATGGTCCAAGGACCCAAGCCTATGGGGAGCTAGCCACTTATCTTGAAGGCAGCAACTGTACCTGGGTCTTGCATGGTCCTCGGACCCGAGCCTATGGGGAGCTAGCCACTTATCTTGAAGGCAGCAACTGTACCTAGGTCTTGCATGGTCCAAGGACTCAAGCCTATGGGGAGCTAGCCACTTATCTTGAAGGCAGCAACTGTACCTGGGTCTTGCATGGTCCTCGGACCCAAGCCTATGGGGAGCTAGCCACTTATCTTGAAGGCAGCAACTGTACCTGGGTCTTGCATGGTCCAAGGACCCAAGCCTATGAAGAGCTAGCCACTTATCTTGAAGGCAGCAACTGTACCTGGGTCTTGCATAGTCCAAGGACCCGAGCCTATGGGGAGCTAGCCACTTATCTTGAAGGCAGCAACTGTACCTAGGTCTTGCATGGTCCTCGGACCCAAGCCTATGGGGAGCTAGCCACTTATCTTGAAGGCAGCAACTGTACCTAGGTCTTGCATGGTCCTCGGACTCAAGCCTATGGGGAGCTAGCCACTTATCTTGAAGGTAGCAACTGTACCTAGGTCTTGTATGGTCCAAGGACTCAAGCCTATGGGGAGCTAACCACTTATATCTGGGTGCTAGACAGAACCTAGGTTTTGCATAGTCCAAGGACTCAAACCTATGGGGAAACTAGTTACTTACAGCCAAACTCAAGCGTCAAGCAGGACCAAGGCTCTGCATGGTCCTCGAACTCAGGCCTATGGAGAAGTCAACTACATTGAAGAAACACTAAGTGTCTACTCGAAGAAATTCTATCTGGTCCTTAGGAAACGAAAAGTGCATCAGAGCATACATATCCTCTCATTATAATGACTGATGCCACGATTGGCCGAGAAGCAATTGAAGCTAAAATCGTGCAAGTAAAGGAAAAGAAGATAATGTGCAAATAAACAAACAGCCACAACAAACAGAAAAGGAAATAAAGCTCTCATTTCATTAAGTTCAAGGGAATTACATCAAGGAAGTCACATTACAAATAAAGCAAAAAGGAAGAAAAAGACGCAAAAATGAAGTGCAACGGGCAGAAGCGCCAAGGAGCCTAGTCCTTCTATTTAGTTGCCCGCTTCAGTGGGTGGCTGGCCCGGAGCTGCCTCAGGGTCCTCTGAGCCCTGACTAAGGGGGATGGCCTGCAGAGGCACGGCAGGAATAGCTACCCCCTCGGCAGGAGTAGCTACCCCCTCGGCAGGAGAAACCTGGGCATCGAGGGAAGGCTTTGCAGCCTGCTGAGGTGCATCCTCGTTGGAGCCATCACTCAACTCGACCGCCAAGGAGGGACTACTCCCTGGGACTGGCGCATCTGTGACCCCAGCATCCGAGGCCCCCTTGCCCGGAGTGGCAGCAGTTTCCGCAGCAGCCTCCTCGGCCTCAGAGCCATCTGGGGCAGCCTCGCGGATAACAGGAGGGTAGTACACGTTTTCCTCTTTCCACAAGTCAGAAGAGGCCTCCACCCCAGCCTGTTTGAGGGCTTCACTCCAAGTTTCGGAGCAGTAGCGCCTACATACCCCAGGGACTTGGGATTTGTAGGCAGCTGCTGTCTCAATTGCCCCGGCAGTGTAGGCTGCCTCCTCGGCTTCCTGCTTGGTGGCCCAGGCTTCCTCCCTGCCCTGCTTTGCCTCAAACTTGGCCCTCTCGGCCTCCCCTTTGGCCCATTCAGCCACCCTCTTGGCCTCCTCAGCATCGGCCACTTTCTTCGCCAAGCCAGCTATCTGCTCCTCGGCAAGCTTCAGCAGCTTCTCTGCCTCACCCAGACGCTTTGTCTGAGTTTCAGCCTGCCTTTGGGCACTCTCAAGGCCCGACATTGCACTGGCCCTAGCCTGAGTCATTGCCTTCAGCTCCTCCCTGGCCTTGGCAAGGTCCTCCTCGGACGTCTTGAGGGTCCGAGTAGCCGCCAAGCGCCTATTGCGCTCTAAATCCATGGCCCTTCCATGTTCATTGGCTGCCTCTTCCAGCCTGAAGGTGGCCTGTACAGCTTGCCAAATGAAACAGATGAGTTATAATTAGCCGAGCTCAAAAAAGAAATGAAAGCAAAAAAAAAAAAAAAAAAAAAAAAACTGAGACAAGAAAAAGCACAAGTGTTAAGGTCTTACCATCCCCAAATACCGCTTGAGGCAGAGGAAGACGTCCTTACTCCTCATGGTTCCCAGCTCCGCCATGTCCGCGGGAAGGAGCAGGCATCTCTCCACAGCGTCGGCCACATACGCGCCTTCGCCATCCTTAAAGTCCCTGAGGGAGGAGTCGTCCCTCAAGGGTGCCCCGTGGAGCATTGGGGCAGGGAGCCAGGCCTGGACCTCGGGCGGGGGAGCGACCTGTTTGTCCTGCGTTGAGGAGCCTATCCTCAGTTGCTTCGATGGCCGCTGAGTGCCATCGCCCTCCCGCGTGGGCCCAGATTTGTCCTCAAGGGTCCTCTTGCCCTTGTCTTTCTTTTGCTTGGGGTCAGCAGGCTCGTGCCTAGACGGCGGGCTCGCCTGAGGCGGAGGAGGAGGAAGCTTGGACTGTGTTGAGGCCGACCTGGTCTGAGCAGGACGAACCTTTGGAGGAGGAGGAGGAGGAAGCTTCGGTTTGGACTTCCCCGGCTGACCTTCGATTAGGTCGAGTAGGGTGGGTTGGGCTTTCTTCTTGTAGCCCATCTCCAGCCGAAAAGATGTATTCGACGCTAGAAAGTCTGCCTCAGTTAGACGAGGATCACCCAAGTCTCCGGAAGGGTCCTCGGACTGATGGAGTTGCTCGAAAACGCCAAAATCGTCCTCGGCAGGACCAAAGTCTGCAGCGTCCCCTTCCCTCTCTAAGCCCTCTTCCGCGGCCTCTGGGAATGTGTGGGAAGACGAGGGGACTGCTACGGTGACGTCCTCTGAAGTGGAGGTGTCCTCGGGAAACTCAAAGCCGTCCTCGGTCACTTTTATTTTCTGCAGCCGAGGATCCTTAGCTCTGATCACGTACTTTGGGGCCGCAAATGACTTTTGGAGTGGAGTGTACCCCAAAATCTTGTGCGCAGCTCTGACTTGGTGGTCTGCTTCGTTCTTAAAATCCGCAGACCTGAGCACCTTCTGCAAGTCCTCCCTATTGATCAAGCTGAAATGGCGCGCAAAAGAGTGCGGATCTGCAAAGAGAAAACACATCCATGGTTAGAAGCCAAACAGTACAAAAAGAAATAATGCAAAAAAAGAAGTCAGAATCTGTGAATCCCCTCCTATTCCCACTGCCCCACCTGGAGTTCCCTCTGTCGTCGGACAATGAAGGCCATCATGCCACGCTCCAGACACGATGAGGAAATCCTCGTTCATTCCCTTGTTGGACTCGGGGAGGCACTGGATAAGCCGGACCCTATCATCCCTCATCCTCATGTAGTAGGACTTACCCTTCAAATGTTGAAGATTGTAGCAGTAATTAACATCATGATGGGTCAGCCTCAGACCCATCTTCTCGTTAAGGGCATCCACACTGCCCAGAATTCTGAACATGTTGGAGGCGCATTGGGTGGGGGTTAACCGAAAGTAGGTGAGGTAACCCCTCATCACCGGCCCCATGGGGATCCTCATCCCCCCTTCAAGGAAAGCGATGATGGGAATCACCACCTCCCCCTCCTGCCTTCGGAGGTGCCACTCCCCCTCCTCACAATACCTTAGGCCCACGTTGGCCGGTATCTTGAAATTGGCGATGAATTTCTCCATCACCTCCTCAGAGCCAACATGCTTCTTAAGTCTACCCATCCCCAAATGACGCCTAAGCGAGCTAAAAGAAGAGCGAATGAAAGAGAAGGACGAGTAGAGAGGGAAAAAGCTCAGAGAGGGATAGAGTGACTTACAGAAATGAGGAGGAGCTCCTCGGACTGGTTTTTTGTGCTGGAGATGGAGATGAAAATTTGGCTGGACTCTGAATGGAGGTGCAAGAGCTCTTGATTGTAAGTGAAGAAGGAAGGAGCGGTTCAAATAGGTATTTATACCCTAGATGGAAGAGCCGCGCGAGTTTTCCCGCCCATAAATGCTAGAAGCATCCCCACCGTTAGATTGTCATCTGCCCGTTGAACGTGGGGAGCATAAAGCCACCCGAATTTAATGCAGGACACGTTATGCTCACCGAAGCACCAGTAACGCACCTTGGGCAGTTGAAAAGGCTCCAGTGCTGATGAGGGACAAGACTCGATTGGACATGAAGCAGGTTCGAGGATATCAAAATCCTCCTTTCCGCCCGAGGATGCGGACAGCAAGATTTTGAGGGGCTATTGTGGGGCCAGAATAAGTCAGCAACCCCGGCCCATCCCAAACCGGGCCCAGAGGCCCACGCCGAGGACGCCTTGAAGGTCCGAGGTCCGAGGACGAAAGTTTAGAGCCCAGGGCCCAAGGAGCATTGCCGAGGATGGTTACATCCTCGGGAGACCGAGGTCAGAAAGTGGGCATACAGCATACCTTTAAGGGGAGTCTCCCCAAGCATCCAAGGAGCAAATAGCAAGAACCAATCACCGGACATTGAAGCATGGTGGAGGAGCAAGCCCCAGGTGAACTGTCACCTCCACATTAAATGCCCTCAACTAACGCTCTGGCCGCATTAATGAGGATAGGACCTCTGAACAGTGCCGTCTTGGGCGCTGCAACCCACTGGAGGTATGGGAATGCGGCTGATGGGACAGGCTCTCAAGTGGAAACCGGGTTGATCAACAAATGTAGGGCTAGGATCAACTGGGAGGGAAGTATATAATGTAAAAAGTCCCTCTTGAGAGGGGGACGGACGAAAACCCAGAGAAAAAGAAATACTGGAGCAGAGTATTTTCTCTCAACCATTGTAACCTCACTTGAAAGAAATAAGAACAACTTGAATCTCTATAAACCCGTCCGAGGAGCCTTATTGTGTATTCCAACCCATATTTAGGATACCAGCACTCACGTACAACCATGCATGGCCGTTGCATTCTTTGCTAAGGCCTAGCTCTTGAGCCCATACTCTATAAATTTATTGGAGGGTTAGCTGGGCTTGGGTCCACTCTCTCGATCCGTAGAGAGCGCTCGAAACCGGTCCCTACAATTATGATTAGTTATTTATTTATATTTATTTATATGCATTCTATTATTGTTTTCTTACAGATTTTTAAACTACTAATAATTTTTTTAGACTATTTTACAATATAGTTGCATTGTATACTATTTAGAATACTATGTTAGATTATTGTATGTAGTATGACAATTGTATATACAAAAAGAAAAATTAATCATTTTATTTTTTACTCCCCCATAACAAAATTTTAGCTTAAGACACTATTGACCCCCTAAACGAAAATCCTGGAGCCGCCACTGGTTAAATTTAATGGTGTATAAATAAAATAAATGACCTCATCCTAAAATATCATCGTTGTTTTACCACAAAAGAAAGTTTATATTGTGTATATTTCTCAATTTTTATGTCTATGATTTGACTAATTTTGTCTTTTCACCATGATAAAATGCTTGGGATACTTGGTATAAAATTATTGCAAATTATTCTTAACATAATCTTTGACCATTATGATATACTCTCAATTATTACCTTGATAAGACTATATTTGAAATATTTCATTTTCTGATATTCCTTTTACAAAATTTGTTGTCGCAAAAAGGGGAAAAGTAAAAAAAAGTAAAATAAGTTTGATCAAATGAGCATAGCTAGTAGAAATATGGTTGCTTTTACTCATGGGAAAAGATTGTGTGGTTAGTCTCTATTGTATAAAAGCAACATCAAAGCTTCTAAATCATACTAATTAACATATAACTTAAAAGTTTCATACTAGTTTAAGGAGCAATATCACCAGGTACCTCTCGCTAAAAAGGAGTCAGAAGACAGGCTGCAAGATACCTCTCGCTACCATTCGCCTTTTCGCGCAACTTCTCCTGATTCTTCTCTTCACCTTCTTCCCAATCGTCTTCTTCCGATAGGTTTTATCAACCTAAAGTGATTCTTTAGCAAAACTAGTAGCGGATTATATGCTTTGTTAAAGAAACTTTCAGAAAGCATTTGGTTGCAAAATTTTAAAATAAAGAACTGGTTAAGAATACTAGATTACGCAAATTTAAGTCTTTCTTTATGATAAATTAAAATTTCACATTGATAAATTACAAAGACAGTTTTGCGCATCCAATTGTGCAAAACAGAATAACTAAAGAACACCCAATCCTCTAAAACTAAAGAACAATTGACTACTTAAATACAAGCATAAGCCAAGGAATATGCATCTAAGAAACTGAAGGCATATAGAACATGTGTTATTGGCATAAAAATTATAAATCAATAAAATTATTTATGTTTTATATTATTAATGACGAGATAAAATTGTTGATTTAATTATTAGAGGGCACAATTATTTACTTTTCTCGATTTAAACAAATTTTTATTTCTATTTTTTTGTTAAAGAATAATTTGTAAACTTACTTGTAAATCTTTCCTAACCATCCCATTCCAAATTCCTGCAAAAGATCACACTAATTAGAACAACCAAACAGAGGATAAAAAAAACAGAATATGGCTTTAAATAAAAGACTTGAAGGAAGAGATAACAATGTCGTGGAAAAATACCATTTTGGCAATGGTGTCGTTTTCTACGTCTTCTTCTCATGCATTGCCAGTACATCTTCACAAATCTAAGTTCACAATACTGGCGGAGATGAGCAAGCAAGAGAATGGGCGAGATTGGAGGAGAGAGAATCTCGGCCATGGAGTGGAGCACAGAGAACAGGGCTGGCTTGGGAGCTAAAAAGGAGAAGACTTAGACGAGTGTAAGAGATAATAACGAAAGTAAGTGAGCGGTTAAGGAATAAGTAGGTAGGTGGGAGAGTGGTAAAGAGTAAATGAAGGTATATGAGAGAAAAGTCAAACTAACAAAGGCCTGAAGGTAAGGTACACTGCGGTTTTCTTAATTACCCAACAAACGATAGATTTTCTTTTTGCCTCTATACCTCTTCTCTCCATTAATACGCATCACTGAGAAAATATACTTTCTCAGAGGAAATAAAGGCGTGAAGGTAAGGTACACTCAACACGAGTCTTTTGGCTAAATGTTGCTAAATCTGAAATTTATTTGCGTTATAGACTCTGTTACAATTTATTTAGAGAATTAAAGAGAGAGATTGAATTTCGGCAACATGAGAGAGAAAGAGAAAAAGCTGGGAGAGAGAAAATGTTGAATTACGGCAATGGTATTGCCGTAATTCCTGCTGCCCAAATATGCTAACCGAGTGGATGTGAGAAGTGCTCGGAGTGTGAGGTGCCCAAAAGAAACTAATTGTGGCAATGGCATTGCCGGAATTGGGAAAAAAAAATTTGTGGCAATTGTGGCAATGCCATTGCTAAAAATGGGAGGGGGGGAAAAAAAGTGAATGCCGAAATCTGGGGAGGAATTAAAAATATATATAATGTGTTACGTACACAATATTTTTACAACAAATCACAGGTAACTAGTTATTATTAGTTCAAATTTAAATTTAACATTAAGATTACTTTTTTAATCCAACAATAACAATAAGTAACAACCTGACACTTAGAATTTGTTGTAAAAATGTTGTAAAAATTGTGTGCACTTATCATTTCTCAAAAAAAAAAAAAAGTTTAATGGATTTGTGGCAATGGCATTGCCAAAATAAGGGAATTTTTTTTTTTGGTAATTGTGGCAATACCATTGCCGAAAATGGGAGGAAAAAAGAAGAAGTTTAAAGCACATGTCTTGTAGTTAGCTACAAAGTCAGTTACATTCAGCACTTGCTTAATTAGTTAAATAGAATTAGTTAGGCTAGGCACATCTATCACATGCTAATATTCCAGAACCTTTTGCACATGTGTTATGAGCTAACCAATGAGAATTAAACATACCAATGTATAGAAGACTTTTGTAAAGTAATGAAGGACATAATCAACAAGCTGATGCCTTTTTTTTTCCCCTCCCATTTTCGGTAATGACATTGCCACAATTGCCAAAAAAAATTCCCTCCCCCCCAATTTCGGCAATGCCATTGCCACAAACCAATTGAAACAATTTTTTTTTCCTCCCATTTTCGGCAATGGCATTGCCACCATTGCCACAAAATTTTTTCCCTATTTCAGCAATGCCATTGCCACAAATCCATTACACTTTTCTTTTTTAATTGAGAAATGATAAGTGCACACAATTTTTATAACAAATTCTAAGTGTCAGGTTGTTACTTATTGTTATTGTTGGATTAAAATAGTAATCTCAATGTTAAATTTAAAGTTGAACTAATAATAACTAGTTACCTGTGATTTATTGTGAAAATGTTGTAAAACTATTGTTTACGTAGCACATTATATATATTTTTTTAATTCCTCCCCAGATTTCGGCGTTCACTTTTTTTTCCCCTCCTCCAATTTTCGGCAATGGCATTGCCACAATTGCCACAAATTTTTTTTTCCCCTATTTTGGCAATACCATTGCCACGATTAGTTTCTTTTGGGCACCTCGCACTCCGAGCACTTCTCACATCCACTCGGTCAGCATATTTGGGTAGCAGGAATTACGGCAATGCCATTGCCATAATTCAACATTTTCTCTCTCCCTACTTTTTCTCTCTCTCTCATACTTTTGTTGGAATTTCGGCAACACTGTTGCCAAAATTCAATCTCTCTCCTCAATTCCCTAAATAAGTTGTAACAGTGCCCATAACGCAAATAAATTTCAGATTTAGCAATATTTAGCCAAAAGACTCCACTCAACACTGCATATGTTATTTTATTTATTTATATGAACCAAATACTGAAATGCATGGCCTCACACCTAGCTTTCACATTTTTGACAAAGCATGGATTCTCTAATGTACTCCTTGTTCTCACTCACTCTCTCAGCAACAATAATATAGCCGGGCTTTATCTTTAGGACATTTTTATATGAAAATGAAAAATTTTTAATTTTCATAAACACTTTACTAAAGTCGATAATTATTAGTATTAGTATTAGTTGTTGCAAAAGTATTTCATTTTAACACAATAAAAATTGTACTTTTGTGTACAGTAGATTAGGAGAGGAGAAAGAAAATAATAAAAAAAACAATAAAAATTTTACAATTTGTGAACAGTATCCTTCCAAATTTGAAACTATATAATTCATTCATGCTAAAAATTTTAAAATTTAAAACAACTAATAAATGAGATTTTTTGGTATTTGGTGTGCCAAATGCCAAATATTTGACATTTTACACATCTGATACTAATGCTATAGGACTATCCAAGTTGAATATACTCTAGTTTGTGATGATATATTTGAAAGACAAAAAAAAAGTACTTTGGATTTGGAATGACTAAAATGAGAGATAGGTATGTGAATAAATGAAAAGAAGAGTTAGGTCATGGGAGTGGAACAGAATAATTAATGAAAGTAAATGGGGGTTAGTGGGACAAAATTGTAATAAAATTAAAATGTTGTGAATAGTTAGGTTCATAGGTTGTCGAAATAAAAATATACTTATATAATTTTTGTTTTGGTGTGCAATCTCTCAACTATGATAGTATGATTCTTCTTATATAAAATTAGGAAAAGAGGTTAATGGATGTTCTAAAGTATTTATTTAGGGAATATTTTAAAAAAAAATTATGGACAAATTTTTTATTAAAAAATATTTATTTTAATAAAATTTGTTTATTATTTCTATTTTCTTATAAAATAATATCAATTTTTTTTAAATAGTTTATTGACCATTGTTCTATGAATTCCATTTAACACATTTAAGTATTTATCACAGTCCATGAAATTATCAAGCAAAAATCAAAATTATATTATATAAAACCATATTCCAAGTAGACGTGTCAATTTCATATTATGAAACAATGCGTTTATTTAAAAAAATACCATGGCAATAATATTTTTATAAAATTTTCAAAACAAATTACAAATGATAAATTATTATTAATAAGCAAAAAATTAATTTTAATTTTAAATTTTACTTAAAATCAATCACAACTTCCCGGTTATAAATTGTTGTGTAATCTATATCTATATATTACTAAAAGCTGAAGCGTAGCATTTAATGTTGCTACGCTCACGTTAAGCCACATCAGCAGCCATGTCATTTCCATCATATTTTCTAAATTTTTCCTATAATTTTAAAATAGTTTTTATCAATTTTAAAATACTGATAAATATAAAATATTTTACAGCCCTATCTCTACCATAAAGCCCACTTCTTATACATTTAATTCCACCATAAAGCCCAAACCCAAAGCCTTTTCAACTGAAACCTTTTAAAACCCTTTGTTTTCACGGTTTCAACTTTTTGTTTTCCTGCACGGTTTCAATTTCCTCTCCCTACGTTTTAGTTCTTTCCCCTTCCCCACTTTGTTCTACGGTTTCACATTTAATTCACGCCAGCCTCTCTCCCTTCTAACGGTGGCCTCTCTGTCTTCCTTCCTTCCTGTCTTCCTTTCCTCACACTACTATATAAATACTGACAGAGGCTAGATGATTCAGTTGAGGTATCTCTAAATCCCAGTTTCTTTTGTGGTCCATTCTTTTGCTTGATTTTTTTTTTCTCTTTTTACTACCTTTTTCGTGCTGTGGTGTGGATGATTGTTTACTGCCTCTTTCATAGGGTGTTGAATTTTTGATTGCTGTGTTTTTAAATTGGAGTTTTACCTCTTTGGGTCTGTTCATTTTGAGTTTTTTTATTGCTGGGTTTTTTTAATTCTATGTGATTCCAATGACTTAGTATGACTCTGATTTCTTAGCGTAGTGCTGTGGTTTTTCCAACAATTGGTATCAACGCCTACTTCAATATCATGATTGTATAATATGTTGACTGGGTTTTAGAATCAAAGCAAATGTTTTCCTGGTGTTTCAATTTTTTGTAGTAATTTTTCTGCATAATTGTGTTTATCATGGTCTTTGGTTTAGACATGATTTGACATTCATGGTTTCAATTTTAAGTCACTGTGCAAGTATTTTTATTTTGTGCTAAGATTTTTTTTTTTTTAATCGAGATTTATAAGGCTTAAATCTCTCTCCCCACCTAAGATGTATCGGGATGGTATTATAACGACATGCCATCTTTTATTCATCCTAGAAATATGGGTAGGTCTGATTTACTAACCGTTATTATAGTAAAAAATCTGGTTGGGTCTATAAATTATGTCGTTGCAAGTTTCAACTTCCCATTAAATATGTAATTAACTTAAAACACGTTTGGGAAGTTGATGCATCCTATTAAAATACGTCTTTCAAGAAGAGCAAAACATTATAGTAAACATTTTATGCATTCTATTAATCTAGGTAGTTCTTACTTGCAAGTTTCAACTTCCCATTAAATATGTAATTAACTTGAAGGATGTATTGTAAAATGTTTTGCTTCTTTAGTTAATTACATACTTCAAAAAATTAGTTCTTTAGTTCAAATTGGTTATTAAAAAAAAGAAAAGAAAAAAGAAGAGCAAATTAGTTCTTTAGTTCAAACATTTTATAAATTACGTCTTTAATTAGTTCTTTTTTGAGCAATACATCTTTCACATATTTTCAATACGTCTTTCCCATTTAATATCTGAAGTTGAAAGTATGTAATTAACTAATGAAAAAATATTTTTAATTAATTTATAGATCATTTTCATGTGAGAATGATATATTTTTAATGGTAATTTTTTAATGAAATTGGAGGGAAGACCTAAATTGCAGTCAATTTTTTATTGGCAGTATCTCAATAGGGAATATGTAAATTTAGATTTTGACAGTTTTTAGACTACTATTGCATGCTATTCAATCAGAGGCATTTGTAAAAATGTTCATGCCCAAGCCAGTGATAATTGAATGATTACTCTTTATGTACTCATATCATAAAGGCATCTATGGAAAACTCTGATCAGATAAGCTCCATTTACTCAAGAACTTCTCCACTATTAGATTTGGTCACATGTATTTGGAAGTATACTAAAAATATGTTAAATGATTTAAATTCTTATATCATTTTTATTCATTCTTGCATTACATTTTTTTTCTTATTTATTTATTGGTGATTCACAAGTGTCATAGATAGATTCAGAGCTATTATCACTATGGAGGTAGAAGTGGCAGTATTTTAGATTAAAATATATATATATATATATATATGAGCAATTTGGGCTTGATACAGTTGCATCTACTAAAAATATATTACTTCTCCTTTTTTGTAGTGTATTGTTTAATGAGTTGCTTTGCTAGGAAATTCCATTGTCAACCGAACAGTTTATGTAAACAAAGGAATTATCCAAAAGAAATAGGACATTGTTGAATGAGTTGCTTTGCTGGGAAATTCCATTGTAAATAAAGTTGGAGTTGTTTCTTCAAGTATGTCCAACTCTCAATTATAAATAAAATGAAAAGGTTATGCTAACATATTTTTATATTATTTTTCGGTATGCTAAAATAATTTTTATGTTATATTTGGGTTGTGTAGGATGTTCAGTTTTTCTATCAATTTATCACAAATTATCTATTAAATTGCAAGTTCAAAAGTTGGAATATTTCTTTAGGTATCACTAAATGTCGGTTGTAAATAAAATGAAATGTTTTACTAAAATAGTTCTCATATTATTTTTAATGGTGTAAGCTGTTCATATTATCCACCACTTATTTGAAATGATTTTTAGGTGGGTGTAATCAAATGGCTTTCTACAATTAAGACAAAACATTTAATGAAGAGATACCGCTACTTCTAGAATTGTTTCAAAGACACAAATCAGAGCTTAAATCTCTATGAGATTGAATATATGTCATTGATCAGTGAAATGGGTAGCTTAGGAGAGTATAAAAGTTAATGGGGATAAAATATTGCAAAAGATAGGGGTCCTCAAGTTGTCTTTCTTGGGTTCATAAATTTTGAATTGTAGAAGGAAAAAAAAGAAAGAAAAAGGATGGCATATAGAGCATGTAGGTGAGAATTCGGGGCAGTGCTAAAATAGGCAGTGGAAGCTTTTAACACAAAGTGAAAGAGTAAAAGCAGAGGGAGATTAAAACCAAAAACATAGAGAGATTAAAAAAAAAAAACGATGTTGATTTAAAAATGAGGTTGGTTTAAGTATTTGGGTTGGGTCTTATCTTGTGATAGTTTCATTTATAATGGAATTGCATAAGGCAGGAATCTCCAAATAGTCTTAGAAAAATGCTCTTCATGTTTCTTGTATGAACTTACTTAACAACCAAGAAGACACTATAAATAGATGACAACAAAATCAATGCACCTCAAAACATAAAATATTAGATCTTTTTGATTGTGTGTATTTGCACGCGAGTGTTTGTGTTCATTCATTAAAAAAAAAAAAAGTTCTTGGTGTTCAATGATGTGGACACATGTCATCGTTTTAATTACTATTTTACCCACCTATTGCTCACAGGTTACCTGTTAATTTGCATGTTTTTAAGTTGGATTGCTTATTCAAGAATGTCTAACTCTCAATTATAAATAAAATGAAAAGGCCATGCTAAAATATATTTTATAGTATCTTTTGGTTGTGTAGGTTGTTCATATTTTCTACCAGTTGATTATGAATTATCTATTAAATTGCAAGTTCAAAAGCTAGATTGTTTCTTCAAGTATGTCCAACGAATAAAATTTCCACATTCTATTCCAAATACTAATCTCTAATAATACACAATTAATTCCATCACCAAAACCTCCAATCACCATGAATCCTGTAATATATTGATCATACATATATAATGCAACTTGAGTAGTAATGCATAGAAAAATATTAATAATTAATAATATATAATAATAACACTATCATAAACAAATTTATCACGCGCAATGCGCGGGTGTACGACTAGTTATTTTAAAAAGCAAAGTGAAGTCGCAATGTGAGTAAAGTACTTATGTTTCACGTCACACAAGCCTACGTACTACTACTGCCATGCACCAATAATCTCTACCAACAAAGTCAAGACTTTTGAACTTTGAATGACGAATCGTACTGACTACAGAGTGAAAATGACAACTCAATAACCTGTCAACAAAACTTCTTCAGACCAATCAAACCTCCTCATTTATGAAGGTGACTACTCAATCCTGTACTTGTAGGATTGCTTTTCAAATTTCATTGTTAAATGTGAACTGCCTCAGCAATTTTACATACTTTAAGAATCTCTGCTAGAATGAATAATGGCAATGCTACAAACTAAAGTAACTGGGCAGATCGCTGAGATGTTGACAATTTCCAATAGGGGACCTCTAGCTACCATTAATTCTTCTGGAAATTGGCTAAAAAATCACGATTTGAAGATGGTCCAGGTGAAGCAAGAGGAGAAAGACGGTTTTATCCTCGCTAACTAGTTGTTGATATACAATAACCACTAGGTTTTTCTTGGTGTATGCTGCTGAAATGTGCGGACTGTATCTTATGGGTGACCTGCTAACTTATGCAGGTGTATCACACTGCAATTTTGATTATCTCTATACATGGGTGATATCTGTATTAAAGTGAGATCTTTAGTAGGAATTTGGCATAGTTATCAGAATTGAACGAAACGTATCGTATCTAATGAATCGTACGATATATTGTGTGATGGTATAATTTAACCCTTAATACGGCAGTGGATATAAGCTTGCAGTCGCCGCATGTAATTTTCCTCCCATTTTTGTGATACTAATCTCCTATAGTCTAGTTGTTTTGCTGTCTATAACATACAAGTTCTTTATTTTCAATCTGTGAATTGTACCTTTCAGAAATTGGTTAACAGGAAAGAGGAGAAACAAAAAATCATAATAGAGATTAATAAAATTCCAGCATTATCGCACGAGTCAGAGAGCGCCAGAGCTCTCCGGGTTATCACAATGGTTAGCTTGACTGGAATAGCCAATCTAAACTTCAATACATTATTTATGTGAAGCACCTAAACATAGATGTGGGATTCAAGCTTGAACAAGCGTGTGAAATGAAAAAGATGTAGAGCAAATCTTTTCGAAGCATAGATATATTATATATGTATTTAGTCCAAAAAAATTTCTTGGAGGGAGTTTTGGCTTCAAGAAATGGGATGATTTCCGTATGATCTAGAAATTTAGTAGTTCTATATGTTTATGTATGTTTTACTATTATAAAAGTTGGATAATGCTTGACTTACTTGCCTTTTTGAACAATTTATAATTCGGTGAATGTTTAAGACAAATGTTGGATTGTAATAGTTGGCCGATATGAAGTTCTTTTTCATTTGTTATATAACATAAGTTTGTAAGTGCAATTGATTTAATTTCCTTGTGAAAAAAAAAAATATGAATGCTCTGAGTTCAAACTTTTTCATTTGTTATAGGCGTTTTTTTTGTTCCTTTGTATCTTCCATCTTTGCTATTTGACCATATCATTAGATTAGGCGGGACCCTCTCACTTAGTGTTATACTTCTAATAATTCTAGCCTCGTAAGGTAGAAAATTCCGGTCTATCACATGACTCATCCATTTGTCTAGTCTCACTGTTAATAAGCATATCCACTCACCATCAATAAGCATATCCATTGTGGCTGTTTTGAGAAAGGATGATCAGCTTACCATTGTAAGCCATTTGTTTAACTAACTTTGAATTCTCCTAGCCTTAAAGACTATTCCTATTGTGAAGAACTTTTCTTTAAAAATCTTATAGAAAGAAATTATTCCTTATGAATAAGAAGCCAAACTTGTTTAACTAGTATGACATCATTGAACTTCTCAAATCTCCTCAAATCCCATTCCTCCTTGTACTTGGGTTGGCATAATCTGCCCCATCTTGGCCAATGTTTTCCCTTTCTATCAAGCCCATGTTTCCACCGAAACTGCCTAATCATGGCTTCAATTTCTTGGCATCACCCTAACTACCATCTTAATTTACATTTTCCTCTTGCCTAAGAGAGGAGCCTTATATGGCTACATTAAAGTTTATCCTAATTTTTTTTTTAATTTGTGCAAACTTACTTTTTAGGCTCTCCCTCTGTAAAGGAAGGAAAACCTAACCACTTCTCCTATTTCTGAATACGAGGTACATCTAATGAGCCTTTCATGGCTTTCTTAGAATGGACAATGGTTGAGCAATACAAAATTTTGCATTGGTGTGAAATAAATACCTAATTTGCAAAAAAAAAAAAAAAAAAAAAAAAAAAAAAAAAAAAAAAAAAAAAAAAAAAAAACAAAACCAAAACCAAAACCAAAAAAAAAAAAAAAACTATGAAACCTAAAAAAAAAAATGATGGCTTTTTAGAAAATCGAAAAATCATATGGTTTTGTTCATTGGTTTGTTAATATCAAATTATTTGGATTAAATATCCATATTTTTACTATACTTCAACATGATTTGAATTAATGAAAACTACTTACCTTCGTCTAAAAATAAACAAAGCCATTGTTAGGTTCTAAGGTCTTAGGATTTTATGTATTTAGAACTCTAATTTGTAATGTTGGCAAACCATGATCAAAACATTGTATTTAGTCTTGTTAAGGCTTGCTCAAAGTTGGTTTATTATTGTACAGTTGGAATCGAGTGGCTGCAGAAGTACTTGGGACTTTTGGCCTGGCTTGATCGATCGAAGATTAGACTCGATCGATCGAAAATCGCACAGGTTGAATTTTCTGCAGAATTTCCAACTCAGCCCTACTTCATTAAACGTTTAGGGTTTTATGTTTTTACCCTAGGTATATAAACAAAACCCTAGCCACGTTTTTGATGTTGTCCATATTGTTATTGTTGCTCATATTTTCTGTTTTGTGTAAATCTCTTGTGAGATCTTAGAGGAGCTTTCCTTTACACAAAGCTTAGGGTTTTCAAGATAGAGATGATTTAAACATCTTGAAGATCAACTTAGTTGCAACCATTGGATCTTAAAAGAAAAGCAAGCGGGGAGCTTGTAGCTGATTGAAGAATTCAAGAAAGAAGTAGACCGTGTATTCGGAGCCTGCGCTTGGTCGTGTCAGGAAGTTCGTACTGGTGGGTAGCATTAGGAAGTCGAGCGGGGAGCTTGTAGTCCTTCTGTAAGAACTTCAATTCTTTCATAGTGAATTCTTGTTTGCCTTGAGGATCGGTGGGTCAAATCCTCCCCAGGTTTTTACCGTGTGGTTTCCTGGGTGATCATATCTTGTGTTCTTTATTATTTCCGCTGCTTTATTTGTTTTATATACATGATATGATTATTTGATTGTTTTAACCTAGAATTGCTTAATTTGACTAAGTAACAACTTGGCTAATTAATCTAGGCTACGCAATCTGGTTGTTTAAGGGGTCTAAATAACCTGTCAAGTGGTATCAGAGCGGGTAGCTCTTTGTGTTTGAGATTTTTAATCTCTGAGCTGATCCTTGACCCCTGTTGTCATGGAGCATGGACACTCTTTGTTTGTTCCTCCTCATTTTGATGGGAACAACTATGCTTATTGGAAAGTAAGGATGAAAGCATTCCTGAAATCCATTGATGAAAGGGTTTGGAATTCCGTTGAATACGGATGGGTGAAACCCGCTACTCCTGTGAGTGAGTGGCAAACTTCTGAAAAAGAAGCAGCAAGCTTCAATAGCAAAGCTATAAATGCTATCTTTAATGCTGTTTCTATGGAGGAATTTAAGAGGATCTCTAATGTTGAGGTTGCTCATGTTGCATGGAAAATCCTCCAAACTGTGCATGAAGGCACAAAGGCAGTTAAGATTAATAAATTGCAACAATTGACTTCTAGATTCGAAAGCATTAGAATGTCTGATGATGAATCTTTTGATGAATTCTATGCTAAATTAAATGATATTGTCAATTCTGCTTTTAATTTGGGTGAAATCTATGATCAACCTAAAATTGTTAGGAAGATTCTTAGATCTTTAACTGAAGATTTTAGACCCAAAGTGACTGCCATCACTGAAAGCAAGGATGTGGACTCCATCCCTGTTGATGAGCTTGTAGGATCTCTTCAATCCTATGAGTCTGACCTACCTAAAGTAAACAAATCCAAATCAATGGCTCTTAAGTCAGTTGATGATGTTGAGGGTGGTGGATTTGATGATGAGCTCTCTGCTACAGAGATTGCCTATCTTGCCAAAAACTTTAAGAACTTTCTGAGGAATACAAATAGAAAGGCAAGAGGGACTTACACTGCTGAACCTAGAAACTTTAGGAAGAATGATCCCATCAAGGTTAACAATTTTGAAAAACCTAGAGAAAATTTTGGTCAATCTTCTAATAACTCTTTGGGTCCTCAGTGTTTTGGCTGTCAAGGGTATGGTCATGTGAAATCTGAATGTCCTACATTCTTGAGGAATAAGGGTAAAGCTATGGCTGTAACCCTTAGTGATAATGAGGTTTCTGATGATGAGTCCGGTGGGGACGAGGATGGAAACTTCATTGCTTTCACGGCTACTGCTATAGTCAATGAAAGCATATCTGCTGAGGAGAACCCTTCTGATGGGGAACTCTCTGAAGATGCAGATCTTCAAGAGGCCTATAACAAACTTTGCAAAATTGCTGCAAAGGATGCTATGAAAGTTGAACTTGGCCTAAAGAAAATTGATTCTCTTGAGCTTGAAAAGAGAAATTTGCTTGTTAAACTGTTTGATGCTAATGAGCTTTTGAATAATGTTAAATCTGAGAACATGCTTTTGCTTGATAAAGTTAGAACTTTGGAACATGATTTATCTGTTGCTAGATCTGCTAGTTCTAAACTTGATCACATGCTAAATGTTCAAAAGTCTCCTGCTGATAAAACTGGGTTAGGATATGTTGAAAGCATTTTTGATTCTGGACCACATTCCACTACTTTTGTTCCTTCCTCTTCTTCTGAACCTTCTGTGAGTGAGGTTGTGAGTGAAACTGTCAAACCACCTGTGAAACTGTCAAACCACCTGTGAGTGAGATAGTTAAACCCGTAGAAGTTTCACCACCTAAGAAGATTAGAGTAGACTTAAGAGAATCTAAACCTAAGGAGCCTACCAAATCTAAGGACAAGATGCATGGTAAACCTGCTTGGGTTTGTCATTATTGTGGTAAGTCTGGACACATTCGTCCTAACTGTTACAAGCTTCAAGCTGATAAGAGAGCAACTAAACCAAAAGTGCCTGTGCCTCAAGCACATGATCCTATGGCATTAATTGGTGAATTGGTAAAGGTGTTAAACCTTTATTCCAATCCTGGAGTTGGGAATCACTCTAATGTGAATAAGAACTCCAATGCTCGTGGTGCATCTAAAAAGTTTTGAATGCAAAAGACTCGAACTAACTGAGTCTTTCTGTCATGGTCCTTGTGCTTAATTGCTCTATTCTTTGGTGACCATTGTTCTTTGGTTTGTGTCTTTTTGTTGTTTTTGTTCTAGGACCTGCATTGCATTACATTCATGCATTTCATTCTAGAATGTATTTGTTTTTCCTGTTTAAAAAAAAAAGAAAAAAAAAAAGAGAGAAAGCAAAAATTATGTTAGACACTATTTTTCTTGATTTTTGAAAAACAAGGTTGGTCTATCTTTTGACACATGTCATGTTTTGTGTACCTTGTTTAGCTTTGATGAGCTTAAATATTGCACTTGACTAGTTAAAGCTTTGTAGTGCATGTTGTGTGGGAAAGATGTTTATGGTTATTAATCACTTTGTCTTGATCTTGAAGTCACATGTTATTTGACTGTCGGACTTGATCCTTTTGAGAAAGGCATAAATAACCATCTCACCACTGTTCACTAGTCAATCATGAACACCTTAGTGCATATCATAAGATTTTGTGCTCGAGAAAGTGTAGCACATGCACAAAAAGAACATAAGGTGTAGCCTCTTTAAATGCTTAATGCTTAAAATTGGTGTGTACTATTAGGCTTGATGCCATTTCACATAATTTAAACTGGTGTGTACTATTAGGCTTTATGCCAAATTTCACCTAAATAATGGGGCAAAAATACAAGAAACTCACATGATTGCAAGCTTTTGTTCTAGGAGATGTGGGAGTTATAGGATGTAACTCTTTAGGTGATAGTCTCTTTTAAATTCTATGTGATGAATTGTGTAGACTTTGTGTTTGATTGCTATTCACATATCACCTCACATGTATCTCAAGTTTTTTTGCTAGTATCACACACTACACAAGTTACTCTTTGTTAAACACTGTACATGCTAGTGTGTGTGTTTTTGGTCTGACCAACCAAGTTTGAAATTATCTTGAGATTTGTGTACAACATATTTGTTGTTTGAGAATATTCAAAGGAAGAATGATTGAAACTTGTTTTTGAGAAAATTGGATTTAAAATTTTGGGGTTTTGAAAAATCATTCCATCTCATACTCATGCATTTTATTTCTGTAATTTAATGCTTTGAGGAGTTGTTTTTTTTCAAAATTTGGTTTGTCTTTCAAAACTGTGATTTTTCTCAAAATTTAGTGAGCCTCTGCCCATTTCGATCGATCCAGCCTGATTTTCGATCAATCGAAAAAGTGCTTTCATTTGTCTCAAAATGACTGTGTGTTTCGATCGATCGAATCTGATTTTCGATCAATCGAAAAAGTGCTTTCATTTGTCTCAAAATGACTGTGTGTTTCGATCAATCGAATCTGATTTTCGATCGATCGAACATTGTGAAAAAAGCTTTTTTAAAAAGATCAGATCTGACCTTTTTCAAATACTTTTCAAAATCTTTTTCAAATTTTTTCTCTCTCTCCGCGTTGGCAAGGCTCCACCTTAGGGATTTTTGTCGTTTTCTTCCGAAGTTTTTGCACAATCTCTCTTTCCTCAAGCCAGTAAGACCCTTTTACCCTTCCTTTTGATTTTCTTTTCATCATTTCATGCATAAATCCATGTTTTTTAAGGGTAATTTTCGGAATATGCAAAATTTGGATTTTCTGTTGATTCAAGCCTTAATTTATGAAATTGATCATTGGGTTTTTGTGGGGACACTTCATTAACATGATTCTTACCTGTTAATTTGATCAAATTTGAGTTTGGTGAAAAATTGAAAAATCTAGGGCTTGTTCTTGATCCGAATTGGGGCTTTTATTAAATTGAGATGATTTTGATGAAATTGACTTGTTGTGTAGTTGTAATTAAGCATTCTAATCTATGTAATGTGTTTTATAATGCTCAATTCATCTTTTTGGTTAAAATTTTTCAACAAGTGGTTTTCAATTTTTGGGATTTTTGATAGAAATTCCATGATTCAAGCCAATTTTGTCAAATTCAATCTCAATTGAACTTATTTGTTTACTGCATTAGATCATGCATCACAACATTATTAATGTTCATGCATCATATAGATTTTTGTTCTATATTTTTTATTGTGCTAATTTGCAGTCTGCCCTTGGTTCTGTTTTCTCTTGTTCTTTTGGTTTTTCACTTTGTGTCTCTGTCCTTTCCTTAGCACTATGCCTAGGAAAACTAGAGCCCGTAGGAATGTTCCCTCACCTTCTCCTTCACCCCCTCCATCCTATGATCGTGAGAAGTTTTCGAGTGAGAAAAACCAAGAGATTTTTGAGAAGCTGAATGTAAGGAGAAAAATTTGGGCTGAGCGTTCTGTTCACTTAGATGAACTTGATCCTGCCATTAGGGCAAACTTTGAGCGTAGGGGCTGGTTACCCTTGGTGGATGTTTCTGATCCTCCTCCACCTTCTGCCTTGATTAGAGAGTTCTATTCGAACATCTCTATCCGCATCTATGATTCCAACACTCTAGTCAAGAGTTGGATACGAGGCGTAGAGTACACCCTTACTCCTACGGTAGTGGCTGATGCTCTAGGGGTACCATTGGTTCGACATCCTGTCTATCCATATGATGTGTCTCCCGAGATTAGTGATGTCTTGTCTTACATCACTGGGACTACTGTCCAGTGGGGTTCTGATCCTCGGATCACCTCTGCTGAGCTCTCTGGGTTACACTATCTTTTCTTTAGGATAGCGTGTCATTCTATCTGGCCCATTTCCCATGTTCACACCATTCCTCTTGAGAGGTGTGTTTTTCTGTACGCTCTGGTTACTGATGCTCCTATTAGTTTTCCCCATCTTTTTCTTCGTTCTTTGAACGATGTTTATAGGAGTTCATCATCTGCTCATGCTCTTGTACATCCTATTTTCATTCATAGGATTCTCCTTCATCTTGATCTTGGTGGCTTCCCTTACTCTGAGCCCGTTCATGTTATTGCTCCTATAGGTGCGTCTTTTCTTAGACAAAGGGCTGCTCATCTTCGAGCTGGTTCTAAACACCCTAGGTCTGAGCCCTCTAGTAGCGCACCTCCTCCTTCTTCTTCTGCAGGTCTTGCTGGTGAGGATGTTACTGATCCAGTTGGTGATGATGCTGCTGCTGCTGATGTTCCTCCACCTCCTTCGGCCGACTTCGATGTTCGTCGTACTTTGGAGACTGTCATGACCGTTCAGGCGGCTCATGGACAGATTTTGGTGGACTTGCTAGATGAGTTTCGTGCTCTACGAGCTGACTTGGCGCGTCTTCATTCACCCTCACCACCTCCTTTTGATGGCGACTTGTGATTGCTCTTTGGCATTCCGTCACAAAAAGGGGGAGTGGTATTTTGACTTGTAGAGGGGTTTTTGTAGTTAGGGGGAGACTTTTTGTTTTGAGGAGCTTGTGGAGTTTTTTAGATTGTATCTAGGTGCTTCACTTTGTATATCATTTTTGGGGATATTCATGTTAGGGGGAGTAACATTGATTGATATACATGTTATATTCATTGATTCTTGTTGCTTTATGATTCACTGCTTATTGATTTATATTTATGAGTTGATCATTCATATATGTCTTTATTTTGTGTTGTGTGAATCTTACAAGAATGTTATACCTGTTGTTTTACTCTTTTTCTGTCACACATGCGTTTATGCTTTTGTTGAGTATTTCAGGAATATACAGGTTGATTCAACTAAAGCTGCTGTCTACACTTGCAACTGATGGATAGTAGTTAGGCTGAATTTGATTTTATGAGCATTACTTTTGTAAAGGGCTTTTACTTGTAAAACTTTGAGCTTTTAATTATGGTTTTGTCACGGATTGCCAAAGGGGGAGTTTGTTAGGTTCTAAGGTCTTAGGATTTTATGTATTTAGAACTCTAATTTGTAATGTTGGCAAACCATGATCAAAACATTGTATTTAGTCTTGTTAAGGCTTGCTCAAAGTTGGTTTATTATTGTACAGTTGGAATCGAGTGGCTGCAGAAGTACTTGGGACTTTTGGCCTGGCTCGATCGATCGAAGATTAGACTCGATCGATCGAAAATCGCACAGGTTGAATTTTCTGCAGAATTTCCAACTCAGCCCTACTTCATTAAACGTTTAGGGTTTTATGTTTTTACCCTAGGTATATAAACAAAACCCTAGCCACGTTTTTGATGTTGTCCATATTGTTATTGTTGCTCATATTTTCTGTTTTGTGTAAATCTCTTGTGAGATCTTAGAGGAGCTTTCCTTTACACAAAGCTTAGGGTTTTCAAGGTAGAGATGATTTCAACATCTTGAAGATCAACTTAGTTGCAACCATTGGATCTTAAAAGAAAAGCAAGCGGGGAGCTTGTAGCTGATTGAAGAATTCAAGAAAGAAGTAGTCCGTGGATTCGGAGCCTGCGCGTGGTCGTGTCAGGAAGTTCGTACTGGTGGGTAGCATTAGGAAGTCGAGCGGGGAGCTTGTAGTCCTTCTGTAAGAACTTCAATTCTTTCATAGTGAATTCTTGTTTGCCTTGAGGATCGGTGGGTCAAATCCTCCCCAGGTTTTTACCGTGTGGTTTCCTGGGTGATCATATCTTGTGTTCTTTATTATTTCCGCTGCTTTATTTGTTTTATATACATGATATGATTATTTGATTGTTTTAACCTAGAATTGCTTAATTTGACTAAGTAACAACTTGGCTAATTAATCTAGGCTACGCAATCTGGTTGTTTAAGGGGTCTAAATAACCTAGCAGCCATAATTCCCTTCAATTTTGCACTTTTATTTGTGGGGGTTATAAATCTTTTAACTTTTAAACTTAAAATAAAGAGTCAGAGGAGCAATTATAGTGTTCTGTGTATAGCTATGTTTAAATTGAATACCATCTCAATTTTAAAAATTATATCCACTTCATTTTGTTAAAATAATAAATTAATTGGAACTTTTTTTTTTTTTTTGTTGAGAGTCCAAATTGATTAATTGGACTTAGGTTGGGTGGGTTCAGATTTAAGTGTTTAGGCTTAGTTAAGAATGAGTTTTGGACTTGAGTTTCCATTGTGATGGGGCATGTAGTATTTTAGATTAGCCTAAAGAAAATGAAGAATGGGCCTAAACTTGGATTTAAGTGTGAGTTTCAGACTAAACTGGCTAGGTCAAACTTGGTTCTTAAAAAATCCAATTGAGCTAAGCAACCCAACTTGCTTCATATTTCCCCCCAAAATGGTCGGGTAATCCCTTATATAGAACTCTCTCACCCTCAAGAGCTCCACTTGAAACCATTCATCGCCACTGCCATTGCCACCAATGGCGATAGCTCTCAATTTCTCTCCCTTCTATGGAGCTCGATCACCTAGGTAGAAATCATAGCGGTAATTGCCACTCTCTCTCTCTCTCTCTCTCTCTCTCTCTCCGTATTTATGTATGTGTTGCTTATAGTTATTGTGTTTAGAAAAATGATTAACGAGGAATTGATGGAGACAGGGAAAAAATTGTAGTTATAAGGGAACTGTGAATGATTTGATGGAGAATGAAATGTTATATATACTGTTTATGGCTATTGTTTTTGGAAAACAAATTGATGAGGAAGTAATATGGACTGAGAGCTGAAATTAGAGTTATAAGCTATTTGTGATTGAGTTGATGGAGAATGAAGTGTTATATGTATGTATAATTTTGTAGATGTGTGTGTGAGCGCACACACACAAATACTGCTTATAGTTATTGCTATTGGAAAAATAATTAATAAGGAATTAATGGATTGGGAGCTAAAATTTTAGTGCTGAAATTTGTAGCACCACCACTGTGAATGCTCTAACTTCAACAAAAAAAAAAAAATACTAGCCCGCCTAATATAAAAAAAATAAAAAAGAAGCATTATTTTGTTTTTGTTTTTGTCGGTAGATGATTGCATCTTAATATATTTAGAAACAATGATTTTGTATAATTTTTTAATAATATATAGATACTTGGAATTTTTTTTCTTTATACTCCAGCCCCCACCATTTTAAAAATATTCTAGGTCCGTAGCCCATGGTACCAACTCTCTCTCTCTCTCATGAATTAGATATATGGCCAGCGCACTACAGTTTTTATAATCTATGGCTTGAAGTGGGACAAAGAGGAAATAAAATCCTAACTTACACCTCTTGCTATCTCATAAGAGGCCCAAAGTTATCATTAACCTTGTACTCTAGCTTTTTATTTATTTAATTAAATCATCCCAAAACTCAATTATATTGCATTCAACTCATTCATGAAATTATCTATAGTGAAACAAAGTTATAAGCTATTGTCAATTCATAATTCACTACATCTTAAATCATTAAGTCCCACGGTTTCAAAAAAAAAATTATTAAGTCCCTCATTTAATTTCTTGATTATTCCTATATTCTTGAAATCCAATTCAATGAAATATAAACTTTGGATAATGTTAACTTCTTTCTTACTAGATTAAACCCATTGGACTTCGTAGATTACTAAAGAAAAATGGATTTTCCATCTTCTTTTTCTTTTTAAATTTTGGCAAACAGAAAATTATTACAATTAACTCAAAAGAAACTTAGAGTCAAACCCTTAAGGGAAGCCTAGCCTAGCCTAGCCTAGTCTTGAGACATGAATTTGTAGCCCACATCTTCATTTGGGCTAAGTTTAGGCCTTTTTCAGTAATTCCACCAACCATACATCTTATTAAAAAGCTCTTCTTAAACCTAATTATGGGGTTAATATGAGCCTTAACCATTTTCAAAATTTTTTTTTTTTTTGGTAGTAAGGATGGAGAGTGCTTATAAGAAGTGAAATTGCATCAAGGTATTCAAAATGGGTCTGGCTCCCCTCTATTTAAAAGCTTCTCATTCATTCTCTCCTATTTTATACTGATTAAAATATAGACGTAAATACACTTTTGGTCCCTACATTTTGGGCCATTTCTCGATTTGGTTCCTAAACTGATTTTGCTCCTAGGTTAGTTCCTGATTTCAAAAAATCATTTTTATTTTAGTCCCTGCCATCAACCCAGTGACAAAAAATGCATACGTGGCAAACAGAATGCACTGTTGGCGTGTTATATGTTGATGCGGCTAATAAAATAATACTAATAAAACCACATCAGCATGCCACGTCAGCATTTGATTTAAAAATAATAATTTATCAATTTTAACAAAATTAAAAAAACATAAAAACATAAAAATACATAGATTCATATTTGAAAATGAATATTCAAAAAATATAAACCCAAATCACAAGAACTCAGGAACACAAAAAATATCTGGGTATTCAACATCTTTCCCAGAAAATTTCTTTCAAACCAAACACTGTTAAATTCACATCTAACAAGTGGATGCCTAAGATTTTCATCACAACATTTTCTTTCCACCCAAAACCAAAATTTTTTCTTATGAAACAAACATACACGCACAAACCCAGTCGATTCGGCTCACAATAACAACAAACCCAACCAATCTCATAAATTTTCCTTGAACAATCATCAACATTTTCCCCAGAAAATCAAGATTTTCTTTCAAACCAAACACTAAAATAACTCACATTAAATAAATCGATGCTTTAAATACATACAAAATCCCTACCCTTAACCAAAACCTTCAACAAATCAAACCCATAAACCCATATCAGAAACCCACTGATCAAGCCACATCAAGCCACCGATCTTGCAATCCGAAACCCACACGAATAGATCAGACCACCAATCACCATCGCTGCCACCGATCAGTCCATCAAGCCACCGCAACCCATGCCAATAACAAGCCCATCCAATGATCCAGCCCCACCCACCACTGGACCAACCACCACTTCACAACGACTACCATCGATCTCAGCCCATCTCTCTCTCTAAACCTAGATCAGAGCCAAATCTGAAAGAGAAAACCAAAAGAGAGAGATCTTGATCCGAGGAAAAGTCGAAAAAGAGAGTGAGCTTCAAACCAGATTTTTGCAGAAAGAGAGAGGGAGTGGTGGAGAAGAAGGCTCAGTGAGCTCCGGCCATGGACAGTGGAGAGTGAGAGATTCTATCCATGGAGCGTGAACAGAGTGAGAGAATTTGAGATTAGTCTTTGAGTGTAGGGATTTTTTTAAAGCTGATGAGTGATGAGGTTAAAGAAAAATAAAAACAAAATAAAAAAGATAATGAGTTTAGATTTTTTAAGAAATGATTTTAGTTTAAATTAGATTTAAGGTTTTTTTTTTTAAATTTAATTTACTTTTTTTTTTAAAATCTGAGTTGGCATTTTTTATTAATTTAAATGCTAACGTGGCATTTAAAAAATGCTAAATATAATTTTTTTATTATTATTTTATTAGCTACGTCAGCAAACAGTGCATTCTGTTTGCCACGTATGTATTTTTTGTTACTAGGTTGACGGCAGGGACTAAAATATAAACGATTTTCTGAAATCAATGACTAATCTAGGAGCAAAATCAGTTTAGGGACCAAATCGAAAAATTGCCCAAAATATAAGGACCAAAAGTGTATTTACGCCTAAAATAAACGACAAGTGGCAAATACACAATCGGAAGGTGAAAACAAATCCACATCACACATGTAACTTATCTTTCACTATATATATCATGGGATACACTGCAACTTGCCCACTCGAGAGTCGAGACAACTATCACCCTCAAGACCCAAGGCTTCCATGGTCCTATCACACTACCACATCAATACCCATCAATTTTATTTTATTTTATTTTTAAATTGCATTTGGCTTCCTCTTGGCGAAGTAATAGATGGAATTTTTGTTTGAAATAAAATTTATCACCTTGATGGGTTTATGGTGTTAAAACCTTGATTTTTTTTTCTTGCTAAATAAGAAAGTATTGGGTAATAAAAATATAAGAATATGGGGTATTTTGCATTTTGTTTTATTAAGAGTGATTAGAATGTGGAATGTGAAGGAACAGAGAAAGCTTCTAGAACTTCCACAGCTGCATCTTTGATAGCTTAAACCAAAGAAAGTGAAAAACTTCTAGAATTGGGTTTTATTGTCAACCCCACACCAACGATTTTACATCCATGGCCACGAACTGTTTGGAGATGAGCTTTTACGCCAACTTCAGATCACTGGAATGCAGAAAGTCTAAAAAATAATGTAGTGTTGGTGGTGGATGCCATTGGCTGTTGGCGGCTCTAAATTTTTTTTCTAAAGTAATCATTAAGGCTTAAATTATACAAAATTTAATAAAAAGAGAGCTTGAATATATCAACATCACAAACAAATTTGCAAATACAATTCTATTCTACAAAAAAAATTAAAATGCAAAAAAATAACTAGTGAGAACTGAGAATGTAGAAATGAGAGTAATAAAGTAAGAAAAAGTCCACAATGATGATTAAAAAGAGAATAATTGAGAAAGAGAGAGAAGGTAATAAATGATACATGTTGTGATTGTGAGCCAAACTGCTAAGGAGCTCTTAGCATCACCAAGTAGAAATCACAACTCCAATCTCTCTTTTGGCACCATTTTTTTAGGAAAAATGAAATTAGGGAATATTTAATTATTTTTATGGAATGGGTTGAATGAGTTCCAAATATGAAGGATTAGGGGTTTTTAATTTTTGTCTTTGAATGAGTTTTTGTTGAATTTTTTGTTTATTTGTTATTGTTAGGCCTAATCTTATTGTTTTTTGGGCTATTTTTGATGTTATTTGGGCTCATTTTTATTGTTATTTGAGCTTTTTTTTTAAGGAGTTAAGAATTATGTATAGGGGGCCAATATTATTTTTTTGAGTAATTCTACAGATACAACAAAAAGTCACAACAATTCCAATATTAGCATACCAAAAAAATTTAATTAGAGATTAAAAAATCTCCATGTATGAGTTGCCATTCTAATTTTGGAATATTAAAAATTGTTGTGACTTTTTATTATGTTCTAACTCCTTAGCATTATTCTTATTTTTATTGAACCAAAATTCTTAAGACTATCAAGTTAAGGTGGTTAGTAATTTATTTTTAAAGTAGATAAAACATGTTAATTTAAATATAATTATGTATATAATTATTGTAGGGACTCAAAATGGATTGGACCCCGAATATGAATGGGTTTTCAGCCCAACAAGCCCAAACAATAAATTTGTAGAGCGTGGGTACAAGAATTGTGTCTACTTGAAAAGAAAGGTTACAGTTATCATAAATAAAAGACACTTTGAGCCGTTTTTATGATCAGGACTCTCCTCGGCCAGGTTTCAGTAGGCTTTCTATGAACTCTATCTTTCTGTTTTCCTTTTTTTCCAAAAGTCCCCTCTAATGTCATCTGATTCCATGTTATGTACTACGTTCCTTACTCTTTACTCCATTTCCACCGTACACGTGTAGTTCTTATCCTGAGAATTCCTTTCTGTCTCATCCAGCACTTACCGGAATCTTTGCTCAGTGGCCATAAAGCTGCTTGGTTACTGTTCAGGTATCACCTCCACATTAATGCGGTTAGAGAGTTAGTTGGAACGCATTTAATGCGGAGGTAGTGGTCTTGGAAGATATTTGTTATCTTTACCGACACCTCTTTAGGCCAATATTCATTCTCCAGTTCTAACACAACCTTGCGGGTTAACCTGGACAAAAATGATAGTTACATCCACCTCGGACTAGAATATTCGAGGTGAATTTCATCCTCGGACATGTGACTGTCCTCGGACTGGGCCATTGGACTCCAAGCCCATTTTTGATGATTCCGGTATCTTTTTAAATAACAGGCCCCACAATAGCCCCTCAAAATCTCGCTTTTTGTCATCCCGGAAAAAAGGGAGACTTTGACATCTAGCCCCCATTTATTTCGTAAACTTTCCTTGCCTTCAGAACGTCTTTCTATCTGCCCAAGGCACGCTCCTGACGTTTCGGCGTCGGGAACACGCCATTATTAAATGATGATGGCTTCCCTGTCCTCCACGTGCAACGTCACGATGCAAATCTAACGGTGGAGGATCCTTCGCATTTATGGGAGGGATTTTTCCTGCTCCCAATTTCTGTGCCCTTATAAAGGGCCTTTCAAATCAAAACTCTCTTCAGTTACATAAATCACACCGTCTCAGCGCGTGTTCTTTGAACCTGTCTCTCTCTCACCACTCCACGCTCTCATAAATACTAGGGGCCTGTCCGAGGAGCTCATTTTCCAAACCTGTAAGTTTCCTTAACCCTCCTTAGCTTTCCATCCTCTTCGTCAGTTTTTCTTTACAACTGTTAGGAAATGGGTAGATTCAAGTATATTTTTGATTTCGAGGAACAAATAGAAGCATTTAGAGCCAAGTATAGGATTCCCCCAACAGTGGGTATGAGGTATGCCTCCACAAAAACGTGGTTACACGAGAGAAGAACAGGGGAAGTGGTCATCCCTATAATCGCCTTTCTAGAGGGAGGGATGACTATCCCGATGGGTAGTTTAACTAGAAGTTATCTCAGGTTCTTTAGATTATCTCCTACACAGTGCGCCTTGAATATGTTCAGGGTGCTTGGGAGTATAGAGGCTCTAAACGCCAAGTATAATCTAGGTCTAACCCATCACGATGTGAACTGGGTGTATAATCTCAATCATTTGAAGGGGCAGGGATATTACCTTAAGTCCAGGTTCCCTGAATAAGATTGATCCAGTGCCTCCCTACATCAAACAAGGGTTTGAAAGATGATTTCATTATTTTCTCCGGGGAATGGCATGATGGTTTACCCTGTCCGACTGAAGAGGGACGACCAGGTGGGGTTCCTAGGACATACGCCCTTATAAATCGGATTATACTTTTGACTCAAGTTACTTTTATCTCTAATAAAGTTTTCATTCTATGTTTTAATGGCTTTGCAGATAAGCGCGCTACTAAGCCTCATATCAGATTGATTAACAGGGAGAGCTTAGACAGAATTCTACGCTCCGAGGTGTATGTGAATCCATCTGACGGCCAATTGAGAGCAGCACATTTAATCCTCAAGTACAAACCAATCTCCACAGCCTTTCAAGCTCCCAAGTGCGTAATAAAGGCAAAAGATCCTCGGCTCCGCCGCATCAGTGTAGCCTTTGAGGGATTCATTGTTCCTGAAGGCGTTCCAATTCCTGAGGGTGTTCCCTTCACTGAGCCACTGCCCAAGGCCCTTCTCTCTACAGGTGCTTCATCGTCACGCTCCGTTCCTCAGGAAGTGAAGGAAGAAGACGATGAGGAAGAAGAAGAAGAAGCAGAAGAAGAAGAAGAAGAGGAAGAAGAAGAAGCTTCAAGAGGAGTTGTAAACCTATCAGATTCTGCAGATGAGTTTGACGTTTTCAACCAGTCTCACTCTCCCGAGGTGACTTCTGAAGAAATGGGCATCCAACGGAAAAGTCAGAGGAGCTTGAAGGATGTAATCGAAGGCCAGCTTGGCAGGGTGGTGGTGGAGAAGCCAGTTCAGTCCAACCTCCCACCTCCTTCTCCTCCTCATCCTCGGTTACCTCAACCATCCGTGACCGAACCCAGCGACCCGAAGAGGAGGAGAGAGCCAAAGGACAAAGAAGTGGTGGACGCTGGGAGGTCTCGTACGACCCATGAAAATGAGGACCAAAGAGCTGCAAAGCTGCAAAAAGTTAGCCACGGGCCTCAACGAATGGCCGACAAGACAACTATTCAGTCCTCGGAACCTGAGGCCTGGCTTCCTGCTCCCATGCTTAGCGGGGAACCCCTGAGGGAGGATGCCTCAATCAGGAACTTTAATGATGGACTTGGGTGCCGCGTCGCTTCGGCTTTAGAGGAAACACTTCTTCTTCCCAAGGATATGGCCAAGCTGAGGACTATTAAGAGTAGTGAGGTCTTCCAGAATGCCAAGAGATACTTGGGCATGGTATAACACCTTCATTGCTGTATTATTATTGTTGTTGTTGTTGTTTTTTTTTTTTTTTTATCATAGATATTACGTACACAATTCCCCGTGGTGTCTTTCTAACCTCTTTTCTTTCAGGCCGTTCAAGCCACTTTCAGGTTGGAAGGTTGGAGGAGATAACCAATTCCTGCTACCAACAGATTGATGCTGAGAGGAAGAAGAAGACAGCAGCTGTGCAAACACTCAATGCCTCTGAACAAAACGTTGCGCAGCTGAAGAAAAAGTTATCCGACGAGGTAAACGCTCGGAAAAGCGCTGACTCAGCTTTGGAAGGAGTCCAAAGGCAAGCCGAGGACCAAAGGAAGCTCTTGCGCGATGCTAATGCCCAGCTGGCAACCTCCCAGGAGCAAATACTAACTCTGCAAAAACAACTGGAGGAAGCCCATGGACTTAGAGATCAAGCTGAAAAGGCCAAGGCTGAAGTTGAAAAAGAAAGAGACGCAGCCGAGCAACATGGCTATGATGTGGGCGTTGCTGAAACAGAGGATAGTTTCCGGGCTGAGGTGCCCGTTGTATGCCGAGAATACTGCGCTCTGACCTGGCAAGAAGCTCTTAACCGAGCTGGGGTTGAACCTTCATCAGAGCTGAGAAGGCCTGAGAATGTTTATCTTCCCCCAGCTATTCGAGCCCCTAGTCCTTCTAATCAACAAGGAGAGGCGTCTTCTACTGCTACTGAATCAACCAAGGAAGCTCAAACCCAGGCTCCTCCCTCAGTTGATCAGCAGGAGCAACCTGAAGTGCCTGGAGGGGCGAAGGACATGTCCTCAGATAAAGGAACAGAAGGGCCCAAGGATGGAGTAGCTTCTCAAAGTTTTGAACAAGCCTTGGCCTCGACTACCTTACCTGTAGGAGAAACTCTTAAGGAGCAGGAGAAAGAGGTTCCTCCTGAGGCAGCTGGCAAATCCCCTCAACATCAGCTCCAAATAAAATTAAACAAGTAGTTAATTGTGATCGGATTCTCTTTAGTTTCCCTTTCCATTCATTTTTGTTTTTTTTAGAGCCTTTTTGAGGACATTTTTAGTTGCAATGTGTACTTTTTTTTTTAATTTATAAGAAATATTTGGGTTTCATCTATTACTTGTATAATTTCTTGCGTGGATGTTCCTTATTAATTTTTTCTTTTACATGATCTCGGACTATAAAAGAATGAAGGTTGATATCGTAAAGGAAAGACTTAACTTTATATGCTCTTATTGGGAACCCAAAGCAGACTATAGTAGTGACATCCTCAGCCCTACTAAGGCTTACTGTAAATTCCATTACAAGAGATATCCATACCTAAGATAGCATTCTTACATTTCACCCAGAGAGGTATTGAACACCTTGAAATGCTTTAAGTGATGCTTATGGCATTCACTTTGATATATATATTTCCAGTTGCATGAATTCCTTTTACGATGTACCGATTTCGGTTAAGTTGGTTGTCTAAACAATTCGTAGCCCTTTAGCCTTTGCGTAATACTTCAACTGAAATCATAGTGTATTAATTTCCACTAAGTTGCGGTCCGAGGACCTGACATGACTTAGTTTCTGTTTAATACTTCCATTGATAGTGTATTAATTTCCACTAAGTTGTGGTCCGAGGACCTGACATGACTTAGTTTTTGTTTAATACTTCCATTGATAGTGCATTAATTTCCACTAAGTTGTGGTCCGAGGACCTGACATGACTTAGTTTCTGTTTAATACTTCCATTGATAGTGCATTAATTTCCACTAAGTTGTGGTCCGAGGACCTGACATGACTTAGTTTCTGTTTAATACTTCCATTGATTTCAGAAACATATATTGCAGAAGTAAGATAAACCATAAAGGAAGATGAAATATAATTTGTTAATAATAGTACCTCTTCAGATTGCTTACATTCCAGGGATGGGTTACATTTTTTTCATCTAAGTCTTCTAAGTAATAAGCCCCTATCCCCGCTACGGATGTAATACGGTATGGCCCCTCCCAATTAGGCCCCAACTTTCCCCAGGCTGGGTTTTTAGTATTTCCCAAGACCTTCCTCAACACCAAATCTCCTGGAGCCAACGGCCTTAGTTTGACATTCGCATCATAACCCTGTTTCAGCTTGTGCTGGTAGTATGCCAATTGGACCATCGCCTTCTCTCGCCGCTCGTCTATCAAATCTAGACTTTTCCTTAACAGCTCATCATTCCCATCCGATGTGAAAGTACTGGTCCTCAGTGTTGGAAAGCCCGTTTCAACAGGGATCACGGCCTCAGCCCCGTACGTCATTGAAAATGGGGTCTCCCCCGTTGATCGTCGGGGCGTCGTTCTATACGCCCAAAGGACATGTGGAAGTTCCTCAACCCATCTGCCCTTTGCATCATCCAGCCTCTTCTTAAGTCCACCCACTATGACCTTGTTGACAGCCTCGGCCTGTCCATTTCCCTGTGGATAGGCTGGAGTGGAGTATCTGTTCTTTATCCCCAGGTCGGAATAGTACTTTCTAAAAGCTTTACTGTCAAACTGCAGACCGTTGTCCGAGATGAGAGCTTGAGGAACTCCGAAACGAGTAATAATATTCCTCAAGATAAACCTCTTGACATCCACGTCCCTGATATTAGCCAGAGGCTCAGCTTCTACCCATTTCGTGAAATAATCCGTGCCGACTAGCAGGTACTTCTTGTTTCCTACTGCCCTAGGGAAAGGGCCAACGATGTCCAAACCCCACTGAGCGAAAGGCCAAGGACTAGAAAGAGGATTGAGGACTCCTCCTGGCTGGTGAATGTTCGGCGCGAACCTCTGGCATTGGTCACATTTCCTCACGTATTCCTGGGCTTCCTTCTGCATGCCTGGCCACCAGTACCCCTGTGTGATCGCCCGGTGAGACAAAGACCTTCCTCCTGTATGACTACCACAAATTCCTTCATGCAACTCTTCTAAGAGATCCTCTGATGCTTCAGGGCATACACAAAGCAAATATGGCCCGGAGTAGGAGCGTTTGTACAACTTCTTATCATCGGACAGCCAAAAACGAGGAGCCTTTCTCCTTATCTTCTCTGCCTCTGATTTGTCTTCGGGTAGTATATCCTTCTCAAGGAATAATATTATAGGATCCATCCAGCTACGTGCCGAGCTGACTTGGTTGACCTGAAGCGTGTCCGTCGTTACTGAGGTAGGTGTGCTCAAATCCTCAACCATTATCATCCGGGGTAGGTTTTGAGCCGAGGACGTGGCAAGGGTGGCCAAGGAGTCTGCATGGGCATTTCCACTCCTAGGGACATGAGTTATCTCAAAAAATTCAAAGTTAACTTGCAGACGCCTAACCTGGCTCAAGTATTCCTGCATTCTTATGTCTCGAGCTTCCAGCTCCCCTCTGACTTGGCCCACGACCAGCCCCGAATCTGAGAATATTTCCACTGTCTTTGCACCGAGCTTCTGGACCATTATCATTCCCATTAACAAAGCTTCATATTCCGCCTCGTTATTAGTAGCCGAGAATCCCAACCTTAGAGATTTCTCCATGATGATCTTCTCAGGGGATATCAGTACAATTCCTACTCCCGACCCCCGCTGATATGCCGCCCCATCCACATACACCTTCCAGGATGAAATAGGTTGCGCGGAGATAAGGCCAACTGATTTTTCATCCATGCCACTTGGGCTTGCCTCTATTTCTTCAGGACCTTCAGCGAATTCGGCCACCAGATTGGCGAGCACTTGACTCTTCACAGAGGTACGGGGCATGTATTTAACGTCAAAGGCCCCTAGAATTGTGCCCCACTTGGCAACCCTGCCGGTATAGTCTGCACTCCGAAGGGCTGCTTTGATCGAGTACTGAGTTAAGACGACCACAGTATGCGCCTGAAAGTAATGGGGAAGCTTCCTCGTAGCATGCACCATTGCCAAAATAGCCTTCTCCAAAGGTAGGTAACGTACTTCGGCCTCATGAAGTGACTTACTCACGTAGTAGACTGGCCGCTGTACTCCATTGTCCACTCGTATCAGAACAAAACTGATCGCATAAGTGGTGATCGCCAGGTAGGAAAAAAGAACTTCACCCACCTTAGGGCTAGACATGACGGGCGGCCGAGACAAATACTCCTTCAGCTGCTGAAATGCTAGGGCGCACTCCTCAGTCCATTCGAATCCCTTCCACTCTTGGAGCAGCAGGAAAAAAGGCCTGCACCTGTCAGCCGATCTGGATATGAATCTGTTCAATGCGGCGGTCATCCCAGTTAACCTCTGGACTTCCTTGGGATTCCAAGGTGCTTGCAAGCTAGTTATGGCCCTAATTTGATCAGGGTTCACCTCAATTCCCCGATGAGTCACCATATAACCCAAGAACTTCCCTGAACTTACCCCAAATGAGCACTTGCACGCGTTCAAACGCAATTTGTGCCTTTTTAAAATCTCAAATATATTGGTAAGATCTGTCACATGCTCGGCCACTACTTTGCTCTTTACGACCATATCGTCGATATAGACCTCAATGCTTTTGTCCAATTGCGGTTCAAACATCTTCGTCATCATTCTCTGGTAAGTGGACCCTGCGTTCTTTAAGCCAAAGGGCATTACCTTATAGTGATAATTTCCAGTAGGAGTGAGAAAAGCGGTCTTCTCTTGGTCGTTCAAAGCCAGTGGGATCTGATGATAGCCCTGAAAGGCGTCCAGGAAACTCATCCGAGGATGGCCCATGGTCGCATCCACCAACTGATCTATACGGGGCATGGGAAAAGGATCCTTTGGGCACGCTCTGTTAAGGTCCGTATAGTCAACACACACTCGCCATTTGCCATTTTTCTTTTTCACTACGACCGTGTTGGCTAACCATTGAGGAAAAAACACCTCCTTGATAGCCCCTGCCTGCTTGAGCTTATTCACCTCTTCTTTAATAGCCTCAGTATGTACCCTGGACGGACGCCGAGGTGGCTGTTGCTTTGGAATAATAGAGGGGTTGACGTTCAAATGATGACAAATGAACTCCGGATCTACCCCTGAGGCTTCATAAGCACTCCATGCAAACACATCAACGTTCTTCCTGAGAACCTCAACTAATTGTTCCTTCTCCGACAAAGGTAACTGTGCACCAACCTGAAAGTACTTTTCCGGATCATCGCCAACACTCACCCTCTCCAAATTCTCGCACTTCACTTCCTCGTCGGAAGTGCTAACTTGGGCTTCATGATTCTTTGATTGCTATAAATCCTGCCCGGTTGCGGTTGAAGTACTTGTCTCTGGCCGATGTTGTACGGCCATTATCATGCACTGCCTAGCCATGGTCTGATTTTCCAAAATCTCTGAGACCTCGCCCCCTGAGGGGTATTTCACCTTTTGGTGAAGAGTGGAAGAAACGGCGTCCAGGGCATGCAACCAGGGTCTACCCAAAATAGCCGTGTACGGAGAAAAAGCATCCACCACAATGAAATCCACCTCCACCACATCTGAACCAGTCTGCACCGGTAATCTAATCATCCCCACCGGAACGACCGATCTACCCTCGAAGCCCACCAGCGGGGAACTGTAGGTTGTCAAGTCCTCGAGTTTCAAATTCAGCCCCCTGAATAAATCAGGGTACATTACCTCGGCCGCGCTCTCCTCGTCAATCATCACCCTTCTCACGTCATACCCTCCAATCCTAATTGTAACCACCAAAGCATCCTCATGCGGTTGTATGGTTCCTCTTTTATCCTCCTCTGAAAAGCCTAGCACCAGTGAGGTGCCCAGTCTGGCTCTCTTTGGCCTTGAACTGGAGCCCTCATCCAAGCACTGAGACACAGACATCACCCTGGAAGGGCAAGACCCAGTTCTCCCCGGGGCAGCAAATATAACGTTTATCGTTCCCAAAGGGGGTCCTGAAGAAGCGTTCCCCCGAAACGCTGAGCCTGCCTGGCCCCATCGGCTGCTGGAATGATGTAGAAGCTGGGTCAACTTCCCTTCCTGGACCAGCTGTTCCAAGTGGTCCCACAAGTTTTTACAGTCCTCAGTAACATGACCATGATCCTGATGGTAGTGGCAGTAAAGATTTCGATTACGCCTCGCAGGATCCCCTGCCATCCTATTGGGCCACCTAAAGAATGGCTCATCCTTTATCTTTTCCAGAACTCGCTGCACTGGTTCTCGGAACACGGCACTAACCGCCTGGGAGTTGGCAGATCCCGATTGCCCCCCAAAGTCCCTTCGAGGTCGGTTGTTATTGTAACGGTCCGGTCTGAAATCCCTCCTCTCCTGAGGGACTGCCTTAGACTTTCCTCTGCCTTGTATCTGATCCTCCTCTACTCTTCTGTACTTGTCTATCCGATCCATAAGCTGACGCACGCTGGTAACAGGCTTACCAGTCAGAGACTTCCTCAGGCCATGCTCGGCTGGAAGACCTTCCTTAAAGGTATTAATGGCCACATTGTCCTGAGCTCCGTCCACCTCATTGAACATTTCCCAATATCTGTCCGAGTAGGCCTTCAGGGTTTCCCCCTCCCGCATAGACATGGATAGCAACGATCCCAAGGGTTGAACAACCCTCCTACATGTGATAAAGCGGGCACCAAAAGCCTGGGTGAGTTTCTCAAAAGAGTCAATAGTATTAGCTTTTAGGCCGTTGAACCATCTCATCGCCACCGGGCCCAGGCTAGATGGGAAAACTTTGCACATTAAGGCCTCGTCTCTAGCATAAATGGTCATTCTCTGACTGTAGTGGCTAACATGTTCTACGGGGTCTGTTCGGCCATTATAAATAGTGAACACGGGCTGATTGAACCGCAGAGGGAGATTAGCGTCTTCAATACGTCGCGTAAAGGGTGACTTAGAGACCTGGCTCAGTGCCTTGTTCAAGGCGTCATTTCCCTGACCCTGGTGAGGCGGATTCTTATACCTTCGCTCATGGTGGTACTCTTCTTCATGCGAAAAAGACTCGCTAGGTGGAGTTCTCGACCTCTGTCTATAACTGGTGTCATCCGACTCCTCAGAGGAGTGCCCAGAGTTGTGAGCTCTACGCCTTCGTCTCTCATGTCGTAATTCCCTCTTCAACTTGTTAATCTCACGCTGCTTATCCCCTTCGTTCTTTGCATGGGAAGCATGGCCCTTCCCTCGAGAGTGACTTCTATCTGTGTGGGTTGTTCGTGCACTTCCCTCACGATCCCCCCTATGTCCATGGACTATCAACGGATTACCATGCTGAGAGCCCCTAGACTCTGCTTGGTGCTGATTAGCATCCACCTGCTGCAGGCCCACTAATGGTTGCTGCGGTGCTTCCCCTTCCATCGCGAACACTACTCTTGCCTTTCCTTGTGAATAGATCAAGTTCTTCCCACAGACGGCGCCAATTGTAGGGACTCAAAATGGATTGGACCCCGAATATGAATGGGTTTTCAGCCCAACAAGCCCAAACAATAAATTTTTAGAGCGTGGGTACAAGAACTGTGTCTACTTGAAAGGAAAGGTTACAGTTATCATAAATAAAAGACACTTTGAGCCGTTTTTATAATCAGGACTCTCCTCGGCCAGGTTTCAGTAGGCTTTTCTATGAACTCTATCTTTCTGTTTTCTTTTTCTTTCCCCCAAAAAATCCCCCCTCTAATGTCATCTGATTCCATGTTATATACTACGTTCCTTACTCTTCACTCCATTTCCACCGTACACGTGTAGTTCTTATCCTGAGAATTCCTTTCTGTCCCATCCAGCCCTTACCGGAACCTTTGCTCAGTGGCCATAAAGCTGCTTGGTTACTGTTCAGGTATCACCTCCACATTAATGCGGCTAGAGAGTTAGTTGGAATGCATTTAATGCGGAGGTAGTGGCATTGGAAGATATTTGTTATCTTTACCGACACCTCCTTAGGCCAATATTCATTCTCCTGTTCTAACACAACCTTGCGGGTTAACCTGGACAAAAATGATAGTTACATCCACCTCGGACTAGAATATCCGAGGTGAATTTCATCCTCGGACATGTGACTGTCCTCGGATTGGGCCATTGGACTCCAAGCCCATTTCTGATGATTCCGGTATCTTTTTAGATAACAGGCCTCACAATTATTTTTTGGTAAGTCAGGGCGGTCCTATGACCACCTTGACTATAATGTGCAGCTGCCCCTGGCCATTGGTGTCTAAATTATGGATTTTCAATGGGATTTTTAGTTGCTAAAAGGTGAGGTTGAGTTACATACGTGATATGGATTTTATACTTTTATTTGGCCTTTATATTTATTATTTGCCACATGTCTTTTATTTTTGCAAAAATAGGAGAGAATGGGAGATTTCTTAGCAGGAGGGGAGCCGGACCCATTTAAATTCAAATTCTACTTATGAGAGAGAGATGAGAAAGTTTCACTAAATTACAAATCTCTTAACATTTACTCATTTAGACTTTTGAAAGCTGATATAAGCTTTATAGCACGAAAAAAAAAGTGATGATATGCTTGTTCTCCCCCCCCCCTAAAAAAAATATTATAGATTAAAATCAATATCATTAATTTAATCATGGTTAAAAGTAGTACAGTATTTTTAAATTTTATGTTCTTTCTCTAGTTTATTGGAAGTCTATTGAATTTATGGGATACATAATTGGGGAAACAAACACTTTCATTTTAAAATTTTTACAATATTTTGAAAGTTTAAACTCCAATATTTGTTACCTCGTAAAGATTTTATTAGTTGAACTAGATTGAACCAACACATCTAAATTTTTTCTTCTAAAAAAAATCCAAATTTCTATTTACTAGCAGCATCAATTGTAACCTACATATAGGAAACGTTTTGACTTTTCTCATCCCTTCTATAACCCGAATATAGTTCCATTGTGTTATGAACCAAGATATGGAATGGTTGAATTCAAGGACAACCGAGCCTCCAAGAACAGAGAGAAGATAGAGACAGAGAATTTTAGAGAGAAGTTAGAA
Source organism: Quercus aquifolioides (assembly GCA_019022515.1). NCBI lineage: Eukaryota > Viridiplantae > Streptophyta > Magnoliopsida > Fagales > Fagaceae > Quercus > Quercus aquifolioides. The sequence continues at coordinate 10,889,142 of CM032330.1, read as the reverse complement.
TAGGATTGAAGAATTGGAATTTAGGAATACAATTCTGATACAAGTCCTTCTCTTCCTAGCCTTTTAATACCCTCTCAATGCTTCACTCTCTAACTGCCTAACCGCCAAGCCAGCTGTCAACCAGCTGCCACATACTAACAACTAATCTGTTATCTAACTAACTCTTATTTGGTACAGTCACTAGTGCCAACGCAGCATCTAATGCCAACTAAGCAAATACACCACCAGTCTGTCAACACTACCTGATGGCCACCTCATCAGCAACTTGTGCATGCCTCATCAGCAACTAACACACTCTTCATCAGCAACTTGTGCACGCAACTCACTAGCACCCCCCTTGCAGCATCACACGCACCCTCATCACAATACACCTCAGCCACTCATTATACATTCCTAACAATTCCCTCCCCTTCAAATCACCTTGCCCACAAGGTGAGGAAACTTCTTCTGTAAAACAAAAAGACTCTCCCAAGTAGCATCATCCTTGCTCTCATCTTGCCACTGCACCAGCACCTGAGTGATAAGTCTGCTCCTCAAATGATGAGACCTGGTAGCTAAAACAGCCACTGGTTCAGGATTAGGAATCTGATCCACAGTCACAGCAGGTAAAACAGGCCTAGGGATCACCTGAGCACCCAATTTAGCTTTAAGATTGGAGACATGAAACACAGGATGGATTTGAGAATCTGGAGGCAAATCAAGCTTATAGGAAACCTCTCCCATCTTCTGTACCACCTGGTAAGGTCCATAAAAACGAGGAGCTAGCTTGCCAAACTTCTTGGACTGAACTGAGGACTGCTTGTAAGGCTGCAGTCTGAGATACACCCAGTCTCCCTCAGCAAAGGACCTATCCACCCTCTTCTTATCAGCAAACCACTTCATTCTCTCCTGGGCAGCAGACAAATTGTGTTTGAGTAAGGAGAAAAGCTTCTGCCTATCATGCAGCATTGACTCAACAGCTGCCACCCTAGTAGTGCCTGGAATGTAATCCACCAACCTAGGAGGAGGATATCCATAGAGAGCCTCAAATGGAGTAAGCTTAAGAGAAGAATGGAAGTTAGTATTGAACCAAAACTCAGCCAAAGGAAGCCAGTCAACCCAAGATTGAGGTCTGTCAGCAGCAAAGGCCCTCAAATAATGTTCCAAACTCTTGTTCACAACTTCAGTTTGGCCATCGGTTTGAGGGTGATAAGAAGATGACATAGCAAAGCTAATTCCTTGCAGCTTCATCAGTTCAGACCAAAATTTAGAGGTGAATACTGGATCCCTATCACTCACAATGGTAGAGGGCAGTCCATGTAACTTAAAAACAAACTTCATGAACAGCTGAGCCACCTTTGCAGCAGTGTAAGGATGAGCCAATGGAATGAAGTGAACATATTTAGTAAATCTGTCCACAACAACAAACACCACTGACTTCTGCTGGGATTTAGGCAGCCCTTCCACAAAATCCATGCTAATGTCAAGCCAAGGTTTGTCTGGAATAACCAAGGGTTGAAGCAAACCTGCAGGGAAACAAGTCTCACTCTTCAACCTCTGACACACATCACATTCCATGACCAATTTCTTCAAGTCCTTGCCCATACCAGACCAAAAAAAATCCTTCTTAAGTCTATGGAAGGACTTCAAGTAACCAGAATGACCCCCTAAAGGGCTCTCATGGACTTGCTGTAAGACAAGAGTCTTTAAAGTCTGATGTGAACTGCCTAAATACAGCCTGCCCTTATAAAACAACAAGTCATTACAAATTGTGAATCCCATTGGAACATTCTGCCCTGATTGAATCGCCTGAATGGTTTGCTGGATGGCAGCATCATTGACATAACTTGCTTTGAGATCATCAAGCCATTCAGGAGTAGGAAAGGAGATAATGCATAGGGTAGCCACTTCATTGCAGTGATCAGTAACATCCTCAATAGCTTCTCTTCTTGAAAGGGCATCAGCCACTAAATTTTCCTTGCCATGCTTATACTCAACTATAAAGGCATATCCAAGTAACTTGGTGATCCACCTCTGCTGAGCAGGGGTACCTATCTTCTGTTCCAGCAAATATTTCAGACTTTGATGGTCTATTTTGATTACAAAAGGCCTTCCAAGAAGATAAGGTCTCCACTTCTTCACAGATACCACCAAAGCTAATAATTCCTTCTCATAAGTGGAAAGGGCAAGTGCCTTACCCTTCAAAGCTTGACTGTGGAAGGCAATGGGCCTTTGGTCCTGCATTAGAACAGCTCCCACACCCACCCCCGAGGCATCACATTCTACAACAAATGGTTTGGTGAAGTCAGGTAAAGCTAGCACAGGTGGACTGGACATAGCCTCCTTGAGTGATTGGAAAGCATGGGAAGCTTCTGAAGTCCAAGTGAAGGAATCCTTCCTTAACAGGGCAGTTAAAGGGGCTGCAATTAAACCATAGTTTTTCACAAACTTCCTATAGTAACCAGTTAAGCCCAGGAACCCCCTCAAAGCCTTCACATCATGGGGAATAGGCCATTGCTGCATAGCAGCAGTCTTCCTTGGATCAGTTTGCACCCCTTCACCAGAAATTATGTGTCCTAAATACTCTACCTCCTTGCAAGCAAACACACATTTGGATTGCTTGGCATACAATTGATGAGTCACCAAAGTCTCCAACACCAATTTAAGATGACCAACATGAGCAGCCAAATCTTTACTATACACAAGTATATCATCAAAAAACACCAAGACAAATTTCCTCAAGAAGGGTTTAAAAATTGAATTCATAAGTGACTGAAAAGTTGAAGGTGCATTAGTTAGACCAAAAGGCATTACCAAAAACTCATAGTGTCCCTCATGAGTCCTAAAGGCAGTCTTTGAAATGTCTTCCTCTTTCATTCTGATTTGGTGATACCCGGATCTTAAATCCAATTTAGAAAAAACAGTAGCACCAAACAATTCATCCAATAGTTCATCAATGACAGGTATGGGGTACTTATCCTTAATGGTCTCTTGATTCAAGGCTCTATAATCAATACACATCCTCCAAGAGCCATCAGCCTTCCTCACTAGAAGAACAGGTGAAGCAAATGGACTGCTACTATTTCTAATTAACCCCACAGACAACAATTCCTTAACAATTTTTTCAATTTCATTTTTTTGATAGTAAGGATACCTGTAAGGTCTCTGAGATATAGCTTGAGCTCCTTCCTTCAAGGTAATATGATGTTCATGATCTCGTAAAGGAGGCAGCCCTTCAGGAGTAGCAAACACAGTCCTGTAATTCAGTAACAAGGCAGCAATAGCTTCAGGAAGTTGAACCTGTGCTTCTGCAGACAGCAATTGAGGCTGCAACTGGACTGAAATCTGGAGGACCAGTCCCTTCTTTATTGAATGCTTCAAGAAAGTATCTTCATCCTGTATTTGAGATTTAGTACTCTTCACCCCTTGTAATTGAACATGCTTGGGACCATAAGAAAAGCTCATTGTGAGCAATTTAAAATCCCACTGTATTACTCCCAAAGTCTCCAACCACTGCGTGCCCAGAACTAAGTCACACCCCCCCATTGGTAGCACATGTAATTGTACCAAGAACTCATTCCCCTGCATCCAGATAGGCACTGCTCTACAAACACCCTGAGTTTTAATTATATTCCCATTAGCAACCTTCACTTCGAGAATTAGAGAAGTGTCCACATGGATATGTAACTGTGAGACCAGAACAGCATCAATAAAATTGTGGGTGCTCCCTGAATCAATAAGGATCACAAAGGACCTCTGTTTTATCTTTCCCATGACTCTCATAGTTCCTGAAGTGGGAGTGCCACTCAATGCATACAAAGTAATCTCTGCCCCTTCTTGATCTTGCCCAACCTGTCCAACCTGATCTGCATATCCACTTCCTACCAACTCAGTTATGTGAATACCAGAATCTACCCCTTCCTGAGCCATTTCTACATGGTCTAACAAGAATAACGTAGCAGTCTTGCACTTGTGGCCAGGAGCCCACTTGTCATCACAATTGTAACACAACCCCTTCTTCTTCCTCTCTTCCATCTGAGCAGGAGAAATCCTCTTGATAGGAATCCTTGGTTTAGACTCCACCAGAGAATGAGCTTTTGGAGGAACTCCCAAAATGGAAGGCTTCCCTTGATCTCCCTGAATCTTAGAAAACTTCCTGCAACTCCAATTATACTCTTCCTGAATCTTTGCCAACCCAAAGGCCTCATTCAAGGACTTAGGATTAAGCATTCGCACCGGCAGCCTTATATCATCACGCAATCCACTCAGGAAGCAGCTTAACTTGTGAGCAACAGATAATCCCTTGGTCCTATTTGTCAACACTTCAAATTGAGCCTTATACAAGGACACTAAAGCAGTTTGTCTCAACTTAGTCAGTGTTTCCATGGGATCGTCATAAGCTGTGGCACCAAATCTAATGTGCAATGCTTGAATCAAAGATTCCCAATCCGCAAACAAACCTACCTCTTCACTATCTTGAAACCAGATTAGAGCCTCCCCATCCATATGGAACGAAGCTAGCATTAATTTCTCAGCAACTGGTGTATTATAATACTTGAATTATTGGTTGGCTTTGTAAACCCAACTTGCAGGGTCTTCTCCAAAGAATCTTGGAAATTCCAACCTCACCAGACGAGTCATAGCCATTGTTGATGAACTTGCATTCCTGTGTTCACCAAAGGTTGGGGACCGAGGCATTCCACCTTGATCAGAACCACTTCTCTGCACCAGAATTGCCAATTGTTGAGTCATCTCATTCATTGCACGTGTATGCACTCCTTGAATAGTACAAATTTCTTGAATTTCCTTATCATGATGATTACGCATTTCCTGAATTTCCTTGCCTTGATGATCACTTGCAGTCTTCAGTAAAGCTAGAGCCTCCTGCGTTGCCACCGTAGTTGATAGTGTTTCTGCCATAGCCGAGGAAGGCCAAGCTCTGATACCAAATGTTATGAACCAAGATATGGAATGGTTGAATTCAAGGACAACCGAGCCTCCAAGAACAGAGAGAAGATAGAGATAGAGAATTTTAGAGAGAAGTTAGAATAGGATTGAAGAATTGGAATTTAGGAATACAATTCTGATACAAGTCCTTCTCTTCCTAGCCTTTTAATACCCTCTCAATGCTTCACTCTCTAACTGCCTAACCGCCAAGCCAGCTGTCAACCAGCTGCCACATACTAACAACTAATCTGTTATCTAACTAACTCTTATTTGGTACAATCACTAGTGCCAACGCAGCATCTAATGCCAACTAAGCAAATACACCACCAGTCTGTCAACACTACCTGATGGCCACCTCATCAGCAACTTGTGCATGCCTCATCAGCAACTAACACACTCTTCATCAGCAACTTGTGCACGCAACTCACTAGCACCCCCCTTGCAGCATCACACGCACCCTCATCACAATACACCTCAGCCACTCATTATACATTCCTAACACATTGCTTCAAAACAAAAACCCCACATTGAAGAACTCCATCCAGGCTCTAGCATGCCCATCATCATGTGAGTCCTCTTGTTTTCCTCTAGCCAAATGCTTAAAAGAGCCGCCCCCCCCCCCCCCCCCCCCCCCCCCCCCAACCCTACTATAAATTGCTTGTTTGGATGAGTCTAGCCCCAATAATTTTAATCCTCCAATTCTAATGAGTGTTTGGACTTGATCTATAAATCCCTAGTTATTTGGAATTAAGTAAACATTAAATAATGAGTTATCTCTTTCAAATTAACTAAACAATAAACAATGAGTTATTTCTTTTCTTACACATGTTTTACATGATAGTAACGATTTCAATTTTCAAAAACTTTCAGCCTTCCTTATGAGAGCTTTCATTTGAAAATATGTTGGAGACCCTATGAAACATGCTTCGACAAAGATGGTAATTATGAAATCACAATCAATGAAAATATTAATTAGAGAAATGTCACACAAAAACAAATTTAAATTATCTTTAGATTCTGAAATTTTTTTTAGAGGTTAGAAACTTTGACACTTAAACTTCTCTCGTATAAATAAACAAAAATTTATTTGTATGTGAACAAAGAAGGAGAAAGGGCTTTAAATAGCCTAAAAATTCAAATGATGACATTGAAATTTCCATATTTTTCTATGTTTCTGTTTTGAATAAAGAATAACATATGTTTGTGAATTCAAATAAAACAAAATATAAATTTCATGTTTATGTCTATTTTTATGATATTTTTGTTTAAGTGGTTTATTCAAAAAGATAATTCTTAATTTGTATATTAGTAGCCCTTTTAGGTTAATTATGTATAAAACATAATCAACTAAGTTGGCATTTATCATGCTATTTATAAAAATAAAAACAATATCAAATAGGCCCATCGTGGATGTGTAGATTTCCCACATTCATCCCTAATCTTTGTTGACTTAAGGCACTAAACTGTTTTCCGAGCTTGAAGATGGAATCATCATAGTCTACCTCTTTTTTAAGAGTAGTTTTGTTGATCATGATTTAAAGAGCTAAAAGATTGAAAGTGTGTTCTTAATGATATCTTAAATACCATAATTTTAGTTATGGTATAATTATTAGAAAGTTTTACTTTAATTTTATGTTAGATTAAGCATTGAAATGCTTTTAATTTGAGCAAGGGTGTTGCAACCGTGGTCATTCCGATTCTAAAATGGGTTTTCATTCTAAGGTTTTTACCCATGAATAGCAAGACACCAATTATCACACAAACTAAGTAGCATGTAATTAGATTTTGAATTAAAAATTTTGGTTTACTAAGTAGCATACTGCATATTCATCATTAATTTGCCTAATGATTAGTTGAGAATCACCAAACAATTGTATTATGAAGTTTTATTCCAATTAATTAACGTTGGCACATCCTACAAAGGTGTATTAGGATAATAACCAAAACACTATAATATTGGAATACACTATTTGTTGCTACTACGATTTGTTTTTCGATTGAAGGAATAATTATGCTTTTCCCCCACAAGTATTAGATAATATAGTGAATTCTCTTTTTTCATTGTTTTGTGCTAACAATGCTCCAAATGAGCATTCTAATGTTGCAATATACCAAATCTATTATCATTTAGTGACAAGTTGACTGATGTTAAGTGTAGGGTCTATATTTGTGGCCCAAACCCAAGAGATATGAAATATGAGCCCAACAAGCCCAATACAATGAATTTGTAGAGAGTGGGTGAAAGAACTGGGTTGTTTGTGAACTAAACAACAGTTAATCAAAGTTTAACAGATAAATAAGTGCAAGAACAAACTTGAAACTTCAATAAATTGTTGTCCGAGGAGACCAACTTTTGTTTATATCCTTCTTAGAGCTACAGTAAACCTTCTTTCTCTCTTCCTTCCTCTCTCTTTCTCCCCCCACTATGAGATGTCTCTTACACTTATATAGTTTTCTTTTAGACTATCCTGATCGTCCACTTGTTCTTCATCTAAACGTTCACTTAAGTATATGTCACATCAGGTATCTTCGTCAGTTCTACAGGAGTGGTGGTAGCTGAGACTGCACTGTTCAGGGGTCTTCTCCACATTAATGCGGCCAAAAAAGTTGCTACAGTGCATTTAATGCGGTTGTAGCTGCTTTTCCTTTAGATATTTCTCCGTTCTTATCATCTTTATTCATGCCTGAAGTTCATCCTTATCGTTGGAACTGCTAAGAAGATCACCTAAACCACCCAAGTATTTGCTTGACCGATATCCCTAATATCCGAGGAGGATATACTCCTCGGACTACATTACTCCATCACTTCCTTGCATGGTTCTCCAGTTCAGGGTTTTTCCCAATCATTTGCTCCTCCTCGGACGTACCTATATCTTCGAATAGGGCGCAAGGCTCAATATATAAATTTGGGCTTTTATCCCCACATTAAGGATAAAAGAGTTCTCATTTTAAAAGAATTTTGAATATCTGTTATTAGATCACTTGAAAATTATTGCGCCAACTAAGTTGTAATGTAGCCCTGCATTGACAAAAATTGAAAGTTAGAAGACTGAATTGACAAAACTGAAAATTAAAGAACTGAAATGAAAAAATGTGAAAGTTAGAGGGTCAGTTTTATATTTTTACCTTAAAAAAATTATCAATTTCACAGAGTCATGGCCAATTAGAAGTAAAGTGCTCGATTAGCTTGATTTGGTTAACAAGGGGCATGCTTAACTACAAAGTCTAATGATACTATTTTTTCACAATATAATATGAGTTGACATGTTTAATAGTTGTATAATATAATAAGTATTGTTCTCAGACCAAGAGATATTCTCAAATCCAAATGTATGCTTTCACACATTCACAAAAGAATTGGCCGAATCCTCTTTATTTTTTATTTTTTATTTTTTTGAGAAACGGCCGAATCCTCTTGGTACAGCTTTGATAACTGATCTGTGACTGATTATACCCCAAGCCGGAATTTGAGAATTACCGTCTGCAGTTAAAACATTTACTTGGTCAGACTACTTCACTAGAATTAAACAATCTTGAAACACCACAGGTGCGAAACCAAAGATGAAATAGATCGTTCCTTCGACAATATAGTTCTTATAGAATTGTTTGCCACAGTAGGTGAAGAGAGTATCTTTATACTCGCTGAACTCACATCTATAGAATGCAACATCAGTAGCAGCTACAGCGAGCGCCACTGCTTGATCTTTTTCAGGTCTGGCATTATATCTGATTGTTAGATCATCCCTTGTAAATCCCTCTCCCTTCACCGCTGAAAAGAATATCAAACACAATTGTATATTAGCTAAAATCAGGAAGAACGTCACTTGAGGAAATCATTTTCAACAGTATTATGTGTAAATGAACCAAACATATTATAAGTAATTAAATTAGTGATTTAATTAAGTAATATTAATAATCAACAATTTTATTGTTTCTTTTTAGGCAAATAACACATGTTCTATATAGCTTTGGTTAGAAGCGTATTCCCTATCTTGTCTTATATTTATATTTAAGTAGTCAATTATTCTTTAGTTTGTGAGGATTGGGTGTTTGTAGGAAGCTTGTGATATTGTAAATTGTGTTTATGAGCTATATTGTGAAAAAGGTGGGACAAAGTAGTGTGATGACAAATGACAGGAATGAGAATCACAGGGGTATTGTCATACACAAGTCGCTGATTGGAGCTATGCCAACCGACAAGCTTTGGCTTGAGAATTTGGTAAATTCGACTTACTTGGGACGACCATGGAGTGACATAGCTGTGATAATGATCATTGATAGCTACCTAGGTGCGGGTTCAAGGTTGAGCAAGTAGGTGAAATGAAAAGGATGTAGAGCAAATCTTTTTGAAGCGGGCATTCAAGTATTTGTCCCAGAAATTTCTTTGGAGTGTTTTGGGTCCAAGATTTGAGTTTCCAAATAATTTAGAGCAACCACATCAGTCCATTTATATTTTTCTAAAATAGAAGAAAGTACAAATTTTATACATTTTGAGCAAAAAAACACCCACATCAGTGGGTGTAAAAATATGTAAAGTTGTCTAAAAATTTCCATGAGTTACAGTAATCATGTATATTTACACGGTTACTGTAGCTCGTTTATCAATTATTTTAGTATTTGCTTCTCTCTCCTCTCAACTTTCTCAAGCTCACAGCTCTATCTTTCAACCGTGTATGGTCTTCTCACTCTCACCTCTCTATCATTTCATCTCTCCCTCAGTCCACAGATCTCACCTCAGTCCACCGATCTCACCTCAAGCCATTGATCTCACCGATCTTACTCATCGCCGATATGATCTCAACATGCCAACAATGCCGTGGTGGAGCTCAGAAACGCCGTGGCGGAGTTTAGATGGTACGATCTCACTCGCACAAGACCCAGAAACAACGCCGTGGCAGAGCTCTTAGGGACGTGATGTGTGGGTTTTGATGGGTATTGATCCATGGGGTATTGATCAAGTTGATGGTGGGTTTTAATGGTATTGATCCGTGGGTATTGATTGGGTTGATGGTGGCTAGGATTTTGATGGGTGGGTTGAATATTTTGATCGGTGGGTTTTGATCTTGATTGGCTTGTTTTTTCTGGTTCATTGGTGGGTTTTGATGATCTTGCCGCCGATTGGGTGGGTGATGATTTGGCTTGACTGGGTTTCGGGTTGGGTGGGTGATTAATGGGTTTGGGATTGAATGGGTTTCAGATTTAGTGGGTTGGTTTTTCTTGATGATGCTGGTTGGGTGGTGGTGATGGTGGCTAGGTGTGGAGTGATCGTTGGTAGTGATGGACTATGGGTCTGTGAAAGAGAGGGGCAGTGAGGGAGTGAATAATAAAAAATTGTAAAATAATGAATATTTTATTGAATAAAAGTTTAAAATAGATAAACTGATGTGGATGTTTTGTAAAAATAAGTGTGTAAAATAGAAAAAGTAAGTTTTTTCGTATAAAATAGACGAGAAATTTGCATCCACTGATGTGGATGCTCTAATTAGACATTTAGAGTGTGTTTGGCATCAAATTTTAGCATAACAAATTTTTAAAATTTTACTTTTTTTTTTTTTTTTACCAATTATGAATATTTGTATGGAATAATGGATTTAAATCATGAAAGATGATAAATTTCCCTTTAATCAATTGTGGTTTGGTATTTTTAATTGATTTAATCCATAGAAGTGATCCTTTCGTGCTAAAAAAAATCCTATCACACATTCACACTATTAACCAAAATAATAATAATAATAATAATAATAATTAAGAAAGAAAAAAACAAAAAAAAAGGATTGATCACAAATCAGCCTATGAGGGAGAAATCTAAATCACACTACCAGACAAAAAAATATTTGAATAAATAGAATCTTTAAAAAAATCCCTAAACCTAAAGCTATAAAATGAATCTATAATGGTGAATTGTCTAGTCACTGAATATAGAACTGCTGATGGGACTAGGTACTGACATAATGACAAAATCAAAGTTGAGATAAGGTGCAATGTTTGCACGCAATAGCATAAAAAAATTAATTTTTAATTTTAACTATTAAATTAAAAAAATATTTAAAAAAAAAGTTAAAATTAAAAAATTAAAAGGATTTTGCTATTGTGTGCCCCAATAATTAATTATTTTTAAAAATATTTTCTCGGAAATTGAAAAAATGTTGACAATTTTTTCAATTTTCAAGAAAACATTTCTAAAAATGGATAGCTTAATGGGTGGGTGATTAATGGGTTTGGGATTGAATGAGTTTCGGATTTAGTGGGTTGGTTTTTCTTGATCATGCTGGTTGGGTGGTGATGATGATGGCTAAGTGTGAAGTGATCGTTGGTAGTGATGGACTGTGGGTATGTGAGAGAGAGGGGCAGTGAGGGAATGAATAATAAAAAATAGTAAAATAAAAAATATTTTATTGAATAAATGTGTAGAATAGATAAACTGATGTGGGTGTTTTATAAAAATAAGTGTGTAAAATGAAAAAAAAATAAATTTTTTCGTATAAAATAGACGAGAAATTTGCATCCACTGATGTGGATGCTCTAATTAGACATTTAGAGTGTGTTTGGCATCAAATTTTAGCATAACAAATTTTTAAAATTTTACTTTTTTTTTTTTTTTTACCAATTATGAATATTTGTATGGAATAATGGATTTAAATCATGAAAGATGATAAATTTCCCTTTAATCAATTGTGGTTTGGTATTTTTAATTCATTTAATCCATAGAAGTGATCCTTTCGTGCTAAAAAAAATCCTATAACACATTCACACTATTAACCAAAAAAATAATAATAATAATAATAATAATTAAGAAAGAAAAAAACAAAAAAAAAAGGATTGATCACAAATCAGCCTATGAGGGAGAAACCTAAATCACACTACTAGACAAAAAAAAAATTTGAATAAATAGAATCTTTAAAAAAAATCCCTAAACCTAAAGCTATAAAATGAATCTATAATGGTGAATTGTCTAGTCACTGAATATATAACTGCTGATGGGACTAGGCACTGACATAATGACAAAATCAAAGTTGAGATCAGGTGCAATGTTTGCACACAATAGCAATAAATAATTGAGGTAAAAAAAAATAATTTTTAATTTTAACTATTAAATTAAATTTTTTTTTTTTTTTTAAAAAGATAACAGTTAAAATTAAAAAATTAAAAAGATTTTGCTAATGTGTGCTTGGCACACAATAATTAATCATTTTTAAAAATATTTTCTTGAAAATTAAAAAAGTGTTGACAATTTTTTCAATTTTTGAGAAAATGTTTTTAAAAATGGATGGCTTAGGGGTGTTATGTGAGTGTTCCAAACAACAAGTTTTAGGTTTTAAACAACATTTCACGTATTTTCACACATTTTTTTACTCGCATATATTTTCACAAAAATTTTAAACAACAATTTTTTATTTTAAAAAACATATACCAAACGGACCCTTAATGTGTGCTCTTAGAGCACACATTAACTAAACCCAAATTAAAAATATAAAAAAAAATTGTAAAGGAAATAGACGGTACGCATAATCAATAGCTCAATACTGTCCACTGACGATGGGTAGTCCACTATTTTTTTAAGTTATGCATGCATGCTACTCTGACAAAACTTAATGCCTATGATTTATGAAGCTTCTACAACGCGCTTCTTCTAGTATCCGCCATGGTGTTCTTCTTCTTCCCAGCATCCACATCCGGATGCTAAATCTCATCTTATTTTACAATCTCAAAAAGCTACTTTATCTATTATACCATCTCATTTTACAATACACCCAACATCCCAAAATTCTATATCTCATCCTTTTATTAAAATATTATTTTTTTTAATCTTTCTTTATTATTACTTTTCCAACCATCATTTTTTTGTTGTTTCAAATTCAACTACTTTTTCAAATTTATCCAGTCCAACGGTTGGACACACACACACACGTTGGAATATCCTCAACAACCTGCCAATTTTTTTTTCTTTTCAATTCCTTCCCCCCCCCCCCCCCCCCACACACACACACACACACACACACACACACACACACGTTGGAATATCCTCAACAACCTGCCAAATTTTTTTTTCTTTTCAATTCCTTTCCCACACACACACACACACACACAACCTGCCAAATTTTTTTTCTTTTCAATTTCTTTCCAACACACACACACACACACACAGAACCTGCCAATTCCTTTCCCACACACACACACACAAATTTTTTTTTCTTTTCAATTCCTTTCCCACACACACACACACACACAACTTTTTTTTTCTTTTCAATTCCTTTCCCACACACACACACACACACAGAACCTGCCAATTCCTTTCCCACACACACACACACACACAACTTGCCAATTCCTTTCCAACACACACACACACACACAACCTGCCAATGGCAATTTCTTTCCAACACACACACACACACACACACAACCTGGCAATTTCTTTCCAACACAATAACTATCATTTATCAACATATATAATATATTTAAACCAAGTTAAAAACATAATTATCATTTATCAACATACAATAACTGTTTCAGTACATTATACCAAGTACCAACTTCTATTTATTTAAGTAATCCATGCATACTGATCACAAGCTCACACTGAGACAGTTCATATCTTCACCTAGTACAGAACACAAAGGCGCACAGCCACTTATTTAGCTAATTAATGTCCAAAAGCCCTGCTGGATTGTTCACTACTGAGCCTGTGAAAGAAAATTAGATTGAAGGATGGGTTAGCAAAAGGCATACTGTGGGAAATAAGAGTAGAAAAACTTCTACGAAGTCAAATTCATAATTCCATGTACTAAATGGACAGTACCAAGAAGCGGGCCTTGTAGAATTCAACGAGCTCTTTGGGATCCGTCTTTGTTGGCTTATAAGCATCAATCTTGTTTACCTCCTGCACAAGGTTTACCAAGAATAATTATAATTCAAAAAACCATAACACTGATACAATAGGAACTCGTGCCTCCTTTAAAGCCATGTTTTTCCCCCTTAACAACAAGTGGGAGAGCGGAGGGGGATTTGGACACAAGTTTTCCACCTAAGAATTGGATAATGTCACTAAGTTATAAGACTCTTAACCTTCAAAACCATGCTTTAAGTGAAGAGAATATAAATATTTTGTATATATAGCATTTGAATGCATGCCCCACCATGCAACAGGTAGATTGATGATTGTTTCTAAACGCAAACAGAAGAGTATGATCAGGCTCAATCAACTCAAGCAAAGGAAATCACAAATCAACAAAAGAGATCTTCCTCCAACTATTAATCAATCTACATTCATTATCCTTTAGGTTTCAGAAACAATACCGAAGACGTGTACTGCCTTTTGGGGGGACAAGGCAAATATTTTCAGTCACAACCTATTACAATTATCTATAGTAACTGCAGCCCCAATGTTGCAACTCAATGCCACAACTTCCAAGCCAAAGCTATCGGTTGATTCAGTTCCTATCAATGAGGTATAGCTTCTAGAACTAATTAATCTTACAAGCAGTAAATCTTAGACCACTAGAACTCACAATTGCCACTAAACATCATATGGGTTCTAACTTACCTCAATCCACTTTGCAAGTTTAGGCCTTCCTGCAGTTATGTCATAATTCCACAATGCTGAAAAGACGATTTGGAATCTTTCAACAAACGGGATGTAAGCTACGTCCGCCTGAAGATCACATAGCTCACAAATCAAAGGAGGAACACTCATATTATAGAAAATATCATTTAATAATCGTATTATTGGTTTCCACTTGCCATATATATATATAGCTAAACAGTCATTGTCGGTAGCATGCGTAAAATAAAATATTAAAATCTGAATCTTTAATATGTTTATAAAGATATACCAAGGTCAATGAATGAGCAAAAGGAAAGCAATACAGCACCAAATAATGATAAAAAATAACATAATGCATTCTTAATCATATATTAATCGAGATTGACCTGAGGAGGTTCCTATGCTTTAATACAATTTTATTGCATGTCATAAAAGGGCTGTATGCAATTGTCCAAAACTTGAATTTGGGTTTGAATGTGCCTTTTAGCCCAAGTCAGCCCTAGTAGTTTAGACCCAGAGACAATGTGATTACCAATTACCTAGATAATTGGTATCAACCCAAAAGACCTAAACAAATCAATGCATACAATTATTTATGACAATGATGATGATGACAAAATACCACTATAATAATGTAACCGAAATGTTATATTACATAAAAAGTCAGGTCCTCTGGTTGCCAGATAGTTTATATGATAGTTTCCTTCAGAGAAAGTGCAGTTCAGTCAAGTTTGGAAATAATCAAGAGATGTGGTCTATGAAAACGGTGACTGTCAATGTTAGTTGAAAGCCATCCACTCTCACAAATATTAAAGGTGAAACCCAAAAACTTCAAGTAAGTTACTTCACTTAATACATACAAATTACAGTAAATTACAATTTGGAATCCAAGAGTGAAGACTGCAATTAAAAATATTTATCCAAGAGGGAAGTCCATTGAACTGCAATATTTATTCATGTACTAAAATATTAATCAAGAAATTGAAACACTAGTCTAGTTAATCAATCTTATTATAAGTAAAAATACATCATCAAACATAGAAAGGACATAAGTTTTTCATATAAACAAAAATGATGTGATTACATACGTGGCACAACTTACTGCCAATTGATCAAGTTGGAACAATACATCATCTATAGGCACGTCAATTATTAATAGCAATAAAAACTAACAGTGAAAGAGGGCAAAACAAAGTGGTAAGAAAAGGAGAAACAGAAGGGGAAGTTTCCCATCAGCTAGCTAATTAGACCCTGTAGAAACCTTTTGTTAAGGGACCACAGAGCAAGAACACAGGGGCAATATGTGCAAACCTTTTGTTCAGTCCCCACGAAACTTCCAAGCTTCTAGGAAAAAGTATAAAACTACAAGGTCCCTCAACCTGACACCAAACTATTCTTTTTAACACTTCATTTGAGTAGGGAGGAAGAAAGCCATAGGGAACAAAACAAAAAGGAAACAAGACGAAAGCTAGAGGTCTTATACTCATCATGTAATATTAAATACTAGCTAGTCTTAACTATAAACATGGGAACATGGTTCCACGTATTATGCCATAGAACAGTGAAGAAGCATTCATCATGGTGTGCACACATGTAAAGGAAATGGAGATCTTATGTTTGATGGCCACATTTGGACCATCATATTATTTTGTATAACTTGACTTGTATCATCTACAATAGGTAATGATATAGTCTTTCTCTGCGCATTTCAGAAACAAGGCTGGTACATTCAAGTGTGTGTCATAAAAATACTGTGACCAGGTGTGTATGATATGCTGATCACTGACAAGCACAAGTGTTCTGAACAAAAGTGTAACCGCAAAGTAGGACCTAAAAAAGAGGTGTAACCATGAAGATTAATGTAGATCAAACGAACATTAACTACTAAAATTTTCTATCATTACTAACATGGAGTCAAATGTTCTTTGATAGGTGTCATAGATGATGATGACAATATAATGATTATCTAATAAAATTGGGATTTTGGTAATTGAAGTTGAACCTGAGCAAAGTTTCTGAAGATGCTAATCCGACAGAGAACGAAAACCCCTCGTGATGAAGCTGAATCCCACCTCTGCAAACATCAACAGCCATTCTTAGATCAAAACCCAAACACAAACACAAGCTGAATCCCCCTTTTTTATTGCACAAACACAAACACAAACACAAACACAAACACAAAACCCACCTAGTAAATTGCTTTGATTTTGATTCTGATTTGATTTGAGAGACCGATGGAGCTTCGTGAAGAGATTTTGCAAACAAAATCTTAATCCAAACCCACAAACCCTTGAGATGAATGAATCGGTAAAGGGACGAGTGAATCGGTGATTTTGATGAGTGAATTGGTGAATCCAAACCGATTTATGAGAGGAGTGAATCGGTAAGGGGATCGGAGCACGGATGCTTCATCGGAATCACTATCGGAGAGAGAGGATCATCGGAGAGAGAGAAGCATCCATAACTGATCGGAGAGAGAGGGGCAGAGTAATGGGTCTCAAGAGAGCACACAGCAGAGGAGAAAGAGAGAACGGAGAAAGAGAGACCGAAGAGAGAGAAAAGATGAGAAATAATGAAGGAGGTGAGAGATATTCCCGAGGAAAAAACATTAAAATATTTTTTTTTTTTATAAGATTCAGCTACAGTACCATCTTACATTTGAGATGGTACTGTAGCTAAATCTCATTTTTTTTTTTGCATATGGGATATAGCTTTCCCGTTACTGATGGATTTTGGGGCTTAAATGCCAAATGCTCCTAGCATTTGGCATATACAACCCCCAATGTGGATGCTCTTATGCATTCACATGAAAGAGGGACATGCTAGGGATAAATGATAATAATTTTCTTTCACAACAAATTTCTAAAAAGAATTTCTAAACTTTTATCTATTTAAGGGATGAATCTTCACAAATCACAACATTCTTATTTTATACCTTCAATTACTCAGTCCCGCTCGGCCACTCCCTCCCACTTGTTTTCATTTAACATACCCATAGTAAGGCCCATTTGGTACATATGTTTAAAAACTGAAAATTATTATTTAAAAACTTTTATGGAAATACGTTTGGATGAAAAAGTGTGTGAAAATGCATGAAATGTTATTTAAAAACTGAAAATTGTTGTTTGGAAATACTCACCAAACACCTAGGAGTTTTATGGTTCCAAGTTACAAATCAGTGCATTAGCATTCAGATTTAAAAATTTATATCATTTTATCATCTTACAAATTATTTTATTCATTACACCATACTATTTTATAATATATTTAACATCTCAACTTTTACTTTATTATATAACACATTAAAATAATATATTTACATAATTAAATAATATAACATAATACTTAAATAAAAACCCAAAACTCAATAAAATATTATTTAAAAAAAATACCATCTTACTCAGTACCATCCTACTTTTATGATGGTGCTCTAGCTTAATGTAAAACTATGTTTGTAACGGTGTTTATATATATATATATGTGTATATGGTGACCTTCAAAGAAGCTTCTTAATTCCTCCGAGTCCTAGTCCTGTTTGGTATAGTAATTTAATAATATATTTTTAGTTTTTAAACAACATTACATGTATTTTTTCATTCACAAATATTTTTAAAAAATACAAATAATATTATTAAACAACATTATCTTAAGAACAAAAAAAATAAAACAACATTATCAAACAGGCCTAGGGGGTGTTTGGTGAGTGTTTCCATTCCAAACAACAATTTTCAGTTTTTAAACAACATTTTACGCATTTTCACATATTTTTTCATTCACACATATTTTCACAAAAATTTTTAAATAACAATTTTAAATTTTTAAGCATATTTACCAAACGAGCCCCAAACATCTTCTTTTTCAGCTCTAGGTATTATTTTTCGCAATCATTCAAGCTAACTCCCAAGTCCCACCTAAAACCTTCGTCTTCATATGAAAAAAAATAATAATAAAAAAGAATTAAATGAAAAGTCATTTAATATTCAGTTTTACACATTATTGTACTGACTGGCGTGTGGATGGAGAATCCAATAAAGTCAGAAAAGTAAAAAAAAAAAAAAAAGCTGAATCCGTATCAGTGTCAATAGCATCAATATCAATACGCGCCAAAACGATTGTACATCACACCTTTGCAATAACATTATTTATTTATTTTGATTTTAGCAGAGGTTCTGGAGTCTTTTGGCTATATATTGCTAAATCTAAAATTTATTTACGTTATTAGTACTATTACAACTTATTTAGGGAATTAATGAGAGAGATTGAATTTCGGTAACACTGTTGCCGAAATTCCAATAAAAATATGAGAGAGAAAGATAAAAAGCCTGGAGAGAGAAAATGTTGAATTATGGCAATGGCATTGCCGTAATTCGTTCTGCTCAAATTTCCTGACCGAATGTGTGAGAAGTGTGCCCAAAAGAAAGTAATTGTGGCAATGGTATTGCCGAAAATGGGAAGGGAAAAAAAAAGTGAATGCCAAAATCTGAGAAGGAATTAAAAAAAATACAATGTGCTACGTACACTATATTTTTACAACATTTTTACAATAAATTACAGGTAATTAGTTATTATTAGTTCAAATTTAAATTTAACATTGAGATTACTATTTTAATCCAACAATAACAATAAGTAACAACCTGATACTTAGAATTTGTTGTAAAAATATTGTAAAAATTGTGTGCACATATCATTTCTTAAAAAAAATTAAAAAAAAAAAAAAAGGTGGAATGGATTGTGGCAATGGCATTGCCGAAATAGGAGAGAAAAAAAAATTAATTTTCCCCTCTTATTTCGGCAATGACATTGGGTGTTTGTAGGCAAATAACACATGTTCTATATATTCAAGTAATTAAATTAGTGATTTAATTAAGTAATATAAATAATCAACAATTTATTGTTTCTTTTTAGGCAAATAACACATGTTCTATATAACTTTGGTTCCTGAGAGCATCCACATCCGGATTCTAAATCCCATCTTATTTTACCATCTCAAAAAGTCACTTTTTCAATTATACTATACAATTTTACAATTCTCCAACATCCCAACTTTTATATCCCAATCCTACTCATTAAAATAATATTTTTACACAATAAAATAATATTTCTCACAATTACCATTATACATTACAACACATTATTTATACATTATTTATTCTCTCTCTCTATTTCCTTCTGGTCAGAACTACAATTACCACCACCGCTGCACATCACCACCGCTGCTACCACCACCGCCGGCAACCCACAAATTACCGTCAACACCAAAAAAAAAAAATCACCACCGCTGCTACCACCACCGCCGGCAACCCACAAATTACAGTCAACACCAAAAAAAAAAAAAAAAAAAAGAGAAAATCACAACAACAAATCACCGTGAATTACCACCACCGCTGCACACCACCACCGCTGCCACCACCACCACCGGCAACCCAGAAACTACAGTCAACACCAAAAAAAAAAAAAAAAAAAAAAAACCCAGAGAAAATCACAAACCGATCTCCACGCACCTCGCCCCTCGCCCCTCGCCAAACCGATCTCCACGCACCTCCCCGAACCGATCTCCACGCACCTCGCACCTCGCCGAACCGATCTCCACGCACCTCGCCAAACCCAGAGAAAAAAAACCCACCTCGCCAAACCGATCTCCACGCACCTCGCCGAACCGATCTCCACGCACCTCGCACCTCGCCGAACCGATCTCCACGCACCTCGCCAAACCCAGAGAAAAAAAACCCACCTCGCCAAACCGATCTCCACGCACGACTCAGCCGCGCCACCAGCTCGCCATCACGCCGATCTCAGCCGCGCCACCAGCTCACCACCACGCCGATCTAGAAATTCGATCCGGCGTGAGCTTCGATCCAGTTTGGTGATTCGGCGAGAGAGAGGGGATGAGAAAGAGAGACGGAAGAGAGAGAAAAGAAAGATATAAAATGAGAGGCACTGTAGCATTTTGCCGGTAAAAGCAATTAAATAATATTTTTTTTTATAACATTTTGCTACAGTACCATCTTACATTTGAGATGGTACTGTAGCAAAATCTCAAATTTTTTTTGGGATATGAGATATAGCCTTTCAGCTGCTGGGTGTGTTTTGGGCTTGGATGCCAAATATGTGTTGCATTTGGCATTTAGCCACCCGAATGCGGATGCTCTGAGAAGCGTATTCCCTATCTTGTCTTATATTTATATTTAAGTAGTCAATTATTCTTTAGTTTGTGAGGATTGGGTGTTTGTAGGAAGCTTGTGATATTGTAAATTGTGTTTATGAGCTATATTGTGCTTTCGTTTTTGCTAATTAGAGATATTATTAGTTGTTTTAAATGATCAAGTTAATCTTACCATTAAGAGGTAAAATTTCTACTAATATGAAATAGAATTTTGATGGCCAAGTTAATCAAGTTGTAGCCCTCGCGATCATTAACGTTGAAGTGGCGTTTTATAAATGTAGATTTAGCGGGTTTCAAGATACACTCTATGTTCCTGTTGGATCATAGTTCTTCCGCAATCGTATCATTGAGGGGACGGTTGATTTTATCTTTGACAAGGCAATTACTGTGTTTCAGAATTGTCTAATCTTGGTGAAGTAGTCAAAGCCCAGTCAAGTTAATGTTCTGACAGCAAATGGCAGCAGTGTGATGACAAATGATAGGAATGAGAATCACAGGGGTATTGTCATACCCAAGTCACTGATTGGAGCTATGCCAACCAACAAGCTTTGGCTTGAGAATTTGGTAAATTCGACTTGGGACGACCATGGAGTGACATAGCTGTGATAACGATCATTGATAGCTACCTAGGTGCAGGTTCAAGGTTGAGCAAGTAGGTGAAATGAAAAGGATGTAGAGCAAATCTTTTTGAAGTGGGCATTCAAGTATTTGTCCCATAAATTTCTTTGGAGTGTTTTGGGTCCAAGATTCAGGTTTTCAAATAACTTAGAGCAACCACATCAGTTTATTTATAGTCTTCTAAAATAGAAGAAAGTACAAATTTTACACATTTTGAGCAAAAAAACACCCACATCAGTGGGTGTAAAAAATGTGTAAAGTAGTCTAAAAATTTCCATGAGCTACAGTAACTGTGTATATTTACACAGTTACTATAGCTCGTTTATCCATTATTTTAGTATTTGTTTCTCTCTCCTCTCAACTCTCTCAGGCTCACAGCTCTCTCTTTCAACCATGAATAGTCTTCTTACTCTCACCTCTCTATCATTTCATCTCTCCCTCAGTCCACTAATCTCACCTCAGTCCACCAATCTCACCTCAGGCCACCGATTTTACTCACCGCCGATACAATCTCAACATGCAAACGACACCGTGGCGAAGCTCAGAAACACCGTGGCGGAGTTTAGATGGTACAATCTCACTCGCACGAGACCCAGAAACAATGCCGTGTCAGAGCTCTTAGGGATGTGATGTGTGGGTTTTGATGGGTATTGATCCATGGGGTATTGATCGGGTTGATGGTGGGTTTTAATGAGTATTGATCCGTGGGTATTGATCGGGTTGATGGTGGCTGGGATTTTGATGGGTGGGTTGAATATTTTGATGGGTGGGTTGAATATTTTGATCGGTGGGTTTTGATCTTGATTGGCTTGTTTTTTCTGGTTCATTGGTGGGTTTTGATGATCTTGCCGCCGATTGGGTGGGTGATGATTTGGCTTGACTGGGTTTCGGGTTGGGTGGGTGATTAATGGGTTTGGGATTGAATGGGTTTTGGATTTAGTGGGTTGGTTTTTCTTGATGATGCTGGTTGGGTGGTGATGATGGTGGCTAGGTGTGGAGTGATCGTTGGTAGTGATGGACTGTGGGTCTGTGAGAGAGAGGGCCAGTAAGGGAGTGAATAATAAAAAATTGTAAAATATTGAATATTTTATTGAATAAATGTGTAGAATAGATAAACTGATGTGGGTGTTTTGTAAAAATAAGTGTATAAAATAAAAAAAAAAAGTAAGTTTTTTCATGTAAAATAGACGAGAAGTCAGTGGATGCTCTTAGACATTTAGAGTGTGTTTGGCCTCAAATTTTAGCATAACAATTTTTTAAAATTTTACTTTTTTTTTTTAACCAATTATGAATATTTGTATGGAATAATGGATTTAAACCGTGAAAGATGATAAATTTCCCTTTATTCAATTGTGGTTTAGTATTTTTAATTGATTTAATCCATAGAAGTGATCCTTTCCTGCTAAAAAAAATCCTATCACACATTCACACTCTTAACCAAAAAAAAAAAAATAATAATAAAAAAAAAAAAATGGATTGATCACAAATCAGCCTGTGAGGGAGAAACCTAAACCACACTACCAAACAAAAAAATATTTGAATAAATAGAATCTTTAAAAAAATCCCTAAACCTAAAGCTATAAAATGAATCTATAATGGTGAATTGTCTAGTCACTCAATATAGAACTGTTGATGGGACTAGGCACTGACATAATGACAAAATCAAAGTTGAGATCAGGTGCAATGTTTGCACGCAATAGCAATAAATAATTGAGGTAAAAAAAATAATTTTTAATTTTAACTATTAAATTAAAAAAAATATTTTTTTTTAAAAAGATAAAAGTTAAAATTAAAAAATTAAAAAAAATTTGTAAAGGAAATATATATATATTTTGAAGAGAATTTGTGAAGGAAATAGATGGTGCGCATAATCGATAACTCAATACTGTCCACTGACTACGGGCAGTCCACTATTTTTTTAGGTTATGCATGCATGCTACTCTGACAAAACTTAATGCCTATGATTTATGAAGCTTCTGCAACGCGCTTCTTCTAGTATCCACCATGTCGTTCTTCTTCTTCCCACTTATGCATTCACGTGAAAGAGGGACATGTTAGGGATAAATGATAATAATTTTCTTTCATAACAAATTTCTAAAATGAATTTCTAAACTTTTATCTATTTAAGGGATGAATCTTCACAAATCACAACATTCTTATTTTATATCTTCTTTTACTCAGGGTCTGTTTGGATATAATTTATTGTTACTGAAAACTGATTGTTACTGAAAACACTGTAACAAAATAATTTTTAAATGTATGAATAGTACCGTGTGACTCATTTTTAATATTTTTTAATGTGTGAACAGTGTATGCACCGTGCGTGAACAGTGCATATACTGTTTATGAACAGTAAATATTGTCTCTTAAAGTCAACAAATGCGGCAAAAAAAAAAAAAAAAGAAAGAGAGAGAGAAGGAGAAAACGCGCTTTGAAAACTCAGACAACGGCCACTCCCTCCCACTTGTTTTCATTTAACATACCCATAGTATGAGTTTTATGGTTCCAAGTTACAAATTAGAGCATAAGCATTTAGATTTTAAAATTTATATCATTTTATCATCTTAAAAATTATTTTATTCATTACACCATACTATTTTATAATATATTTAACATCTCAATGTTTACTTTATTATATAACACATTAAAATAATATATTTACACAATTAAATAATATAACACAATACTTAAATAAAAACCAAAAACTCAATAGAATATTATTTTTTAAAAATACCATCTTACTTTTATGATGGTGCTCTAGCTTAATGTAAAAATATTTAGAATTGAAAGTGCGGGTAATGCAAGATTTATGGGGTTTGATGCTAAATTTTAGCAGATTTAGAGTTTTATCATGTCGCATACTGATGCTCTTACAAGTTACAACAAACATAAAATAAATCTCTAAAATACTATATTCATGGAAATAGTGATGTAAAATTAGTTTTATTAGGTCAATTTAGTGTAGAGAAAATATATTGAAGGAAAAAGACTTTTTGGGAATAATTTATTTAGTTTTTTTTTTTTTTTTTGATATTGTTCTAAAGTATATTTGTACTTTAAAAAAAATTTTAAAAAGTGAAAAAATGTAGGTAAAAGTGAGGTTTTAAAAAGTTATACATAAAAGTTAAAAACTGAATTTAAAAGTCTAATGCCAAACAAATATGTATATTAAGAGTGTATTTTTCAAATGAGCTATCTTTGACACGATCTTTTAAGATTACAATTTCTGAATTTTCTTGAAAGAAAGTCTTCTTATTTCCATTTTCATATCACAAAGAGTCACTTTCTCTTTATTCAATTGCACTCCTTTCAAAAAAAATTTCCTAAGTGAGGACTCAATTAACAAATGAGCTTAATTTATTTTAATATTTTAATACCTTTCTATTTCAATTTACTATTTCAAATTAGGGTTTGACTTACTTCTAATATTTGATTTAACTGAACATATTCTTTTGTTTTAAATATACAATACAAGTGGTAGTGAGTTTAATCTCTACATTTTATTTAATTAGTGATTGATGTGACCGTTTCTTATTAAAAAAAAATCAGTTAAAAAAGTATTTGAGGTAAACTAAACTCTTCAAATTATAATTAATAATAATAAATCATCATCATCATCATCATTATTATTATTATTATTAAAAAGTTAAAATATTCAAATTGTTAATTTAGTGCATGGTTTAAAGGTTTCTAAATAAAAAGCATTAAAAAAAATATGTTTGTAATGGTGTTTATATATATATATATATATATGGTGACCTTAAAAGAAGCTTCTTAATTCCTCCGAGTCCGAGGCTCTGTTTTGTATAATAGTTTAACAATATGTTTTCAGTTTTAAACAATATTACTCATATTTTCACATATTTTTTCATCTATACGTATTTTTAAAAATACAAATAACATTCCTAAATCAACATTATCAAACATGCCCTAGTATCTTCTTTTTCAATTCTTGGTATTATTTTTCGAAATCATCCAAGCTAACTCCCGAGTCCCACCTAAAACCATCGTCTTCATATGAAAAAAAATAATAAAAAAAAGAATTAAATGAAAAGTCATTTAATATTCAGTTTTACACATTGTACTGACTGGCGTGTGGATGGAGAATCCAATAAAGTCAGAAAAGTTAAAAAAAAAAAAAAAAACACGGAAAAAGCAGCTGAATCCGTATCAGTATCAATATCAATACACGCCAAAACGATTGTACATCACACCTTTGCATTCACATTATTTATTTATTTTCTGCCGTTTATCCTCAAAAAACATTATTTATTTATTTTGATTTTAGCAGAGATTCTGAGTAGGCATTTGTACTTTTCAGCAATTTTCTAATTCGCCTTTTTCACCATTTCGAACCCACACGCCGCGACTGAATCTGATCCCACTTCTATTATTAGGTGCAATATCTAGGGTTTGCACTTCAACTTTCATACTTCTCCCTCTTTCTCTTTCTTCTCCCACTTTTTCTTTTCTCTTCATTTCTCTGGCTCCTTTGTCTGAACGCCATTCTTTCTCTCTTTCGTTTTTTTCTTTCTTCACCATTCATCCCTTCTCTCTCTTCTTTTTCATTCTTCACCGGTTCTTTCTTTTCTCTTTTTTCTCTTTTTTTTTTCTCACTTCTCTTTCCTATTTTCTCTCTCTCCATCTCCGTGGGCTGGGTGGATTTTGACTGTGGTGGTGATTGATTTTGGGTGTGGGTTTCTTGGATTTTGGCTATAGTGGTTAAGTTTCAAGTAGAGTAGTAGTGGTGTGGTGGTAGTTTGAGTTTCGGGTGGCTGTTTCGTGTGGTGGTGGCAGTTTTGGGTGGTTTCTTTGTATCTGAGAAGAGAGAGACGAAGAGGAAGAGAGAGAAAGAGTCGAGGAATACATGAGGAGACGTAGAAAACGACACTGGTTGTGGCTTTGCTTGCTACAGTCAAGCACTTCTGCCAAGTGCTTTGGCTGGACTGCTGGTATTTTCTTTTTCATGCCATTGATATTCATCTCTGCCTTCAAGCTTTTTTTTAATTATTTATTTATATAAATCCATATTTTTGTCTTCGTATTAATTTTTGGTATTCTCTGATGAATGAGATCTTTAGCAGGCATTGGGAACAGAAGGATCTCGAAAGATTTATTAAGTAAGTTGGCTTGTAAAAAATATATGTATTTGTAAAAGAATCAAAATAGCATCTTTTCAAGTTGATTTTTATTTTTATTTCATGATTTGGTTAGAGTAGTTATGTATTCTTAAAAATATGCTTTTAATGTGGTTGGGGACAATAATAAAATGGAAATCATGAGAATGTAACTATAGGAATATGTGATAAAATTAAATATGAAGTGCAAGTGATTTAAGTACACTCTATAAACTTTAAAGGAGAAAAAAAAAAAAAAAGGAAAGAAAACAACCTTAACGTATACTTTTGTTTATTATTTTTCCTCCCATAAGATTGTGGTTTATATTTTTAGACCCTACTACAGTTTTATGTTGTTCTATGATGAATAGCTTTTCTGGACAGAACGTGCATTTTTTGGACAGTATATTGTATAGCTAGTGAACAACATTTTGGATAGCTGGACTAGTATTTTTGGGTACAGCAGAGTTGATTTGGACATTTTCTCTGACAGCATAGATGACAATTTGGACAGCTGATCACACAATTTTGTAGCAAATTTTTAGAAAATTTTTGTAACTAATGAAATTGCTCAAACATGATAGATTGGCAAAAATGGGTAACTAAACATAATTATCCAACTATATAGTTAGTTGGCCTGGTTTGCGAAGTATATTATCTAGTAACATCTCGAGTCTCAAAGACTCGATTTTGGCCTTATAAATCGACTCTTTGAGGCTCGGTTTTTGTAGTTTGACGTGGCTGAGTTTCACGTGGAGTATACCTGGAAATCGAGTCTTAGAGGCTCGAGTTACATACCGAGCATTAGAGTATCGATTTTTGGGCGCGGACAATCCACGTAGGCGCCACATAGATCTCGTTCCTTAGAGACTCGGTTTGCTAAAAGCGAAATCGAGTCTCAGAAACTCGATTTTTGAATGTGATCAATCCACATGGATTGGTCATGTCTGGTCCCATCTCACTGGCTTCAGTCATGTTACTGGCTTCTTTACTGGTCATGTGCCTGGTCACGTTTTGTAATGGAAAATATCTCTTACTTGGCTGAACCTCTCTGTCAACAGAAATTGCTCCTCTCTCACTCATACAGACATTGCTCATCTCTCAACTCTCAACTCTCATACTCATTCAGTAGCAGAGCAAAACAATGCTCCCCTCTTAACTCTCATACAAGCCCATCATTGTAGTCTCCCCCTCTCACTCTTATACAATCTCAGCAGTACATTCGCACATCCTCATGTCAGGTAAAGGTCTCCTCACTCTCTAATTGGAGTTGTTTAGTGTATATAAATGCTTTAGAAAGTGTAGCTTGCATTGAATTTGTCATGACATTTCCTGATAAAATATTTGTTTGTATTAACCACTTAAATATATATATGTGTGTGTGTGTGTGTGTGTGTGTGTGTGTATATATACCACTTTATATATATATATATATATAATTTTTTTAATTTATTCATGATCCAGGAAGTCTTTTTGCAAGATTTCGGTGAAGTTAGCTGCTTCCTTTTCTCCATAATTTGGAGTAAATTTGAGTTTGTATATCACATGTGGTATATTTGACTGTATATAAGTGCCTTGATTTTGAAATTAGATGATATGTCTAATTTTGACTGCTCATGATCATATTCACATTACTCTTTTTTTTCTTTTTTTTGTCTGATGAACCCTGCTCTATGTTATTTCATTAATAGTAGTGTAATAGGGTATGACATGAATTTTCTTGCACTGGAATGATGATGTTACATAATTGCACTCATTCATTTGCACATCCTCATGACTTTTGTTGTTTGGTTTGATATTTTTATTTATATTGTTGTTAGAGCTGAGTTGAAATTTTGTAATGGGGTGAGTTTTGTTTTTAGTTTTTTTTATTTGTTTGAGTACGAATTGATAATGATTGAGCCAATTAATTGTATGTGATGTGGGGTGAGTATATGCGATTGTGGAGTGAGAAGTTGTAATTTTTGTACTTTGAGTAGATAGAAAAGGTTTTGTAATTGATGTTAAATGAAAGAGATAAAATATGTCACTAATATATTATACTTGACTCTCTAATAGGTTCACAATCTCTGAAGAATATTGATATAAATGTATACTTCGGTGGACCCCTTGACAATCCTGAAGAGATTGATGGATTCTCATTTAGAGGGCCGGGTATCGAATACTACTACATGATGATACGTCGTAAGTTGAAGACGTTGAATGATTTGAAGAGGAAAATAATAGACGAATTGAATTTGAACCGTGCTTGGTATGACATCAAGATTATTTATCGTTACTCACAAAAAGTCTTTTATGAACGGATAAATTATGGGTATATGGCGATCAAAGAAGACAAACATGTAAAGATGATGTTTAATAGGATCTAGAAAATGGCCCAAGTAAATGTTGCTGAGTTGTACGTAAGTTTGGAGGCGCTTACAGAAGTTGATACTGAGGTGGTGCAATAAATAATTACGTCTTTACAATTTACAGCCCTAGATGATGGATGCACTACAATGGGAGGGTGTACAATGGGAGGTTATATGCTTCCATTTGAAGATGATGTTGCCAATACTGGTGAAACCCTCCATTCTCAAGAGACACATTTAGAGGAGGAAGACGAAGACGAAGATCATGTTGCAAATGATGGTAAAAGAACGAACTCATCAAGTAGACCACCATATCTCATATAAGGAACCCACCATTATTTAGGCTCAATGTAACTATATGGAATCCACAAAGGATGAAAGAGAAATTAAAAATAAAGCAAAGGGTGTCCAAAATGGACGGTTTTTTGTAAAGACATTAAAGTGGAGCTTTAGAATCAATCAATGAGGTCTTAAGTAGCCACACAACCAAATGTATAGTGGCTATGGATTATTAATTAGAGCTATGAGGTTCTAGGTTTTGGAATTATGTGAGATTGTGGCTATTAAGCTTTTAGGGTTCTCTTATTGTATTATTCCATATATGTGGATGTTGGGGGCATGGTTCAATTTTCGAATATCCTCTCAATTTTCCTTCTCTTCCCTCTTATCTCTTCAGTCTTAAAATTATTTGGTCCTGCTGAAATGAAATGATCAATATTTTCTAATCAGAAAAAAAAAAAAATATTGCTTATTTTAGATAGAATTATTTTTTAAATTTATTGCGTTCATTTCATAATATTTATCATTTTTTTTTTGATTTCATAATATTTATCATTTTTTTTTTTGAAACCCATAATATTTATCATTAAGTTAGGACACTAATTGATTTTTAGTATATGTGAGAATTGACTCTCAAATTTCTTATATTATTTGGTCCTACTTCACTAAAATGCTCAATCTTTTCTAACTTAAAAAATTAAATTATTTGGTCCTACTTGATTGTAATGTTCAATCTTTTCTAGCCAAAAAAGTTGGTGCTACATTCACTCTGAACAATTATTTGGTCCTGCTGAAATGAAATGATCAATATTTTCTAATCAGAAAAAAAAAAATTGCTTATTTTAGATAGAATTATTTTTTAAATTTATTGCGTTCATTTCATAATATTTATCATTAAGTTAGGACACTAATTGATCTTTACTATATGTGAGAATTGACTCTCGAATTTTTTATATTATTTGGTCCTACTTCACTAAAATGCTCAATCTTTTCTAACTTAAAAAATTAAATTATTTGGTCATACTTGACTGTAATGTTCAATCTTTTCTAGCCAAAAAAGTTGGTGCTACATTCACTCTGAACAATGAGGTGTGTGTGGATGGGCAGGGAAAAGAAACTAAACTTCAAAGAGAAAAAAATAAGCTATAAGTAAAAGATTGTTTTAACCTTTTTTATTTCATATCCTTACAAAGTAGCCCACAATTTATCATCTTTTGGCATGAAGTGTAATGACTTTTATAGTTTGGGTTAAAGATTATTTAGAGTGGTTGTCTGGTTGGACTTGTACTGACTTGTACTTAATTCTTGAAAATGATGGTGTTGACTGTGTGATACATTTTTCAATATTAATGAAAATTTATAGTTTGCAGGAAAAAAAAACTTTGCAAGGAACTAAATAGAAAATAAAGGATAATAGCCAAACTAATTTTATTGCATAGCTCTTCCAATTTTCAAACTATTTTAAACATTCGGATTCATTACAAATATAAATATAAAAGAAGAAAAAAAAAAGTAATTAACATTTCTAAGCTTCTTAGTAACAAGTATTTTGGGTATAGTTTGTTTTAAGTTTTAAGTTTTAGCAGTTAACTTTTATGTACAATTTTTTAAATCTTATTAATTCTTTTACAACTAACTGAGTTATGGAAGTCTCAAGTGTATTGTTTTACAATTTCTGTTTGTTTCTTTTCTCTAGGGGTGAACCAAATGTAAATTTGCAGGCTCTACGGCATAAAAAATGTGAACAAAAAAGATCCCTAAACAAAAGAAACACTTCTTCAAATTTAATCTCCAAAACCTAAATTTACTATAATTTGAAGTATCAACATTCACATATAAGTACATTGAAAAATCAGCCTTATTTTTAACACATATCAAGAACTGAGAACTTCAGAGCAACATATTGTATTTTCCTAACCTCTACACAATTTTAAATTCACAATTTAAGCATCCATGTAAAAAAACAAACCGGGCAAAGAAAACATCACACAAAATAACGAGAGCTTTCTCTCTTGATTAAAACATAGTGCCATCACACCATTAAACATAAACTCAATCAAAATTTCTATAGACTTGTGAACAATTGCATCTCATCATAGAAGCAACCAACAAAGCACTAAAATTAAATTCTCAGCAAATATAAACAAATCCAGAAACATAATCCGATTCCACAAACCAATTCAATCTCAAACAACAATAAAGCTTTGATCTTTTTTAACTGTTCTATTTGAAATTCAAAACAGAACCCACAAACGCACTGTTTCACGGCAACCAAACGGTGAAACCCATTTTCCATAAACACTGTTTCTCACCTTTCTTTTTGGTTTTCACAGACCGCGTAGACTGATCAAAGCTCTGTGAGTGAGAGTGGAGACTGAGAGTGGACTTTATCAAACTTTAGGAGAAGAGACCGCGTATGTACACCTCGCTGTGGCTTTACCAAACTTTTCGGCGAAGCTGATGAATGTGAGAGTGGAGACTGAGTGAGAGAAAAGGGTGACTGAGAGTGGAGAGGGTGAGTGATAGAGGCCCTGAAGTGTGAGAGTGAGAGGGAGAGGGTGAGTGAGAGAGGCCCTGAAGTGTGAGAGTGAGAGGGTGAGTGAGAGAGCGTGAGACTGGTCTGTGTGAGAGAGAGAGGGTGACTGAGAGATTGGAGAGGTGAGGCGTTATTTTTAAAAAATCCCCTATTTGAAAACCCACTGGTCTGAGAGAGCGTTAATTTCTTCGCACGTGTTATCTGACACAGACATGACCCAGCATGACCAGCCCACGGTATTGACCACATTTAAAAATCGAGTCTTTGAGACTCGGTAATCGAGTCTCTAAGACTCGAGATCCAAGTGGTGTCCACATGGATTATCAGCGCCCAGGTGTACTCCACGTGGATGCTCGGTCATAACTCGAGCCTCTAAGACTTGATTTCCAGGTGTACTCCACGTGGAACTCGACCACGTCAAACTGAAAAAACGAGCCTCAAAGAGTCGATTTATAAGGCCAAAATCGAGTCTTTGAGACTTGAGATGTTACTAAATAATATACTTTCCAAATCGGGCCAACTAACTATATAGTTGCATAATTATGTTTAGTTACCCATTTTGGCCTGATAGATTCAGTCTGTTTAAGCAGCCTCTTACTTAACCACTAGATATATGTGCAAATGGTGAGTTTTTTTAATGTAATGATCCATTTTATTTCTATATATTAGTTTTTATATGTTGATGGCAGTGGCGATTCTAAGAATTTTCTCAGGGTGTTCTTTAAGAAGCATAAATTACATAATCTAATAAAAAGAGAAATTCATATATTGACAACAACAATTAAAAAATACGCTAATACATAAAATTTACAATTGCCTTTTACGAGTTTTTATTACATGATAGTCTCATTATTAATGCTACAAATTACATCTCTTTCATTATATACAACTAAGCTATCATTCATCAACTGATCTCCCATTTGCTTGTGCAGTTCATGAAAAACTTCTTTCTACTATTGCAGTAGCGACAGGAAGGGTCAAAGCTAACTTCACAAGCAAATAGACTAATGGCTAAGTCTCATGAAGTAGCAAATCGGTATTCGCCTCTAAAAAACGGTTGTTAAGCTCTTGAAGTTGTATATCTATGACTGTGTAGAATAGTTCAACATGATAATGATGTAAATTTATATTTTGTTGGGTGTTGCGTTGCGGCTTCTTACTAACCACAAATATTTCATCCATATTCAAGATAGGAATATCATGTATGGTACAAAATGAGACACTTCAGTCATTAAAGATATCCATTTGTTAGGATATATGTGTTTCACTTGTTAAGAACATATGTCAATATATTTTATGCAGTTGGCTAATCCTTTTGACAAAACGCACTTTACTTGTAATTGGGTAGTTCTAGATGTTTTTAATACTTCAAGAAACCATGTTTCAAGATCAAGTGTTGAAGTCATCAAGTCTGTCCAAGAAAAAGCAAGCTGAAGTGCAAATTCATTAATTCTCGACAGCTTCCCGACACCTCTCAACACCTGGCTATCTGTCGAGATCTTCAGCTGATGCTTATCGCAATCTCGATAGCTTCTCGACAGCTGGTGGATCGATCGAGAAATCTCTTGTCTCCTCGACACCTCCTCGACAGCTTCTCGATAGCTGTATCTGTTGATAGGATTAAATCTCGACACCTCCCGATCGATCGAGGTATCTATCGAGGTTACGGGATTTCAGAATTTCCAGATCTGATTTTTGGGCCAGGCTTTTGTATTTGTGTAGGGTTTCTTTTCTCACAACCCTAGACCTATATAAGGCTTATTTTAGAGGCCGTCACATAAGAGAATAAGAGAATACAAGGAGAACATATTCAAAATGTTATTCTCTCAAAAAAAGGAGCTACCGCGTTTTTGCGCCTTAGGGTTTTGTAACCAAGTGCTTCTTGATCTTCATTGTTGATGAAGTGAAGAACTTTGCAGCCAACATTCTTCTTCCTTAAGTTGGTGAGTGAGTGAGTCACGTACTGAGATTCGTGCAATTGGTTAGTCACGTATTGGGATTCGTGCATCAAAAGGTGACGTTCATATATTGAAGAGTTCAGAGGTTCTGAAGCGGTAGAAGGTTTCTGCTGTGAGTTCATCTACGGGGATTGTAGAGTCTGGGGACAAAGGTTTTGTACTAGATCTGAAACTTCTCTTTACTATAGTGGATTGCTTTTCGGGAAGGTTTCCCCTCAGGTTTTTTACTGTGAAACTGGTTAGTTTCATTGGTTTTCCTAGGTCATCATATCTTGTCTTGTTTACTTTTCCGCTGCATTCATTATTGACATGATATTGATGTTTGTTTGTTTTAACAAGTTTCATTCATAATAAATCTAATTAACAACTTGGGTTTAAAACTTGTTAATTCTATCAACCGGGGTCTAAATTTCCCAACAAGTGGTTTCAGAGCGGGTTCACTCTGATTGGATTAATTTCCGGAGTGTGATCATTGACCCCTGTTGTCATGGATAGAAGACAATCTTTATTTATACCTCCTTTATTTGATGGAACTAATTATGCGTACTGGAAAGTTCGTATGAAAGTTTTTTTGCAGGCTCTAGGTGAACAGGTATGGCAAGCTGTTGAAGTTGGCTGGATTAAGCCGAAGGAAGCACTTGTGGATTGGGATGATGCAACAATTGTAGCTGCAAATTTCAATAGTAGGGCCTTGAATGCTTTATTTTGTGGGGTTACCAATGAGGAATTCAAGAAAATATCATCCACTGAAGTCGCCAAGGAAGCATGGACTATTCTTGAGACCACCTATGAAGGTACCAAGGCAGTAAAGACTGTGAAGCTTCAACAACTCACAAGTAGTTTTGAAGAAATAAGGATGGAGGAGGACGAGACCTTTGATGAGTTCTATGCCAAACTCAAGGATATTGTGAATTCTGCCTTCAACCTTGGAGAATGTATTGCAGAATCCAAAATTGTGAGGAAAATCCTTAGGTCCTTACCTGAAAGATTCCATGCCAAGATCACGGCCATTGAAGAAGCAAAGGACATTGATCAAATTCCTTTGACTGAGCTTGTAGGGAATCTTCAAACCTATGAAATGGGATTAGGCTCAATGGGAAAAGGTGGAAAGAGTAAAAACTTGGCT
This sequence comes from Quercus aquifolioides, assembly GCA_019022515.1. Taxonomy (NCBI): domain Eukaryota; kingdom Viridiplantae; phylum Streptophyta; class Magnoliopsida; order Fagales; family Fagaceae; genus Quercus; species Quercus aquifolioides. The sequence continues at coordinate 10,854,524 of CM032330.1, read as the reverse complement.
CTTAAGGGTATAGAGGAAGAGATTGAGGACTTTGAAAGCGAAGATGAAGATGAAGATGATGATGAGGATGAGGATCTATCATTCATAACTGATGAGATTATCAAGCTTTTTCAATTTAGGAAAAAGGATAAGGACAAACCTCCTAGGAAACCTAAATCCTCTAGGAATGGCAAGAATGAAAAACCCCTTATTCAATGTCATGAGTGCAAAGGTTTTGGTCATATGAGGATAGAATGTCCAAACTACCTCATGAAGGAAAAGACCAAGGAGTCAAAAGATAAAAGGGTTGGTTGCTACTTGAAGTGATACTGAGAATGACTCCTCCAATGAGTATGCGGATGAATGTAGTCACGTTATGGCCTTTGCTGCCTCAACCGATAAGGTGATTGTGGAGAGTGCTAGTGACAATGAGGATTCTTCTGATGATGAAGTACCCAAAAAAGTTGACTCTTCAGGAAGCCTATGATAAGTTATGCACTGAATTTATAAAATCTGAAAAAACTTTTCATCTTTGTAGAAAAGAGCTTAATGAGGTAAAAACTGAAAAAGCTAATCTATTAGTCAAGCTAGATGAGACTACAAGGTTAGTTGAGACTCTTGTTGTAGAGAACACCTCATTAGAAGAGAAGGTCAAGAGTCTTGAAGTTGAGCTTAGTCAAGCTAGAACTCAAATAGAGAGGATGTCTAGTGCAAAGCTTGATGAGGTCTTGAGTGCTCAAAAGCCTAGTTCTGATAAAACTGGCTTAGGATATGCTGTTTCCTCCAGCCCCTCCTCGTCCACGGCTTCTGGATCAAAGACTGTCTTTGTGCCACAATCTGAGAAAGGTAATAAAGGTATGAAATCCAAAACTGTTCTGGCTAATTCTAAATCCTTTATTAGACCTCATGTTTGTCATCATTGTGGTGTTGCTGGACACATTCGTCCTAATTGCTTTAAATTGTATCCTCACAAGCAATTGTCCAAACGGTCACAGGTTTCCTCTCAAGGACCTACACCTTTGTTTGGAGAGTTATTAAAAGTCTTGAGCTTTTTAACTCAATTTCAGGAGAATTCTAATTCTTCTATGTCCTTTAGTAGACATACTAGGACACATGCCTTTTCATCTTCACGGCTAATGACTCGTGCTGTGTGGGTGAGAAAGGAGCCTAAGACTTAATTGTCTTTTTTGTTTGTCCTCTGCTTTAATTCTTTCTATCTAAAGTAGGACTCTCTTTGCTTGATTTCTTATCTGCTTTTGAAATCATGCTTTCATGCATCTGCATCTCTCTATCATGTTTTCATGCATATGCATCTTTCTTTCATGCTTTGCTTAACATGTTTTTGTTTGTTTATTTTCAATTTTGCTTATTTTTTGTTTTTTGATAAAAAAAATAAAAATAAAAATAAAAAATAAAATAAAAAATAAATAAATAAATTGAAAAATACAAAAACAGTGTGTTATGTGTACTTTGGTATTTGTGTACCTTGGATGGCCAATGAAACAAAGTTTCTAAACTTTGTATCTATTGTAGCTTAGATGAGCATCTCTATGCACAACTAAGCAAGTGAGCTTTGTGGCTCTTGTTTGTGATGAGTAAGATTAAGTTATCTCTTAAACTTAACACTCATATCACTCTTTTTGACGGGTAGGACTAGAAAATTCTAAGAGAAATGCATAAATAACCATCTCACCACTGTTACCCGCCAATCATAGTAAGACACCTGTATGCTTCGGCATAGCAAAAGTGCAGTGTCATAGACACCTGTATGCTTCGGCATAGCAAAAGTGCAGTGTCAAAGACATTCGTATGCTTCGGCATAGCAAAAATGCGATGTCAAATGCTTAACATCTTGGGTATTTCTTTTCTCTCTTTTTATGCCCATGCATGATATGCTTAAAAGAAAATATGCAAAGAAAATATAAAGCAAAAAGATTAAAGATGCTTTAAATATGATTGCAAGCGTGTTTTCTAGGAGATGTGGGAGTTATAGGATGTACCTCGAAGGTGATAGTCCCCATCAAACAGTTATGATTGTGTGTGAGTTAAAGTTATTTTCTCATATCTCAGATCGTCATAACATGTATACACATATGCAATCTTGCGATGTTTTTCACACACAACACGCAATATTCTTTGCTACTCTTGATACATGTGCAGGTACAATGTGATTTGGTCATCACAAGTGTTTACATATGCTAATGTATGCTCACTAAACTGGATTGACTTGTTTTTGAAATATAAAATTGGTTAGACTTGTTTAGTGTGTGTGTGTGTGTTTTGGGATCCATGTGTTTTTCACATGTTTTGCATCTTTCTATTATCTTGTCATCCATAGCATCTTGTTTCATTACATTCATGCATCTATATGGATTTCTTTGTGCCCCCTTGATCATCCTTGATCATCTTTACGTTTCTCGGGCGAAGCTTTCTAGCTTCTTGTACCCTTTGTCAATAATGACAAAAAGGGGGAGAGAAAGTGTGGAGACATTGTGGTTTCATTTTAAGATTCTACATGTTAGGGGGAGAAATACATTCCTTTGTAAGGGGGAGATGTGTTTCATCTTGTTAGAGGGAGTGCTTACTTCCTTCTTCTTGTACCTTGGGTCTTGTGACCATTGTTTACATATATTATGCTTATCTTCTTTATATGATGATGTATGTTTTCTTTTGCCTACCTTTACATGTGTTATTTCTTTTCTATCTTTATACACATGTTTCTTTATACTTGTATGCAATCTATTATTTCTGTTTCACACTAAGATGTCTTGATGAGTTTTGTTTAAGTGTTTCAGAAATACAGGTTGTCAAAGTCTTCCATGCCATGAACTCTCTTCTTGCAAAGTTTTTCAAGAGTTTGTGCTAGGATAGATTTTATTGTATTCAACAAGTGAATATGAGTTGAGTATGACTTCTCTCATATGCTCATTTGTTTGTTGTGGTTTTGTCACAGATTGCCAAAGGGGGAGATTGTTAGGACATATGTGTTTCACTTGTTAAGAACATATGTCAATATATTTTATGTAGTTGGCTAATCCTTTTGACAAAACGCACTCTACTTGTAATTGGGTAGTTCTAGATGTTTTTAATACTTCAAGAAACCATGTTTCAAGATCAAGTGTTGAAGTCATCAAGTCTGTCCAAGAAAAAGCAAGCTGAAGTGCAAATTCATTAATTCTCGACAGCTTCCCGACACCTCTCGACACCTGGCTACTCCCCCAGGTGAAAGCTCTGAGGACCCTAAGGTCGCTTCAAACCAGCCTCTCAATGGGGGAATGAAGATCAAGTTGAAAAAATAAGTTGCCTCTATTGTGCTTTTGCCTCATGTTTCTTTCTCTCTTTTTTTTTATTTTTATTTTTTATAGATATTTGAACTGTTGTAATGGAACACTTAGACCAAATGTATGCAATTTCCTTTTCATGTGTTAATTGTTGCTATGATGGGTTCTGCTATTTATATAACTTGTGCTTTGATTATTAGCTAAACAGTCTCAACAATGTGACTTGTTTTCCATTTTTGAAACAGCAGCCAAAAAATGTAAAGTCCATAATGATAATTTCCACTTAGATTTTGATTAACAATTGAGCCACCTCATTACTACGACTTGCTTTTGCTAAATAGACTATAAAAGACAATAACCTTATAATATGAATCTTATACCTCATGAATTGGTTATCATAACGGGTAAAAAATGCTAAGTGCGCAGCACTTATAAAGATAAACCTTTAAATCCTAAAATCAAATGTCACAACACAATGTGCAAAGGTACCCATAGGAATGTTCCAAAAATTTACTAACATCAAGGAAATGGTTAGTTATTGACTATGCAGGAGAGTTAAGTTCAATGTACCTCAAAATGCCTTAAGTGATGGTCATGGGCTTGTGTTTGTGTACATCTTTATCAGATAAGGACAGGGCAAGTGGTCCAAGGTGCCAGACTCCACTTTGGCTGTATTTGTAACTTAGATGAATGCTCAAACTCGTTAATTTCCTAAAAGGTTGTGGTCCGAGGAGTCACACGACACCTAGAATCTATTTAATGCTCAGGCCTTTGTTGAAAATAGTTAGTTTCCCCATAGGATTGAGTCCGAAGACCATGCAAGACCTTGGTTCTGTCTAACACTTAGATCCTTCTTGAGGTAACTAGCTTCCCTATAAGTTTGAGTCCGAGGACCATGCAAGACCTTGGTTCTGTCTAACACTTAGATTCTTCTTGAGGTAACTAGCTTCCCTATAAGTTTGAGTCCGAGGACCACGCAAGACCTTGGTTCTGTCTAGTACTTAGATTCTTCTTGAAGTAACTAGTTTCCTCATATGTTTGAGTCCGAGGATCATGCAAGACCTTGGTTCTATCTAGTACTCAGATTTTTCTTGAAGTAACTAGTTTCCCCATAGGTTTCAGTCTGAGGACCATGCAAGACCTTGGTTCTGTCTAGTACTCAGATTCTTCTTGAAGTAACTAGTTTCCCCATAGGTTTGAGTTCGAGAACCATGCAAAACCTTGGCCTTGTCTAGCGCTCAGATTTTTCTTGAAGTAACTAGTTTCCTCATAGGTTTGAGTCCGAGGACCATGCAAGACCTTGGTTCTGTCTAGTACTTAGATTCTTCTTGAAGTAACTAGTTTCCCCATAGGTTTGAGTCCGAGGACCATGCAAGACCTTGGTTCTGTCTAGTACTTAGATTCTTCTTGAAGTAACTAGTTTCTTCATAGGTTTGAGTCTGAGGACCATGCAAGACCTTGGTTCTGTCTAGTACTTAGATTTTTCTTGAAGTAACTAGTTTCCCCATAGGTTTGAGTCTGAGGACCATGCAAGACCTTGGTTCTGTCTAGTACTTAGATTCTTCTTGAAGTAACTAGTTTTCCCATAGGTTTGAGTCTGAGGACCATGCAAGACCTTGGTTCTGTCTAACACTTAGATTCTTCTTGAAGTAACTAGTTTCCCCATAGGTTTGAGTCCGAGGACCATGCAAGACCTTAGTTCTGTCTAGCACTTAGATTCTTCTTGAAGTAACTAGTTTCTCCATAGGTTTGAAGCGGAGGACCATGCAAGACCTTGGTTCTGTATAGTAGTTAGATTCTCCTTTAAGTAACTAGTTCCCCCAGAGGTTTGAGTCCGAGGACCATGCAAGACCTTGGTTCTGTCTAGTACTTAGATTGTTGCCAAAATGCAAGATATATAATCATAATAGACTTAAAATTTGAATTAGAGAAATACCTTTATTAATAATAATACCTTCTCAGATTATTTACATTTCATGGACGAGGTACAACTTTTTCATCTAAGTCTTCTAAGTAGTATGCACCTATCCCTGCTACTGAAGTAATTCGGTATGGCCATTCCCAATTGGGTCCCAGCTTTCCCCAGGATGGGTTCTTGGCAGCACCCACAACTTTCCTCAACACCAAGTCCCTTGGTGCTAGTGGTCTTAGCTTTACATTGGCATCATACCCCTGCTTGAGTTTCTGGTGGTAATAGGCCAACTGGATCACCGCCTTCTCTCTTTGTTCGTCGATCAGATCCAGGTTCCTCCCTAGCAGTTCATCATTACTGCTTGGAGTGAAGAAACTCGTCCTTAGAGTTGGGAAGTTCGCCTCTAGAGGGATAACGGCCTCGGCCCCGTAGGTCATGGCAAAAGGTGTTTCCCCTGTTGACTACTGTAGTCTAGTCTAGTAAGTCTATAAGATATGCGACAGCTCTTCTACCCATTTTCCTTTAACGTCACCTAGTCTCTTCTTAAGCCCATTGATTATGACCTTGTTAACAGTCTCGGCTTGTCCATTTCCCTGAGAATAAGCTGGAGTTGAGTACCTGTTTATGATCCTTAGTTCACAACAGTATCTTCTGAAGGCTTTACTATCAAATTGGAGTCCATTATCTGAAATAAGGGTATGAGGGACCCCGAATCATGTAACAATGTTTCTCTAGATGAATTTCTTAGCATCCACATCTCTGATGTTAGCTAATGGCTCAGCCTCAACTCATTTGGTGAAATAATCTGTGGCGACCAACATATATCTCTTATTTCCTAGCGCCTTAGGGAAAAGGCCTACAATATCCAGGCTCCACTAGGCAAACGACCATGGACTGGACAAAGGGTTGAGGACCCCTCTTGGTTGATGAATATTTGGGGAGAACCTTTGGCATTGGTCACATTTCTTAACATATTCCTGGGCTTCCTTCTGCATCCCCGGCTACCAATATCCCTAGATAATGGCTCGATGCGACAAAGATCTTCCTCCTGTGTGACTCCTACAGATCCCTTCGTGTAGCTCTTCAAGCAGTAATTTTGATGCCTCGGAGTGAATACACAGTAAATATGGCCCTGAGTAGGAGCACTTATACAATTTGTGGTCCTCTGACAGCTAGAATCGAGGAGCGTTTCTTCGTATTTTCTCAGCCTCTGACTTCTCCTCGGGCAGAATATCATCTTTGAGGAATCTCACTCTAGGGTCCATCCAGCTAGGACCCACTCTAACTTGATGGATACGAACCACGCCTTTTCCGACCTTATTTGCTCTATCCAGATGCTCGACAAGAATAATTCAAGGCAGACTCCCTGCCGAGGAGGTAGCGAGCGTGGCCAGTGAATCTGCATGGGTATTTTCGCTTCTGGAGACATGTGACAAGCTGAAAAGATCGAAGTCTGACTGCAAACGTTTGACCTGGCTTAAGTACTCCTGCATTCTTGCATCTCTAGCTTCCAACTCTCCCTTTACCTGGCCCACTACCAATCTCGAGTCCGAGAATATCTCTACTGCTTTTCCTCCCATTTTCTGCACCATGACCATTCCTTGTAATAAGGCTTTATACTCGGCCTCGTTATTTGTGGCCGAGAACCCAAGTCTCAAGGATTTCTCTATGATAGTCTTTTCAGGAGATACTAGGACTAGTCCCACTCCAGACCCCCTTTGATTTGCTGCGCCATCCATGTACACTTTCCAACATGGGGGCCCTGGGATAGAGACTACCCCAAATGATTTTCCGTCCATGCTTTGCTTCTCTACTACCATCTCTACTAGTGGTTCAGCAAATTCGGCCACCAAGTCAGCTAGGACCTGACCCTTTGTAGAGGTCCGAGGCATGTACTTGATGTCAAAGGCCCCCAGAATTGTGCTCCACTTGGCGATCCTTCCAGTGTAATCAGCAGTCCCAAGTACAGACTTCAAGGGTAGTTGGGTTAAAACAATCGCTGTGTGGGCTTGGAAGTAATGGGGAAGCCTTCATGTAGCATGGACCACAGTTAGTATGGCTTTCTCCAAGGGTAAGTACTTGACCTCAGTTTCGTGTAGCGACTTACTCATGTAATAGACTGGCTTTTGAATGCCATTGCCATCCCGTATTAGCACCAAGCTCACAGCATGAGGAGCTACAGCAATAAATGCGTATAGGACTTCATCGGTCTCAGGACTAGACATGATAGGTGGCCGGGATAGGTACTCCTTGAGTTGTTGGAAGGCCACAATACAGTCCTCGGACCACTCAAATCCTTTCCACTTGTTGATGAAGAGATAGAATGGTCTACATCTATCTGTCGACCTGGAAATGAATCGATTCAAGGCCGCGATCATTCCAGTAAGCTTTTGGACCTCCTCGGCATTTCGCGGTGGTTTTAAATCATTAATAGCCTTGATCTAGTCAGGGTTAACCTCGATTCCCCTATGAGTAACCATATAGCCTAAAAACTTGCATGATCCCATGCCAAATGAGCATTTGGAAGCATTTAGGCGCATCTTATGCTTCCTTATGACATCAAAGGTGCTGCCGAGGTCTCCTAAATGCTCGGACACAACTTTACTCTTCACCACCATATCATCAATATAGATTTTGATGCTCTTACCCAATTGCTGCTCGAACATCCTTGTCATCATCCTTTGATAAGTGGACCCTGCGTTCTTCAGACCGAACGACATTACCTTGTAGTGGTAGTTCCCAATAGGTGTCATGAAGGCTGTCTTCTCTTGATCCTCCGGGGCTAGTGGTATTTGATTATATCCTTGAAAAGCATCTAAGAAGCTCATCTGAGGATAGCTCGCAGTTGCATCCACCAACTAGTCTATCAGAGGCATGGGGAACGGGTCTTTTGGGCATGCCTTATTTAGGTCTTTGAAGTCTACACAAACCCGCTATTTTCCACTTTTCTTCTTGACCACCACGATGTTAGCCAACCACTCGGGGTAAAAAACCTCTTTGATAGCCCCTGCACGCTTAAACTTCTTCATTTCGTCCCTAATCGCATTGGCGTGCTCTCTTGATGGGCACCAGGGTGGCTGCTTCTTGGGAGTGACGGACGAGTTGACATTAAGATGGTGATAGATGAAGACTGGATCAATCCCTGGAGCATCACAAACATCCCATGCAAATACGTCAATATTTCTTTTGAGAAACTCAATCAACTCCTCCTTCTCTTGAAGAAGCAGCTGAGCCCCGACCTGAAAGAACCTCTATGGGTCACCACCAATGATCACCTTTTCTAGATCTTCACATTCTGCCTCCTCAGCAACTGTATTAGGAGGCAACACCGGGGCCTTTGATTGCTATAAGCTCTTTTCAGCAGAGGCCGAGGACTTTGCATTGAGCCGATGTGAAATGGCTGCTACCAAACACTGCCTTGCCGTGGATTGGCAACCACGGATTTCGAGAACCTGGTCCTTTGATGGGAATTTCACCTTCTGATGCAAGGAGGAGGCAACAACCCCCAAGGTATGGAGCCAGGGCCTACCGACGATGGCTGTATATGGAGAGTAGGTGTCCACCACGATAAAGTTCACCTCCATTATCTCTGGGCCGGTCTAGATGGGTAGCCTAATCATGTTCTTTGGAATAACAAGCTTCCCATTGAAGCTCATCAAAGGAGAGCTATAAGGCATCAGATCTTTCGATTTTAACCTCAGCCCCTTATAGAGGTCGGGGTACATAACCTCGGCCGCACTGCCATCATCCACCATCACTCTTTTCACATCGTAGTCCCCGATCCCGAGAGTGATCAACAGCGCATCGTCATGGAGCTGGGTGGTTCCAATCTTGTCTTCTTCTAAAAAACTCAAAATTGGGTGAAAATTCATTCTAGCCCTCTTCGGCTCTGGCTAGGACTCCTCGGCAGGCAGTTGAGCCACAGATAACACTCGTGAAGGGCGTGTGCCTGTTCTTCCTAGTGTGGCCAATATTACATTGATCGTCCCTACGGGTGGCCCTAGGGCAGTATCTCTCTGAGCTCTTGAGGGGTCTAGCCTTGATGACCATTGGAATGATGCAGAAGATGCTTCAGCTTTTCTTCTCGGACTAACTGGTCCAGATAGTTCCAGAGGTTCCTACAGTTCTCTGTGGTATGTCCGTGGTCCTGGTGGTATTGACAATAAAGGTTCTGATTGCGCTTTGTGGACTCTCCTGCCATTTTATTCGGCCCCTTGAAGTATGACTCGTTCTTGATTTTCTCCAACACTCGATGCACCGGTTCTCAGAATACAACATTGACAGTTTGTGTGTTGGTTGCTCCGGATTGCCCTGCGAAATCTCTCCTCAGGCGGTTGCTGTTAAAACGGTCCGACCTAAAATCCCTCATCTCCTAAGGGATACCCTTCTCCTTTCCCTTGCCTTGCAGCTGGTCTTCCTCTACTCGTTTGTATTTATTGATCCGATCCATTAGCTAGCGCATACTGGTGGCAGGCTTGCCAGTTAGGGACTTCCTCAAGTCGTGCCCAGCTGGAAGACTATTTTTGAAGGTGCTGATAGCTACATCATCAAAATTGCCATCCAATTCATTATACATCTCCCAATATCTGTCCACATAGGCCTTTAGAGTTTCTCCATCATGCATGGATAAGGACAATAATGCACTCAAGGGCCGAGGAGCTCTACTGTTGGTAACAAAACGGGAGCCAAAGGCTTGAGTTAACTGCCTGTACGAATCTATGGAATTCGTCTTTGAGCCATTGAACTACCTTATTGACACTAGTCCCAAGCTAGATGGGAAAACCTTGCACATCAGCGCCTCGTTTTTAGAATGGACAACCATCCTTTGGTTAAACTGGCTTACATGCTCCATGGGGTCTGTTTTGCCGTTATAAATGGCGAAGGTTGGCTACTGGAATCATCGAGGAAGTGTAGCCCCTTCTATGTGACGTGTGAAAGGTGACTTGAAGAGTTGATCCAGTGCCCTGCTCATGGCATCGTTTCCCAAGCCCCTAGGAGATGGGCTTTTACGTTTACGCCTCCGGTAGTGCTCTTCTTCGTGAGAGAAGGTCTCGCTTGGAGGAGTTCTCGATCTTTGCCTATAGTCATCATCGCTTTCATCATCGGAGGGCATGTCAGGGCTAGAATGAGACCGCCTTCATTGTGCATGGCGCAACTTTCTCTTCAAGTCGTCTATCTCTCGCTGCATGGCCTGCTTATCATTCTGTCTCTGGAATACGTGACTCCTAACTTCTTTTGGTTGCATGGCCCGGTTGCCATTTTGTCTCTAGAGCACATGACTACCTACACGAGAGTGTCTTCTATTGGTTTGAGTGGTGTGCACACTTCCCTCTTGAAACCTTCCATTCTCTTCATTTCGATCACGCTCAGGGTTGGGAAAGTTACCCTGTTGTTGGGATCTAGCCGGTTCAGGCTGATGGGAGCCTGCTTGATGAGGGCCTGATCCTACCATGCTTGATTGTTGCCCTTACTAACACACAAGTTCTTCCCACAGACGGCGCCAATTGTAGGGACTGGGTTTGAGCACTTCTTCTATTGGATGAGTGGACTCAGGCCCAACTAGCCCAATACAATAAATTTATAGAGAATGAGTTTAAGAACTAGGCCTTAGTGCAGGTTACAACAACTAGACATGGTTATAAGTAGATTGAATAATAAGGACGTGGACTAAAGTGTGAAATTCTGTCCTCGGCCCTCATCTGAGGGGCTTGTTGTTCTTATTGTTTCTTTAGTGCCTGGTTATAAAGGTTTCGAAGATGATACAAATTGCTACCGTATTTTCTGTTTTTTCTTCCCCCCTTTTCTTGAGGAATTCTTACATTATATACCCCCTTTCAGTTAATCTTGGCCCTCCATTTGTTGATCATGCAGGTCACTACTCAAGTGTTTGTCCCATCAGCCGCCTTCCCAAACCTCCTATGAGTTGCAGCAACCAAGGTAGCACTGTTCAGTGGTCTTTTCCTCATTAATGCGGCTAGGACGTTCGTTGTGTGCATTTAATGCGAAGGTGACAGTTTTCCTTGAATTGCTCATCCACCATGCTCCCATGGCTGACCCATTGTACTTGTCATTTTTCTTGGGATGCTCTGGGAGGCTGCCTTTAATGGCGCGCCGCTCTTTCCTTATGTGATCTCAGTTGGCTGAGGATAGGATCGTCCTCGGCGATGTTTTTTGGCACTTTGGACTTTCTTCGTTCGTCCTCGGACATTTCTTCCTCCTCGGCATGGGCCTTGGGCTTAGTATAAAATGGGTCGGGGTTGCCAAATTTTTTGATCCCACAATCATTATTATTATTATTGTTATTATTATTAAAAAGTTAAAATATTCAAATTGTTAATTTAGTGCATGGTTTAAAGGTTTCTAAATAAAAAAGCATTTTAAAAAAATATATGTTTGTAATGGTGTTTATATATATATATATATATATGGTGACCTTAAAAGAAGCTTCTTAATTCTTCCGAGTCTTAGGCCCTGTTTAGTATGAAAAATTCTTAGGTAGTCTCGAAATATAGTGAAACGGTGCTCCCTCCTTTCACATTTATGGTGGACCCTATCATGAATTTAATGAGCGGATCCTACAATGAATATGAGAGGAGAGAGCTTCATTCTTCGTGTTCCGGAAGTACCTAAGAATTACTCGTTTAGTATAGTAGTTTAACAATATATTTTTAATTTTAAACAATATTATACGTATTTTCACATATTTTTTTATCTACACATATTTTTAAAAAATACAAATAACGTTCCGAAAACAATATTATCAAACAGGCCCTAGTATTAAGGATCATCAAATAGCCTGAAAGCTCGAAAATGTGTTGAAAACACAAGAGCTGTTTAGACCCCCCAATTAAAATTACGGCTTGGTTGATTTTACACAAACTTAATACTAAGTGCGGAAACGTGTAAACACAAGCGTATAAGCAATAAGCTACTCTAATCCATAAACTAAACAACACAGCAGTATAATGGAATAAAACAAGAGTAGGGAAGAAAGATGCAAACTCAGAAAACACCAAGACGTATTCTCGAAGAGGAAACCGAAGAACTCGTCGAAAAACCTCTCCGCCGCCCTCCAAGCGGAAATCGATCCACTAGACAATCAGTTGGGATACATGAGTAAGCAAAAGACCCTCCAAGCCTAATCTACCCGATGCACCTAAGCCTCCAAGCTCCTACTCCAACAAGGCTTCTCGGAACCGTGTCTTGTCTAGTTCTCCGGATCCCGCAACAAGCTCCATGTTGCATCTGCCATCCTTGGCTTCTTCCAATGCTTCCCAGCAGCACCAAAACGTCACTCAACACTCTCAAAAGGTGTGGTAAGTGTTTGGGCTATCAACCTCTCAATGGTGTGGAAATGGAGAGGGAAGGGTTGAGGAGATACCACAAGCAAGTGTATAGAGAAAGGTGGGGATGACAATCTCTAATTGCAAATGTGTTTGGCTAGGGTTTTCTCTCTGAAGCATTCCTTAACATTTGTGGGTAATGGGGGTTTATATAGGATAGGTGCAGAATGTGTGAATCAGTCAGTACAGGCTGGCAGAACAACATGTCTCGCGGGTGTCTCGCGGGAAGGCCTTACCCGCGAGATACTCGCGAGAGACAGCTGTCTCCATCTGCCCTGACTCTTCGCATTCCAGCATATGCAAGGCACATGCTTCACTTCGCGGGAAGCTTAGTCGCGACATACCCGCGAGATTCCATCAGCTTCCACTTTGCTTGAGTCTTCACACACTCTCTATCACACACCCCTTACATCAATTCCCACAACAAATACAGGGTATAAACCATTGATAGTAATTACAATCAAATTTGGCACGGAATAAAAGCCAACAAAACACATAGTTGTAAATCACAACTTTACAATCTCCCCCTTTGGCTATTTCGTGACAAAACCCTAAAACAGACTCTAGACTTAAACGTGAGTTTGGAAACACAGGCAAAACTCACTCACACTTAATTCTAGATTCTGATAAGCTCTTGAAACATATGAACAAGTAACTCCTGAAACACAACAACAAAATATTATCATTGTATGCAGAAAACTTGAAAAACATATGGAGCATTAAAAGCATGATCAAGCAAGATGAAATAGAAAACACTAGATCATGGCGAGATCAAACAAGTAATCACTATACACAAGTAATTACTATGCTCATTCAGACAAGGAATGAACATCCGGATATGCAAGATGATAAACTCATATGAAGAGTACCATTTGCAAATCCAACACTCAACCAATGCAAAATACTCAAAGTATTTGCATCTAGGAACAATCCTACATGGGCACAAGTGTTCATCACTCAACCAATGCATAGAACGTATATGCATCTAGGAACAATCCTACTAGGGCACAAGAGTGATGTAGTGAAGTAAATGTATGACATTAAACTTCAATAGCACAAGCATAAAGGCTGCATAAGCAAAGTATTGTAAATACATGGCACAAACCATAATAGCCTACAAAACATGCAATGAAACAAACAACCCTTAAAGCTTACGAAAGCAACATGGGTACATGCAAAGTATGCTACAAACTACAAAGCATAGAGAATAACACAAAAGAAAACATCTGAAATAATACTTAAATAAAACGTAGTAACAAAGCTTTAAACCAAAAGCAGTAAAACAGTTATAAACACTAAAAATACTGAATAAAACCGTCTTTAAAACCAATAACCAATGCTACTGTGTATCTAGGCTATGCTCCCCCTAACACTGTGCAAGCTCTTCTCCAGCTCCCCCTCTGAAATTTCTCCCCCTTTTTGACCGGAATGGCCAAAGGACTAGAACGGTTCGGGCTCCGAATCAGAGCCATGAGTGGAGGACAACTCCTGAACTTGCGATGCTAAAGCGGTGATCTGTCCCTGAAGGTACGCGAACTGATCTGCGGTGTGCTGCACATGTGAGTCAAGCACTGTCGACATCTGGTCCATCTTAGCAAGCAACTGATCAAGTTTGCTTAAGCCTGGTGGTGGAGCAGAAGATGATGGCTGTGCAAAGGGCTCTGGAGCTGAGGTGAACCTGTCAATCTCTTCCTCTGTATCCTCAGCTTCCTCCTGCTGAACTTGTCGTGGTGGTGGTATGGTATGCACACCAGTCTTGGAGCCTCTAATGTGTGCAGTGCTCCTAGTCAAAGTATGACCACCAATGGGATAATCCCTCGGAACAGCTGTGAGGCCATTGGGTAGCTTGAGCTTCGTCTTGGCAATCAATCCCATGATCAAAGAGGGGAACGGCATCACAGTCCGTGAATTCTGCTTTGTGATGCTCTTCTTCAAGACATGCATGATGTGGCCACAAATGTCAATCTCCTTATGTGTGAAGAGATCATACAGAAATCTTGTTCTCGGAGCAGATAGAGTGGTGAGATTGGTGACTGGATACAGATAGCTTAATGTCCTCATTTCTGGAGAGAACTTGAGAGTGTCCATGGATGATTTCTTCGATACACCTCCAAGGACTTTGATCATATCATCAATCTTACCCAATCTGTCCTCATAAGCAACTGTGATTTGCTGAGATGGAGGACGAGTCTCCAAAAAGTCTTGGATGCTCTCTTTAGTAATCTGAAACTCCTTGTGTCTCACCCAGCCCTCAATGCGATCTCCGTTGACAATGGCATTAGAGAAGAACTCTTTGATGATCTCTGAATAGACCACTCCAGTTGGGTTCAGCAGCTTGGTCCAAGTTCTATCTTTGAACACTTCAGGGATGAAAGTGCCCTCAAGAGTCTCTAACTGGACTACCCGTTCCATGATGATCGTCTTGTCCTTGTAGCAGTCATTGTACTTCATATTAGCCTCTATAGACCGGAAATGTTCAGAATCAGTTCGGGCTCTCTTTGAAGTCGATTTCTTCCTAGCTGCATGCTTGGTGGGAGACATCTGCACAATTGCACAAAGCAAAGAAGGAAACAACAATGCACAAACACAACCAGAAGACAAACTTCATTAGATTCAAGTTAGTGCCAAATCAGACATAGACTAACTGAAAAACAAAGCATGATAAACACTAAAATCATGCTAAAAGACTCCACCTTATAAGGCATAACTACAATGCAACAAATTAAGAATTATTGCAAGAGTGTGTGTCTGTGAGCATGTGCTGATGAGTGTGTGCGACATGAGATGCATGAGGGTGCCTAAGTGTGCTTAGTTGTGTGTCAAAAATATGCAACATGAACAAAGTCATTGAAACACAAAAACAATGACCAAACCAAGTAGAATAAGGTCATACAAGTGAGAGTCCATTGATTGAAATCACTTGATTTCAAAATAGCACAAAAATGTCACTTGGACATTTTGACAAACACTTAGTGTGCACAAATGCAAAAAATACATGAATAATGCATGAACATGTGAAAATCTACCCTCAATACAAGATAAAATGCCACAAGGGGCTAACACAAGTGCAGAAACAACTAAAGGAACACAGCCCAATCAAAATAAATGAAAAAGATTCACCCAATTTTGAAAAACCAACCCAAAGTTTCGAAAATCCCCAATTATCAAAACCCTAACAGAAAATCTGCAAAATCTAAGTAAAACTTGAAAAGAAATGGTTAAGAAACATACCTTGAAGAAGTAAATGCAGAAAAAATGCTTGGTTTGAAGGGAAATGAATGGAATAGTGATTTTGGGTTGAAAAACTTTGAGAGAGGTTGAGCGAGGGAAGTTTGATAGTTTTGAAAAACTGTCACATCAGCTATATAAAAACTGAAAACACGCGTTTTTCGTGGGTTAGAGAGTGGCGACACAGTCGCGAAACAGGCGCGAGAAGGGCCACTGAAGCATAAAATTTTTCGCGAGAAGCATTAGGTCGCGAAACAGTCGCGAGACAGTCGCGGTAACTTCTGTCTGAAATTGGAAAAATCCAATTTTTAGCCAAACAGCATTTCGCGAGTAGCTTTTGGTCGCGATACAGTCGCGAGACAGTCGCGAAAGCTTTTGTGTGACAAGATAAAATAAAAAAATTCCCTCAACTCCTTTTCGTGGGAAGCTCTAAGTCGCGAGCTTCTCGCGAAACAACCCCTGAACCAGTTTTTGAAAACACACAAAAACATGCTTTTTAATGAAAAACAAATGACAAGAAAGTATAAAATCACTTTCAAAAACAAATAAAACACTCAAAAATCTTTTTGGGTTTGATCAACAAAGATTGAGCATGTGAAAACACATTTAATCAAGTACAATCACACAAATGAATAAGACATTCATTGAACATAGACTTGTGTGTTGTGTGTGGATATCAAAAATGAGATAGTCCTTAGTCCAATGTGAAGCTTCAATGATCAATTTAATCAAGGCATACACAACTAGCACTAGATTATGTGATCTATCTCAATTATAGAAACATGCATATATGATCTCCCACACGTACTCGACAATAATTCATTGAAGCTTTTCATTTGGCTCCATATTTAACATATCATTTGCAACTTTTGAGCAAAGAGAATCTCATTTAGAGAAAGATGCCTGAAATTTTTGATATTTCAATTTATGAGTTAGCCTTTGGTTTTTTGGGCATCATACATTTTATTTTGGTCGCTTTCCCTTTTTCCTAGTCGAATACTAGTTTGTGCGACAGGCTTTTGCAGCTCTATATCTCTTTTCATTTGGAGATTTACAATTAGAGAGCTCTTTTAAGCAAAAAAAAAATAAAAGTGGGAAGATATATAGGCATGAGTCTATGCATGTCTCAAGATCAACAAAAACATTCACTAATCATTCATGACAAGGTTGAAGATCTATTTACAACAGTCACATAGATTTCAGAATTTCTTCCACAATGATATGAGTGCATGAGAGACAAGCTAAGCTCGTTAAATGCACAAAGCCATAAGTACAAAGGTACAGGGCAAAACATGCTTTGAGACAAAACTCAACAAAGTGATCAAACTTTTTGGATTTTCTATTTTTTATGTGTTTTTGAATTTTTTGAACACACCCAAAACAGAACAGGAAAATAAAGATTAACAAAGACAACCGGTACAAATCAACCGGACAAAATAACAATATTAAAGATAGAGCAATGCATGAAAAAGATGCAACAGCAAATGTCCCTAAACATTGAAAGAATTTATGCGTGGGCATGTTATAATGCTTATGCATGAGTACCCCTTTTCACCCACACGTCACGTGCGTTTGGGGTGATATCCTTAACGGATTGGGTACGAGAATTTGGACTATCAAACCTTCTGGTGAAACTCTCCAAGCAGGTGGTGAAGGCACCAATCATTTTCATCACGTCCATCATGCCAGGATCACGATTCTGACTTCTCGGTTGTTCACCACCCCAAGACCTCATGTCATTTCTCCTTCCTCGTGACCGAGGTGCGCTTGAATTGTTGTTTGATCTCAGCTTTTGACAGTTGGGTCTGGTATGTCCTTGCATTCCGCAGTAATGACACACATAGTCCGTTCTAGGACTCCGTTGTGATCTTGGGAGAGATCTTCCTCTGGTTTCATGTCTACCCATGGAGTGATTTCGGGGCTTATTCACCATCCGTTGCTCACTCACATTCTTCTTCTCAGCCTTAACATTCTCAGGGATGGTTTCTTCTACAATAGGCACTGCGGCCTTCACAAACTTCACTTCTTTGGTAGCTTTGGCTGATGAGCTGCTTCCTCCGGTGTATCCCAACCCGGACTTGTCTGAAGAAGGTTTTTGAGATGAGATAACATCATCTAACTTCTGGGAGGAGACTCTCTCTATCTTGGCATGAGCTTGCACTACCTCTTGCTCAAGAAACCTCACCTTCGTATAGGCTTCAGACAACTCGCCATTTAATGTCTCAATTTCGCACTTAGCCTCTTTATATCTGACCATGAGACTTCTGTAATCTTCCTCAGCCTTCTTCATTTTCCTCACAGCTGCCTTGGCTATTCTGGTATACTCTCCAGACTTCTCAAGAAGTAAAGAGTAATTTTCTTGAAGATTAGCTGTATTCTCTTCTTCTTCTTCAGCATCTGATTCATCCACATTCCCAATAGACTCTGAATCGGAATGCTCACCAAGCTCCTTCACAAGAGCACCCAAGTCATCCGATGACTCCACATGAGCAATGGTCATGAATGCGGAGTAGTTTCCCTCTCCGTCACAGCTCTCTTCCGAGTCAGAATCAGAGGATTCTGAATCACTGAGTGTTGTGGCATAAGCTTTGCCTTTTCCCCTTAGAAAATTTGGACACTCCTTCTTTAGATGTCCATGGCCATTGCACTCATAGCATATAATTTCTGAAGAAGGTTGAAACTCCCTCCCTTCTTTTCTTGGAAACTCTTTCCTATCACCTCTTGAAGATGAAAATTTTCCTTTGTTGAATGGTTTCCCACTGTTCTTCATCTTCAGAAATTTTCGGAAGTTTTTCGCAAGAAATGCTACTTCCTTCTCCACCCCATCTTCTTCGGAGGAATCACCCATCCTTTCGGTGATGGTTTTAAGAGCAAGTGATTTACTCATCTTATGGGAAGGCAGTCCCATCTGATATGTTTGGAGAGACCCAACTAATTCTTGAATTTTAATCTCATCCAAATCCTTGCTTTCCTCTATGGCTGTAACTTTTGCTCTAAAACTTTCAGGCAATGACCTCAATACTTTTCTCACCACCTTAGCATCTTCAATCTTCTCCCCAAGATTGAGTTTAGCAATTACAATTTCATTGAGCTTCCCATAGAATGAATCAAACGGTTCATCATCACCCATCTTGAGCTCTTCAAATTTGGTGGTAAGCATCTGAAGTTTTGTGTCCTTAACTTTCTTTGTACCCTCATAAGTGGTCTCCAAAATCTCCCAAGCTTCTTTGGCTACCGTCATGTGAGAGATCCTGTGGAATTCATCAGGAGACACAGCACAAAATATAGCATTTAAAGCTTTACTATTAGCATTGGCTGCTGCAAGAGCCGCCTTATCCCAATTAGCCTTAGGAGCTTCCGGCTTAGTCCAGCCGAGCTCTACCGCATCCCAAACGGTATCTTCTATAGAGCATAGAAATGCTCTCATTCTGACTTTCCAGAATGCGTAATTGTTCCCATCAAAAAATGGTGGAACATTGAGCGATTGAGACCGGTCCATCTCAAATAGGGTCAAGGATCACATTAATGTATTTAAACCAAGCAAGTGTACCCGCTCTGATACCAATTGAAAGCTCGAAAATGTGTTGAAAACACAAGAGCTGTTTAGACCCCCCAATTAAAATTACGGCTTGGTTGATTTTACACAAACTTAATACTAAGTGCGGAAACGTGTAAACACAAGCGTATAAGCAATAAGCTACTCTAATCCATAAACTAAACAACACAACAGTATAATGGAATAAAACAAGAGTAGGGAAGAAAGTGCAAACTCAGAAAACACCAAGACGTGTTCTCGAAGAGGAAACCGAATAACTCGGCGAAAAACCTCTCCGCCGCCCTCCAAGCGGAAATCGATCCACTAGACAATCAGTTGGGATACATGAGTAAGCAAAAGACCCTCCAAGCCTAATCTACCCGATGCACGTAAGCCCTCTAAGCTCCTACTCCAACAAGGCTTCTCGGAACCGTGTCTTGTCTAGTTCTCCGGATCCCGCAACAAGCTCCATGTTGCATCTGCCATCCTTGGCTTCTTCCAATACTTCCCAGCAGCACCAAAACGTCACTCAACACTCTCAAAAGGTGTGGTAAGTGTTTGGGCTATCAACCTCTCAATGGTGTGGAAAATGGAGAGGGAAGGGTTGAGGAGATACCACAAGCAAGTGTATAGAGAAAGGTGGGGATGACAATCTCTAATTGCAAATGTGTTTGGCTAGGGTTTTCTCTCTGAAGCATTCCTCAACATTTGTGGGTAATGGGGGTTTATATAGGATAGGTGCAGAATGTGTGAGTCAGTCAGTACAGGCTGGCAGAACAGCATGTCTCGCGGGTGTCTCGCGGGAAGGCCTTACCCGCGAGATACTCGCGAGAGACAGCTGTCTCCATCTGTCCTGACTCTTCGCATTCCAGCATGTGCAAGGCACATGCTTCACTTCGCGGGAAGCTTAGTCGCGACATACCCGCGAGATTCCATCAGCTTCCAATTTGCTTGAGTCTTCACACACTCTCTATCACACACCCCTTACATCAATTCCCACAACAAATACAGGGTATAAACAATTGATAGTAATTACAATCAAATTTGGCACGGAATAAAAGCCAACAAAACACATAGTTGTAAATCACAACTTTACATAGCCCATGGCCCATAGCCCGACCCAAAAACCCGACGGCCCACCGAGCTAATGGGTAGTCCGACCCGTTGTTATTGAGACCCATGGGTAGCCCACTAGCCTAGTGGGTCAGGTCGTGGGCTAGTTTTTATGCCCATGGGTACCCGGTGGGCTAGCCCAGTAACCCAACCCATTGCCCAGCCCGTTGACCCAGCCCAATAACTCATAATTCATAACAAAAATATATAGGAAGTGTATGAATGATTGATCTTGAGATATTATAGAGGAATTTCTTAAAATAACTCCCTCAACCACTAAGATACTCAAAGTAATTGTGCTAAACTTAGTTTACTAAATATATATTTTTCTAGTAGTCTATCAAATTTGAATTAACCATTTGACATTTTTTTATTAAAGATAAAAATTTTTAAAAAAACTATTTAAAGACTTAATAAATAAAAAATTAAATAGGTTTCCATCAACAAAACAAAAATTAAATAGATTTGACTGTAAAAAAATTTGTAATTAAGTATTAAATTATTTAATTCTTTCCTTTAAAAAAAATAGATTGATTATTTCCTTATAAAAAATTGATTCTTTCCTTAACAAAATAATAAAATAATATGCTAACACAAGCCCATAAGTGACCCATTAGGCCCAACCCGATAGCCCAACTCGCTAAAGACAAAATGGGCAGTGCCCATAGGCAGGGTCATGGGCTAAGGTTTCCTCTTTCGGCCCAGCCTGACCCGGCCCATTAGCTAGTTAATAGCCCGTTATGCCCAGTCCATTGTGCCCATGGGCCAAGTAAAAAAGGGCTGGGCCGGCCCGACCCAGCCCATTGACGACCCTTACCTAGTATCTTCTTTCCCGTTCTTGGTTTTATTTTTCGCAATCATCCAAGCTAACTCCCGAGTCCTACCTAAAACCATCGTCTTCGTATGAAAAAAAATAATAATAAAAAAGAATTAAATGAAAAGTCATTTAATATTCAGTTTTACACATTATTGTACTGACTGGCGCGTGGGTGGAGAATCCAATAAAGTCAGAAAAGTCCTATCAAAAAAAAAAAAAAGGCGGAAGAGGCAGCTGAATCCGTATCAGTATCAATATCAATACACGCCAAACGATTGTACATCACACCTTTGCAATAACATTATTTATTTATTTTGATTTTAGCAGAGATTCTGAGTACAGGCATTTGTACTTTTCAGCAATTTTCTAATTCGCCTTTTTCAACATTTCGAACCCACACGCCGTGACTGAATCTGATCCCACTTCTATTATTAGGTGCAATATCTTTTTGCTTTTCAACTTTCGTACTTTTCCCTCTTTCTCTTTCTTCTCCCACTTCTTCTTTTCTCTTCCATTCTCTGGCTCCTTTTGTCTGAACGCCACTCTTTCTCTCTATCGTTTTTGTTCTTTCTTCACCATTCATCCCTTCTCTCTCTTCTTTTTCTTTCTTCACCGGTTCTTTCTTTTCTTTTTTCTTTTTTTTTTTCTCACTTCTCTTTCGTATTTTCTCTCTCTCCATCTCCGTGGGCTTGGTGGATTTTGACTGTGGTGGTGATTGATTTTGGGTGTGGGTTTCTCGGATTTGGTGGTGCGACTGATTTTGGTGGTGGTGGTGGTGATTGATTTTGGGTGTGGGTTTCTTGGATTTTGGCTATGGTGGTTAAGTTTCAAGTAAAGTAGTAGTGGTGTGGTGGTAGTTTGAGTTTTGGGTGACTGGTTCGTGTGGTGGTGGCAGTTTTGGGTGGCTTGCTTTGTATCTGAGAAGAGAGACAGACGAAGAGGAAGAGAGAAAGAGTCGAGGAATACATGAGGAGACGTAGAAAACGACACTGGTTGTGGCTTTGCTTGCTACAGTCAAGCACTTCTGCCACGTGCTGTGGCTGGACTGCTGGTATTTTATTTTTCATGCCATTGATATTCATCTCTGCCTTCAAGCTCTTTTTTAATTATTTATTTATATAAATCCATATTTTTTTCTTCGTATTATTTTTTGGTATTCTCTGATAAATGAGATCTTTAGCAGGCATTGGGAACAGAAGGATCTCGAAAGATTTATTAAGTAAGTTGCTTGTTTTTATTCAATAAAAAAATATATGTATTTGTAAAAGAATCAAAATAGCATCTTTTCAAGTTGTTTTTTATTTTTATTTCATGATTTGGTTAGAGTAGTTATGTATTCTTAAAGATATGCTTTTAATGTGGTTGGGGACAATAATAAAATGGAAATTATGAGAATGTAACTATAGGAATATGTGATAAAATTAAATATGAAGTGCAAGTGATTTAAGTACACTCTATAAACTTTAGAGGAGAAAAAAAAAAAAAAAAGGAAAGAAAACAACCTTAACGTATACTTTTTTTTATAATTTTTCCTCCCATAAGATTGTGGTTTATTTTTTTAGACCCTACTACAAGATTATGTTGTTCTATGATGAATAGCTTTTCTGGACAGAATATGAATTTTTTGGACAGTATATTGTATAGCTAGTGAACAACATTTTGGATAGCTGGACTAGTATTTTTGGGTACAGCAGAGTTGATTTGGACATTTTATCTGACAGCATAGATGACAATTTGGACAACTGATCACACAATTTTGTAGCAAATTTTTAGAAAATTTTTGTAACTAATGAAATTGCTCAAACATGATAGATTCAGTCTGTTTAAGCTGCCTCTTACTTAAACACTAGAGCTCGGTTTGGATTCGAATGTTTGCGTCTGCGTCTGGACCTATCTCACGTTTTTGGCTTCTTTTTTTTTTTTTTTTTTAAACCAGCGTGTTATGCACTGTTCATTGGCATTGAACAGTGTATTTAGGCCAATGAACAGTGCTGAACAGTAATAAACAGAAAAAAAAAATATTTTTTTATTATTTTCAGTTTTCAGAAAATAAGTGGTATTCAAACGCAATATGGTTGGTTTGGATTGGCATCTGCGTTTCAGCCCCTTTTTTTTTTTTTTTACTAACCCAACGCCTCTTGCACTGTTCAGCAAAATAAGCAGATCTCAATCAGACCCTTAAAATAATTAGCAATTTCAATGATTATTCAATGAAAATTTGATTTCTTGAAAATTTAGTTGTGTGTTTGATATAATTTTGTTTAAAAAAACACACACACAGCAACAACATCATCATCATCATCATTGTGGTTTTAAGATTATCTTGTATTTTCTTAAGGCATTCAAATCAATAACATGTGAAGATAGGGAGGTGCCAATGGCAAGGAAATTGGGTGATGAGTGAAAATGAGAACAAGTAGATAAGGGGTGTATTATTTAGATTCCAATAAAAGTTACTTAAACATTTTCATACTCTCCTATAGTTTGCCCAAATTTGGATGAAAACATGATTTGACACTTTTAGTGAGTATAATAAAATGAGCAATTCTTCATACTTGTTATATTCCCTCTTGTTTAAGCTCTCAAATAGAGGTGTTCATGGGTTGGGTTTGGTTGAGTTGAGGGTCAAATTGTCAACCAACGTGATTAGATTGAGTTTTGAACAATCACTAAACCTAAAAAGGATTTGTTAAAGATTACTTTCAAGCCGATGACTAGGTCCGCCAATTAGATGCTAGAGGAGGTAGATCAATTAACTAGTGGCATCAACGCAGATCATATTTGCCATATCGAATAAAGATTGACATTATGTGCGACTCATATTTTAGATCGAGATTAGGTGCGACTCATATTTGATGTGCGACAAGTGTGAAGGATGGATGATGCTAGTGAGAGGTGAGGATGGCAAAACAAAGGTCAATGATTCATCAAACCACTAGGTAGGTGGGATTCTCCAATTTGAGGGTTGAAAGGTCCAAAAGCTAATAAAAACAAGTTAGGTTTTAGGTTACAAAACCCAATTATGATTGTGTGTGTATGTATATATATTGATAATTCAATAGTTGCGATTTGGACGGAGGATTTGAATTATAGATATCTCAATAAAAAATACCATGAGGTGTTGATTGAATTACAAAATTATTGACAGTTATGATTGAGTATTTCAGTGAAACTGTTTGTGATTAATTATGTTGATCAAAGTCAGATTTACAAATTTTTGAACACCTTTACTCATAAAGTAAGGAATATATAAAGTGTATTTTAAGAGTAATGTTAAGAACATATCAATTATCACAAAAGCTAATGTGATTGGTTGTAATTTGAAATAACATTACTTTCACATGGGAAACCGAAAAGTTGTACTCATACCCATATTATTTCCATGATTAGCTATAGTAGATGGGAAAACCGAAAAAAGCCAACAGTTCGAGTAAACGAAGAAAATATAGAAAAGGAAAAGGGCACAATTGCAAAATTGTCAAATTTTTTGAATCAAAACACTTTTACCTGTAGATCTGCATATTATCGTCTAGACTTTGGCGCTTGCGCGTGAACATTCAAAATCGTCCCGGCGATGGCAAAGAAATAACTAGGGTTTTGTGGACCCCTCTGAAAACACTCCGTACAAATGCGGCCCTCTTCACAGGTACAATTGCACTCTGAAGCAGTTGAAGTGGCTAATAAGGAAGCATTTCGAGAAGTACCTGTGGTGGACATTCAAATTTTTTTTTATATTATTCTTTAGGTTGACTGCCTTCAGGTGGATGGCGTCTTACAGAGAAGAAACTTAGTATATTGTGCATCTACAAGGTAGTTTCCTGTGGATTTAGAATTCATCTTAAGTTTTCAGTTATACTATCCTCTCTTAATTCTTTACTTTTTATTATTATTTGTAGTTAATACTTTTTTTTTTAATCCCTCTAGTATTTCAAACCCATGCAATTAAACCAATAGGAATTAACTTTTTGTATGATCTACTGTAGTTAGATATGAAGAAGACAAATAATATTTGTGATGCTCTGGTTGCTATATTCTTGGTTAGGCTTGTTAGAATAATGGATAAATGATTAAATTTTCTTAATATCTTAAGCTTTTGGGATAAGTGGGTAGTTAATCTTGTTATTGATGCAAGTGGTTCTGAGTTTGAACCACGTATGTGCTCTACCTTTCATTCAAAAAGTTAAAAGTCCCATTTGTTGGGCCCTGCATATGATAGCACAACTGTAGCGTGGTTAGAAACAATATCCTCTATGGAAGCCTAAATTTAATGCAAAGCCCAAGAATAAGTGTTCATGGTAGTTAAATTGGTTTTATTTGGTTATTAAAGAGCCAAGTGTATTTTAGTAACTCTACAATTGTTGGTTATGAGCCATAGTTGTGGGACTTGAGTTATATCTATTAATAAGTAAGTCTTATTTAGTTTATGAGTAATTTATGTGTGGGCTTTGGTTTACTAATCAAAGGAGTCCTAGTTCTATTAGGAAAAGTTAAGATTTAGGTTTGAATAAATGTATTATTGTACTCAAATAAGGATGAATTGATGTTGATTAATAAAATATTGAGTGTTTTGAGTATTGAGGCATATTGTCCTTAATTTTTTCCCCCTTCTTTTCTCTCATATATTTCCCGTCTCTTTGATATTCTGTCACTATTCATGGGTATTATTCACGTGTATTGTTCACAAACTGTGGGCAGATTCTATTTCTGTTTCTTCTTACCTCTTTGCAACCCTAAAATTTTCTCTTCCCTAAAAAACTCTAGTCATTCTTGAACCCTAACCCTTCTTTCTAAAGGTTCTAAATCATGAATTTGTAAATCCTCCTAACCCTAAGCCTACCACAAGCACACCTAGGCAAATCCCCAATTTATCCTATGTCAATCTTGGCCCACATGTGGGGTGAGTGTTAGAATAATGATTAAATAATTAAATTCAATATTTCTTAGTAGCTTAAACTTTTGGAACAATTGGTAGTGTACCAGGCCATTGAGCATTTTAAGGCTTCTAGCTTCTAGATTTTATTCATTAACACATACTTCATATTTTCTAATGTATATGGTTTGATATTTGAGAAAGTATATTATTTTTCTTTCTAGTGTAATCACAATTTGTTTCTAAATAATATATACATGTGACTTCTGAATTGCTTGTGTTATTAATTGGCAGTTCTATTTATATCCATATCTACCCCAAATTTATGCGCTCATTGAAGTTTTGCTCTTTCTTTTTTTTCTTTTTTTTTGGGTTTTTTTTGTGTGGGGGGGGGGGGGGGGGGAGGGGAGTGTTATTGAGAATCTCTGTGTTGCTTCACGTTGCTTGCTCTGCTGCAGTGCTGGTAAAAGTTTTGTTGCTGAAATTTTGATGTTGCGGCGTGTCATATCAACTGGAAAAATTGCACTACTTGTACTTCCTTATGTATCAATTTGTGCAGAAAAGGTGCTTTACTGGATTTTTTTTTTTGAATTGATGCAAGCATAAATTGATTACAGTTTCCTTAATTCGAATCATGTATATATATTTCTAGTTTGTGTACTAATTGGTGCAGGCTGAACATCTGGAGGTCCTTCTTGAACCACTTGGTAAGCATGTTCGTAGCTATTATGGAAACCAAGGTGGTGGAACACTTCCTAAAGATACTGCTGTAGCTGTCTGCACAATAGAGAAGGCAAACCCTCTAATAAACAGATTACTTGAAGAGGGTCGTTTGTTAGAAATTAGAATAATCGTGATAGATGAACTACACATGGTATTTTAGTCAAAGGCAGTGGGGGTATTTTGTAGATATCTTGCCTTTTTTACTTTGTTTTCTCTTTGAAAGGCATTCTCCATTTAGTTTTTCTTCTTGGCTTTAGGCTTGTGCTCTTTGATCGAGTTGCATAGTAGGTTCTCATCCTTATGTTCATCAACAGGTTGGTGATCGGAATAGGGGTTATCTTTTGGAACTTATGTTGACAAAGCTTCGTTATGCAGCTGATGAAGGCAATTCAGAATCAAGTAGTGGAGAAAGTTCAGGTATGAGCAGTGGTAAGGCTGACCCTGCTCATGGTCTGCAAATTGTTGGGATGAGTGCAACCATGCCAAATGTGGCAGCTGTTGCTGATTGGCTTCAAGTGAGTCGAACTAATTTTCATTACACATATTCTAGTATTTCACGTTAATTTTAATGTAAAGATCTACTTGTGGCCAATGAGCTCTAGCTCAAATGGCAACTCTTTCGCTTGTAAGAATAGAGAATGGGGATGAAGGGTGAAGTTGAAAAACCAAGACCCTCTAGGTGTCTGTAACTTCTTGAACTAAAGAAGAAAGGGGAAAGATATGCAATTGTCACACATTTTTACATAAGAAGGGAATCAATGCCTGAAAAATGCCCCAAATACCACCTAACCATGGTTCTGTGGATGAATCATTAGCCTAATACGTATCTGGAATACAGTGGAATAGAGCTAAAAATGGGTGCAAAATTGATTCGTAGAAGCTTGCCTAATATATTTCTAATTTCATCAAATATCTTAGTCCTTTTCTAGGAGGACCATTACGAGTCTTGGAATGATACATCTAAAAAATCTAGTTGATGGGTTCTACATGAGAGTTTAGTCCTCTTTCTTAAAAGTAGTGCATGTAACTCCCTTTGTAGATTTAGAAGTGATTGGCAATCAGCCTGACATCATAGAAGCTCACCATAGGGTATTTGTGCTTTATACTAGAGTAGAACTTATACCTCTGAGGTTGTGGATGTTTTTGATTTTGACTTTTTTGAAATAAATGCTTGTTTCATCTAGAAGGAATTTTTGGACACTGATGTCTCAATTTTTGGATGTCGCTATCATTATTTTTCAATGTTATGATGATAGTGGTTTATGTGGATAATTTGGAAGGATCAGAATAAGAGAGCTTTTGAAGATATAGAACAAAGCACGTGTGAGTTGAAGTTCATTTTCCTGCAAGTACTGTTTGAATGGATGACTGTTCTGCCATGGCATTCTTTTTCTTCTTTTTTAGACTTTACTCATTTTGTCCTGCTGTACACAGCTTGTGTATGGACAGGCACGTTTTCTTTTGATTTAATAAAGTTTTTTTTTATTGCTTTAAAAAAAAATTCAATGTTATGGAAAGACCCTGTACTTGAAAGATTTTCTTTTTGGGTTTTTCATTATTTGTTGTCTTAGGGTTGGTAAATCATAGGTGAAAGGAACACAATGCACCAGGTAGCTTTGATCGTAACAATTTGCTTCAAGTTTATATGATGCATCTATGGTGCATTTATTTTTGTTGTAAATGATTTTATGCCTTATATTTAAATAAATTCTCTTTTTTATGTTAAGGCAATTGAATTAGTGGTATCTACTTTTTACACCTTGCCTTGAGGGAAGATATTAAGTCTTGGATTGCTGTAGCCTTCTTTTGTGGTTGATAAACTTATAGATCTATTTTTTCCTGAATCTGCATGTAGGCTGCATTATACCAGACAGATTTTCGACCAGTTCCATTAGAAGAATGTATTAAAGTTGGTAACACTATTTATAGCAAAAAAATGGATATTGTTCGAACAATCTCAAAAGCATCTGACCTTGGTGGTAAAGATCCAGATCATATTGTTGAGCTATGTAATGAGGTAGGGATTTCTTGTGTGGTAAAGCTGTTTTGGGGCATTATTCCAGAAGTTGAAAATTTATGTACCAAGGAACATATTTCAGGTTGTTCAAGAGGGTCATTCAGTGTTAATATTTTGCTCTAGTCGAAAGGGATGTGAATCAACTGCAAGGCATGTTTCAAAGTTCCTCAAGATTTTCTATTAATGTTCGTAATGATGAAAGTGAGTTCTTGGATATTACTTCAGCTATTGATGC
Source organism: Quercus aquifolioides (assembly GCA_019022515.1). Taxonomy (NCBI): domain Eukaryota; kingdom Viridiplantae; phylum Streptophyta; class Magnoliopsida; order Fagales; family Fagaceae; genus Quercus; species Quercus aquifolioides. The sequence goes on along the minus strand of CM032330.1, from coordinate 10,825,471 downwards.
CTTGCGAAGGAGTCCAGCAGGACTGGATCCTACATTGGAAGAAACTCTCCCTTCTGGTGTTGCCTATCACCACGCTGGCCTCACGGTATTTATTTATTTTGTTGGGGCTGTATCTTTCATTATTTTTCATGGTATGTACTTGATTTCTTTGTCTTTTGATTGTCTTAAAATAATTTTTAATGGGGATTCCTTGGTCATTGACAGTTGTGGGATTTCCTTACTTTTAAAGGTTTGGATGTTTATTTATCTTTTCTGTAGGTTGAGGAGAGAGAGATTGTTGAAACCTGCTACCGCAGAGGCCTTTTACGTGTCTTAACTGCTACATCTACCTTAGCTGCTGGGGTTAATTTACCAGCTAGGAGGGTCATTTTTCGACAACCCAGGATTGGTCGTGATTTTATTGATGGAACAAGGTACAAACAGATGGCTGGTCGGGCTGGTCGGACTGGGATAGATACAAAGGGGGAAAGTGTATATCTGATTTTTTAGTTCCTGTTTTATGTTTCATTTTAGTCCAGGCACCTCTTATATTTTTTTAAATGTCAAATTGATTGATGCTTGTTATTGTTTTATTACCTTTATTTTTTTATCATATTTGACTTGCCTTTTTGATGTATTTCAGTGAGGACATAATTCACTGCTTTTATATTAAGATGCTGATTTTTTCCCCTAATGATTTTACCTTACCAGGTACTAATATGCAAACCGGAAGAAATAAAAAGAATGATGGGACTTCTTAATGAAAGCTGTCCACCATTGCATTCTTGTCTATCTGTAGATATGAATGGAATGACTCATGCCATTTTAGAAGTTGTGGCTGGCGGGATTGTTCAAACTGCTAATGATATTCATCGGTGTACTCTTCTGAATTCCACCAAGCCATTTCAAGATGTGGTGAAATCAGCTCAGGAATCTCTTCGGTGGTTGTGCCACAGAAAATTTCTTGAATGGAATGATGATACTAAGTTATACAGTACCACACCACTTGGACGAGCAGCTTTTGGCAGTTCTCTTTGCCCAGAAGAATCACTTGTAAAAATTTGCATCTTCTATTTTCATTATTTTCCTTTTTATTTAATTTCCTTACTGTTGATTTACTCTTTGTGCAATAAGTAATGTTGATTTCTGGGAAAAAATTTGTTGTTGAAATTGATTCAATGCTTATGTTTGGTTCTCTAGATTGTGCTGGATGATCTTTCAAGGGCAAGAGAAGGATTTGTGCTTGCATCTGATTTGCATTTAGTTTACATGGTAACACCAATAAACGTTGACGTTGAGCCAGATTGGGAACTGTACTATGAACGTTTTATGCAATTATCTGCTCTTGACCAGGTAATTATGCTTCTTGTTATAGTGGCTTCTCTGATTCCAAAAGGAAATTCATTATCAATCACTCTTTTTTGGTTTATATTATTGACCCTCCATTTTCTATTGAACACTAGGCTTATGTAATTTTGTCATGGGAGGCTTTTTTGGAGTTCCATTTGTTGTGCTATGATAAAGGGGTGATTTCCTGTATCACTGGAGGCAAGCCTCAAGTTTACTAAGAACTTGTTTTGTGCTTCCATCTTTGGGATTATCTAAAGTTTACCTCATGCGCCAAGTGTACCTCCAAATTGTTTTTTTAAATGCCATGCGGAGTTTTAAAAGTATTGATCTCTTTAAATGGATGTCTTACAGTAACAAATATTTCTTTTGGGTTAGTTACACACACAACCAATGGGCCTTGAACCTAGAACCTCACTATCCACCTAGAACTTATAAGGGAAGGAGATGTCAATTGAGCTAGAGCTCATTGGCTTGTCACAGTAACAAATTGTTTGTATTTTTAAGAGCAATTAAATTTAGAGATTTACCTAATGGTAGAATCAATATAAAGTATGCTTTCTTTCTTCATAAATCCATGATTGTGCATTGGATTTCCTTAGTAGATGATTCCAGCTTCTCAGAATCATGCTAATAACTTATTCTTTTTTTTTTTTAATTTAAAATTTTTAAACTTTAATGTGGTTTATTTCTCAGCCTGTAATTTTCATCTTTAAATCTGATTTTATAATAAAAATTATTTAATTTCTCTTCCCAATTGCATGAAATGCAGTCAGTGGGCAATCGAGTTGGAGTTGTTGAGCCATTTCTGATGCGCGTGGCACACGGTGCACCTTTGCGCATTTCAAAGCAGTTAAGAGACAATATGAAAATGCTGCGTGGCAAAAGTGAAAACCGACTTGGGATCACAAACAGCAATATGCTTTCGGATGATCAACCACTTCGAGTGTGTAAACGTTTCTATGTTGCACTCATCTTATCAAGATTAGTGCAGGTATTGCATGCACTAATAGATTTCCTATTTTTCCTCAATTTGTGAATGTCAGCAAACCAAATACTATATATTGCATGCTATTATATGGATTGCATGTTTGAGGTGACTGTGACTTGGGATAACATTCAATTTAATCTTCTGGTCTATTTTCCTTGATTTTCACTTGGACTGCATATTTATTAGTTTGGTTACTTTGATAGGATTCTGAGTCGTCTTTATATGGGATGGCTTTGTTGATGTGTATTTGTTTTTTGGTTTTCTTGTTTTGCTAAATACATTTTCTTAAACCTGGGATGAAGGAAGTTCCTGTGGCTGAGGTTTGTGAAGCTTTTAAAGTGGCTCGAGGCATGGTTCAAGCCTTACAAGAGAATGCTGGAAGGTTTGCATCAATGGTTACTTTATTTTGTGAGAGGCTTGGATGGCATGATCTGGAAGGCTTGGTTGCCAAGTTCCAAAATTGTGTTTCATTTGGAGTGAGAGTAGAAATTGTAGAGCTTACTACAATTCCATATGTTAAGTTACTTCTATTAGCAAACTACCTTTCTGTTACTGTCTTGAGGAGAACCTCACTAGTGGTTTCAGGTTTCTATAATAATTTGGAATTGGTTGTTTTTATTATTTGAGTTTTAGTGTTTTAGAACATTTTATAAATAGTCAAGGATTGGTTGTTTCTATTATTTGACTTTTAGGGTTCTCAAGCAAGAGCACTCTACAAAGTTGGCTTGCTTACACCTCTAGCAATTGCAGAAGCATCTGTTCCTGAAATTACCAAAGCTCATTTTGAATCTTCTTCATGGGCTACAGAAGTTGATACTTACGAGATTTTTGGTCTCTGATATTGGTTCATAGTTATAATTACATTTCAAGTCATGCATGAAAATATCTTTGCTTTGTCATGGATTTTCAAACCAAAGAATAGTATGGACCATAAGTTGTATTTGTTTTGTGGCCATTAATGGGATTTCTTGACATGACTGTTATAGCATGTTATAGCAAGTTTCATCTATCTAATATTTTGCTTTCTATTGGTCCCCTCTCCCTTATCTCTCTCTCTCTCACACCCCCCCCCCCCCCCCCCCCCCCGCCCCCTCTTTTGAATCCTATGAAGCACGGGTGTGTTTCGAGACTCGGGTGTGGGTGTGGGTGCGGGTGCGGGTGCGGGACTCGGTAATTTTTGAAAAAGGTGGGTGCAGGTGCGGCGGGACTCGACGATTAAAAAATTATTTAAAATATTTTTATTTATATTTTTAATGTATTGCTAAGCATACTTTTTTATATAATAATAATAAAGTTTTTGACACTTGAATTAAAAAAAAAAAAAAAAAAAAAAGGGTAGATGTGGCTCTCACGTGTTTGGTCAGAGAGGCGTGAGAGCCACAAAGAAAAAACTAAGCTTTTTTATCTCCTGGGAAAGTCATAACTCATAACAAACAGAGCTCTTCAAAAGAGAGAAGAAAAAAAGAAACAGAATAGTGAGTTACGAAGCAAAGAAGAAGAAGAAGAAGAAAGGGGTTAAGGCCGATGAAGAAGAAGACGAAGAAGCAAAGAAGAAGAAGACGAAGAACAGTGATATTCGGCCGAAATCCATTGGTATTTCGGTTTTAAGTTTTTTTTCTTCTTACCGGCCGATTTCCTTTTTCCGGCCGAAACACACCGATATTCAGCCGATACGGCCCGAGTCGGCCCGATTTGAGCCGCATCGGCACGAGTCGGAGAATCCACGTGATAGGACGCGGCCTGATGCGGCACGGACGCGCAGTCAGTGGTGTCCCTCCCGCGTCGGAAGCGGGTGCGGCTCCTCTGGAGTCGCGTCCATGCATTCCAGCTTTTGATAGGTAAAATGGTACAAACTAAAGCTCCTTTCTATTGGTCTCTCCAAAATTGGGTTTTTTATTTAATAACTGGGGGTGGGGAGGAGAATTTGAATAAAGATGTTGCTATAGCAGAGTACATGTATTGTTAAAATGATGCTAAACAATGATGCTCTTGATTGGTGTCTTACTATCTGTCAAGCTTTGCACTATCTGTTAATAACATTTTTGACATCCTTTATGCGGTTTATATTAATAGGAGCATTTATATTAATAGGAGCAGGAGAGAAACAATCAGTGTTTTGAAGATTCTGAAAGGACTATAGCTGATTTAGAACTTTTCTTCTTTAAATCTCTATCGGATCGGATGTCTATCATAGGAAGTCATTCTATTTTTTTGGTCTATGATTTGATGGATGCTTGTAATTTATGTATTTGATTATTTTGGTCCCCCGCTGTATACTTCCTGTATACTTGGGTGACTCATTATTATGTCTTTGAATAAAATTTTCTTTACTTATCAAAAAAAAAAAAAAAAAAAATTAATAGGAGCAGTTTGGGTAGGATGGGTTAAGTATTGTTGTTTACTTAACAGTTGATAATCTAAGGGAGAATAAGATCATCATTGTTGATTGGTCTTGTATGTGCAAAGTTGTTGGGGAGTCGATTAAGCATCTCTTTTTGCATTGTGATGTTGCTAGCAAGCGGTGATTGTTAGTATTTGCTTTGTTTGGAATTTCTTGGGTAATGCCTAATTTGATGGAGCTTTTCATGTGTTGGAGGCGTTCTCAAGAGACATCAAAGTTTGAATGTGTGGAATGCTCTTCCTCTATGCTTGATATTGTGCATTTGGAGGGAGCATGATTGCAAGATGTTGATGGAATGGAGATCTCATAGTCATATGTGCAGTTGAAACTTTTATTTTTGAGATCTTTGTTTGATTGGTAGAGGGCAATCAGGTTGATAAGTTATCAATTGTCTCAAAAGCCTAAGTTATTAGGAAATGGTGATTTTGATCATTTAATCTAACACCTTCCCTTCATTTGTGGGCCTAAGCTGCCCTTATAAGTGGGGCCAACATGTGGAATTTTTTTTAAATGGGAGGTAAGGTGGATACAGGGTTTGAACCTGGAATTTCTTGCTCTGATATCATAATAAATTATTGATTGTCCCAAAAACTTAAGCTATTAAGAAAGAGAGATGCTACAACTACAACAATTTTATAACAAATTACAGGTGGTTAGTTGTTATTGTTTCAAATTTAAAACTAACACTAAGATTACTTTTTTGCTCCAACAATAACAACCAGTAATAACCTGCCACTGAGAATTTGTTGTAAAAATGTTGTAGACATATCATTTCTCATTAGGAAATTGTAAATTTAATCGTTTAATCTAACACAGGGTTTAGCTTCTTCCTCTTTGTTGGATTTTTAAGATCATTGTAGCTTTAGATCATAGATTTTTCTTGCAATTATCTTGTATATTTCTTGTGTAATAGGGTCTTGCCTTTTTGTTCTTTTTATAAAATTTCTAATCTATTAAAAAATTATTTATGTTACTAATCTGTTAGTATGAGGAAGGAGAGTTCTAAAGATGACATTAAAATATTTGTGATGCTTGGATTATTAATGGTGGTAGATTTTATATTTATAGCACTGTATGCTGTTATCCTTCATTTTCTTCTTCCAGTTTAAGGTTGTTTTCATGTAATTCATCTTCATTTGAAAATTTAATGCATTTATGGTTTTATAGATCTTTTAATCCTGACAAGTTGACTAATATGAGTGTTAGCAGGTTCAGCACAAAGACGTGTACAACTTGGAGTGGCCAAGAAGATAAAGAATGGTGCACGCAAAATTGTTCTGGATAAAGCTGAAGAAGCAAGGGTTGCTGCTTTCTCAGCTTTCAAATCACTTGGATTTAATGTGCAACACATTTCTCAACCCATATTGGCAACTGCCATGGGCAATCACGTTACGCAAGGAGCTGCAACTACATCTTCTGGAAATGAAACTAATAGTAGCTTTGACATTGATATTTGAGTTGATGAGTATCAGGCACTGGTAGCAAATCAAAGGACCTACTGGCTAGAATTTTAAGTTGTATTTTCTTGGTTTATGTCTTGTCTACGGGCTCAGGCCTACTAGCTAGAATTTTGAGTTGTATTTTATTGGTTTATGTCTTGTCTATGGCTCAGGCTAGCTGATCAGTCTAGTACAGCCCATGAACCTTATTATACTTATATTACTTTTCTTTTAATAAAATGATTCTACCTTTTTGATGTAAAAAAAAAAAGTTTGAAATTTCAATGACATCTTTTATTTCAAATTTTCAACTATTGTCACTTACTGGTTTTATATTTTTATTAATTAATAGGCTGATACGTGAGCTAAAGATAAAAAATAAGTGAAATATTATATTCTTATAAATTTAAATTTAAGTGCTCATAATAAATTATTATTATGTGAACTTTAACTACTAAATATATAAATATAAATATAAATATATTCTCAAGAATAGAGATTTTGTGTGTATATATATATATATTAAATATATAAAATAGCGGTAAACTCGAAACGGTATACTAATATTGACTTCTTTGATTTATACTACAAATCTTATGTAATAAATTGTTTTTGGTTTTAAATTGTGCAATTAAAAAACAAAAACAAATAAAAAGCCAATTGAAAAAAATAGTGCCTGAAATAGTGAATTTTGGCTCACAAATTTTGACTAAACCAAAAAAGAAGTCTAGAAACACAACAAAATATCACAACATTTTCACAATATCTTTTATTTCCAGTTGTGGTAGGTTTCAGTTTGATATTTTATTATTTTATTTTTTACATACACAATATTTTCACAACAAATTTTAAGTAGCAAATTACTAATTATTTTAAACTAGAACACTACTTTAAATTGTGTATTAAAAACAAAAAAACAAAAATTCATCACAAGAAAACTGTGTGAAATAATGAATTTTGACTCACCCAATTTGACTAAAATAAAAAAGAAGTTTAGAAACACAACAAAATGTCATAATATTTTCACAATGCCTTTATTTTCAGCTGTGGTAGGTCCCGATCTGATATTTTATTATTCTATTTTAAAGAAATGCTACCTCCATAATATTTTCACAACAAATTTTAGATGACAAGTTATTACTAGTTTAAAACTGAGCTCATTATTGATGTCACTTTTTTATCCATCAATAATACATTACTACTTAGGATTTGTTGTAAAATTATTATGGAAATGTTGTGACAACAACAAGATGTTATAATAATTTCACAATACATTTATTTTTAGTTGTGATTGGTCTCAGTTTCATATTTTATTATTTTATTTTGAGATATAAGGAATTGACATCTCAATAATTGTGAAAATATAGTAAAAATATTTTGTGTCAGTATAGCAATTTCGTGAAAATACTTTTTTTTTTTTTGCAAATTTTAAGTGGCATGTTGGTTAATCTAAAGGACGCCATTCCAAGTTTAGGTCCAATTGTTTCATTTAGGTGGAATGTGGAGCAGCTTGAGGACCATTTTATAAAGATTTTGGAATTAAAATTTGAGCATCATAAGGTTGTTTGAATAGTTTTGAGTATTCAATTTAGGAACACATGCACGAAAGCACACACATATTAAACATTTATCATGCATATTCTAAAGAGGCATTTTATCAAACAGTTGAACTGTAAATCAAAAGCATAATTTGTGCATAAAATCACTTGCAATCTCTCAATGCCTAGAATGTTTAAGACTTGGCCCAATAGAATGTTTTGAGCTTAGGACTTAGCAGTCAGTGGTGATTGTGATTTGTGAAGGAGATTACTAGATATTTCATTTTCAAAGACCAATTAAAATTTAAATCCACACTGTAAATATTCTTTCCTGAATCCAATTGTAAATTGTAAAATAAATAAAAAATTTCACCTATTTTTAACGAGGTGAGACTTGGTGCAAATATTTTTTTTCCCTAACAAATTTGGACCCAGATCCATTAATCCGCTCTTGAACCCAAAAGGAAAATTATGAATGGGTCCAGATTTAGACTCGAATTAGAAAAATGGGTCAACTTGTTCTCAACTCATTACTCATTGTCATTAAATGATTAGGTGATGGGTCGGGTTAGGTCAACAAGTACATTAGATGGTTGATTTCTTTCCAGAAAGAAAAATAAAGGAATATTTTTTTTTTCACTTTCCGGTCTTTTTTTTTTTCAAGCCTTCTTCTGTGCCTTATGATGTCTTTCAATTTACACACTATATTCAGTGGCGGCTCCAGAAATTTTGTTGAGGGGGGTCATTAAGAAATTTAAATTTAAAAAAAATAATAAAAATAGAACTTGAATATATCGAGTTATAGACCAAAAAAAAAAAACATTAATTTTTACAATTTCCTTCTACAAGTTTTCAAATTTTGAATTATTACACGATAATTCATTAGAGTATTTATTGCCAATATGGGTAGCTATAACCATATTATTTTGTTAAGTTTGTCTAAATTTTTATTTTTATGCAATTAATATTACATATTTGTCATTGTTTTTATAAAAATATTTTAAACTAAATGACCAAACTCAACTCATTGGCTCTATATTAATTATTGACACATACAACCACACTCATTCATACATAAAATAATTCACTACGTGTTTACTTAATCAATTAAATGCTTAAATAATCACTAACTTTGCAATTTTTTTCTTGAATTTTTCTAACTTATGACAAAAAGTTATTATAACATGATAACTATACGCACTCATGTAACAAATCCTCTCTATTTCCTAATTATTAAATTATATAAAGTTATATTATATTTATATTGTACACACAAACATCCACGTACACATCATTATTCACACAAATGACATTATAAAAATAAAAAAAGTAATGCACACAATTAATATTAGACACACTTATACATATATAATAAAAATTTATAATAAAAAATGACATTTACAATTCACAAACACTTACTTTTACTTTAGAGTCAAAAATACTTGTAATAAGATTGTATAAAATTTAAGTTAAGGTGTGCAAAAATATTTTTAAGAAAAAAATTAATGTATTAAACTAAAAAAAAAATATTAAATATATATATTGAAGTATTGAAGTCAGGGGGTTCATTTGAACCCCCTAAACAAAGAGTAGAGCCGCCCGTGACTATACTCGCTCACAATCACACATCATGATTTGCTATTTTATTTTATTTTTTTATTTTTTCCTTCCTTTTTGGTAGATAAGAGATTTTATTAGTCTAAAAAGTTTGTAATTTAATGCTAATATTTAAAAACCCCCCTCAAAGTTATTTTAATATTTTGGGCATCAATATTTTGCTGAAACAAAGAAAATATGTAGACATCCCTTTGAAAATAACTTATCTAGTATTTTATTGATTTTTTTTTTTTTTTTGTAAAAAGTGTGATAAAGAATACTTGTACTTAGAAAATTTTTGAAAAAATGAAAAAATGCGAAAAAAAAATGAAATTTTAAAAAACTTTATATAAAAGATAAAAGCTAAAAACTAGGCTTATAAACTAATGCCAAATAAACACACTATGAATTTTTTCAAGGTAATGATACTCTCAAATCTACTCTTTTTACATCTACCATTATGTTTTTTATTTTATAAATAAAATTTTTTTTAATAAATTCTTATAATGTCCAATTATGAATATTTGTATGGAAAATGGATTTAAAGTGGTTTGGTATTTTTAATTGAGTCAATCTATAGAAGTGATCCTTCCCCCCCCCCCCCCCCCCCAAAAAAAAAAAAAAAAATCCTAGCACACCCCTAAAAAAAATTGGAACGAATACAAGTTAGATCTGTTAAAAAAAGAAATCTAGCTCAAACAACAAGACAAAAAAAAAAAGTTAAATAAACTGTATTAAATGTGAGTTGTTATTAATGAGTTAAAAAAGTAATATAAGATACAGAATCAAAAATATCTTATAATTATAATTGATTGTGAAATTGTGAAAATATTATATACGTATCTATTAGCTATATAAAAAGCACCAATGTCCCTACAGTACACATTTGGTTTATTGATTTATTTTTTTTTTTTTTTTTTTTTTTTTTTCTTTTGTATGGAAGTTTTGAACAGTTTCTACCGTGCTAATTTGGTTTGTTCAATTGGTATCGTAGCTACAGTGCTTTGGTTTCAACCTCCATGTTGCCTCTTCCTTTTTTTTCTTTTTTTTTTAATTTCTACTAACTATAACTATATGAAAAGAGCCAATGGCGCTATATTTTGGTTTATTCAATTTTGGTGAGAAAATATCTCTGCGAAGTAAATTTATGTATTGTTTCCATAAATTTAAATAACAACAAGCAAGCAAGCAAAGGCTAGCAAGTCGGTGAGAAAATATCTCTGCGTAGTAAAGAGAGTGGGTGAGCCAGTAAATGGGTGAGACAAAATTGAAAAGATAGACCTAAGAGAGAAAAAGAGAGTGATTTAGTGAGATGAATGCATATGACAGTGGGATTTTTATAGAGGATTGGCACTGAGACAGAGGGAGGGGATTGGGGATTTGTAAGGGAAATCGATGATTGAGGTTTGAGATAATGAGAGCAAAGGATATTTCACCTACTCTGCAACAGATTGAGAAAGGGAAATAGAAAAAGCAGTGAGGGTGGCTTTCGTGTTCTCTCTCTAAATTTCTCTATGGTTTGATTGATCCTTATATCTCTCTGTTTAGTATTGATACTCAAACTCATTTCACGAATCTGGTGGTGAGCCTTTTACATGTTTGATGAAATGTTTGTTTCATGCTTGGAAATTTCACCATTACCCAATTCTCCGAAATTTTTCTATGGTTTTTCATTCTTGTTTTTGTTATCCTTCTTTCAACCACCTATGTTTGAATTTATTAGTGTTTTTCTGCGAATTGATGAGTCGATGGTATTGATTTTTGCCTGAAGTTTCGTCTTCATTTATACTTCCTTACGTAGTCCCATTACAAAAGAAGTTAATCTTTGTGAAAGTGTTTTGGGGGAAATTATTCGTATGCATTAACCTCGAATCTATAACATTAAGTAGTTGTCAAATAGAGTGATCTATCTAGCTTTGTGAAAATCAAGTGTGACTATTGGTTTGAAATTCAAACTAAACGATGAGAGTTCAATAGTCATGGTTTGCTACTCTAGATGCATTCTTCCTTCATTCCTGCTTTTAAGGATTTAAGTATTAATTTGATGATAATTAAATTTAAATGTCCCAAGAATAAATTTTGGCTGATTTAGGTTCTGACAATGTCGTCTTAATTGCTCGAACTGATTGACATCTTCAGGATAGGAGTTGGCACCATATATTGCATGATATATTAAGTTTAGAAGTATTGCACAAGCATGTGATGAGGAAAAGTGGATAAAATACAAGTCACTATTATGAATCCAAAATTATTTTATGTTATTTAGTCACATGTATGATGTATATTGATCTAATCTATATTTGCCATTTGTGTGAAGTTAGGAATGGAATTGCAAGAGGGTAGTAACAGTAAGAAGAAAACTATGTTCAACAATAATGATGAGGCCATGGTCAAACCTCCCTTACGCTTTGCTTGATCTAATAACAAAGTTATGAGATGCTAATTGCTATAGATTATCTCATGTTTGGCCATCTCTATAGAACATGGAAGTTATATGTTGCATAATGTCTAACAAATAGAAAGTTTATCAGGAATTTCAATTTTATCAGTAATTTGAGTTGTAGCGCAAGACCAAAAGAAGTACCCCCTTTAAAGTAGATTTTGTGCACGAAAATCCCCCACTCCCCAAAAGAGATTTTCATTAATTTGATTTTTAAAGGGGCATAGAAACTTTATGATGAATATTTTATAAATGGTTATTGTGTATATCAAAGCTTCTGGAGCATACAAAGTCTTTTAGAGTAAGTCATTTTGTTATTGTAGTAGCATTTTTTTTTTTGGGGGTCTACGTTGAGCATTTGTACCGTTCATAAAATTCCATTTAAGTGACTATACTAATTAGATACCTTTGTGGATTGATTCATTTGTTCAACTGTTGGACTTATTATGTCCCTCACTCATTCTCATTGAAGTTATCCATAACAATAATAATAGAAACACAGTATAATATTCTCATTGAAGTTATCCATAACAATAATAAGAGAAACACAGTATAATTCTGTAAAAGGACATCAAGGTGCCTCTCAATTTCTTTAAAAGGTTTTAGGGACGTACATCTTCCAATTTACATCATAATCTAAGGCTAAGGCTTTGGTTGTTGCAATATTTAGAGGGTGCAAATATTCTTGAGAGTGAGTAGATAACTAGGATTGGGAGCAAAGAGCAAATCTTTTAAGAGCAAATTTTAGCTACAAAATTGGTTGTAACCTTAACCTACAACCTTATTCAATAAAATAAACATTACTATATATTTTGAAAATATAACCATTAAATTGCACGTTTTTTACTCTCTTAATATGCATGTCAAATTTTATATCAATTGGATATTATTCTATATGATCTATAAGCTAATATTTTATGGATAATTTTAAATTACAAAAACTTGCAATTTAAACAATTTATTGATGACATAGTTATTGATTTTTAATTTTCTCAAAATTTTGCAAGCATGAAGGATATAAGAAGAATATGTAAGCCAATGGTGGATTTGTCAAAATTCACCTCCAATAAAAAGATATTGAGTAAGGTTGTAGCCTAAAGTTGCAATCAATTTTGTAACTAAAATTTGTTCTATTTTTATTCTCTCAATTAAACCGTAACGAAAACTTATAATTCTTAAAATATTTTATTGTGTAATGTCTAAAATACTCCAACTAAATTTTAACATCCCAAAAAATTTCTTCAGGTATTTTGAGTTTTATATAGTAGTAATTCTTGGAAAGTTGGAATGATGATATAAGGTATTTTATTTGTTATCTAAAGAATATTGATTTTTTAGATTTAAATTTTCGAAACTTATAATTTATCTAATGAAAAATTCGATAACACATGCCTTTTGTTATCTTTTTTTTTTTTTTTTTTTTTAGCAAAACTTAGTTGTCTATTATTGGAAGATGACTATATTCGTTATTATTCTTAAAAGTTTTTAGTGAGTAGATATATTGATTTTAGCAAATAAGTACTTAAAAACTATTATAGTAAAATAGGTATTTATATGTTAAATAACTATCCTAACTTTGTAGTTGATCTTAAAATTAATGTATCTTTTAATTAATGTAAATTTCTATATATTTTAAAAATAAAATGATTTATATATTTGTTTTGTGATATAAATAAAATCTAAAATTGACTTTAATCACTTTTTTTCTTTTTTCACGGCAAGCGTACATTGCACGTACTGTCTTAACTAGTAAATTTAAAATGGTGAATAATCTAATCAATAAAACTACTAATGGGACCAGGTAGACAACAACGTAAATCGACAGCAGTGGAGCTATTTTTTTAGCTATTTAGCACCATAAAAAGTTACTTTATCTATTTTACCTACTCATTTTACAAAACATCCTATAGCAGTAGATCTATTTTAACTTTCAACACAATAAAATAATATAAACACCACAATAAAATATTCATCATATACAGCATCATCATCTCTATCTTTTTCTCTCTCTTCCTCTTCGTCTCTCTCTTCTTTGATACAGAGCAAGCAAACCACCACACCACAGCAACAATCACACCACGGCAATCACACCACGGAAAAAATCACACAAGCCACAATCCAATCAGACCACACCCACGACACAAACCCAGCACAAACACGAACACAAACACAAACACAAACTCAGCACACATACACAAATCTAGCACAAACTCGGCGGCGATGGGGTCTCGGCCTGCCAGAATCGCTTAACCCGCACTCGCCAAAATTGCTTGACCTGTGGCCACCAGAGCTGAAGGCCGATTGACCCAAGCACCACCGCGGTCGGCAAGCAGAGAGGAGATGAGGGAGGCGCTAGAGGAAAAAAATGAGAAGGAAAAAACAGAAGAAAGAAGAGAAGCCGGAGAGAGAGAGAGAAAGAAAGAAAAAGAGAAAATTTTAATAAGAGAAGAGAGAGAAATTTAATAAAATAATATTATTATTATTTTTAGCTTCTTGTTAGTGTGCACATTTATTTATGGATGTGCACTGTAATAAAAAGCTAAAAAAATTTAGGTATGCCTCCACTGTTCCATCAAGTATTTTGATGTTTTAGTAGAGATAAAATAGCTATATAATTATTTAGCTTCACTGCTGTAAGTTCTATAACAAAGACAGAGATATTGCTCAGTCATGCATGCACGCCACACTGAGAAAACTTTAATGCCTGTGAAGCTACACATGATGCCTATGAATCTTTTGCAACTGCGACACGCCTCGTCTTTTGTATCAATCATATTCAAAACACATGTAAGCCCATGCCAAAGAGGCAGAGATAATAAAAGCGGGGAGAAAGTCATAATTGTCCATGTCTTTACTTTTTACTGTGTAGTATTTCAGTTTCACGTGACACGCCTCCCATTTGCAATCTCTTCCAAAATGAAAAACTTATTATGAACAGTTCACACAGATGTGGTGCTGACAGACTTGAGAGAGAATAAAATATATGATTTTATTTTTGTTATGTTAACTACAAAATTATCTATTTTAAAAATGATATTATATTAATATTTATTGTCTTTTTACAAGGATGCAGTTGCTTTAAAATATTTGTTAATAAATTTTTTTTTTTAAAATTTAATACTTTTTTTATGAAAAATATAGAAAATATTTAATAATTAAATAATTTTTTTCATAACAAAATTTTAAAAATAATTTCTGAACTATCATCCATTATTTAAGGGATGAATCTTCACAACATCTGTATTATTATTAATTTATTATTATTATTATATAAACCACTGGACCTCCAATACTTCATTTCACTCTCTCACTTGGCCACTCCCACCTACGCCACTTGATTTCATTCGACTCCCACCTTCGCCAATATTGTACCTTACCTGCTCATTAACTTTTGTTTTCCTTTGCTGTGTTTTCTCTAACCCTCGTCTTCTCCTTTCTCTAACTCTCAAGCCAGCCCTATTCTCTCTCATCCTATCTCGCCCATTCTCTTGCATGCTCATCTCCGCCAGTCTTGTGAACTTAGATTTGTGAAGATGTACTGGAAATACATGAGAAGAAGACGTAGAAAAAGACATCATTGCTAAAATGGTATTTTTCCATGACATTGATATTCATCTCTTCCTTCAAGTGTTTTATTTGAAGTCATATTCTGTTTTTTTTTAATAATTTTCTCTCTATTTGTTTGTTCTAATCAGTGTGATCTTTTGCAGGAATTTGGAATGAAAGGTTTAGGAAAGATTTACAAGTAAGTTGACATATTATTATTTAATAAAAAAAAATGTAATTGACTAATTGTTTATATCGGAAAAAAACATATTTAAATATTTAAATATTTTTTAATTTTTAATTATTGTATTATGCCCTCTAATAATTAAATCAACAATTTCATTTCGTAATATGAAGCATAAACAATTTTATTGATTTAATGATTTTTATGCCAATAACACATGCTCCATATAGCTTCGGTTTCTTAGAAGCATATTCCTTTGGCTTGTGCTTGTATTTAAGTAGTCAATTGTTCTTTAGTTTTTGAGGATTGGGCGTTTGTAGTTAGCTTGTGATGCTGTTAATTGTGTTTGTAGGTAGCTTGTGATACTGTTAGACTAGTTATGTATCCCCTAAAATATGCTTGGAGACAATAATAAAATGGAAATCATGAGAATGTAAAATGTGATAAAATTAAATATGGAGTGCAGTTGATGAGTTAAGTATACTTTATAACCTTTGGAGGAGAAAAAAGAAAGAAAGAAAATAACCTTAACGTATACTTTTGTTTATTGTTTTTCTTCCCATAAGATTGTGGTTCACTTTTTTACGACCCTACTACAAGATTATGAGCTATGATGAATAGCTTTTTTGGATAGTATGGGCATTTTTTGGACAGTATGTTGCATAGTTAGTGGACAACATTTTGGATAGAATTTTGGATAGCTAGACTAGTATTTTTGGGTATATCATATTTGATTTGGACATTTTCTCTAACAGCATAGCTGACAATTTGGACGATTGATTACACAACTTTGTAGAAACTCTTTAGAAATTTTTTTGTAACTAATGAAATTGCTCAAACATGATGGATTCTGTGTATGTTTAAGCTGCCTCTTACTTAAACACTAAGCATATGTGCAAATGATGAGTTTTTTTTAATGGAATGATACATTTTATTTCTATATAATAGTTTTTATATGTGGATGGTATGGTTATTCAAATTGAAAGATAGTTTTGAAAGATATAGTCAAGTTTAATTATGAATAGTTTATATGAGCATTCCATTCGGGAATACACATCACCACTGTGAAAATTGAACCCATCACCCGTAATCCAATCCATCTATGCAAAATCAAGCCAATTAAATGCATATTATGAAACAACTTGAAGTGTATTTTGTGAACAATGAATGTGTATTTTATGGAGATGAATGTGTATTTTGAAGTGAATGTAACACTTGGGCTCCGTCTGTTTTGGCTTCAAACTATTTCAGGAAATGATTTTACACCTAAGTTGTGTGTTTGGTTGTTCATGAAAAATTGCATTTTTCGAAAAACCATTACCTTTGATCGTAAAAAGATGGCTTTGACCCAGAAATGATTTTACATTTCCATTTTCACTTCAAATCATTTATGAGTGAAGTGATTATTGCATTGTTATTATACGTTCCTTTCTCCCTTACAGGCGCATCAAAAGCATGCAGAGTATCTAAACAAAAAAATTGAGATGTATGATGAATTAGCTATTGTTGTGGGGAAGGACACAACCACGGGTGGCTTTTCTAAGTCCTATGTGGATATTGAAAATGAGCCAGACAATGGGGACAGTGTTGAGTTTGTTGCAGACAATGTGGAGGAAGGTATGGTCGAGAAAGGGAAGAATGCAGTCGAGTCATCCACCACTGGGTCGGGAATTTCCAAGTCTCGCAAAAGAGGGCGTGCACCTTCTAATGCTGATGATAGTGTGTTGACTGATCTGTCTAATCAGCTGAAGGAAATAGCTGTGGCTCTGAAAGAAATCAACCGGGGCCCGGTGGATTACACAGCTCTTTACAATGAGGTCATGGCTACGATGGCGGATAGGTATAGCGAAGACATGCTCTCAACTGCGTTTAACCATCTTTGTAAAAATGAGAAGGCAGCACGAAGATTTCTAGCCAAGAATGCTAGGCTGAGAAAGCTGTGGTTGGATGGTTTTTCGTTTTCACAACTTTGACTTGTCTGTTTCATGTTGACTATGACGGTTGTTGTAGTACTAGTATTGACCTACCATTGTATTATATATGTAGTCTTTTGTATTATTGAGACGATACAATTGTGCAAATTATGTATTTGTACTGTTCAGATACCGCGAGTAGGTATCATTTTTGTACACAATGGAGGTGTACTGCCAATGGTGAACGATTGATGTGGCTGTTTTTATATAAATATTATGGGTATATTCAAATGATTATTTTTTATGTTGAAGTGGATGATTATTTTTGTACTGTTACAGATATGTCTAGGCAATGCAGGTGTTTGAATTTGAATGATTATTTTTTATGTTGAAGTGGATGATTAGTTTTGTACTATTACAGGTTTGTCTAGGTAATGCAGGTGCTTGAATTTGTTAAGCATTTCATATTTTTCGTAAAATGATCCACAAACTAAACATGTGAATTGATTTTTCGTAAAAAATGAATTTCATTTTTCGTAAAATGTTTGACCGAACCAAACATTGGAATTGATTTTTCGTAAAACGGAAAACATTTTCCATAAAATGTTTGAACGAACCAATCACCAGAATTGATTTTCCGTAAAACAAATTTTGAGGCAGCCAAACAGTCTGAATACATTTTCCTTTCTCGAAAATAGCATTCCCAGAAAATATTTTACATGAACCAAACACAGCCTTAATATTTTTTTAGTAAATTAACTACATTACTACTATCTCAAATGATATATGATTTTAGGTCTTTGATTGACTATGTTACTTCTTTTTTTTAATTAGTTCAACTATTTTGTTTTTGTTGTTTCTGTTGATTGGAACACTTAATTGTTTTGTTCTTTCTGTTGTTGTTGTTTAGCTCTGAAGGGGGCAGATGGCGGCCGTGTGATGGCAAATGGCAAGAATGTGGATGTCAAATCTTTCGAAAGCAGACATTTAGGTATTCAGTATCAAAAACTTTCTCGGAGCGTTTGAGTCCAAGATTCAGGGTTTTCGAATGATTTAGACATTTAGTTGGGTTTATATATTTATGAAAGTTTTTAATAGAGTGGATGCAGAGCAAATCTTTTAGAAGCAGACATTCAGGTATTCAGTCCTAGAAATTTCCTTGGATTGTATTAGGTCCAAAATTCGGGGTTTTCGAATGATTTAGACATTTAGTTGGCTTTATATATATTTATGAAAGTTTTTCTATTGTGAGAGTTGGATGGTATTGCTTGGCTTACATGCCTTTTTGAACAATTTTTAATTTGGTGAATGTTTAAGACAAATGTTGGATTATTCTCCAAAAAAAAAAAAAAAAATGTTGGATTGTGATGTTAGACATTTGAAATGTTGACTAGTCTAAACTACAATCCATTTCATATGTTCTGATTGGCTTCATTCAAAACCTAGGATGTGTTTTGTGTCCAACTTCATTGTTCATCCAGTTGCCGTTTTAAGAGGGTTACTAGTGTGCTGAGACCTTTGTTCATTTGATGGTTGTTAGGATAGCAATTATATATATATATATATATATATTTCAATATCATTATCAATATTTTTATTTTATTTTATTTATTTATTTATTTATTTTTGTATCAAACAGCCAAACAAGTTTACCGACAAAGAGTATTTAGTGTATCCTTCAATTAAATAAAAATCCATTTCTTCAGCAGGGTGTGTATTTTTTCATTTTGTGGTGTTATTATTCTTGTAAGGTAGGTATTAGATTTTCAAAATCTGCAGTGGGAAATGTATATACTGAAGTTGTGACCTCCCGTGCACATGTTCCAAATGGAATAGTCTTACTTTTTATTGTTGATTTACTTTTAGTTTCTCTCAAATTTGGGATGGGAAATATAAACCCGATTCTGGAAGCAACTATATGAGAGAATAGCATCATAATAGAACGTTTAAAGGTGAAGAGCATCCTAATGATTTCATAAAAAAAAATTTGCTGACAGGTTTGTACGATGGACGTTTGCTATTTGCAATATTCCTTCTTGTCATCTTTTAGATTTTATACTCTTTGAGCTTAAGTTTGTAATCCTTCATGTGTACTTGTGTAGATATATAGGGTCCGTTTGGATTAAACTTATTGTTGCTGAAACTGAAAACTGAAAATATTGTAGCAAAATAATTTTTAAATGTGTGAATAGTACCGTGAGACTCATTTTCAATATTTTTTAGTACGTGAACAGTGATAAACAGTGCATGAATAGTGATTTTTGTCCCCTGTACAGTGAACCCATGTGATGTTACTGTTCATGCGCAGGGAAAAAAAAAAGAATCTGAAAACGCAAAACGTAATCGTGGATTCAGTTGAATCCAAACGGGTACATAGTGTATTCAAATAGCATCATTTTTTTAATGAAATTATTAAGTTATTATAAAAAATAAAAATAAAAAGGTCAATTTGTAAGCTTTAGATATATTTGCTCTCATGTCACTCCTGGTTTTAGAAGGTGTTCGACGCATTTGGGCATTGTCTTTTGTTGTATTTCCTCGCAATTATGTTGTGCGCGAGTGCTGTCTTGTCTAACCTTGCTAAATTAATTTGATGCAAAGTTATTTCAAAATATTTCTTGTAAAGTATTGGAACATTAATAATTTTTTGTCTATCCGATTAAACAAAATTTATGAGTTGCATGTGAAATGTTTTGGAAGAATGACGTAGTGTGCTGAATTTCTAATTGTTTTTAACTGCTTAATTTTCCATGTTAAAAAGAGCTTTGTTTACCACCTTGCAACCTCATCCAAGCTATAAAGAGCTTTGTTTACCACCTTCCGAACTCATCCAAACTCCACATCGTCATTGCTAATCTTGTTTTTGCTGCTACTTGGAGTGGAATCTTCTAGCTTATTACCGCTATTACCTAACCATCCTCATCCCCATTATGACTCTGATTCTGGATTCTTTTGTTTCCTGAAAGATTACCCCATTAAAACTCACCGTGTAATTATTTCGGTCAAGTGGTTTCATTTAATCCTCTAACCCAAATCTTTGTCTATTGGTAGTCGTTCCTTCTCCCTAGTGAATTCTTGGGCTCTCTCCAGTGGCGATGACTGGTGGTGGCTTTTTTCCCAGTTTCTCCTGTGTCAAATGGACCAAGTTATTCTCTTATTAATCTATTATTAATTTAGGATCCATAGATTTGAGAAATTTTGAGATTGAAGTCTTGGTTAGAGACTAAAAAAAAATTCCATTTGTTTGAGATGGACCAGTTGACTTCGTAAAAACTTATGGAGACATCATGATCAAGTTTATACTCTGTTTACCATCTCAAATTTAGTTCGTATCCGAGAGATAACGCCATTTGAGAGATCATGCTTTTTGATTTTGAATTCTTTTTCTCATCACTCTTTCCAATTTGAAGGAGAACTATGAATTTCAATTACTTTTTATCTAAACTCTAATACTTAAGGACTCTATTTATGTCAACTGCCAACAATGGAGGGTGCAAGTACGATGCTTAAAATTGTATTTTAGGAAGCGATCAATTGTAATTATTTAATGGATTTGTTTAATGGTTTTCTTCTCTATGTAGGTCACAAGCTCACAGCACGATGACTTTTTAGGATTATAATCGAAGTTTCCAGGCACACTTTCTACCTTTCCTAAATTCTGAATCATTTTATACCTTGTGGGTATAAAATGACCATCCTTAAAAAATGTTTTTGGTCTGAGAGGGATTGTGTGGTGTGATCATTGTTTAAAAATAAAAAAAAAACAAAACAAAAGAGCATCCCATGCTTTGACCGTGAAAGCACACGTAGTTTACCTAGTCACTTTAGGATTTTAAGATTGTCCACTTCTTCTTTTAGAACATGCTCTACAGTTTCTAGAAAATTTTCTCCAACAATATTTCTTATTTATTATCATGTCTTTGTATTTAAAATTTTACAATATTTATTTTAAAAAATAAAAAAAGTATGGTATTGAGAGTGAGCTCTTGATTAGAGACATAATATAATTTTTTGTTTATTCGAGATGGGCCTGTTGACTTCCTAAAAATTTTCACAGTATCTTGATTTTTCTCTTTCAATCCCATGCTAATTTGATAATTTTGTCAAAATTATTCAAGACTCTAAAGTCTGAAGCTTCTACTTCCAAAACTAACAGAAAAAACAAATTGGGAAATTAATTTACTTGTCAATTGAACAGAAATGTTCATCTTCTTTTATCCTAAATTAGTCTGATTATAGCACACTACTGTAGCTATTCACCTCACTTTGTGGGTCCAGTCAGCTAGTCCAAAATAACTAAACATTGGATATTATTGGGCTTATTATTTCTCCTACGGGGCCAAGAAGGGTTTCAACTTCACCTCCTTTCTAATAGTATTGGGCTTGTGTCTTATGCATGTTCCAAAGCCAATTTTAAGTCCTCATTTTTTTTCCTTTTTCCCCTATGAATGTTTTTTTTTTTTTTTTTTGGAGAAACAAACACACACACACACACATACAGGGGGGAGAGAAAGAGGTTCATCTTCTTTTATCCTAAATTAGTCTGATTATAGTACACTACTGTAGCTATTCACCTCACTTTGTGGGTCCAGTCAGCTGGTCCAAAATAACTAAACATTGGATATTATTGGGCTTATTATTTCTCCTACGGGACCAAGAAGGGTTTCAACTTCACCTCCTTTCTAATAGTATTGGGCTTGTGTCTTATGCATGTTCCAAAGCCAATTTTAAGTCCTCATTTTTTTTTCCTTTTTCCCCTATGAATGTTTTTTTTTTTTTTTTTGAGAAACAAACACACGCACACATACAGAGGAGATGGAAAGAGGTTCTAACACAAAAGCATACTACAACTTTACTCAAAAGCCATGGTAACTTTTAAGAGAGGGTGAGTCAAGTTATACTACACACAATACACTCTCTTAAGCAATGTGGGACAATTACCCATTCTTTTTTTTGAGAAACAAACACACACACAAGGGAGAGGGAAAGGGGTTCTAAAATAAAGGCACACCACAACTCCACTCAAAAGTCATGATAACTTTTAAGGGAGAGTGGGACAAGTTATACTACACACAACATACTCTCTTAAGCAATGTGGGAAAATTACCCTTTTTTTTTTTTGAGAAACAAACACACACACACACACAGGGGAGAGGGAAAGGGGCTCTAATACAAAGACACATCACAACTCTACTCAAAAGCCATGGTAACTTTTAAGGGAGGGTGAGGCAAGTTATACTACACACAACACACTCTCATATCATCATATGTGAAGATACTTTTCGATTTTGACCCAAAAGCAATCTAATTCATTGTCTTCTAATTTCTCTATGTCTACTACATTCCTGAGATTAACCTTTGTTACCACCAAATGCCCCAACCTCTCTTATTTCTTGTATAACTGTTATTGTAGGCACAATTATAAACGAGCCAAGTTAAGTTGTATTAAAATATCAATCTTATTCATTTAATTTTATTTTGATTACAAGTTGAGTTTGAGTTTATCACCCAAAAAATTACATATTTAATCGAGTCTTATGATTGAATATTATATGTAAGGACTCAAAATGGATTGGACCCAGAATATGAACGGATTTTCAGCCCAACAAGCCCAAACAATAAATTTTTAGAGCGTGGGTACAAGAACTATGTCTACTTGAAAGGAAAGGTTATAGTTATATCGAAATAAAAGACACTCCGAGCTGTTTTTATGATAAAGACTCTCCTCAGCTAGGTTTCAGTAAGCTTCTTTATGAGTTCTCTCTTTCTGCTCCTTTTTTTCTCCCCCAAAAAGTCCCTCCAATGTCATCTGCTTCCATGTTATATACTACGTTCCTTACTCCTTACTTCATTTCCACCGTACACGTGTAGTTCCTATCCTGGGAATTCCTTTCTGTCCCATCCAGCACTTACCGGAACCTTTGCTCAGTGGCCATAAAGCTGCTTGGTTACTGTTCAGGCATCACCTCCACATTAATGCGGCTAGAGAGTTAGTTGGAACGCATTTAATGCGGAGGTAGTGGCATTGGAAGATATTTGTTATCCTTACCAACACCTCTTTAGGCCTATATTCACTCTCCAGTTCTAACACAACTTTGCGGATTACCCTGGACAAAGATGATAGTTACATCCACCTCGGACTGGAATATCCGAGGTGGACTTCATCCTCGGACATGTGAGTGTCCTCGGACTGGGCCATTGGACTCCAAGCCCATTTCTGATGACTCCTATATCTTTTTAGATAACAGGCCCCACATTATATAAAATGAAGTTTATTTGTGATATGAGTACTGTTTAAACTTATTTGGCAAAATGAGGAGAGATGCGAATTTCAGTAATGTCATTGTCGAAATTTTGAGAAAAAGTAAAAGTGGGGAGAGAGACATGATGTGACAGAAAAAAGAAAAAAAAAAAGAATTGTGGCAATACCATTGTCGAAATTAGGAGAGAGGAAAAATTTGCAATTGTGGCAATTCAATTGCCGAAACATGAAAGAAATAGTGAAAAGAAATTCAGCAACATGGTTGCCGAAATTTAGAAAATTTTGGGGCCCACAAGGACAGAGAATTAGTGGAGGGAGGAGAGAAAATTTGGTAAAAATTGGTTGTGGATGCTTTTGGCAGAAACAGAACCTCTTCATATGAACCACTTGGCTAGGCCAAGCTTTGTTGTTAGTAATGAAAGCTACAAATATTGATTCCAAATGTTGATAGTAGCTACAGTTTTTTCCTAAAATATGTTGCTTTTAAAAAAATTGGATGTGGTTGCATACATCAATAAGTGATATAATTTTTTTTAAAATTTTTATTACAATTAATATATTTATAGTTTTCTATTGTAAAATTTTATTGTAATTAGTCTTCTCTCAAAATAGAAGATACATTTTTCTATAAATTTGAAATTATGTGTTTGTTTAGCAATTATGCCACGTACTTGAAGTATTAATTATATTATCTCATTTTTTCTAACTCATGTAGTATTTTTGAAAATTATTTAAATTAAATTGAGGTTACTAACGTTTAAAATGTAAACTTATTATATTTTTTGTATTTATTTAATATTAAATAGGGTTTAACCTCTAAACTTCAAACATATCTGTTTTTTGTTGTAATAATCCCTTAAAAAATTTAAAAAATTTTGTTGAAATATTTAATTAATTTAAGAATAAATAATTTTGGCTTTCAATACTAACAATAAAGTGTGGTATTGTACAGCCACATCCAATTTTTTTTTAAAGATACAAATCTTAGAAAAGAAACTGTAACTACTATCAACATTTGGAATAATAGTTTTAGCTTTCATTACTAACAAGGCGTAGCCAAGTGGTTGATATTAAAGTCACCCACCTGAAGAGGTCTTTTCCTACCAAAGACACTCACAACCAATTTTTACCAAATTTTCTCTTCTCCCTCTACTAATTCTCACTCTCCTTGTGGGCCCCAAAATTTTCTTAATTTTGGCCACCATGTTACCGAATTTCCTTTCACTGTTCCATTAATATTTGCAAATTTTTTTTCTCTCCTAATTTCGGCAATGGTATTGCCACAATTCATTTTTTTTTTCCCTCTCCATTTTGTCACATCATGTGTCTCTTCTCTCTCTTATTTTTTTTCTCAGAATTTCGGCAATGACATAATCAAAATTTGCATCTCTCCTCATTTTACTAAATAAGTTTAAACTGTACCTATATCACAAATAAACTTCATTTTATACAATATTTAGCCAAAATACTCTATTTGATCTTACTTTTTTTTTTTTTTTTACAAGTTTGAGTTTATTCACTAGCTACTTTTCCATTTATAGAAAAACCATTATTATAATTTTTTTTCCTCTTACAAATAAGTTTAAAAGACAGTAGGTAAAATGCGTGAAAATATTCCACAGGGAATTACTTTTTGTAATGCATTTCATATCTTTTGAATTTGGAGGGGTTCTAGAGGACAGAAGCTGGTGAGTAGGACAAATGTGGTGAAAATGTCTTTTTATTAGGTTGCTAAGTCGAATTCCATCAAGGTGTTTATGGTCTAATGGCACCCTAAATAGTGAATACCTAGGAGTGAGCAGGGTCTTTGATATTTCTAACAATTATAATTTATTTATTTTAAAAAAATGGAATTCCATCAAGCACTACTAGAATTAACAGCTGTTGAAATGTTTTCTTCAAACTATTCACAAGTTTACATGTCATGCATGACGACAAAATTATTGTAAAAATGATAAAACTAGCATCATCACAATTGGGTGATTTTCTCAGTAGTAGTTCTTTATTGTACCTAGCAACCTTTAAACACTATGAAGCAAAATGATTTTTGAAATAAAATTTTTATATCTTTTCCTTAATATATTCTATTTTATGCTTTACCAATTGCAACTTATCAAAAAAAATTTCCTTTTAATAAAAAATTTTAAAATCTAAATGAAAAAAAGAAAAAGAAAAAGAAAATTAAACACATTACAAAAATATAGTGTTTTTTTTTTTTTTTAAGATATTACATAATATAGTTGATAGATAATAACGCGTGAAAAAATAATGTTATTTATTGTAAAAAAGAAGAAGAAGTAATTATAGTATGTGGCCCATGTGTGGGTTTATAGGAACACGTAATATTTTTCTAACAGCAAATTTCTATTAGAACAGGAAAATCACCAACTAATGACAAAAAGGGAAGAAGATATACCGGCCTATACCATAAGTTGCTTCCTCCTTATTCCCAAGGTTTTTAGCAATGAATTAAATAGGATGGTTAGTCGTTTCTAGTGGGGTTAGAAAAAATATGAGAAAAGAATGGTTTGGTTGAGTTGGGACAAGCTTTGCGCTTCAAAAAATGATGGGGTATGGGCTTTAGGGATATCTATGCTTTCAACATAGCATTGCTTGCAAAACAAGGGTGGCGTATCCAACAAAACCATGAGTCCCTATTTTACAAAGTTTTCAAGGCGAAATGCTTCCCTAAAGGTGATTTTATAAATGCAAAGTTGGGTTCTAATCCATCTTATGCTTGGAGGAGTGTGTGGAATGCTTAATCAATATTGAGAGACGTTGTGAGATGGATGGTGGGGAATGAAAGGAGAATCAAAGAAGGACAAATGGATCCCAAACCTGTCCACCTTTAAAGTGATCTCCCCCCAATCCATCCTTGACCTGGATGCAAAGGTTTGCGAATTAATTGATGTGGAAAGTGGTTAGTGGAACCAAAGATTGGTGAATAGAACTTTTCTGAATTTGCATAGAAATGAGGCGAGGCATGGAGAACCACGGAAAACTGGCTCAGACTTAGTGAAAGGTGTTGTTGATCTTTTGGAGGAATTCAAGATTGCAAGTCCTAGAAAGCTTACCCCATCAACCAATGCAGAAGTAAAATGGAGTCCATCACCACAAGGATGGTACAAGATTAATATAGATGGTGCAATGTTCTCTTATGAAAAAGTGGTTGGTATGGGAGTGATTATTAGGGATGAACGAGGGTAGAGTGATTGCTGCCCTCAGTAAGAAAATCGAAGCCCCATTGGGACCTTTTAGAATTGAGGCAAAAGTTATGGAGGATGCAGTCTTTTTCGTGAGAGACACTGTTATACAAGATATTATTTTGGAAAGTGATTCGCAAGTAGTTGTCAACGCTTTATTAAGTGGTGGAAATTGTCCAGCAAGCATATTCAAATTATTCAATGCCCTTTAGTGAATTGAGATTTTAAGGCAGACATTTCGCAGGTTTGCAATCTCACACACCAGAAGGAATGGCAATAAGGCAACCCACTTACTAGCTCAACACGCTAAAGGACTATCTAAGTTCAGATCTTGGATTGAAGAAGATGTTGGGGAGATAAACACCTTGGGGAGCTTCCTTGAGTAATTAATATAACATATAGAGACACACTTTAACCCAAAGGGCCTAAGCCTAATGGGTATGTGCTCAATTATGTTATATTAACTACTCATTCTTCTCATCTTTATTCAATGTGGGACTTCACTCACATGTGCAACTCAACAATCTCCCCCTTACATGTGAGTCTACCTCTCTATGGCTTCAAGACCTCTCTATGGGCCATGAACAAGTCCTACTCACTCCCTCTTGACTAATGGGCTTTTCACTTCATCAACGCGTCATCCATGGGTCTCTCGTACGCCCAATAATGGGAACCACGTGTCAACCTCGCACGCACATCCATGGGAACTCCTCACGTCCATATCCATGGGAACCTCGCATTACACCATCATTTAACACCATTAGCAATATTCATTTGTTGAGCTTTTTTCTTTTTTCTTCTCCAGGATTTTTGTGTGTGGGCCGTCTAGGCTTTCTCTGTCCCGCTGGGTAGGGACCATGAACACCTCACCACCTTCGCCGCACACCACCATGGGCTCTGATACCACTTGTTGGGAAGATAAACACATTGGGGAGCTTCCTTGAGTAATTAATATAACATATAGAGACACACTTTAACCCAAAAGGCCTAAGCCTAATGAGTATGTGCTCAATTATGTTATATTAACCACTCATTCTTCTCATCTTTATTCAATGTGGGACTTCACTCACATGTGCAACTCAATAGAAGACCATTTTTTTCTTATTTCCACTCTAAATGAGGATGGATCTGCTATATATATATATATATATATATATTGATTGCTTGTTTTGTTTGGATGAAAGCTTTCTTATATATATAAAAAAAAAGGCTATATTTGTGAAAGAATCAAAATGGGTTTGCATGACTCAAGGTCCAAGGAGACATTAGAATGGAAACATGCGTATATATCAGTTATGCCCCTTCTTAGCCTATTCTTTTCCAGGGGGAAAAAAAAAAAAAAAAACCCTTTTCCATTTGACTCTTTTCTTCTCTCTCTCTCCCCTCTTTTGCTAGCTATCTTTCAATCTCAACGTCATAAAAATAAAAGTACCAGCATTTGTAAAAATTTGTTATTTTAACATATTAAAAAGCTATTTTATTATTTTAGCGTATCATTTTATAATACACATCCACCCCACAATCACTGTCCCATCCACCACACAACCGCACAATACCAAAACACAACTCAAAACAAATACAATTAAATTCAGCCGAATACCCACAACAAGCCCACAATTGCTACCGCCACAAACCCAATCAAATTCAGTCAAATACTCACAACAAACTCACAGCCACAACCACCAAGTTGCCGTCGTGGGTCGCCTTCTCCTTTGTGGGACACCCAAAGAGAGAGAGAGAGAGAGTTGAAAGAAGAAAAGAGAAGAAAGAAGACTAAGAGAGTGATAGAGATGAAAGAGAGAGGCAATCTAAGGAGAAGAAAGAGAGTCGGAGAGAGGAGAGAAAAATAAAATAATTTTTTTTAGCGTTTGTGTTCTTGTCATTTCCAATTTAGAACAATATTGTTTATCCATACCAAAATTTTTAGCATTTAGAACATTTGATGTCAAAAGTTTTTTAGTGTTTGATGTGCAAAATGCTAAAAATTTAGTATTTGACACACCTAACGCTAAAGCTAGGTGTGAGAATTTGTAACATTTTTTATTGGCTATCTTGTCTTTTTAATAAGTTGTTTAATAGTTGGAATGTTAACTTATATACATAATGAATTGGTTTAGATATATCCTAACCAGCTGATTAGGAATTACTTCTATATTGGGACAAAAGAAAAGAACTGATTTTTCTAGTATCAGTGATCTAGTAAGATAAAATAAAAGAGAAGAACTCTATTCATTATCTATAAAGTATCTAATTATCTACCATATCATTCTTTTGTGTATGGGAATTTATATGGTTGCTAGTGGTTTAAATCCAACCGTCTTATTAATTGCTAGTACCTTTGAAATAGTATTAATTGGGAACTCTTAAAGGATGCATGACAACCTATTATTCTTATAAAAGTGACAATATTTTATGTAACACTTTTTTTCATTTACATTAATAAAAAATTGGAGAAGAGTGGATTTTTACCTTTTTATTAAAAATATCAAAATTAAGTTATAAAACTCTTAACATATATTATGTAACATATATATTAAAATAATATGATAAGATATTGAGGTATAGTCTAGGGCTTGAGTAATATGAGGAGAATCAATACTTTTAGTTGGACAAGTTTTATATTGCATCCCAAAGTTATTTTTAATATTTTGGGCACCAATATTTTGTTGATAATATTGAACAAAGAAAACATGTAGATGTTGGTTTGGGAACAACTTATTTAGTTTTTTATTAAATATTTTTTGCTAAAAGTGTGCTAAAAAATACTTGTATTTTTAAATTTTTAAAAAAGTGAAAAATTACAGGAAAAAAAAATGAGATTTTAAAAAGATGTATTTAAAAGTTAAAAGCTAGGTTTATAAGTTGATGCCAAATAAACACACATCATGAATTTTTCAAAGTAATAATACTCTCAAATCTACTCTTTTTAGTTTTACATCTAACATTATGTTTTTTTATAAATAAACATTTTTTAAAAATAATTTCTTAAAATATGGACATTTCTGTACAAATTATAAATATTTGTATGGAATAATGGATTTAAACAGTGAAAGATGATAGCTTTCCCCATATTCAATTGTGGTTTGGTATTTTTAATCAAGTCAATCTATAGAAGTGATCCTTTCCTGCAAAAAAATCCTATCACACCCCTAAAAAAATATATAGGAACGAACAAAAATCAATAAGTTAAAAGAAGAAATCTAGTTCACGCAACCAGACAAAAAAAAAAGTTGAATAAACTGTACTAAAAAAAAAAAAAAAACCCATAAACCTAAATCTATAAAATGAACCTAGAATGGTGAATAGTCTAATCACTGAATATAGAACTAGCTAGTGAAGGGACCAGGCACTGAGACAATGACAAAATCGATAACATAGGCATAGATACTGCTCAGTCATGCATGCACGCCACGCTGACAAAACTTTAATGCCTATTTACGAAGCTTTTGCAACTGCAACACGCTTCTTCTTGCATCGGTCATGACTTTCTTCCCAGACGTTCACGTGAAAGCTGAGTGACTTGTTACTTTGTTAGGGGATGAATGATGATCCAACCCTATCCCAACACAATCACAAATTGGTCAATCGTATTCAAAACACATGTAAGCCTATGGTCAATCCTATTCAGTTTCACGTGACACGCCTCCCATTTGCAATCTCTACCAATATGAAAAACTTATTATGAACTGTACGTTCAAGCAGGTGTGGTGCTGAGGGCTTACAGACTAGAAAATAGAGAATAAAATATATAATTTTTTTTATGTTAGCTACAGTATCATATATATATTTTTGGTAATAGTATCATATATTTTTAAATTGATATTATATCAACATTTTTTTTTCCAAGTATCCAGTTAATAGCTAGTAAATCATTTTGAAAAAAATTTAATATTATTTTTATGAAAAATATAAAAAAAGTAATAATTTGTTTTTCTTAATAAATTTTTAAAAGTAGTTTCTAAACTAATATTATCCTTCACAACATTATTAGGTAAATTATATATATAATCTCTATTCTTTACATTATATTTTAATTTGGTTCTTAACTTACTCCATGTAGTTATCTTTAGATAGAAATTGTTGTCGTAACAAACGGCCAAAATAAAAAAGTAATTTCTGCGGTAATAAATTAATTTTTTATTTTGACCATTTATCATGTCAACAATTTTCATAAAAAATATAATGATAGAAACTAAATTGACATGACATTGAAAGGTTAGAGACCAAATTAATACAACTAAAATGTTAGATATCAAATTGAAATATGTTATAAAATAGAGAGATCAAATACAAAGTTTATCTTTTATTATTATTAGTGGAAAAATATATTTTTGCCCTTTATGTTTGGGATAGTTCACAATTTACCCCATTATATTTGAAACAAACCAATTTTCCTTTTTATGTTTAGGAAATGAGCAAATACCTCTAATCTATTACTTTTTTAATTAAATCTATTGAAATTACAATGATTACAAATACAATCTAAAAAAATAACAATGCAATCTTCAACTTTTTCTTTTTCTTGTGATGTACAACTAATAATTACTTTAAAAATTTTAATTACTCTGAGAAAATAACAAATTAGAGGTATTTGCTCATTTTCCAAATATATAGAAAAGAATTGGTTGATTTCAAAGATAAATAAGGAAATGTGAACTTTCCCAAAAAGGGTGGCAAATGTTTTTTCCCTTTCTTATTATTATTTATAAAAGGATTTTTCATTTTTAGACTAAATTTTTATGTGGTTTAAAAATATGCTTAAATTTTAAATTTAAAAGAAAAAAAACTTGAAGACAATCCAATAAAAATACCTCTAACTCTGCTTAAAATACTATCAATGTTTTCGAAACAATCTTATCCAAAATTTTTAAGTGACAGACTAATTGTTATTATTATTATTATTATCCCACTGGAATGGACTCTTGTATACCTTCATTTACCTGCTTATTTGCTCTTGTTTTTCTTTGTTGTGTTTTCTCTAACCCTTGTATTCTCCGTTCCAACTCCCAAGCCAGCTCTATTCTCTGTGCTCCATGGCTGAGATTCTCTCTCCTCCCATCTCGTTCATTCTCTTGCTTACTCGTCTCCGCCAGTCTTGTGAACTTAGATTTGTGAAGATGTACTGGAAATGCATGAAAAGAATACGTAAAAAACAACACCATTGCCAAAATGGTATTTTTCCATGACATTGATATTTATCTCTTCCTTCAAGTCTTTTATTTAAACCCATATTCTGTTTTTTTTTCTTTCTCCTCTAATCAGTGAGATTTTTGCAGGAATTTGGAATGGAAGGCTTAGGAAAGATTTACAAGTAAGTTGACATATTATTATTTAATAATAAAAAAAACATTTAATTGTTTATATCAGAAAAAAATTATTTAAATATTATTTAATTATTGTATTTTGTCCTCTAATAATTAAATCAACGATTTTATTTAGTAATATATATGAAACATAAAATTTATTATTGATTTATGATTTTTATGCCAATAACACATGTACTATATAGCTTCGGTTTCTTAGAAGCATATTTCCTTGGCTTGTGCTCGTTTTTAAGTAGTCAATTGTTCTTTAGTTTTTGAGGATTGGGTGTTTTTAGATAGCTTGTGATACTGTTAATTGTGTTTATGAGCTATATTGTGCCTTTGTTTGTGCTAATTAAGGATGTCATTAGTTGTTTTCAAAGACCAAGTTAATCATTCCATTATGAAGTAAAATTGCTTACTAATATGGAAATATTTTTTGGTGGCCCAACTTCTACATAACCAGTTTAACAAGATAGAAATTGAAAATTTTTGTAAACGTTTGTGTTAAAAGATTAAAAGGTAACAGAGTAAACCAAAAAAAAAAAAAAATTAAGAGTTTGAACGCTTTTGTTAGTTTAGCTAATCTATTATTTACAAATAACTACATCATCAATCTCAGTACTTTATTATTATTTCGTAGTAATATTATTTTCTCTCTCCTCAAATATATTAGTACA
Source organism: Quercus aquifolioides (assembly GCA_019022515.1). Lineage (NCBI taxonomy): Eukaryota > Viridiplantae > Streptophyta > Magnoliopsida > Fagales > Fagaceae > Quercus > Quercus aquifolioides. The sequence continues at coordinate 10,792,649 of CM032330.1, read as the reverse complement.
TCGAGTCTGAAAACTTTGGCAGTGAAAAAGGTTTATTTTTGGTTTCCATTCTACAAAAGAGTACCGGATTGCCTACTTGCCTTTCTGCCAATAGCCTTGTAACTTAATTGGCATCCTCTCATACACAAAGTGCTTGAGAGTTTAAAGGGGAAAGAGTTCGAGCTGCGGGTTTAGCAGCATGCTATAACTATGAAACTATGAAACTATCTAAAGTGAGTTATTTTATTTGGTGAATGTTGAGACTTAAATGTTGGAATTGCTTAAATGAATTTGTTTAACGATATGTTATTTAGTAAATGTTTAATGTGTAGACTTACTGTTATTATATTTGGGTGAACGTTGTGACTTAAATGTTGGAATTGCTTAAATGCGAAGTTGTTGCATTTATTGTATGTTTGTGGGCCATCTTCTTAGTAACAAACCTCTTAATGATCTTAGTTGTGACTTTTGTGGGATTATGCATGTTATTTTTGTCATTACTGATTGCATGTAGTAAATTTGGATATCTTGTTATTTGTATTATTTTTCATAATTTTTTAGTAGCTTACTTGTGATACATAAATGGCTTCTTTTATAAGTGCTGCTTGTATATATGATAACAAGAGCAAATTAGGTCATAAAGTTCGAAGCAACAATGAAATTAATTTGCAATAGTGTTATAGGGCAATGACAACCAACTTGTCGGGGTGCTTTTATGGTGTCCTAAAAGGTGCATGCGGCATGCCCATAACTACAATGATAAGATTCACATATTTCAAAGTGAACTCTTATTTTGATAATCGTCACAATTAGACTCTAAATCAATTGGATGCGGGGCAAGAATGGTGTAAATATGTCATGGAAAGGTTTGTGAGAAACAAAGCTAAGGCGTAGGATCATAAGGTGACAAGAATGTGTGCAAGCACGTTTATATCAAGTTGATACACCGTATAATCCTATGAGTATTGGTGGTGGACAACACACATAAGATTGATCTTCGGCAAATGACATGCACATGTGGGAAATGGGTAGCGTACAATATCCCTTGTGCACATTTAGTAGCAGTTTGTGCTAAGTATAAACATGATGCGTAGCAGTTTATTGACCCTTGCTATTGCGTGTAACCAAACAGTACCACAACTATGAACATGTTTTCCAACCGTTGACACTAGAATAGTGATGCCTAATCTGTGATTGATCTAGAAGAAAGGTCGGTCAATATCTACAAGAATCAAATATGAGATGGATGAGAATAATAAGGAGTTGCCAACCTCTCTATGGATTGAGTATAGACCAAAGTCAAGATGCGGTTTGTGTTGTCGAGAGGGGCATAATCATAGAACATGTTCTAATCAAAATGGGGAATCGACAAGCAGTGGTGTTGTATAGTAGGTAAAGTTTACGATTCTTAAAATTTTATTATGGCATTTTATAAGTAAATATTGTAACTTTGGACCTAAAGTTAAAGTAGATAACCCTTAGTAAGTGATGTGAGGTTAAGTATAATTAAAGGGTAATGGTTATTTTTCATGCATTATTAACATATTATTTTTATTACACACACATATATATTAAATATGTATGATGCGGTTGTGTAGGTAACTATGTAATGGGGGAAATGGGCTTTTGCCCTCATTTTGCAAAACTTCTAGCAATGTGTCCTTGTTTTGAAAGTATTTAGCTTTGTGTCCCTGTTTTAGTACTCGATTTTGTAAAGTTTGAGTTTTACATAAAACTCGATTATTTTAAAACCGAGTTACAAGGTAACTCAATGTTATTAAAATTGAGTTTGTTTCACGGTTTTGCCACACTGGCCGAGTAGCCGTGGCTTTTTCCAATTAAAAAATTCCAGTTGGACAGAATAAAAGCAAATTTTGAATGTAACGTCTCCAAAGCACTTCCTATCTCCCTTAGTCCGATCAATAGCCTATGTGCTTCCTCTGTCTCCCTCAGTCCGATCAGTGGCGGTGCCATGTTGAAGGCAGGGTGGTCACAGGACCACCTTGGCCTAGAATTTTTTTTATTTAAATTATATATAATATATTTAAAATTTTATGATTTGTATACCTTAATGAAAAAAAGTGACCACCCTAAAAAAAAAAAAAAATTGACCACCCTGAAAATATATATATATATATATATATATTTAGACGAAATTTGGTCGGCTTCTTCTTTAGTTCTTCATCGTCATCTTGCTCATTTCTAGTGCTTTGTATCCTTCAATTCCTTCTTTTTTGTTTTTATTTTTTATTTTTTTTGTCTCTCTTGCTATTGTCTGGCCTTTACCCCACGTGAATGAAGTTATTAGAGTTTGAAATTTCAATAGATGGTAGACTACTAGATAGTAGACTACTATATATTAGAGAATAAAGGGTAAAAATGGCCAAAGACTACCCTTTCATAAAATTTGTAGCAAAAATAACACTGTTTTGGAACTAAGGCTGCGTTTGTTTTGGTGGTAAAGGAAATTCGGAAAATATTTTACACCCTTGAGGGTGTTTGGGTGCGCATGAACATTCGGTCAAACTGAAAACCAATTTCAGTTGATCGTAAAATAGGCACCCCAACTCTGTAAAACCAATTACATACTCATTTTACCTTCAAATGATTTCCAGCCTCACTTAGAACTCAACAACCCGAAGAGAGAGAGAGAGAGAGCACTAGAGGAATCGGACTGCCGTGCAAGCTTTGGTCCCCGTGCAAGCTCCGTCCATCATCCACTGTCTGCCGTGCAAGCTTCGTCCACCATCTGTCGTCTGCCTTGCAACTGCGTCCACCATCCCTCTTCTCTTCCTCCCTCGTTCTCTCTCTTTTCCTTTGACCAACCATGGTCGAATCTTCAACTGCATGTCACCGATCTACAACCCACCACCCACCCTCGCCGTCGCTGCTGCCTCTAGATTGAACCACCGATCTCGTCGCCCAAAGCCCTAAGCTCAATATTGATCTTGACATCCGACCTGGCCGCCACCGCCGATCACTGATCTGGCCGCCACCGATCACCAGCCCACTCCACTCCACCCCCAAACCCACCCGATCTGGCCGCCGCCGTCCTCCATCCACTCCGATCCTCTCTTTCCCTCGTTCTCTCTTTCCCGATCTAACGAGTTTGTGAATAAAAAATGTTTTTATTTTGATTTTTGGTTGTGTGAAGTGTATATTTTGAAATTTTCTGTTATAAAATTTGTTTGGGAATTGAGAAAATGTGAAAAATTTGTAGGAAAATAACATTTTTAGAATGTTATCAAATACCAAAAATCGTTTTCCTGACTATTTTTCATTGTAGAACTAAACACCTGGATTTCATTTTCCATACGGGAATTCACTTTTCCCTGCATTCATTTTACACTCAGAGTTCAATTTACATCGAACCAAACGCAGCCTAAATGGGAATCTACCACTTTTTCTAGTACTTGAGTTCACGAAACTCGAGTTCCCTATTTTCTATTCCACTGTGGCACGTCTGACATGACATTTAGGTATTTAAAAATTCCACTTGGTACTCGAGTTTCTTGGACTCGAGTACTGTTCTAGTCTAATACCCATTTCCATTAAACCCGAGTATGGCCCCTGTTACCCACACTTAGCTTACTCTCTCATCACTCTCTTTCTCAATCTCCTTCTCACTCTCTAAATCTCGCTATCAACTCACTCTCACTTTCTCAATCTTGCTATCATCTCACTCTAACTCTCCCACACGCTCTTAATCTCCCTTTCAGTCTCACTCTTGCTCTCATTCTCAGTCTCCCTCTCAGTCTCGGTCTCGCTCTGTACTCTTCCTCTTGCTCACGCTCTCTACTCTAACTCTCGGTCTGCATCTTCAGTTTGGAATCACAAGGTATGTCTCCTTATCTCAATATTTGTTTGAGCATTGGGTATTTGTGGGTATTTGTGGTGTAATTTTTGATTTTTGATTTTTTTTTGTTTTTAATGAACATTTTCATGTGTTATTAGAGCAATTAGTCATTGGAGGACACAGTTAGCGTTCTCATTAAGGCCACATTTGATTTGTGAGACTGAGTAGGTTGCTTAGAATATATAGAGGATCCATAGCTGAGCCTAAATTTTTTTGGGGCTTGATGTTGTTGAATAATGAGTAGGATGCTTGGACTACTTGACATTCTAAAGTTTAATTCATTTATTTATTTATTTATTTTTTATGAAATCAGTGAAGGTTGCATTAGATATATATTTTTGCCATTTTTAATCAAATATGTTTATAATTAAAAATGAATAAATAGGAAGAAGAAGAAGAAGAAAGTTTATGTATTTGAAGTGAATTTTCCCCTGATTGCTGTTGTCACCAAATGCATGATAACCCTTAGATGTTCAAGTAAAAGATGTGTGTTTGGATTGCATGATACCTATTAAAAGATGCATAATACTTTCAACTTCTAATTGTGAACTGCCATACCAATTTCAAAGATCATGCTTGTAGTTTAGACACCTTGCCCATTGTAATGGCATGACTCTTTTTACCTACTAGACATAAACACATCCAAAACAAATGGCTTCACTTCACCCTAATGCAATTCTCTTTCTTTTAAATTTGCCAATAAACTATAACACAAATAACACTTTTTTCTTCGTCTAGTAGTTCATTGAATCTGCTTGTAAGGTATATAGCCACTCTCTCTTGAATGAAATTCAAGCTTATAAAAGAAATTTATTAAAGAAAAAGAAAGAAAAAGTAGGAACTCAATTATGTTCCTCATGTGTCATGCTCCTTAAAAAGAGAATTAGAACGTTTATGCTTTGCATTTGACCTAATGGGGCCAGTAGTCACTTAATGGGCCATTAATCACCTTTAATTTATGCCAGATATGGACCCACATCGAGCGGGACCCTCTATACAGACTATCTTGACGAGGCAGGTTGTGCATCGTTCAAGTTTGCTTTGGGATGCTCCTTTGGCAGGCGAGGTATGCACTTGTCCAAAATTGTAGTCAATATATGTAGTAGAAAGATTTTTGGCATTTAAGTTTGAAGCGTAATTATTACATGCTTAGTGAATGCTATTATTAATACTAAGCTGCTCTGTTTGCAGGAAGTGCCAGTTGTACTGACTTGTCGTCACCGAGAGAAAGGTCTGCTTGAAGGTGGGTTAGATCTACGGATTGCCGCTTATATCACAGATGCGGGGTTAGATGGGCTATTTCGGGTCCCACATATGGACCTTGACCATGCATTGATCACGGCATTGGTGGAGAGATGGTGGCCGGAGACGCATTCATTCCACTTGCCTCACGGTGAGATGACCATCACGCTTGTGTAAGTAACTAATATGAAGGTCATGTCTGTGTTGTTTGCTAGATGGAAAGGGGCTAAGATAACAACTGAACATGTAACTAATCTAGTCAGCGTCATACATCTAGTCGGCGTCCCACATCTAGTCAGCATCTCACATCTGGTCAGCGTCACACCCGTGCCCACATCTGGTTGGAGTCCCACATCTGGTCGGCGTCACACACCTGTGCACGCATCTAGTCGGTGTCACACATCCGTGTGTGACCACACCATGGAGGAAGCAAGTTAGACAGCAGATGAGATGTGTTTGGACACAGGTTATGACATGGGCTCCATGGCACACGATGATGCGGGTCTATCCCATACGTTGGTCCATGGGGACACATCTCGGTCCCCATCCATGAGGAGTGATGATACATGCCCACCCACATCCCCTACTACAACTCCGTTGCCCACCACCCGTACGTCTCCCCCATTGACTACCGGCACTGCCTCCGTTGAGATTCATGCCCACCCTTGGTGCTATCCCCCCTGAGTTTGTGCATACCGAGTTCATCCAGACACAAATACCTACCCCCCCACCAGAGGCTTCACACATTAAGGATCTGCCGCGAAGGCCGCAACGAACACGGACACATCCTCCTGACTGTGGGACTGGACATGGTACTATACTTTGATTCAATACCGATTACATATACATCTCTTTATAATTAAATGATTTGCATATTAGTATTTGCTTGTGTTCTTTTCAGGCAAGGTGAGACAAGTCAAGGAACCAGTGAGGAGAAGAAAACGGGGATGATTTTCGATGGTCAAGAATCAGTGCTGCTTTGGGCTTGCAGTAGTATAGGATCTTACAAGCTGATATATTTTTTGTTCGTAACTTGCAAAATCCTAGCAATGAACTTCGGAAATTTCCATTTCAGACCTATAGAATAACTTATGTAAGTTATTTTTCAGTTGCACAACTATATTACACTCTCCTTTATTTTTTCAGCAAAATTTTGTCTACTATATTAATCTGTTTCTAAGCGTGGTCAATTTTATCCAGTCCAACCGAAACTACCATGGGGAGGAGACACAGCTGGTAATTAATGATGGCCTGAAACTTGTATGAACTGTTCATTTCAAAGGTATGAAGACACATGAACTTGCTGGGATGCTAATGGCTGTTTGTTACAGGTCTTCTTACTGTTACTGTTACTCTTGCTGGGATGCTAATGGCTGTTCTCTTTAGCTAAGATGTTAATATCTTACCTCTAGAGTTCATTGGTGTAAGTATTTGGGGTTCAAAAGTGTAATATATTAAGTATTAGTAACAAAATAAGGCAGAGAGAGAAGCTAGAACATAAGGAAATCATTTAATGTTCCTTGCACTAAAAGGGAAAGCTTTCACTAGGGTGGCATTAAAGTATATAGTTATACTCCTCAAGTCCAATATAATCTCATTTTGTAAAGAGGAAGAAATGAAAACCAATGTTCTTAGCCTGACATACAAAGCCTGCAATAGTCTTGTGTTTATAACATTCGTTCAAGTGCCTAGTATTGTTGGTACTCTTTGTTAGTTTTAACTCTTATTATTATTAAAATCCTTTTGCCTTACTTTCTAATTGTTTATATTTAGCGAATGTTTCTTTCTCCTTTTGAATTTTTTTATTTTTAAAATTTAATGATACAGTCCACTAAGTTGAAGTGATTAATATCGTTAAAAGGAAATCATCTTTTTATCACAGTGAGTTGTCATAGGCAACTCGTTCTCTATTTATTTATTTAAAGGATGCTTTCCATTCTTGATGGGCAGAGGTTATGTGTGAAAGCATGAGGAATATAATGATTTCTATAGAAAGACTCAAGAGAATCATATCTCACTAACATTTTTGATATCTGGATGACTATCTTACTAGGGAAAAGATAGTACTAGTATATCTTTTTTTTCTTCTTCTGTAAGTGTGATTGCAAGATCAAAGCAGGTACCCCCAACCAGTTATATTAAGACTAGAAAGAAGCAATTAAAAATACAGTAAATTATTTGGCACCCTTGAAGGCAAAATAACGTTGAAACAAATTATTGGGCTTATAGTAGAGGGGAGCTTTTGTCAAACCATTTCTTAATAACTTCCCAAAAAATGACTTCAAGTATTGGTACATTAAATATAATAAGGTACTCATATTTCGCTATGAGTACACAAAGGTCTTAGTACTAAGATGAAGTTTAACCATAAGCAGTTCATGATATATCTCATGGTTGACTTCTACAATACTACTTTTTCCTGTCTATTACTCTATTGTGTGTAAAACGCCAACATTTATAACTTTATGAAACAACTAGCTTACTTTAGAATGAGTAATTGCAGCAAGTACTACTTCCAATTTTGCTATGGGAAAAAAGTGGAAAATTTTGAGGCTGTTTGCTATTTTTTTTGGTAAACACTTTAAGCAAGAAATTTCAGCATAAAATTATCTAAAGATCCCTGCAATGGAAGCCTTGATGAAATTTTTGGTAGCACTGACTTGTATCTTTTTCTTTCAATTTCTCTTTGCTGATTTATTCCTCAAATATTTTTTATTTGAAAGGCATTAGCCCATGAAGGACTGGAAGGTGCAGCTGCAGAGAAGGGTGCTGCAGAGTAGCCTGTATGTGTTCCTTTTTGAGATAATTGACCAATTAATGTCGTAAGTAACAGTAATCGTAGTGTTCAATTGCATTGTCTAAAGTGGATGTGAAATGGCCTGTTGCATTTACTCTTTCCTTCCTTATCTTATCAGCATCACAGTCTGTAAAGAAAATCATTGAAATCAATCCTTACATGCTTGGCATTATGGCTGGTGGAGCTGCTGACTGTCAGTTTTGGCATAGAAATCTGGGCATTAAGGTAATTTAATAAAATGTTTATGCTGTTTTCCCCAGATTTAGAATGTAATTTTCAAGCATGTTTGCTACAATTAATTTTGAGTCTGTGAGTGTATAACAATTATGATATGTTAGTATCATTAGCTTTATGCTGTCTACTTTGTAATATTGATGTTATCAGGAAAAGTCCAATGTGTTAAGCGAACCTTTTTAGTATAGTGAAGGTGATGTCTCAATGCTTTGTATATACGTTAGGCAGCTAGAAATTGGTGTAGTGGTGGTGGTTTCTACATACTAGGTTATCTTGACTAAAAAAAAAAATACTTATTTTCATTATGACACTTATTCCTTAGTTCTTTTTAAAGATGGATAATTGAAATGGTAGAAATAATAATAATCCCTCCCAAAATGGAAAGAGTTTGATTTGTTAAATAGTCACTTCTAATTTGACTTTTTATGCAAAGCCAGTTAGGCATTTTACTTAGATATTTAAGTGGTGGCTAACCCAATGCCCAATGAAATAGCCTAACCATAGAAAATAGTTTGAACTCCTGGCATGCCCTGTTGTGAATATGTCATCAAAGGCAGTGCCCACTTTTTTAGTATATGGAACCTTTAAAACCCAATATTATGTGTTTTCCTTCTTTTGTCACTGCCTAATTGACACTTTCTTGGCATTATTTAGCGCCAATTGCACGAATTGGCAAACAAGCGCAGAATTTCAGTTACAGGGGCATCAAAGCTGTTGGCAAACATTCTGTACTCTTACCGTGGAATGGGTCTGTCTGTTGGGACCATGATTGCCGGATGGGATGAGACGGTAAAGACATATGACTCTATCATGTCATGTTATCACATTTTCTTTTAAGCAGACTCTTGTAATTTGTATTTTCTATGGGTTGTAGGGTCCTGGACTATATTATGTGGACAGTGAAGGAGGAAGGCTCAAAGGAACAAGATTTTCAGTTGGATCTGGTTCACCCTTTGCTTATGGTGTCCTGGACAATGGGTGTGTGGTCTTTCCCATTATTTTACATTGCCTAATGTCTGCTTGAAATTTGTTGAAGGAAACAATGATTTTGCTTTATTTTGAGCTTATTTCATATGATATTGATTGGAAGTAGGTAGTATTACTTTCCTTGAAATATCAGATATAAGAGCAAACAATTAAAACATATATTACTAAGGAAAAAATATATATAAAATAAAGGACTGGGAAAATCCTTTCCTTTTGGACTTGAATTTTGCTTTTGGTCACCCATACTTGCTCCTCCCAACTCCTCCTCCCTGCTTTTTGCCCAGGTTTATGGATGTATGGGAGGACTGAATTGAGGGCTAAGCATTGAAATTTGAAAGAGTTCCTAGAATTTTGTAATTGCAGGCAAGAATTTAGGTGCTTTGTTTTTAAATATTCTGCACTCCATCAATTTATATAGCATACAATGTACAGGATGCATGAGAATTGTGGTGTAAGTTTGTCAGGCCAGCCTCCATACTATTTAGGAACTTGGCGGAACAGGCCAGCCTCACTCATTTTGTGTATGCAAGTTTGTCAATTTGTACTTGTATGACTTCCATGAGCATAGGAGCATGCGGCCTTTTCCATAGTCCATGTGCTTTGAGTCAAATTGAGCCCTGCTTTTTTTCCCCCCCTTTCCCCGCCCCCCTTCTTTTTCCATTAGCTTGCAGTTTGTGCCAGATTTAATTCTGAGTCAAATGTTCTTATTTGTATTTTCTGTTTTCTATGGGGCTCTGCTGCTTACTCTAGCTACTGGTATGATATGTCAATTGAAGAAGCTGCAGAATTGGCTAGAAGGTCTATTTATCATGCAACATTCCGTGATGGTGCCAGTGGTGGAGTTGCTAGTGGTACTCTCTCTTTCTCTCTCTCTCTCTGAACACCACACATCCATGATCACAGTATAATTTGAACTTGTTCTTTTTATCAGTTTATTATGTGGGACCTGATGGATGGAAAAAGCTCTGGTGATGATGTTGGAGAACTTCATTACCACTACTATCCAGTTATGCCAAGTACAGTGGAACAGGAAATGGTTGAAGTAGCTGGGGCATAAGGCTCATGCTGAACTTGGACACACTGCTATAGATGTTCTCTCCTTTAAGAGATGGATTACAAGACATGCTTACAAGGCCTAAAATCCTTTAAGCACATGCATTTCCAGTTGGTCTTTGAAACTATTTATAGATAGACTTGTCTGGAATTTTATCACTTTCCAGAGCCCATAATTCATGGCTGTGTAGTTTTGTCGGGCAGACTATTGTTGCTGATTGTTCAAAAGTTTTAATTAAATTCTCTTTGGTTTTACCATATTTTAATCTGTGTGTGCGCGCGCGCGCGCTTTCATGGCAATACCTAAGAAAAATCTTGCTTTAGCTGCTCTTGTGGGCACTGGAAGACCTCATTTGGTTTGGGAGGTTCTAGTAACAAGAGACTTTATTTGGTTCAGTAACAGTGATATTGTAGAGTTGTTACCCAAGCTAGTCTCTTTTGGGAAGGAAGGATTGAGTATATACTATATAGTATTTACCAATAAAATGGAACTTAAAGGAGATGAGGTATACCATTGGCCACTGGTTAATTTAAATAGCAATGTTTTAAATTCCATTTTGCACCAAATGCATATTCCAGTACCAAAATAAAAAAAAATAAAAAAAAAAAACTCTTTCCATACTGGGATGTTCTGGGCATTTTGCTTATTTTGGCTCGAGCATTTTTATTATTTTTTACTCCCCAGCCATCACCTGCTTGTGCTTTAATTCCTACCATCCAAAGTAAAATAATATTCAAAATTCTATTGCAAACTACAATGGCATAGCCAAGCCATACTCGAGCTTATTGGACTCAGGTACTGCATAGTACTCGAGTCCATGAAGCTTGAATATCAATCTGCATGGTACGACATATTCTGTGAAGTATACCCAAGCCATACTCGAGTTTAGTGGACTCGAGTACCTCTACAGTACTTAAGTTCTAGAAACTCGAGTATGAATCTGGATGATTTTCACACTTTTTGGTAACTATACCCGAGCCATACTCGAGTTTAGTGACCTCGGGTACTTCTAACACAGTACTCGAGTCCTAGAAACTCGAGTACCAAGTGGCACACTTATTACACACCTACTTACTGGTGCCAACCGCCGTAGTAAATGCGTAATGAATGGTACTCGAGTTCTGTGAACTCGAGTACCTTTTAATAAAATAACCTCGTTAGCTTTAAGCTATTTGCAGTATCTCTCTATTTCGAAGTCAATGTGCAAGTCAGAAATTGGAAGCAGAAACTTTACTGTTGGGTTACCATCTGCATCTTTGACTGTTCGGTCACCATCTCCATCCACCAACGTGTTGTCCATTTAACCTTTAGGTCAACCTTGTTGTGACCAGTAGATAGAGGTAATAGTTAAATGCTTAGTTTTTAGATTGTGTTTGCAATATGAGATTTTTATGCATGAGTTTCATGTAATGAGTTTTGCAATATTAACTGTGTACAATTGCTGATATATATATATATAAAACTTTTTTGTCAAAACAAATGGACCACAAATATAAAAGAATCAAGCTTGACCATATGATAGCAAATAGAGAGTATGCATGGTAAGATTATTTTGTAAGTTACACACATACACGTAGTGGTGTAAACACAATAAAATTAAGCAAATTCTTTGAAAATATTCAATCCAACAACGCCTTCAAAATAAGCAAATGCTAGAACTAGTAAAGGTTAGTTGAATTCCCAATTAGTGACAAGTATAGTTCACATGTGGCTTAATTATATAAAACTCATTGGTTGATAGATAGAGGTAATATGATATTTTGTTGACTTTTACAATAATAAGAGTGTTCATAATAATATGAATTCATTACTCAACAAAGAAATTGGTTTAATAAAATAAAGTCGAAATGGTTGACCTTTTATTATTTTATGTGTATAAAATATATATATGGTTAAGTGCACATTATGATCGAGATTCAATTATTTATATGTCTATACACAAAGTCGAGGAGGTTGAGTTTGAATATAAATTGTTTTTATTATACGCTAATGGTCCCTCTTGTTTAAAAAATGAGTGTAATTAGTCATTCTATTAATAGTTGTTAGTTTTAATGTTTACATGTCTAACAGAATGGCAAATTTTAAGTGACATGACATTAAATTTAATATTAAAAAATAAAAACACAAAATGTGACTCATTAAAAAATTAATCTAACCATTAAAACCTAACCCATTTCAGATGACCCGTTTCAAATCGGGTATTCCCAATTTGAAATCACATTGTACTGATCTAGAGAGGGAGAGATAGAGAGAGATAAATAACGGCATTGTTTTTCACCGCTGGCACCACCGTTCTCCTCCCTCACGACTCATTCCTCTCATCACTAGAATATTGGAACTTGATGACGTTACCAGTTAATTTTCAATTAAAAAAATTCCAGAGTTTTAAGTGTGAAAGATCTTTCACACTAGATGCCAATTACGGAATGAGACCTAATTAGCTATACAAACTTAAATTTACTGTACTCTCCCTGACCAAAGCATTTCATTTTCCTTTGTCTCTTCTTAGAAATCCCACAACATCGTCAAAACCAAAGCAAAAGCAATGGCTCAGTCAACCTTGATTTGGGTTGCTTTGGCTCCATTGCTGGTGTCGTCGACTTTGGGAATTTAAAAGGCACAAATCATAACACCACAACTTGACGGTGCTGTTAGGGTGGATGGGTTTTCAGGTCACCTGAAATGGGTTAGGTTCACCGTTAATGGTAGGATAGGTTTTTTAATGAGTCAAATTTGTTTTTATTTTTTTAATATTAAATTTAATGCCACGTCATTTAAAATTTGCCATATCATAATTCTGTTAAAGATGTAAGCATTAAAACTAATAGCTATTAACAGAATAACTAATTATGCTTATTTTTTAAATTGGAGAGACCATTAGCGCTCATTTTAAACTTGAGAGACCAATAGTACTTAGTGGACAAACTTCAGAAACTAATAGTGTAGTATTGTCTTTTGGCGAACGTTTAAGACAAATGTTGGATTGTGATGTTAGACATTTGAAATGTTGACTAGTCTAAGCTGCAATCTGTTTCATATGTTCTAATTGTCTTCGTTAAAAATCTAGGATGTGTTTTTATGTCCAACCTTCAGTGTTCATCCTTGTCCTGTATGAAGGTCATTAGTGACACATAGGCCTTTGTTCATTTGATGGTCTTTAGGATAGCAGTTTTTTTTTTAAAATAAAAAAATCATTATCAATACTTTATTTTGGGCCCAGCTCCCCCTCCCGTTCTTTCCATTTTTTAAAATGGATGAAAGACACGTGTTAAGTGAAAGATCAAAGGGCAGAAACCAAAGCCACCTCAAAATCCAATTTATCTCTCTCTCTCTCTCTCAACCAAACCTTTTAGCAACTCATCTCCCTTGGTAAGCCCATCGGACCAGCAACTTCCCATGGCAGACCCACTGCCACCCATACACCAATGCCATTGCTGTCCACTGCCAAGACTGTTTCACCACTTTAAAGGAAGGCTCCAGGTTAGACCTCACCAAATATCTCTTAGATTGCTTCACCACTTTCAAGGACAATCCCCAATTACCCATACCTAAATTTCTCCAGGATTTGTTTCCTCCCTCCACGTAAATTCCTGCTTTTCTTTTCCCATTTCTCAATTTCTTTCCTTCGGCTTTAAAATTGTTTGTTGGGTTCGCTTGGTTTTTTTTTTGTATTTCACATTCTCTATAGCTTCAATTGCTTTTTTTGTGGGTTTGTACTAAATTATTACAAACAGACAATAAACAGTACTACAGGATGAAAGGTTGAGTGGCAATTATGAAAGTCATCGAAAGTGGACAAGAAGAAAAAACCTAATGTACAAAATTTTTTAAAGAAAACGAAGACGAAATGAATGAAGAAAGAAACACAAATTATGGGTTTGTAAATTTGGTGTCTCTGAAGGGTTTGTCAGTTCCAAAATTAAAGATTTCCAAACTTTTAAAGGAAAACATTTGGAATCTGTTTGCAGTATTGGTGTATGGGCGCTAGTGGGTCTGCCATGGGAAGTTGCCAGTGGTCCAATGGGCTTACCAAGGGAGATGGGTTGCTAAAAGGTTTGGTTGACAGAGATAAATTGGGTTTTTTGGTGGCTTGGTTTTCTACCCTTAGACGTGTCTTTCATCCGTTTAAAAAATGGAGAGAACGGGAGGTTTTGTAACGGGAGGGGAGCCGAACCCTTTTATTTTTATTTTCTCTATATCACACAGCCAAATGAGTTTACCGTCAAAGAGTAATAAGTGTTCCCTCATGCCTCCATTCCTTCAATTAGATAAAAATCCATTCCCTCGTTAGAGCATCTCCAGCAGATTCTCCAAATTTTTGTACTATTTGAAAAATGAACAGTGACTTTTACCTTTAACTACTCACTTTTTCAAATATACTTTCCAACAGATTCTCTATTCTATTCTCTATCTCATTTAAATATTATTTCTTTATTCATTCTTTATTATTTTTTTAACAACTACACATCTTCCAACATTTTTTTTATTCAATACCTGATTATTATAATAGAAAAAAACATTTGAAGGATGAATAGTAAAAGCTACAGTGTTCTTTACTTATAGAGAAGCACTGTAGCAACTCTACTCTAAAAAATAGAGATAGAGAAGCCGTTGGAGTGGATTTTGGGGGTGTTGATGCTCTAAATTTGGCTTTAAAGAAGCCATTGGAGATGCTCTTAGGGTGTGTGTATTTTGTGGTGTTACTATTCCTGTAAGCAGGGCCGGCTCTACCCTAGATGCAATTGCTTAAGGCCCCCAAGTGAAACAAGGCCCTTAAATTTAAACCAATAAAATTATCTCTTTATGTGTAAAATTATTAATTAAGCTCCAAATACTAATTGATGCATATAAATAATTTTTTATCAAATAAAAAACATAAAATAAAATAAAAAAATTGTGGGCTATGTAGGAGAACTGATAATCTCTCATCTATATCAAAGAAAAAATAGAAAAAATATCTCTTCGTGAGCTGTGCTCTTGACAGTTCGATCTTTGTGTGGGAGTTTTAATTAGAGTGTACAACTCAGTCTCCCAAAACACAAACAGAAAAATCTTTCTTCCTCTCTCAACAACTCAACAAAGAAAAACTAAAAACAAAAGACCCAAAAAAATCAATCTCAAACCTTAGACTTTTATACTCATTGCTAAAAACTTTGCCATTCTCTCCATTTAAATTCTCTGTAGCAGCTTGAAATTTTTTGTGATTCTGATCTTTCTCCCTTCAAGTTTAGCTCTAAAAAACCTTTCAGATTTGTGTTAAGCTCTCACTCTATTACTTTTTTCTCCCAAAATTTTGTTTTCTCGTGGCAGTGGTAGAAGACAAAACAGAAGCCACATATTGAAAAAGTAGCTTCACTTACTGTCAAGGTGTCACCCCCTCACCCTTTTATTTCTAGTCATTATTCGGTCAAGTATTTTAGTATTTTTAATATTTCTCTTTCTAAACTTATCACACAGCCACTGAGTGACCCACGTGATGTACAGAAAAAAAATGCTTTATTTTTATTTTTTTTACTTTTCCTCTTTTATTAGATCACATTAGCTAGGTGAATGCTGCTACAATTTTAGGATGGAGTGAACAATGAAGACTAGAGAGAGCTAAATTTTTTCTTTTCATTTTTATCATTAAATGGAAATTTTTAATATAAATTTACTTATTTTTTTAGTCGCTGATAGTGGTTAAAATACAATCATATATTTTGATACTCTTTTTTTTTTGAGAAGGATATATTTTGATACTCTGATAAATGGTTTAGATTTTTTGATAAAACAAGTTTTAAATTTCTTTTACCAATAAATGAAAATTACTTCAATTGACTTATTAAATAATATAAAAAGAGGCCCCATTAAACACTGTCGCCTTTGGCCACAAAATATCTCAAGCCGGCCCTGCCTGTAAGGTAGGTATTAGATTTTCAAATCTGCAGTGGGAAATGTTTAAAGCCCAGCCCTTGAATTTGGAATGGACGGCTTAAGAAAAATTTACAAGTAAGTTGACATATTATTATTTAATAAAAAAAAAATTTTATATCAGAAAAAAAATTATATTTAAATATTTTTTATTATTTAATTATTGTATTGTGCCCTCTAATAATTAAATCAACAATTTTATTTCGTAATATGAAACATAAATTTTTTTATTGATTTATGATTTTTATGCCAATAACACGTGTTCTATATAGCTTCGGTTTCTTAGAAGCATATTCCCTTGGACTTAGCCTTCATTAATAATTCGTTGAACTTAGCCTTTGTTAATTTTATGTAACCGGGGCATGAGTAAGAATATTGTAATTAGAGGCAAGACATTCATATACTTTCAGTCGATAGCATTATTTGTTGTTTTAGTTAAATTATGAACAAAATTTAGCTACAAAACTGGTTGTAATTTTAGGCTACAATTTTACTCAATAAAATAAATATTATTACAAATTTTGAAAATCTAACCGTTGAATTGCATGTTCTTTACGTTCTTAATACACATGTCAAATTTTGTGTCAATCGGATATTATTTATTATATGATCTATAGGCTTATATTTTATGCACAATTTTAAACTACAAAAAGTTGCAATTTAAAGAATTTACTGATGACATAGCTATTAATCTTTAATTTTCTAAAAATTTTGCAAACATGGAGTATATAAGAAGAAGATATAATCCAATGGTGAATTTGTCAAAATTCACATCCAATAAAAAGATATTGAGTAAGGTTGTAGCCTAAGGCTACAACTAATTTTGTAGCTAAACTTTGTCCTTAAATTATTAATTTGGTGATTAATGAAGAATAAAATTAAATTGTTGATATTTGAATGGTTACCTAGTGTATCTCTTACATAATTATGAATATTTATTTGAAAAATCTCATTTTTCGTTATATGTTCTAAACATGGATGTTGTTATTTACTTTTTGATTTATAAACAATTTAACTCATTATCAGGACAATTTATGGAACTTATACGTTACTTTTTTTTTTTTTTTTTTTTTTGGGGAGAGTGAACTTATACGTTACTTTATTGTTATACATTTTTAACTCATTTGGTATGTTATATCGGAGGTACTTGTATAGATATATTATTGTTGGCAGCCCCTGATGTTGTTATCAATAATTTTAAACTCACTGCTCAAATTTTATTGGAGGCACTTGTATATAAGTATTATTATTATTGATTTTTAACTCACTGCTCAATTTTTTTGGAGGCACTTGTATATAAGTAATATTATTAATAATTTTTAACTCACTGGTTTATTGTAACTCACTGATCATGGCCAACTACGATTCAGTTCATGATGTAAGTGATGTAGAATTTAAAATAACAAGAAGTTATGTGTTCCAGTGTATCGAGTATGTCCAAAAATACTATATCAAAAGTCCAAGGTGCACTAGTATTTTGATTGGGAAGTCTTACATTGATGAAATAATTGAAGGAAATCCCTAAATATGTTATGACATGTTTCGCATGAACGTTCACATTTTTAAGCATTTATGCAATGAGTTGAAAAGCCTACACTCTCAATTGAGGAGGCGGTAGGGACGCTTTTTTATATTGTTGAGCATAATACGGACATGAGTTTGGCTGCAAACCGCTTCCAACATTCTCTTGAAACCTTTCAACGGAGATTCTGCTATGCATTAAGGGCAATTCATTCACTGGGATCCATGATCATTAGGCCTGATAATGATGCAACTGAGCTCTCTGATTATCTTCGTAGAAATAGGAAGTATTATCCATGTTTTAAGGTATGATACTTTCCCATATTTATAATATTTATGTCATGAAAGTGAAAAAATATATTATAAATATTTTATAATATGATAGTGTATATAAGGGTTATGTATAGCTGATGAGTTCGTTTATGGTAAACTTTCAACAGAATTGAAATTACTTTTTGAAAATATAAACAATTATCATTATGTATTGGTGTGACGTTAACTTGTCTTAAATTTAATGGTTTGTTAACAGAAATGTATAGGAACTATTGATGGTACCCATATTAGTGCATCAGTGCCGTCCAGTAAGAGTACCACATTTAGGGATAGGAAAAGCGAGATATCCCAGAATGTTATGTGTACATGCAACTTCGATATGAGGTTTACGTATGCGCATGCTGGATGGGAGGGCAGTGCAAACGATTTCAGGGTGATGCAGGAGGCTCTTGGACATGTTAAAGTTCCAATTCCCTTGGCCCGCTAGAGGTTACAAAAATAAATTTAATTTCTGACCCATTACCTTACATATTAACTTAATGTTTTTAAACTTGCTCTTACTTTATTAATGTCAAGACTGATTTCGATTTATTGCAGGATCCTATTATCTTGTGGATTCGGGGTACGCAATAGGCACTGCATTTCTCCCATCACACAAGTCAATAAGATATCATGCCCAAGAATACCAAGGTGCTAACAAACAAGCTACAACTCCTTAAGAATTGCTTAATTATAGGCATTTCTAGTTGCAAATGGTGATTGAACATTGTTTTGGTGTTTTGAAGGCAAGGTTTCCAATTCTAAACGAAATGCACTCTTATTCACAATCTAAACAACGACTCACTGTCACAACGTGCTATGCACTGCATTATTGGGGAGATAAACACCTTGAAGAGCTTCCTTGAATAATTAATATAACACATAGAGACACATTTTAATCCAAAAGGCCTAAGCTCAATGGGTATGTGCTCAATTATGTTATATTAACTATTCATTCTTCTAATCTTTATTCAATGTGGGACTTTACTCACACATGTACACCCAACAATCTTCCCCTCACGTGTGAGTCTCTGCCTCACTGTGGGCTTCAAGGACTCTCTGTGGGCCATGAATAAGTCCTACTCACTCCCCCTTGCTTAATGGGCTTTTTTCTTCACTAGTGCATCATCCATGGGCCTTCATGTGTCAACCCCGCGCATCTTTTATCTTCCATGGGAACCTCTCACCTCATCGTTGTGTAGCACCGTTGGCAATAATACTCCTTTGTTAGGCCTTTTCTAAGATTGTTTGTGTGGGTTTTATGGGCTTGCTTGGTGTGATATACCGTCCCCGCTCTAACTGCGAAAGAGACTTGCCCTGCTTCATTTGTGAAAGGGATTCAAGTACACACACCCCGTTCCCGCTCCAACTGCGAAAGGAATCTCAATAATCTTGCCACCTTTGCCCCACACCACCATGGGCTTTGATACCACTTGTTGGGGAGATAAACACCATAGAGAGCTTCATTGAATTATTAACATAATATATAGAGACACACTTTAACCCAAAAGGCTTAAGCCCAATGGATATGTGCTCAATTATGTTATATTAACTACTCATTCTTCTAATCTTTATTCAATATGGGGCTTGACTCACACGTATACACCCAACATGCATAACTTTATACGCGTGTATAACCAGTCAGATGAAATGTTTCATGCATGGGAAGAACAAGATGTTGAAGTATGTGACGCAAATAACTCAGGTGATGCAAGAGTTAGAAGTGGCGGGAATGAAGAAGCCTTTAATCAATAGGCACAACGAGCCATGACTTAGTATTGTGAGTAGATCACTGAAGTAATGCGGGTAGATTACACAACCAACCATGGTTGATTTTTATTGGAAGCAAGTATTTGTGGAAAATTATGGCCATGTAATTTGCATACTGTTGTACTTTTATTTTGTGAACTATGTTCGTTTTGATAACGCTCCAGTAAAACTTATGGAGACATCATGATTAAGGTTATACTCTGTTTACCATCCCAAATTTAGTTTCGTATTTGAGAGATAA
This sequence comes from Quercus aquifolioides, assembly GCA_019022515.1. Taxonomy (NCBI): domain Eukaryota; kingdom Viridiplantae; phylum Streptophyta; class Magnoliopsida; order Fagales; family Fagaceae; genus Quercus; species Quercus aquifolioides. The sequence continues at coordinate 10,772,746 of CM032330.1, read as the reverse complement.
CGCCATTTGAGTGGTCACACTTTTTGATTTTGAATTCTTTTTCTCATCACTCTTTCCAATTTGAAGGAGAATTATGAATTTGGCAATTACTTTTTATCTATATTCTGACTTCTTGCTTTGCAAAAGCATGATATTTGACCATGCCTAATATCTCACAAACACCTAAACTCTAAACTCTAATATCTCAGGACTCCATTTGTGCCAACTGCCAACACCTAATGGATGAGGCATATAATTGTATTTTAGAAAGCGATCAATTGCAATTATTTAATGGATTTATTTAGTGGTTTTCTTCTCTATGCAGGTCACAAGCTCAAAGCATGAAGACTTTTTAGGATTATAATCGAAGTTTCTAGGCAGACTTTCTACCTTTCCTAAACTCTGAATCATTTTATTCCTTGTGGGTATAAAATGACCATCCTTAAAAAATGTTTTGGGTGTGAGAGGGATTGTGTGGTGTGATCATTATTTAAAAACCAAAAAAATAAATAAATAAATAAAACACCAAAAAACAAAACAAAAGAGCATCCCATGCTTTGACTGTGAAAGCACATGGAGTTTACGTAGTCACTTTAGGATTTTAAGATTGTCCGCTTCTTTTAGAAAATGCTCTACTGTTTCTAGAAAATTTTCTCCAACAATATTTCTTATTTATTATCATGTCTCTGTATTTAAAAATTTATAATATTTATTTTAAAAAATAAATAAGTATGGGATTAGAGTGAGCTCTTGATTAGAGACATAATAAAATTTTTTTTGTTTATTTGAGATGGACCAGTTGACTTCCTAAAAATTTTCACAGCGTCTTGATTTTTTTCTTTCAATCCTATACTAATTTAATAACTATGTCAAAATTCTACAAAACTCTAATGTTATGTTTGGAAGTTTGGAGGGAGAGTAGAGTAGAAGGGAAGTAGAGGGGATGAGAGTAGTGGGGAGGAGAAGAGCAAGGAATGGTTATCCTCCACCTTGTTTGGATATTTTTAAAATTAAGTAAGGGGGAGGTGAATAATTAGCCTTTTCATAATTTGTTATTTTGTTAATATGGTAAAGATAAATTTGGTAATTCATTTGGTCAAACATTTCTATACTCTACTCTCCATTCAAATCTCTCCAATTTAGGAGAATAAAAAATAAAGGGCTAAAAGTAGTTAGAACCCCTTCAAATCCCTTCTCTTCCTCCCTTAAAAAAACATCCAAACAAAGTAATTTAACTTACTCTCCCTCCCTCCACTCTACTCCCTCTACATCCAAACAAGCTATAAAGTCTGAAGCTTCTACTTCAAAAGCTCACAGAAAAACCAATAGGGATATTAATTTACTTGTCAATTGAACATTAATTTTTTTTTTTAAGAAATAATTACAACATGCTGCTAACCCCGCAGCTCAAACCATTTCCCCCCTAGACCCCAAACACTTTGTACTTAAGGAGATGCCAATTCAGCTACGAGACCTTTGGCATCAATTGAACATAAATGTTCATCTTCTTTTATCCCAAAATAATTTGATTCTAGCACACTACTATACCTATTCACCTAACTTTGTGGGTCCAGTTAGCTGGTCCAAAATAACAAAACATCGGTTATTGGGCTTATTATTTCTCCTAAGGGGCCAAGAAGGGTTTTAACTTCACATCCTCTATAATAGTATTGGGCTTGTGTCTTATGTATGTTCCAAAGCCCTTTTTTTTTTTTTTTTTTTCAATGAAAGTTTTTGTTCTTCATATCATAATATGTGAAGATAGTTTCGATTTTGGCCCAAAAGCAACCTAATTCATTGTCTTCTAATTTCTCTATGTCTACTACATTCCTGGGGTTAACCTTTGTTACCACTAAATTTCCCAACTTCTCTTATTTCGTGTATAACTATAATTGTAGGTACAATTATAAATGAGCCAAGTTAAGTCGTATTAAAATATTAGTCTTATTCATTTTTTTTTTTTTTTTATTACAAGTCAAGTTTATGAGCAAGCTTGAGTTTGTTCATGAGTTACTTTCTCATATATAGAAAAACCATTATTATAATTTATAATGGCACCCTAAATACCTAGGGGTGAGCAGGGTCTCCGATAATTCCAACAATTATTATTTATTTATTGTTAAAAAAAAAAAAGTGGAATTCCATCAAGCACTACTAGCACTAACAGCTTGAAATGTTTTCTTCAAACTATTCACAAGTTTTCATGTCATGCATGACAACAAAATTATAGTAAAAATAATAAAACTGGCATCATCACAATTGGGTGTTTTTCTCAGCCGTAGTTCTTTATTGTACCTAGCAACCTTTAAACATCATGAAGCAAAATGATTTTTGAAATAAAATTTTTATATCTTTTTTATGATATTCTATTTCATGCTTTAACAATTTCAACTTCTCAAAAAAAAAATTCCCCTCAATAAATTTTTTTTAAAAATCTAAATGAAAAAAAAAATTAAACACATTACATAATATAGAGTTTTTTTTATAGGAATTACATAATATAGTTGATAGATAATAACGTGAAACAATAATATTATTTACTGTAAAAAAGGAAATTATAATATGTGGCCCATGTGTGGGTTTATAGGAACACGTAATATTTTTCTAAAAGCAAATTTTTATAAGTATAGGAAAATCGCCAACTAATGACCAAAACAAAAGAAACTATACCAGCCTATACCATAAGTTGCTTCCTCCTTCCTAAGGCTTTTAGTAATAAATTAAATAAGATTTCTGGTGGGGTTAGAAAAAAGATGAGAGAAGAATAGCTTGGTTGAGTTGAGATAAGCTTTGCATTTTGAAAAACGATAGGGGTATGGACTTCAGGGATATCCATGCTTTACCATGGCACTGTTTGCAAAACAAGGGTGACGTCTCCAACAAAACCATGAGTCCCTATTTTACAATTTTTTCAAGGAGAAATTGCAATACCCCAATTTTATCTTATGATCATCACTGTCATCATCGTTATTATTATAGAGTTAAGGTACTATATGTATGTGCACAGTAAGATGGGAGTAGGCAATTTTGTGGTGCAACAAAATAGGTGAGAAAATAAAAGTTTTAGTACATATAATTTTGTGCGGCAGTTCAAAATAATAATAATAAAAAGAAGATGTAACCTGGAGAGTTACTTTGTGGGTTACTCATATAATACTTTCAATCTCCTTATCAGTTAAGGAAAAATGATAAGAGAATAAAAACCTAATTGGATAATAAGTTTAAGAGTTATTGAAATCCCTTGGAGTTCTAGCTTATCTAAACAGGTTAGTAGTTTTAGTGTCTCTTCATCATACGGGTAAAATATAAAAACCTTTAGCTAAAGATTTTAAAAAAGGTTTGAATGAAAGCAAAAAAAACTCTTCTTTTTTCCATATCAAATAGTAATACCACAACGTAGTACTCTTGCCATCCCAACTGTGTCCCTTTCCATGTAATGAACACAAGACCTCTATTTTCTAAAAAGAGAGGGGTATAACCCAACCATCAATGCTCATAGTGTGTCCTATCTACTTTCATATCTTGCGAACTGGCCCTGTTGTACGAAACTCTCAAATTAATACTCATAGTGGATGAGGAGCCAATAATGACTAGTTACTAGTTTGGATATGAAACCAATAATCATAGAACTTTGTTGTTTTAATTAAGTTTGGTACGCAAACTCTTGGCAACCATATCTACTAGTATAGCATGAAGATATCTTGTTCACCTAATTAGTGGGGCAGATTACCCGAGAAATATTGTATTGGTGAATCGTATCTATAATCTTTTTCACTGCACTTCAATTGTCAAATGCCTATAATTTGGACACCATTGAGAAACTGAAACAAACAAAAGAGCCAAGGAAACTCCAGTTCATATATATACACTGGATAAAAAGTGGGTCACCATCTTCCTTCTCAATTTAACCAAAAAAAAAAAAAAAAATCTTCCTTCTCAATCCGTGCATCAAGTAAAGCCACAAAGTACTGCCTCACAAAAGACAACCTACCACATGCTCTAAAATTAGAAGAGCATCACTCTCTAATCTATGCCTTGTATTTACTCCACAATTTCTACCACCTACTGATCTCCGCATTGTATTGTACTTTTTCAACTCACATATTTACGGGTAATTAAACTTAAAATAAATGTGATATTGCATATCAAAACTAAGATAATAGTATAATTTTAAGCAATTGTCACATATTTACGTGTAATTAAACATAAAATAAATGTGATATTGCATATCAAAACTAAGATAATAGTATAATTTTAAGCAATTGTCACATATTTTAGGGCTTAAATTCAAATAGCTAAGTTGGAGCAAGAGTCCCAAATAAACATAGCCACAAACCACAATAGCACCCTCGTGTCTATCAATTAAAGTTGAAATACAACATTATTTTTCAGGCCAAAAATCTAAACATAAATATAGAGAAATAGAAAGGGGAAATAGATTAAACTATGAAAATATAGTTCAAGCACAAGACTAGTTCCAAACATAAAAATTGATTCCAAAAACACTAAAAAAAAAGCCATGTGAGTTTCCAATAATGCCTCATCAATCAAAAACAACAGGATTCCTAGCTAACAACTGAAGAATCATCCGTAAGTATACCTCATTGCCATTTTTTTTTTTTTTTATTATTGGAAAATTACAATGCCCTCTCATGAGGTTTGACAAAATGTCCCCTACGACATTTCACCCCTGGACACTAACAAGTCACATAATTTGATTTTTCTATTTCTTTTTTCAATGGAATCAGACTTCATTTGTTTATGGTATTAAGTACAGAACATGAGCTGTTTCTCAAAAAAAACCAAAATAAATAGTATTTTTGATTTAGAACTAACAAGAACTTGAACTAGAAGGCCGAATTTGTTAAGAATAATATCCGTTTCACGTGCTCGTTTCAATCTATGTACAAAGGGGACGTTTCTTCAAATTGGTGCTCCATTGCTGCATTTTTTATTGGCGCCACTAGGTCACAATGGAGGAGATCAGCGCCGCTGGTGCACGTTGGAGGAGATCGGGTAAGCTGGGTCACGACGGGCACAAGGTTTGCACCGCAGGCAATGACAATGGAGGAAGGCTAGGTTCGGTGTAGGTTTTGGGAGAAGATGTGGGCTAAAGGGAATAAAAGAGGTGAAATGGGTTTTAGGGTGTGTTTGGTTGGGGTGAAAATAGGGAGAATGAAAAATAGGGAGAGGAAAATAAGGAGAGGAAAATAGGGTGGAAAATGTTATTTTCCACTATTTGGTTGAAGAAAGAAAATAGAAGAGACAGAAAATAGGGGAGAAAGTTTTCCCTCTTGGACCCACTTTTTTTATCCTCCCAAATTGGGAGGAAAATGAGGAGGGAAAAGTGATGAAAAATGCATTTTACACAAATACCCACACTTTATTACACTCACCCACCCCTCTCACTTTCTTACTATTATATAACAAGAATATAATAGTTAATTTATATAAACTACATTTTCCATCATCCCATTTTCTCTCCAACCAAACAAAAAAATTTTCCACCTTCCCACTTTTCTACCATTCCAACCAAACACACATGAGGGAAAACCAAATTTTTTCTATCCTCCTACTTTTCCATCCTCCCACTACTTTTCCACTCCTCCAACCAAACCGACTCTTAGGGTAAAACCATACACAGGTAGCCTAACTATGAGTAGACAGGGTGCTTAGTTAGTGGGTCCCACATATAGGTAAGGTTTTTGAGTTATCAGAAGGAAAAAACACGTGCCAAACATGCCAGAGAAGGATCTTGGAGAATTTTAAGTGATAAGTGATGAGTGAAGGGGTTTTAACCATCCAAACAAGGTGTGAAACTCCCTTTGAATGGAACCCCAAAGACCTTTCTTAAATTGCCCTTAGAGCATGTTCCCTCTCACCTCTTCCTCCACTAACACATCTATGAAATGCTTTTCAACCGAGGGATGCCACAATTTCAGTATCATGTTCAGTATTAGCATCATGTAAATTTTATTTTTTATACTTAGTTGGCTAGTTAACAGAAATCATGTCAAACATAAAGAAATCCCACAACATAACAGCAATCACAACACTGAACAATAATGGATGGACATTATACACCAATAATAGATGAAGACAAAAAGACTAGCTTCATGTAAAATTTAGTATTTTTCACTCATTAAACCTGTTTACACTTAAACATACAAACCAAATACTTTATAAAGTTTTTGCAACACAAAATAAAACAAAAACCCAGAGTTCACACACAACAAGAATGGCAGTTTATTAGCAACCCATAACACCCAAGAAATTTTAACACAACCACCATAAAATTGATGAGAAATTAATAAACAGATAACTAATGGATATTGATATAAACAACTTCCAAGTAATGGAACACGGTGAAGGGAGGAAGAACTCAAGGAAAGTGAATAAGGCAGTATTGAGGTGGATGAGGATGTTGTGTCTGATTCCATATATGAGAACGAATGAGGTACTAAGTACAAATGAGGGACTAATTACAGAAGCAGTTGAGGAGCTAATGTAGGTTTTATATGTGATTTGAGATAAAGTGAGGAAGATTTGAAAGAAAGTTGTGACCAATTTTGAAAAAGTTTCTCTGACCTAGGGGAAGATGCGTGTGTGGACTAGGATCTTCAATCTGAGGGGGTGTGTGTGTGTTGGTAGAGTAAAATCCGTACAAAATATTATGGGATATGCGAGGATTGTGCTAAGTTAAGGGATTGGGAAGAAGTAATTGATGAGTACGCTAGGTGGGCATTGGGAAGGATTTGTGAGAGAAGGGGGTTGTTTGGAAGGATTTATGATGGAAAATATTGCCGTTGTGAGAGAGAGAGAGAGAGAGAGAGAGAGTCAAAGGCGCCGGGGTTGCAAGTTTTACTGTGATTGGCGTGTTGAAGAAGAGGGTAGAGAGAGAAAAGAGAAGCAAGTATGCGTGGGAGAAAGGGATTCGTTGAGGTGTTGTCCAATCCAAGTGGGCCCCACAGCTTTTAAAATATTTACGATTGTGCTGTTCAGTTACATTGTTTGAAACCTGAAAAGTGGTATGAGGAGCTTTCTAAATTCTGTGCTAAAATGAGCAATGTAATTCAAACACCTCTAAAAATATAATCCTACCAAACATTTTTTTTTTAACAATAGTTTTCAGTTTAAAAACTGAAAACTGTTGTTTGGAATCATCAAACAAATGGGCTTTTATAGTTCCTAGACCTAATTTAGGTGATGACTCTATTTGCAAACTCTACCATAGTTCACCCTAAGTCAAGGCATACTTCCCACGGATTTGGGGAAATCCGAAAACCCATCGTGGGCGCAAGCGCCGACAATCAAACAATCTTTTGGCTGAATATTGCAGAAAATCGAGTTTATTTGTGATATAGGTACTGTTCAAAGTTATTTGGGAAAATGAGGAAAGAGAGTGAATTTCGGCAACACTGTTGCCGAAATTCTAACAAAAAGTATGAGAGAGGAAAGGTAAATGATGTGATGGGAGGAGGGAGAAAAAATTTGAATTTTGGTAATGAGATTACCGAAATTCTTGCTGCTTAAAATTCCTGCCCAGCTGCTAGGTGAAGGGCCCGAAGGAGGTGTGGCTGAAAGGAAACCAATTATAGCAACCAAATTGCCGAAATTGTAAGGGAGTGAAGAGAGAGAAAATAAGAATTGTGGCAACCAAGTTTACGAAAATGGGAGGAAAAAAGAAAAAGAATTGTAGCAACCAAGTTGCCGAAATCTTGGGGAGGAATTTAATAGTAATTTTGGCAATGGATTGGAGGAAAAAAAAATTTGGCAATTGATTTGTGGCAATAAAGTTGCCGAAAATGAGGGGAAAAAAATTTTGTGATAGCCAAGTTCCAAAATTGGAGAAAAGAAGATTTAAGCTGAAAATTGGAGAAAAAAAAAAAAAAAGAATTGTGGCAATGGAATTGCCGAAATGGAAGGAAAAAAAAATGTGGCAATTGATTTGTAGCAATGTTGTTGCCGAAATGGAAGGAAAAAAAAAAAAAAAAAAGAATTGTGGCAATAGAGTTGCCAAAAATTGGAGGAGAGAGAGAGAGAGAGAGAGAACTTTTTGGATAATTTTTTTTTTTTTTTGGATTCTTATTCTAAAAGAAAAGGTACACATATTCTTATTTTTTCCATGTGTGTCAGTAGTTTTTTTTTTACTGAAGCAGTCTAATTTCTATGTATGTCATGTTCTTTTATATCGTATTGTAAAAGTATTCTTTGCATGATTTGCCCTATGAAACAAATAATGATAGATTCAAGTACATTGATTCTTATTCTCAAAAAAAGGTACATAGATTCTTATCAGTGCTAGATTCCTGTCCATGCATGAGAGAAAATTATGGAAGAAAAAAAATTATTGATGTGCACACTGTAACAAAAAAAAAAAAACTGAGATTTTTGCAAAGATTTTTTGCAGTGAATATATATTTATAGTTAAGGTAATTTGTTTGTATCAGAGTGTCCCATCTTGGTTTGTGTCGTGTTGTATTTGGTCAATTGGCGTATCTAGTTATACAGTTTAAAATCTAAGAATTTAACTTATATGAAACTTTCATTCTATATAAATAACATTGATGTTACTAAAATTTCCACGGTTCTTATTTTCTGCTATTTTTCTCCTAAAAATTCTATCAACCTTCTTCTCCACTCTTATTCTCTTCATAATTCTATCAACCATTTTCAATTCATGCATACCATACATTCTACAAACAACTATAAGGAACAATACTTGCAAATATCTATCCATTCTTTATCTTTTACAAGGTGAGTTACATCTCTTAGTTACTTTTCTTTTTATAATATTCATGTTGATATGTTTTAGAGGCATAACTAAGCATGAAAATCTTGTTTTTGTTAAATTATTTGTCCATGAATTCTTGCCTAAAATTTCATATAGCAAAAATATATTTTAAAATTGACATAAATTTTCCTTAAAGAAAATCCAAAAAAAATAAAAAAATAGTATGTGCTCATAAACCTTAAAATCTAAGTTTTAAGTATAATAATAATAAAGAAAATTGTCCAATATTAAAAATATTTATCTATTATCATATGAATGCATAAGAACATTATATATTTCGTCTTGTTTTAGAAGAAGCAAAATGAAGAGTTATATAAAATAATTAATGTAACAATAACAAATCCTTCTAAATGTTAATGTTATGTTAAGTTACTTAAGAAAATGGAAACAAAAAATAATTTTAACTATTATGATAGACAGTAATAATTTATCAGTGAACCAATTCTCTTTAATAAAATTCTCTCAGCTCAAGCTATTTAAACATTGAATATTTTTAGTAAATTACCTTCTTGTATTGCATTTTAATGGTAGAAAAGTTGTTCATTTTTCTTATACATTACGGTGAAATAATTAAACATGGTAAAAATAGGGTTTATTACGAAGGGTCACTTCCTTTTATGCTCCCATTAAACCAGAGTGTTACATTTGAAGATCTATATGATAGAGTATCATCCACACTTTATATAAATAGAAAAGATTCAAAACATACTATTTGGTATAGATTTCTTTTTCAATGTCATTTACATCTTGTGATTTACTAACAAGTTTTGGTAGAAGATAATGATGTCAATGCAATATTCGAGATGTTAGGCTACCAATATAGATTTGTAGGTGTAGAGTTGTATGTGAGTGTAGAGCCTATAAGAAGCCACCGAGATAATTTTCTCATTCAATATGCCAACGAATGACCGAGTGCATCATTTAGTTATTCACATGGTGGACACTTTCATGATCCATATGCCACTCATACTGGTCATTATTCTAAAGATGCGGCTCGTTCTCCAATCAACATTGGTGGTGCTAACTATCATGCTCCATATACCCATATTGCAACTGAGAACTAACATGTTCTTATAATGATTGTTATATCTTATAGAGTGATCGACATTTCACAACTAGGTAGGTGAAATGTATAAATTTCAAATCGCAACCGCTGCACCGAAGAAGTAATAAAACTCCAGTCAAGATCTATACGTGGTATGCGGGTAACACAATATAGTTTACGCTCGCCTAACTACCACGAGGTGCAAATGGTTGAGATCGCACTCGTAAGGTAGAAACCTAAATTTTTTTTTAAAATGTACAGTATTATATTACTAATGTTGAAATTATTTTCATGTAAATTGAATAATTGTATATATTATTAGGACATTAATAAATTTTGATCTCGCAAAGTACATTGCCTTCTTTTGCATCATTAAAAATGTGATATTATTGTTGGGTTGAAAATTTAAATTAATCTCTCTCGAGTTTCACTTAAAAATATACATATTACTCGATTATAAAGATATCAAGATTACATATAACTCAATTTTGTTAGAATTGAGATTAAAAAAAAAGAATATTTTTCTAAATAATTTCAAAACATGAGCATAGAGAGGAAAAAAAAAAAGAAACACGACTAGCAAGCTAGAGCATAGAGAGAGAGAAAAAAATGCAAAGCCATTTTAATACTTTTACAAATACATTATTTTTTTTACTGAATAAAAAAAAGCAACTTACTTAGTAAATCTTTCGAAATCCTTCTGTTCCAAATTCCTGCAAAAGATCTCACTTATTAGAGAATACCAAAAAAAGAGGAAGTAGAAGATATGGTTTAAAAAAAAAAAAAAAAAAAAAAACTTAAAGGCAGAAATGGATATCAATGGTATGAGAAAAAAATAAAGTAAAATACCATTTTGCCACAGCACTTGGTAGAAGTGCTTGAATGCCGCAAGCAAAGCTACAACTAGAATGGTGTCGTTTTCTACGTCTTCTTCTCATGTATTGCTTGTACATATTCACAAATCTAAATTGATGAGATTGGCGGAGACGAGCAAGCAAGATAATGGGCGAGATTGATGGAGAAAGAGTCTCGGCCATGGATCACTGAGAACAAGGCTGGCTTGAGAGTTAAAAGGGAGAAGATGAGGATTAGAGAAAATACTGCAAAAACCAAAACATAAGAGGAGCTAAGAGGGGAAATAAGACTTTATAGAGGAAAAATACTAAACTGTAGTAACTTGGAAAGAGAATAGACAACAGTGCATCTAAATCCTTAAGAAATAAAGGCGTGAAGACAGAGGTTAACTGGGTATTTTTTTATTTTTGGGAGGTCTCGGGTTTAAAAATAGACATGTGTCACAATTTTATCAGGTTTAGTTTCATTAGACATTGAATCTAATTCAAACCCATTTTTTTAACCAAAAAAATAAAGAAAAAAGAACTGCGTATGTTTTACCTTTCTCTTAATTATAATTGACACCCTTAAAGTTTAAGTTAAATCCAAGTTTAAAATATTTCAAAAATAATTAATTTAGTCTCTAAATCATATGTTCTTAGAATTGAATTGTTGTATTTTTAAGATGTCTTGAACTTAATTAGTATTATCTCAAATCTCAAGAGTGCTAATTAACTGTATTTTACCCTTTAACTTTTTATGTACCACACACGCTCTCATAAACAATTTTCCTTCGGTTTTTCTATAAGGAAGAGAAGATAAACATCGGATAGGTGAGAGTGCAATAGAGTAAATGAAGGCAAACAAGGGTAGGTGGTAAAAAAAAAAAAAAAAAAAAAAAAAAAACATTGGTATTATGTAAATATATAATAGTGTTTTTAAATTAAAATCAATAACTATTTATTATTTTAAATTTATTATGAAAATGTTGTAAAAATATTATAAATATTGCACTACTCTTAAAATATTACATGATTTTTTTATCACCATTAAAATATTCATTTTTGAAACCCTCAATATATGTCTCATAATCTTTGAATCCGTAAATATTTAATTTAATTTTACATACATAGTTAAAATTTGTTGTAAATGTGTTATGAAAATATTGTAAATATAATATTTTTCTTGCTTAAAATGTTGTCATTTTAATATAATAATAATATATTTTATTAGAGTAATCTCTTACGATTGATATATAACATAACTACTATTAATGATAAGACAATATGAAAATCATATAATGCCAATAAGAATTTTATCACATTTACAAATTAAATTATGAAAAATGTAGAGGTTTAAAGTCTGTGTTGTGTATTTACGAGTTAGTTCATTTTAGATATGCACCACTGTAAGTTTCTTTAAAAAACTTTCTCTCCTCTTTCCGTGTGTGTTAAAATACTTAGTAGTCTTAAAAAAAATTGTGAAAAATGTTGTGATTAATAGATGATTAAATGTGAAAATTAAACAATGCACACGCTATATCAGAAACTGGTTGACAAGGGAATTTGGATTGGGTACAATTGCTAGGGTATTGCACCCGCCTAATTACCCATCTTACTCACAAATATTTTTATTTACAAAATTTTTACTTTTTTACTTATTTTCATTTTATTTATCATTGGTTTTGAAATTAAATTTTTTTTTTCTAAATTTCATTTTCAACTATTGAGAGCTATATATATATAATTTAGGCTATAGTACTCTAAATATTGGACCAAATCTAAATCTCTTGACAAGCCAAAAGGTGAAGAAACAAGAAAAAAGATCATGGTGGGTCATATCACCAAAAAAAAAAAAAAAAAGAGATCATGGTGGGTGAGTGCTCTAATAGTCAAGCCTATAGGTCTGTCACAATAGTCACCCCCACTCACCTATTTTGTTCATAATAATAATAATAATAATAATAATAAACAGGAGTATAAGCCAAGGATCCCACCATACCTCTGTTGACACACGCTCTACAATACTTTCAAGTAGGTACACAAATAAAAATAAAAAGGGTTTAATTTAATAAAGCAACCACAAGGAAAATCGCCTAAGAATCTTACCATAGCAGATTGATCAATCAGAAGTAGCTTTGCTGACAGAACTGAGTAGTCACATCATGCTCTAGTCTATAGACTCTATACTTAAAGTTTTGTTTCAAAGTTCAACTCGGCTTTGTTGACAGGAATGAGTACCATCACTCTGTAGTCTGTACTTAAAATTTTTATTTATTTATTTTTCTTTCCAAAAAAAAAGTTTTTATCTAAATGTTAATTTTTGGTTATGTTAAATTATTTTATAATATTTTTGAAAAATGTTAATATGAAATTTTTTTATTAATTTTTATTTATCAATAATTATTTATTGTTTTGTAAAGTTTTTTATAAAATAATTTGTATTTTTAACATTATTTTAATATTATTTCATAAAATATTTTTAAAATAGATTAACAAGTTAGTAAAATTCTTTTTATGTTAAAACAGTAAATTAATTTTTCATTTTTCTATAAAAAATTTTAAAATAATTTATTAATATATATCTTAAAGTTATATTTTAGTAAATTCTGTACTTAAAAAGTCATCTTAAATGCAATTAACTTTAGAATTGAAACACAAGTCAGGATGGCCGAGTGGTCTAAGGCGCCAGACTCAAGTTCTGGTCTTCTAACGGGGGCGTGGGTTCAAATCCCACTTCTGACAAAAATAATTTTATTTACCCAAAAATAAAAACTTTAGAATTGAAAGTTTAAGGCCTGTTTGGTGAGTGAATTTAAATTCATATTTTTACATTTTAAATAACATTACACATTTTTTCACCTATACATATTTAAAAAAATTATAAACAATAATTCTCAAACTATTCTATCAAACATGTCTGAATGTTTACTCAAGTTAATTATGTAGCTCATATATCTGTCCTTAAAGTTGTTTTTTTTTTTTTTTTTTTTCACCTTCACACGTTTTGCTTTCTTTGCGTCTTGTGACTTGCCAGTCACTTTGCCTTACCACTTTGTTTTGAATGACTACTCAGTTTCACGGGAAAAAAAAGGAAAGAAAGAAAAAGAGAAAGAAAGAAAACCGATTGCATGATGTAATAACTCTCCATCCATAATTGCACCACAATTCATCACCCAACAAGTAAATCCCTCAGGATATTCTGCATATACATGTCAATCAGGTCAATCAGAAGGTCATTGGTCTGAGGTGTACTCCACGGAAAATTACATCAACTTTTATTTATTTATTATTACTTTATAACTCTTTTTTTATTTTTGAGAAAAACTTTATAACCTTTTAATCTTTAACTTCCACCTTATCTGTAAAAAAACAAATGTATTTTTAACTTATTAAATTTTGGTTCAAAAAGTTAATTTGGTCCCCAAAAATTAAAAATTAGTCCAAAAAAATCAAAACATAAATTAGTCACCCCAATCCGTTCTTGTGATTGTAGCTCCCTCCCAATTATATTTGACATATACGGTGCAATGAGCATGGTGAAGCTACGGTCCATGTTGAAAAGAAAATGTTAGAAATTATTCCACAAAAATAATTTTATTTATCCAAAAATAAAAAATTTTAGAATTGAAAGTTTGAGATCTGTTTGGTGAGTGAGTTTAAATTCATATTTTATATTTTAAACAACATTACATATATTTTCAAATTTTTTCACCTACACATATTTTAAAAAATTACAAATAATAATTCTCAAATTACTCTATCAAACACTTACTCAGTTAATAATCTGGCTCATATATCTGTCCTTGTTTTTTTCTTTTTTCTTTTTTCTTTTTACCTTCACACGTTTTGCTTTCTTTATGTCTTGTGACTTGTCAGTCACTTCGCCTTATCACTTTGTTTTGAATGACTACTCAGTTTCACGGGACAATTTATAGTAAGCCCCAAAAAAAAAAGAAAGACGAAAGAAAGAAGAGGGATTGCATGGTGTAATAACTCTCAATCCATAATTGTACCATAATTCATCACCCAACAAGAAAATCCCTCAGGATTCTCTGCATATATATGTCAATGAGGTCAATCAGAAGGTCATTGGTCTGAGGTGTACTCCACGGAAAAATACATTAACTTTTATTATTATTATTATTACTTTATAACTCTTTTTTTATTTTTGAGAAAAACTTTATAACCTTTTAATCTTTAACTTCCACCTTATCTGTAAAAAACAAATGTATTTTTAACTTATTAAATTTTGGGTCAAAAAGTTAATTTGGTCCCCAAAAATTAAAAATTAGTCCAAAAAATTCAAAACATAAATTAGTCACCCCAATCCGTTCTTGTGATTGTAGCTCCCTCCCAATTATATTTGACATATACAGTGCAATAAGCATGGTGAAGCTACGGTCCATGTTGAAAAGAAAATGTTAGAAATTATTCTACAACAAATTTCATACATAAGTCGGGAAAAAAGAGATCAAACTGTGAGGTTAGCAGTATATTAAAATTATTTATAAAAATAAAAAATAAACTTTATGCACAAAATTCGAATGACACTTGTGACACTATCCGTGCTATTATAAGATTTTTTATTTCCTATGATGGAATGCTATTATAAGGATATATGCATGTTTCTCAAAAAGGAAAAAAAAATGATATACATGAACTGGTTGAACTAAATCATGCTCGAAGTAAGATATCGTGCATTGCACATTAGGAAGTCAATATCTGCCTACATAAAAAAGTAATTGGTGTCTTGGTATAATAATAAAGAGATTAAATTCATGTCCAATATCGTAACATCCCTTTCTTAAATACTATTATGTTATTCCATGTCTAATTATTTTAATATCACAAAAGGAATTGAGTATGGAAAGTATTTTGAGTTTTTTTATTGATCCAATTATCACTAATCAATATTTTGAGTTTTCTTATTAGTGTCGATTGGTATTAATTGGGAAATTATTACTATTGATCGGTACTAATTGAAATCTAATTAATACCTATCGATATTAATATGATTTCCCTTTATAAAATATTTGATTTTTCAGCAGTGACTTGAATTACATTTTTGGCCCTGCAAACATTAAAATTTAGATTTCTCTATTTCTAGAAAGTTGTAGAGAATTAAATTTCCTTTCAAAAGACAACAATCTCGAATCAATTGGAATTATGAGCAGAAAGTTATAGCCAAAACACTAGACTGTGCAGAAGATAATTTGAAAATGGTAAAACTGAGTTATAAGGGAAATCAAGTTTCAAAAGAGGGACACAATGCTATATAATTTCAAAATTGAGATAAATTGCTACATAGTTTAAAAATTAAAGGCAAAACCCATTTTTTCCAGCAAAAGTATCATCACCACCGCTCATGTTAGGTGAAGTTGTATCTCTCCTTTCCATGAGAGTTTGGAGGTTTTCAATGGGCTCACTTGTTCAAGCCCTAGAAGGTGGGTTTAGTGTAAGGTCTAGGTATTAGAATTTCGGAAGGACGTGCATAGTGAGATTTCAACACAATTAAGGGTTGATGCCAACTGCTAACTATAACTTTTTACTCATTATCTCTTAATATTAAATAATTTTTTTATAAAAAGAAAAAACAGCTTTTTGTGAAATCTTCACCGATCGTTTATGGAGGCAACTTCGAAGTGTGTAAATGATGTTCTTTCTCATGAGCACACCATAGAATTTGGAAACAAGCAACTGAGCAGGCAAGAATTCGGATTAATTTCTTAGGCCCATATTTCAAAAAAGCCAGCACTGTCCAAATAGAGCCTAAGTTGAAAGTTATAGCCGAATAACACAAGCCCAATCAAAATAGTCATAAAAGGGCCACGTAGAGCTAGGCGTGAAACCAAAGCCCACCCATAGCATTCCTTCTCCAACAAATCCGCTGACCCTGCAGCACGTCAGCCCTCCATATTTTATACAAGAGAGAGAAGTTTAACATTACTATTAGAGCATCTCCAGCAGTGTATGTATAGGCAAAATATTAGCTATAATAGAGAATGGAACCATAAAAACAAGCTCCAACAGATTCTCTATAACCGAAATTTTTTTTAGCTTATGAACAGTAGCCCATCAAATCTGATGGGCTACTGTACATTAGTAATTGAATATCTCAGATTAAAATATTACACCAACTACTTATTATATCAATTCTTTCTCTCTCCTCTGGATTTCTTTTTTTCTCTCAATCTCTCCGTTTTTTTTTATAATCATTTTCTCATTCTCTCCGTTGCCGTTGCTTCTTTTTTTCTCATAAACCAAATGAAATCAAAAAAAAAAAAAAAAAAAAAAAAAAAAAGAAGAAGAGAAAAGAGAGAGACCTGTTCATGAGCAAAAGAATTAATCCAAACACAAAACACAAAACACAAAACAAAATCCAATTCTTAAAATAAAGTTGAATCAGGACAAGCAAATATGAAAAAAAAGAAAAAGAAAAAAAGAACAAGCCGATCTGACCCCGTTTCTCACATAATCCAAACACAGAACACAAAATAAATCCAATTCTTAAAATAAAATTGAATCAGAACAAACAAATATGAAAAAAAGAAAAAAGAAAAAGAACAAGCCGATCTAACCCAGCCTGGTGGTGGGGAGGAGGACGAGTGGCGGACGTGGTAGTGTTGCATGGTGAACGCCGATCTCTACCGGCTTGTCCTTTCGGCGACCTTGATCTCCACCGGCGGTGGGGCGGCGGACGAGCAGCAGTCTCTCTCTCTCTCTCTCTCTCTCTCTCTTTGATGTGAAGAGTGAATGAGGTTGCTGGAACTGGAAGGTTCTTGAGGAGAAAAAGAAATAAAAGAAGGGAGATAAAGATCAATGGACACATGTGTGGAGGAGAATGAAATGAAAGAAAGAAAAATAATATAAAAAATAAAAAAATCTTAATTGAGAAATTCTACCACAATATTTTCACAATATTTTTACAATAAATTTTAAGTAACAGATTGTTATTAGTTAATATTGGCGAGAAAAAAAAAATTTCAGTGGTGAGTTTAAATTAGAACTAGTAACAACTATCCACATAAATTTTATTGCGAAAGTATTGCGTAAAATGTTGTGGATGTAACACTTTTCATTTAAAAATATGGTTGTTATAAAAAGAATAAATGATGATAAAAAAGAATAAAGAATGAATGAAGAAATAATATTTAAATGAGATAAAAAAAGATGATAGAGAATCTATTGGAAAGTGTATTTGAAAAAGTAGTAGGTAAAAGCTAAATGTCACTGTTTATTCTCCAAACAGTACAAAAATTTGGTGAATCTGTTGGAGATACTCTAAAGTGACCCAATTTAACAATGATACTATCCTTTTTCAAAACAATTATACTAAAATATTGTTTGGTTCACACCTTTGTTTTTAATGCCTACATAGATTTAGGGGCGTTTGATATGTCATGCAAAGTTGCAGGACTAACCAACTAAGAAAAATATAAGTAGTCCTTAACTATTTGCAGCTTGCTTTATTATGAAAAAAGTTGCGAATTTGTGTCTAAGTAGATTAGATTAAGTCTACTTTGACACAAATTTGCAACTTCTTTCATAATTTATTGTGATGTTGTGTCACCATAGACTCATGCGGAAGTTATGTTTGTGGTAAGCTAAGTGAAAGTGGGGTTAATGACAAGACATTTCAAGTTTTCAACCATTGAGAATAAAATTATAAAATTTTATGCATAAACTAACCCTTTTAAAGGTTTATTAAAAAAAAAAAAAAACTAATTATTTTAAATATAGTTATTTTGTATGCAAGTTACCTCAAGAAATGAGCTTTTAAATTTGGTACGTGCATGTGCATATTTTCATAACCGTAGAAATTTGGCATCTCACAAAATTTGGTCAATGAGCAATAATTTGAAATAACGTCCCCCCATCCCCCCTATAGAAAAAACGATAGAGGTCAAAGTTGTGGGTTCAAGACCTACACTCACCTATAGGGTTATCCACAGGTTGGTTTGGATTGGGTTTGTGCTCAACCTAGAACTGATCTAACCACTTTGAGTCTCTAAGATTTGGACTCGTCGTTGAGGATTTGGTTTTGGCTAATCTATTCTCTGTTAGGGTTGTGGAAGATGAATTGGCTGAAACTGGTTGAAATCCGTCAGATTTGGAAAAAGATGGCTGGATGTGGTGAGATCTTTCCGAATTTCTATAAGATCTGGGCAGATCTCGACAAATTTGACCTCAAATGAACGGAGAATTGCTTGTACCAGTAGAAAATGACAAGATTTTGGTGTGTAGATCGGCTGGGTTGGTTAGAATTGGGTTTTCATGAGAAGACCTGCCAACTGGCTTGTTGGTTTTGGTTGCTGGAGGTAGAGACCTGCTGCCCACTGTCACCGAATTCGAGTCGGCCCAAACGGTTATGTTGGGTGGGTTGGGTTTTGGTGGACAACCCTACTCACCTACATAATCACAACTAAAAAACCTATAGGCCATGTTTAGTTGTAGAGAAATCTTGAGAATTATAGATGTTTGATCGTTTAAACTTTAAATTCACAAATTTGAAATTTAGTTGTTAAGATATATTTTGAATTTCAATTTATATCATATTTTAGGTAATAACTAGTGTTATGCCCATGCGATGCACAACTTAATAGAAAAGTATATGTATATTAAAAAATTTATTTCAATTATATAATTAAATTATTTATGTAAAAAAATTAAATTAAAAATTTTGAACTTATAAAAGAGATTTTAACTCTTTGATAGTAACACTACACACAACTAAGGACAAACTTAATACATCGGGATGGTGATTATATGAGAATAAAAATGAGTATTTTTAGAAAGACAAAAAGTTAGAATGAAATAACTAATCATATAATGAATACATGACAATTTTGGATAAAGAAAAAATTATTTAAAAAAAATTGGAAGTTGAGTTAATAGAGAGAGACTTACATGAGAATTGAACTGTTGTACAAAGTGAGAATTATTTATAATCAAGTAAAGAGTTTAAAAAAATAATTGTCTATTAATCTTGACCTTTTTTTGTAGTAAAAGGAGTGGATAAGCATCCTAATTTATTTTCCATATAAAATTAATAAACATAAAAAAAAGAGTAATCAATTACCTTTTTTTTGAGAAACAAACACACACACGCACACACAAGGGAGAGGGAAAGGATTCTAACCCAAAGGCACCATTAAAAAGAGTTTTATGCTCTTTTCTTATATTTGATCGCCAGGTATGGACCTTGAACCATTTATAAATACGTAGAAATAATGTATTTTTAGTAAGAACTTATAATCAAATAATGTATTTTACCAACGGACTGTTATTAGGTACTTCGGGAGTATACTTCCTCTCTCTCACATAGAGGTGGGTCCTACGGAGGAACTATACTCCCAGAGTACCCAATAAATTTCATTTACTAACTATATTAAATACCAAAAGAGGTGCATGATTGCCTATCCATGATCTGCACTCAAATTCATATACCTATACATACATGAATAACAATAATTCATACAATAATTGTAATTTGTATGGGTAAAGGTCAATAATCTTACAAAGATTTCATAAACAATACAATTATGTTTGAGGAAAAAAAAATGAATCATAAAAATAGCAAATTTGATTTCTATTATTTTCTCAACAATTAAAGAGAAATTTCAAATGAACTCTAATAAGGCATACAAACCTAGAAAATAGATTATTGAAGGTATAATGGAAGACAGAAAACTAAAATCAACGCAGAGTACTGTCAAAAATGCCCTTAATCAACACCACGTGAGAACTTAATTACTAGCATCCAAAATGAAAAAAAAAAAAAAAAAAACATAGATAAATGATCCTTTTAAAATAATATCCTCTAATAATCCCCAATTATTTGCTGCAGAAGGTTGTTTTACACTAAAAGAGCAATTCAGTCACTTGTTGAACCATCCAGTACACTTGATGGTGGACTTTGCAAAGGAGAAACAGGTCTCATAAAAAAAACAGGGAGAGCATCATAGAAAAATGCCACAATAACCTATAAAAGATTATGACCTCTGTAGCCTTAATTAGTTCCTTTCACTTGTTTTTAATTTCAAGACTAACAACGGTAGAGATTTTTTAAAGAACAGAGAGAATTTCTCGATCAAATGTGTATTTCAAATATAGCAACGAACATCAGAAAATGAGACATTACATTGAAAAATATTCAAAATGGAAGGGATTGACCCTTAGCAAGGAATTATGTTGCACTTTGTGATGAAAAAGTAAACCAACAATATGCTACATCATGTTGCACTTTGTGATGAAAGCAATTTCCATATACATGTATATGCTACATCGTATGTGAGTCAACAATAAGACAATTAATTGAATTATTCAAAGATATTTATATTTTACATGCCTAATGATGAAGCAAAATAGATTACATGGTCGATAAAGCAAAAGCTAGCATAGACAATGTTGTGCAAGTAGTACTGTTATTCTGTGACTTGCGGAAAGCATACCGGAATGCAACCAAACACAAGAAAATTTGAATTGATAACTAACAAATTAATTAATTGTTAAGCTATGATGACCTAAACGTTTACTAGTAAAATTACTTACAAAACGCAAAAACAATATAAATAGAGTCCGTGAATAGTAGTAAAAATAAGTTAAATAGTAAAATAAGTTGACAAAAATAATCTAGCCAAACAGACACAGTGTCCATTTGGCAAAGACTATTTTTGCAACTTATTTTACTATTCAGCTTAATTTTACTATTATTCAGGGATTCCACTATATTATTTCAGCTAACTTTTACCTTTATTTATAATACTTTCAGCAAAAAGTTTTCAGTTTCAAAAAAATAAGCGGATCCCAAACGAACCCATAGGAAGTATTACATGCATAAATAGAGGCATATATCTCGACCCTTGTATTTGGCTTATACAAAGCCACCACCATAGGCATTGGCTTCAACTCCGCAGTTTCGTTGATGAAATCCCGGCAGTGATTGAAAGAGAACTGCTCTGATGGAGCAGATTTGTAATCTCATTGGTAACGGAGGTCACAAATTCCTTCAAGGCTTTACACCTTTCTTTCTGTCCTCTTCTCTTCCTGGGGAGTAAAACTATCGTAATTGATAGTACAATCCCAGATGTGATATATACTCGAGTCCCATAAGTGCTCCAAGGTTCCATAGATTCCGATATTATGAGGAAAGTGAATATACCAAGCGAAGTCATCTTCCCAATAATTGGCAATGTTGTCAAACATTTCCACACACAGTTGCAGATAAACTTTCAATTCCTCATAATGGACTGCCAAGTACTGGTTGAAGTACTTGGTGCGTGCAGTTAGTGACGAATTGTAACTCTGGTTTATTAAAGACAACATCTAAGTCAAAATGACAATCTAACAAGAATGAAGCCTGAGAACGACACTGGATAAAATAAAATTTTGTACACTAATCTTAAACTCTGTTGGAAATAAAGGAGATATATTATCTGATTTTTCCTTTGAGAAATTGCACAATATGATTTTATCAAAAGATGTGGCAGAGATGAGGCGTGGACCAAGTCACTGTTTTAAAACAAATTATGTCGTCTACCGTATATCCTATGTAGTTAGACAAATAATTTTTGCACGTTGTCCCTAGGATACAACAGTCTAGCCACCTTTGCTAATTAGCCTTGCTTGCCTACACTGCTTGTAGGATATAAACTCTTTATAGTATTTTTTTTCTTCATAAAATTTAGTAAAAGATAAAATATTTTTGTGAATAGTAAGAAGCCGTAGATAGTAAGTGTTTAGAACAATAATAAAATTATGAGTAAAATACTATTTTGATGTCTAAACTTTACTAAAAGTTTATCTTTTTAGTCCCTGTAAAATACTATATAGTACAAATATTGCTAGCTGTTTCGACTTTCCATTAAACCAAATAGTAAATACTTGTATATACGGAAACTTATTATAATATATAATAATTTAGAAATAGCTTGTATACTTAATTTGCTAAAAAAACCTTCTAAATATGACGTTAACATATTATATTCAAAAATGACAAAGTTTAGTTATAAAATTAGTTGTAACCTTAGGCTACAAACTTACTTAATATTTTTTTATTGGATGTGAATTTTGACAAATCCATATTTGGATTACATTTTTTTCTTATATCTTCTATGTTTGCAAAATTTCAAGAAAATTAAAGAGTAATAGCTATGTCATCAATAAATTTTTTAAATTACAAGTTTGTGTAATTTAAAATTATGCATAAAATATGCTTTTATAGATCATATATTAAATAATATCTGATTGACACAAAATTTAAGGTATGTATTAAGAGCGTAAAGAACATACAATTCAACGGTTAGATTTTCAAAATATGTTGTAATATTTATTTTATTAAGTGAGTTTGTAACTTTAAGTTACAACCAATTTTGTAGTTAAATTTTGTCCATTCGAAAAAAAACATTTGAATGCAAAATGTTTAGAATGGAAAGTACATATTTGTAATAAAACCAAATATGTTGAATGGTATTAATATTACATTAATGTTTAGAAATTTCCTAATTAAAAACCATTGAAAATAGTTATTCAAATTCTTAATTATATTTGAATTTCAAAATTTAGCAATTAATGTATCTATCGTTAAGGAATAATTGATTTTCTCAATTCACATAAATGAGTATTAAAATAAAATATGATTTTTTTGTAAAAATATCCCACAAATTCTATGCCCAAGGTGTAAACCTGCTGTGTAATGGCCACCTCAAACCTCTATCATTAACGTTTAATTTTTTGATAAGTAATTGTAATTTATTAAACTGGAACTATCATTATCATATATTCATATTTGACACAAACAAAACACAAGCTTTTGTACTGTTCTAGTAGGGAAGATACAGTAAAAGCTAGCATAGGTTGAACTGATAATTAACAAAATAGTTGTTAAACTAAATTGTTCAATAGTAGACTTAAACTTCAAATAATAAAACTAGAGACAAAATGCAAAAACTTTATAGTAATAGAGGCTAGGAAGCATTACAGATACAGTCTAAGTCGGAGCTATCCCATGGAGACAATTTTAGCGGCTGATGACAAAACACTTGTGAGCCACGAAAAGAAGTGGTAAACCCTAAGTACAGTTGGGTGAGGCCCCCAGCCCTTCTTGTAAAAACGTTCTGGATCCGGCTTATACAGGGACACCGCCAAAGGCATTGGCTTCAACTCCGTAAGTTTCATCAATAAAATCCCAGTACTTTCCGAAAGAGAATTACCCAAGCAACGTAGATCGTCAATCTCATCGAAAAGGGAGTGGGCGAATTCCTTCACAGCTATATGTCCTTGGGTGGGCGAATTCCTTCACAGCTATATGTCCTTGGGTGGTCTTCTCTTCTTCAGAAACAAAGTAATCAATGTCTTGTATACATATCCACCTAAAGTCACGAACTTCATTCCAGAAGCTTAGCAATGTTGCAACGTATTTTCCTAAATAATGTTTTTCAAAGAGGGTGCACTCCCAATAATTGATAATAGCTTCCGACATTTCCTCACACTGACGCAAACACATAATGGAGTAATCGCTCAAAGTGGCATGGTGGACAGTTAAGTAGCGGCTGAACTCGAAGCGAGAGGTCAGCGACAAATTGTAGATTAGGTCGGCTACGATTGTGATAAGTTGGGTGGTGTCAGTGGCGTATTTGGTTGTTGGGATTTTCATGAGACTGTCAACGCAGGCCCTTGGCTTCATAAGTTTGGTAATCTTATTACAAGACTCGTTCACCACCGCATATGGTGGTGGTGGTGGAGGCGAAGGAAGCCGTGCGATTGCTAGTGCTCGATTCATCATCATCATAGGAGGAGGAGGAGGAGGTGATTCGAAGAGAAGATGATGAAGAGGTTTATTACTCAGAATGGAAGAAACTAACATTCCATAAGCGATGGTTGATAAGGTCAAGACTAGGGTTAAGGGCCTTGAAATAGGTTTCAATTTCATCATCCTAGATGATATTGAGTTTAATAATGATAACAAACTAGAGAATATTAAGAATATGATCGATTTCATTAACCTGGTGATTGAATTAGTCGAGCAGACGTTTGGGTTGAAGTGTGATGAAGAAGAAGTACACCCCACCCCAGGAGGACTGCTCCCATCCGCTGCCGGTAACTTTTCCTCTACGCCCATCGTCTAGACTCTAGAATAAGTAATAACCTAACAATCACAACACCACATTGATAGACCTCGGCTCGCATATTGATTTGGGTCAGTCCAGTTGATATTTCATTTTTGTTTACTCTCAAGCCCAGCTCAATTAATGCCAATTCGGTCCAGCCCAAACGAGGATGCGAGACCATATCTATCAAATCAACACAGCAGCTGACCTGGTGGAAATGGACTTCTTGGTAGGTTTATTTCATATTTCAATAATAATTATTTTTAATTCTGGTTTTTTTTTTTTTTTTTTAGCATATGATTTGGGTCAGTCCAGTTGAAAGTTCCTTAGCATATGCACCAAAGGCTATACTTGTTAATTTGTTTATGTAAAATCTTTAATCATAGACACATACTATTGAGATAGCATTATCTACAACTAAAATCAAGGCATTAGGATGGAACATAGTTGTTGAATTTATTGCAAAAGAGGTAGTAGAAGAAGAAGACATATTTGACAAGTGTCTATGGCTCTGATAAAATAAAAGAATAAATAAGATTTTGTGTTTTGGTTTTGCTCCCTTGAAAATGTTTTAGGAGCCACTACTTATATTTATATTCAAATGTATGTATATATATAGAAGATTTGTTTTATAAGATAAAAGATAACTAAGTAATTATTAGAGATAATTATGTTATTTTATTTGGATTACATGAGAATTCCTAAATGCTATCAGATTGTTTTGATTGTTCCATTGGTCATAACTAATGATCATCCAATACCTTAATTTTACTTATATAATGATCATCAAAATACATACATATCTCCAATTCCTTTAAATCAAGAGATTGCAGCACACCTATGCATGCTTTACTAAAAAAATATAATAAGAAATTTATTGAAATTTTGGGTGAGTCATACTATATATAATACTATGTTTATCCCTAACTTCCTTTCAATCCACATCGACAAATCCTCCCTTTCTTTTTCTCATGAACATCCCACATTAGGGAGTACACCCCTTATAACCAAGCAACATCTCTACGTCCGTGCTAGATTTTGTTTTCTCGTTAGGGTTTTCATTCTTTAAGAAAAAAAAAAAGAACCTCATATTTCTTATCAGCAATGGGCATGAAAGAGAATTATTTCAAACAAACCATGTCCTTACCCAGTCAGTTGCTCAAAAAAAAAAAAAAAAAAAATCTAAAGAATAACTTAATTTATATATCATAATAATGTTTGCAACATGATTTAATATATGTCTCTGAAGTTTAAAATTTCGCTTTGAATCTCTTAAATAACACGATCAAAATAAAAACGGTTACTCTTACCCTTTTTTTTTTTAGAAACGTTACACTTACTTTGTTACACACATTAGGGACTAAAAATCATCACATAAATTTTATTCAGAATCAAAGTAATTATTTCTTGTTTGAGATAAAGATTAAAAGTAATTATAAGTATGCTAAGGAATAAAATTGAAAATTTTTCATTGCATGGAATAAAGTTTAGAACCGAAATATGATCTTGTATTAAACAAAACATAAAAAGTTGTTTTTATAAATAGAAGGCATAAGAGTGTCAGTCAATATGAGCTACCCATCAAGAATAATGTACTGACTAAAGAAAAAGTACGTTTGAGACAAGAAAATAAGTAAAAGACTAGTAGTGTTTATTACCCACACTTGTTACAAGTTACAACACACATTTACATCCATTTGAAAAAGCAACTAAAACTATATAGACACAATTTCAATTGCCTTTTCAAGTGTGTATAAATGTGATGTATAATAGTTTTTATCCGTAAGTAAAAACTAAAATAAATTGTACTAATAAATCTGTACTCATCTTTTGAAATTTGGTGCAATAAGCAGGGTATGGAATTGGCCAAGCTGAAAACCTGTTGTGTAATGGCCACCTCAAACCACTATCATTAACATTTTTTTTTTTGATAAGTAATTATAATTTAATAAAATTGGAACTATCATTAACATATTTGACAAAAACAAAACACATGCTCTTGTTCTAGTAGGGAAGATACAGAAAAAGCTGCATAGGTTGAACTAATAATTAACAAAATAGTTGTTAATTAAACTAAGTTGTTCAATAGTAGACTTAAACTTCAAATGATAAAACTAGAGGCAAAATGCAAAAAATCTATAGAGATAAGAGGCTGAGAGGCTAGGAAGCATTACAGTCTTAAGTCGGAGCTACCCTATGAAGATAATTTTAGTGGCTGATGACAAAACACTTGTGAGCCATGAATAGAAGCGGTAAACCCTAAATACAGTTGGGTAAGGCCCCCAGCCTATCTTGTAAAAACACTTTGGATCCGGCTTATACAGGGACACCACCAAAGGCATTGGCTTCAACTCCGTAAGTTTCATCATTAAAATCCCTGTGCTTTCCGAAAGAGAACTACCCAAGCAACACAGATCGTCAATCTCATCGAAAAGGGAGTGCGCGAATTCCTTCACAACTATATGTCCTTGGGTCCTCTTCTCTTTTTCAGAAACAAAGTCATCAATGTCTTGTAGACCTATCCACCTTAAGTCACAAATTTCTTTCCAGAAGCTCAACAATGTTCCAAAGTATTCCCTTAAATACTGTTTTTGAAAGATGTTGCACTCCCAATAATTGATAGTGGCTTCCGACATTTCCTCACACTGACGCAAACACATAATGGAGTAATAGCTCAAAGTGGCATGGTGGACAGTTAAGTAGCGGTTGAACTCGAAGCGAGAGGTCAGCGACAAATTGTAGATTAGGTCGGCTACAATTGTGATAAGTTGGGTGGTGTCAGTGGCGCATTTGGTTGATGGGATTTTCATGAGACTGTCAACGCAGACCCTTGGCTTCATAAATTTGGAAATCTTATTACAAGACTCGTTCACCACCGCATATGATGGTGGTGGTGGAGGCGAAGGAAGCCGTGCGATTGCAAGTGATCGATTCATCATCATCATAGGAGGAGGAGGAGGAGGTGATTCGAAGAGAAGATGATGAAGAGGTTTATTACTCAAAATGGAAGCCACGAACATTCCATAAGCGATTGTTAATAAGGTCAAAACTAGGGTTAAGGGCCTTGAAATAGGTAGAAAGTATCAAATATTGTACAACTATATATTTATATAATTTACCGCTGATGGTTTATAGCATTACATATTGCTTTCCATTCTTAGTTGTAATTATTGTGTATAGTCAAAGTATCAAAGGAAAATATTATTTGATATCTAAAGGTCAGCCATGTTAGGGCTGTTATTTTGTTTTTAATGGCATTATGACACTAAAAGACAAATTTGATTTTGGCTATTAACTTACCTCAACGTATATACATTGGCAAAAAGTTTTGATCTTTTTATGTATAATATATATAAAAAGAAAGTTGTTGATCATATATACATTGATTTCAACAACTTTATGACCATTTAAAGTTAGCAAACGTTTTTATTCTTTGGCTAAGGACAAGCTACATGTCTGGCTCTATATATATGGAAAGAAATAAAAGTTTCTAATACACACATTATTTTTGAACGGATAGATATATCTCCAACGATACGGAAGTTCATTATTGTCCTTGTAACGCTTCGTCGTGATTGAGGGACGATGGCCTTGTCTTCACCGGGTAGTTTACCTAGGGCTGAGCTAATCTCGGGGTCATCCTCATCCATTGTTCTTCCCAGATGGATGAATATATGTTTGGGACTATCATTTAGTATTCACAAAAATATTTTACCTTTACTAAATTTTCTGAGAAAATGAAAGTATTATAGAGAGCTTATATTCTATGAGTAGTGTAGGCTCACAAGGATAATCAGCAAAGGTTGTTGGGCAACATGCAGAAACTATTTGTCTAACTGCATCGAATATACCGTACACGACACGATTTGTCTCAAGAGAGTGACTTGGTCCACGCCTCATCTCTGCCACCTCTTTTGGTAAAATCAAATTGTGTAATTTCAAGGAAAATTTAGGTATTATCTCCCCTTTATTTCCAACAGGTTTCAATTTCATCATCCTAGATGATATTGAGTTTAATAATGATAACTAGAGAATAATAAGAATATGGTCGATTTCATTAACCTGGTCATTGAATTAGTCGAGCAGAAGTTTGTGTTGAAGTGTGATGAAGAAGAAGAAGAAGAAGCACACCCCAGGAGGACTGCTCCCATTCCCTGCCGTAACTTTCCCTCTGCGCCCATCGTCTAGACTCTAGGGTAAGTAATAACCAAACAATCACTACACCACATAGATAGACTGATCTTTGTTACCTCGGCTCGCATATTGATTTGGGTCAGTCCATTTGATGTTTCATTTTTGTTTACTCTCAAGCCCAGCTCAATTAATGCCAATCCGGTCCAGCTCAAAGGAGGATGCGAGACCATATCTATCAACACAGATGCTAACCTAGTGGGAAAGGACTTCTTGGTAGGTTTATTTCATATTTCCATAATATTTATGATTGTTGGTTTCAAATTTTTTTTTTTTAACTTTTTGGATGCCTCAAAATAGCTAAAAAGACTTACTTTGAGTTTGACTTTAGTGCATAAGAATAAAGTGTAAAAAAATTGGACTATTCAAGGTCGAGCAGAGCAAAATTGGACTTACACAACGGTACACCGTCCTCCTACTATTCATTATAACATGGAACCTCAAACTCATCACACAACACCATGAACTTTTTCTCCTCCTTTACCCTAATAAGAACCATCTCTCCTTCACTCTTATTTTGTTCTCATAACAACTTCACATCATATATATATATATATATATATATATATATATATAAGTCAAAACTGAGAAAAAATTTAATTAGATTCCATTTGTTATCTAATTTTGTGCCACGTATCCTATCTAAGTTTTTAAATTTTTTGTTTTTAGTGAGTTAATGTTGTGCAAAACTCATTATTTAAATGGGTAATGGGCTAATGGGTACGTAAATCTTGCGTTGCATGCCAACAACATTGTAGTATAATAGTAATTGAATTAGATAATGCAAAATAGGGGAAAAAAAAAAAAAACTCAATTTTACACGTCTAAATCCCAAAATCATTCACATTAGTCAAGTTAAAAATGTATAAATTTACAAAATTGTTACAGTAACCGTCTCTCGCTCAAATCAATGTCTCTCTCTAGCAAATCCGTGCTTCACTCTCTCTCTCTCTCTCTCTCTCTCTCTCTCTCGGTGAGTCTTTCTCTCTCTTTCTGCCTCGTCACCTATGGTGGTGGTGGTTGGTTGGGTTTGGTGGTGGGCCATGGGTTTGGTTTGTTCATTGCTAGGTTTTGGTCTTAGTGGGTTTTTGTATTTTAGATTTGAGATGTTTTGGTGTTTTGGTGATTGCTGGGTTTTGATCTCAACAGGTTTTGGGGCTTTAGATTTGAGATGTTTTGGTGATTGCTGGATTTTGATCCCAATGTATTTTGGTGTTTGGTTGCTATGAAAATGAAAGGAAAGAAACAAAAATATTAATTTTTTTAATTTTTTGGGTAGCCAAACATGTTATTTCCAACAAGATAATGAAAAGAAAAAAAAATTGAAAAAATTTCATTAATTAATTTTTATTTTATTTTAAATAGTTTAGAATTTGTTTTAATTGTTTTATCTGACATGGCATTTTTTAAATTAAAATGTTGATGTGACATTTTTAAAATATTGAATAATTATTTTAAAATATTGAATGGTGTGCCAGCATTACATTCTTTTTGCCATGTAAGCAATTTCCGTTAGTAAGATGATGATAGAGACAAAATGGAATGTGTTTTTCATTTTAGGGACTAAAAACAGTAAAATAGAAAAGTAGAAACTAAAATGAAAATAGACCCAAGACATAGAAACCAAAATTGCATTTACGCCTTGTTTTTTATCGTACGGTGCGTATGCACGGGTTATATGTTACTCTATATTTAAAGCCAAAGCTAAGAATGTTAGGCACCTATGCTATTGGCTTATGGGTGAGTGGGGTAATACTGTCATTATACTTAACATGCATAGCAAGTAGTTAGTAGTTAAGTGGCAGTTGGGTTAGTTAGCTATTGACAGTTAGGATAGTTAGCTTAATTAGCCGGTAATCCTAAAGTAGTTAGTTTCAAAGATTGATATAATAGGGATTAGCTCATTGTAATTGAACATATATGAATAATCTTGTGATTGAACTCTATCTCTCTCTACCTCTCTCTGTTCTTCTTTATTCTCTTTTCTTCATTGTTATGGAGGACAGGTCCCCTTGAAGTGACCTACCAAAATTCGAAGAGAAGATCATAAATGGTGGCTAGGAAGGCTAAGGTTAGGGAATTGATCCTCTAGACAACATTCTCACACTCTATTTTGATTTTTGTAAGAGTATTATTGTTTTAACAAGTAGAGATTAATGTTTAAAAAAAGAGTAATGCTGGATATACAAACTTTTATACAAAAAATTTTATAAACTGCTGACGTGGTGAGTGGTTATTGGTAAATGAAAAAGTGATGTTAATGGTAGACCCAAATGAAAACTATTAAGAAGTTGGACACATCTACAGTTTGTAAAAATTTTGTAAAATAGTTTGTGACTGTAGTATTACTCTTTAAAAAAAAAAAAAAAAAAACCACTACACACCCTTAGCGCAATAGTCACTTCACAAGTATAAGTATTTGTGGGGTATGGGGGGTAAAGACCAAGATTCAGGTTTCTAGGTGTGAGCTTCATACACATATATACTTAAATTAAGTTAGAATAAAATTTCTATTTTGTATAAAAAATAAAATTAAAAAAACAGTAAAGATTGATGGAGGAAGCTAAAGTCAGACAATGCTAAAAATTGAAAATACTATCAATGTTGACGTTTCCATTTAGAGTCCTTTCCATTTAAAATCATTCTTAAATTCGGTGGCAACAATCCCAACGGATTGTGATCCTCCAAAAAATTAAGAAGATAATGTCCAGTAGAGCTTCAAATTGGGGCTGGAGGAGTAACAGATTTTTCCTTTTATTGATTTTATTTAATTAGTTTCCTTAATGATCTTTTAGTTGACTTAGGATTCCTATTTGAATTTTGAATTAGGATTTAGATTTTGTTTCTTTTCTAATTTATCCTTATTTTTATTATGTTTACTAGTTTGGTTAGAATTAATTAGAAGTATAAGTGCTTGTGGGGTGTGGAAGGTAAGGACTAGGGTTCA
This sequence comes from Quercus aquifolioides, assembly GCA_019022515.1. Lineage (NCBI taxonomy): Eukaryota > Viridiplantae > Streptophyta > Magnoliopsida > Fagales > Fagaceae > Quercus > Quercus aquifolioides. The sequence continues at coordinate 10,740,846 of CM032330.1, read as the reverse complement.
AGTCTCCAAAAAGAAATTTCACACACATATACACTTAGATTAGGCTAGAGTAAAATTTTTATCTTGTATTAAAAAAAAAATTATAAGTTTATATTGTTTTCATTCATGGATCCATAAACGTTCTACTTTATGGGAAAGATCAGAAACAATAAAAAATAAAATAAAAAGAAGAAGAAGAAGTTTATAGTAGGTGAGTTTTAATATAACAGTCCTATAAAAAAAATTAATATAACGGATCCAAGGAGACTATAAGTATAAATAATGTATTCAAATAAATACTAGGAAATAAAAGCCAAACTAAAGAATTTGAGAAGAGAAAAACGTAATAGATAGATAATGATAAAATATTGAGTTCTTATAGTAATAGGTTTTAATCAATGTAATAATAAAAAAACAAAATTTATACTGATAATATAAAATAAAAATATGTATGCTATCAAAAACTTACATGGTTGATAGGAATGACGAATCCAGTGACATCGTGACGAGGAAGTGGATTAGTGACGAGGCTAGACAAGACAGACGAAGGCATGCTCGGACGAGCATATCTTATATCCACGTTACTGACGAGGAAAACACAATACATTCATTACAGCACAATTAAGTTAAAAACGGTTATAGAGCCAACTGTATGAGCCGTTGTAGCACATTAAAGTCACATTACAACCAGACCAGACGTTACGAGGAGGAGCATTAAGACCTCCATAACTACTCCAACGGCTAGAAGCCATGAAGGTATGCATATAAAGCCCTCTCCTTGTCAAGAATAAGGTACATACACAGATACATTCAGAGAGAACTATTATCTTTTGCATTCTCTACTTTTCTGAGATTTTCTTGCATACTAACTTTGGCATCGGAGGCGTGGTGGCAGGCACCACACCGGTGACCCTTTCCAGGAGGCTGCAGGTTGACTTCATTCGACCACATCGACTGACGAGCTTACGCTCCATCAGTTTGGCGCCGTCTGTGGGAACGACATTTTTTCGCATTCAGTCGCGAAAAGGTAGTTTCCTCTCAAATACTTATTTCAAATGGAGTCCAATCAAGAATCCGCAGCCTTGGCGCAACAAATTCAGGCCCTTGCCGCTACAGTCGAAGAATTGTCCAAACAAAATGAGGAAATGAAGCAGAGGCTTCAGCAGGAAGAGAATAGGTCCAAGGGAAATCAAGATGACGAAGGAGATAGCCATAGAAGAGTCGACCATCGAAGGCCTACCACTCCAACCGAGCAGAACTCGGTTCTACTCCAGGAGATGAGGAAGGAGATGGACGAGCTTAGGAACGCCATCAAAGAAAAAACTGAACGAAGTGTGGACCGACTGGTCAGGGCAACAGATTCGCCATTCACTGTGGCCGTCCTCGACTGTCCAGTGCCGTCAAAATTTCGGCTGCCCCAACTTGAACCGTTTGACGGGTTAAAAGATCCCCAGGATCATCTTAACACATTTAAGACGACCCTGGGACTCCAGTAGCCCCCAGACGAGATTTTGTGTCGTTCCTTCCCAACCACTTTCAAGGGAGCCGCACGGGAATGGTTCACAAAGCTGCCCACATCGTCCATCGATACCTTCGAACAGTTGAGCAATGCCTTCCTGCGTCACTTCATTGGAGGACAACGACCAAAGAGAACCGCGGATCACTTACTCACCATCAGGCAGGGAGAGAAGGAAACTTTGAGGTCATATGTGAAACGTTTCACTCGGGAGACACTGGAAGTAGACGAGGCTGATGACAAGGTGCAGCTAACGACCTTTAAGGCGGGGTTGAGATCCAGAGAGCTCGTCTCGTCACTTGTAAAAAATCCCCCGAAAACAATGGCTGAAATGCTCCTCAAAGCACAGAAGTACATGAACGCGGAAGACGCGCTGGCCGCCATCAGGGACGTTGAGAGGCCAGGAGACAAGGGTAGAAAGGAAGACGACCGTAGGGGGCAAAAGCGCAAGCGTCCAGATCGCCGAAACAGTGACGGAATCAGAGGAAAAGATGATAAGAATCCTCGAACGGTAAAATTTACTCCTCTTGTTATGCCTGTTGACAAAATCCTAACGCAGATTAAGGACGAACATTACCTAAAGTGGCCACGGCCCTTACACTCGTCTCCCAATGTCCGTGATAAGAACAAGTACTGCCGGTTCCACAAAGATCATGGCCATTACACCGAGGACTGTCGGGACCTCAAAGAGCAGGTAGAGGAGTTGATACGAAAGGGGAAGTTGCAGAAATTTGTAAAGAAGGGTGAGTATAGTAGATTTCGGGAAGAGAACAAAGGCCAGCCTGAAGCTTCGTCAAGAGGGAATGACCGTCAGTCCCAACCTCCTCAAAATGTGGTCGGGGAGATACAAACGATCACAGGGGGACCTGTCACCGGAGGTTCGTTTAGATCCCTTCAAAAAGCATACCAACGTCAGGTGAACAGCGTCCACTCGATTCCCCCGTCGAAGCAGAGACGAACCGATCAAGACATGACCTTCAACGAAAACGACGCAAGGGGAGTGAAGCAGCCTCACAATGACCCCCTGCTCATAATGCTTACCATAGAAGGGTTTAACACCAAAAGGGTCCTCGTGGACAATGGTAGTTCTGCTGACATCATTTACTTCCCTGCATTTCAACAATTGAAGCTAGACCCCAGAAGGCTACGTCCTTTTGATTCCCCCCTCGTCAGTTTCAGTGGTGACAGGGTCTACCCCAAGGGCATAGTCACGTTGACAGTGACAGTGGGGACATACCCGAAGCAACTGACCCGTCAGCTGGATTTCTTGGTAGTGGATTGCCCCTCCTCCTACAACGTCATCATTGGGAGACCTGCCCTCAATAAGTGGAAGGCATCTACATCTACCTACTGCTTAAAAGTGAAGTTCCCCGTGGAGAACGGGGTTGGTGAAGTTAAGGGGAGACCAAGTCTTAGCTCGGGAATGTTACCAGGCTGTGTTGGCTGCAAAGGAAAACCACACCTGGATAATTGAAGAGAAGGAGGAGGAAAAAGTAGAGGCTTTAGAAACAGTGCAACTAACTGAGGAAGAAACAGCCAAAACAACCAGGATAGGGACGACCTTAAGTCCCGAGATGAGAACACAGATCGTCCAGTTTCTTAAGCAAAACCTGGAGGTATTCGCCTGGAGCCATGACGACATGCCAGGTATATCCCCGGAAATCATCCAACACAGGCTGAATGTAGACCCAGAGAAGAAGCCCGTCAAGCAGAGACGAAGAGTCTTCGCACCAGAAAGAGATCAGGCAGTCGCTGACGAAGTAAAGAAACTCTTGACTGCAGGTTTCATCAGGGAAGTGTACTATCCAGACTGGCTGACCAACACTGTTCTGGTGAAGAAAGCAAATGGGAAGTGGAGGATGTGCGTAGACTTCACGGACCTGAACAGGGCCTGCCCGAAGGATAGTTTCCCCCTTCCAAGAATAGACCAGCTGGTAGACTCCACAGCCGGGCACAAGCTACTAACGTTCATGGATGCTTTCTCAGGATATAACCAGATAAAAATGGCTGATGAGGATGAGGAGAAAACGGCCTTCGTCACCAGCCAAGGCCTCTATTGCTATAAGGTGATGCCTTTCGGACTAAAGAATGCAGGCGCTACTTATCAGAGATTAGTGAACAGAATGTTCAGCAAGCAGATAGGCAGGAACATGGAGGTTTACGTGGATGATATGCTCGTCAAGAGCAAAGAAGAGCTTACCCATCTGGACGACCTCAGGGAGACATTTGCCACTCTCAAACAATACCAAATGAAGCTGAATCCAAGTAAGTGTGTGTTTGGTGTAGCCTCAGGGAAGTTCTTGGGATTCATGGTATCCCAGAGAGGAATAGAAGCAAATCCGGAGAAGGTTCAGGCCATAATCAACATGGCGTCACCCAAGACCGTCAAGGAGGTCCAAAAGCTCACGGGGCGAATCGCCGCCCTCAACAGATTCGTCTCTAGAGCAACGGATAAATGCCTCCCCTTCTTCAAGACCCTGAAGCAAGCTTTCGCCTGGACCGACGAATGTGAAGCAGCTTTCCAAGAGCTCAAACGCTACTTGAGCAATCCACCTCTCCTAAGCCCGTCAAAAGAAGGTGAGAACTTGTATCTGTATCTAGCTGTTTCATCTACAGCCGTCAGCGCAGCCCTGATCCGAGAAGAAAACAGAATACAGCTTCCAGTGTATTATATCTGCCAAGCCTTCTAGGGGGCTGAATCCAGGTACCCAAAAATCGAAAAAATCACGTTTGCGTTGATAATAGCCTCACGGAAGCTCAGGCAGTATTTCCAGGCAAATCCGATCTGGGTAATGACGGACCAACCCATCAAGAAGTCCATGAGCAAACCTGAGGCAGCAGGGAGAATGGTCCAATGGGCGATTGAACTTAGCCAATTCGATATAGAGTACCATCCCCGGGCAGCCATTAAAGCATAAGCTCTGGCAGACTTTATCGCTGAGTTCACCTTTCCGGACGAAGAAAAACTCGCCAGTAAGGACAGACCTTGGGTAATACAGACCGACGGTTCGTCGGCCCAAAAACGGGGAGGAGTAGGGGTCGTCATAACCACCCCTGACGGAGAAGTATTGAAGTATGGAGTTCAGCTGAAATTCCCGGCGACTAACAACGAAGCCGAGTATGAAGGGATTCTGACGGGGTTAAGGCTAGGGAAAGTGCTTGGAGCCAAGACCCTGTTAGTCCAGAGCGACTCAAAGCTAGTAATTGGGCAGATCAAGGGAGAATATGAAGCAAAGGAAGAAAGAATGCAGAAGTATCTCAGGCTGACGAAGCACCTGACTCAAGAATTCGAAGAGGTAGAGTTCGTCCAGATTCCCAGAAGCCAGAATATGGCAGCAGACGAAGTATCAAAGATAGCATCGTCAGAAGGAACGGGGTCAAATGCAGACTTGATGATGGAAGTACAGAAGAGCCCCAGCATAGAAGAAGTTCCAACCTTCGCAATCCAGAACACAAGTAGCTGGATGACGCCCATTGTATCTTTTCTTCGGGATGGGCACCTTCCTCAAGACACAAATGAAGCCAGGAAGATCAAGAAGAGGTCTGCCAGATTCACAATTCTTAATGACACCTTGTACAAGAGGGGCTTCTCCATGCCCTACTTAAGGTGCTTGAACGAAGAAGACGCTGAGTACATCCTGAGAGAGGTCCACGAAGGGATCTGCGGAGATCACGCAGGCCCTAGATCCTTGGTAAGCAAAATTATGCGAACAGGTTATTTCTGGCCTACTATGCAGGTGGACGCAATGGAGTTCGTCAAGAAGTGTGACAAGTGCCAGCGATTCGGGAATGTTCAACGACTGCCAGCCGAAAAACTGACGACGATAGCGTCCCCATGGCCATTCGCACAATGGGGAATTGACATCGTCGGCCCATTCCCCTTGGGCAAAGGCCAGGTAAAATTCTTACTCGTCGTTATAGATTACTTCACAAAATGGGTTGAGGCAGAGCCACTGGCAACTATCACTGAAGCAAAGATCCAGAGCTTCATATGGAGGAACATAGTCTGCAGGTTCGGGATTCCAAGGACTATCATATCAGACAACGGACGACAGTTCGACTGCCAAGGCTTCAAAGACTTCTACTCTGGCCTAGGCATCAGGAACCATTTCTCATCGCCAGGCCATCCTCAAGCAAATGGACAGACAGAAGTGACGAACCGGACTCTACTCAAAATCATAAAGACGAAGCTGGATGATGCAAAGGGTTCTTGGCCAGACGAACTACCCAACGTCCTGTGGGCCTACAGAACAACAGCGAGAACCCCGACGGGAGAAACCCCGTTCAGGCTTACTTACGGGACTGAAGCAGTGATCCCGGTCGAGGTTGGAGTAACCAGCACCAGGCGAGAGATGTTCAACGAGGAAGACAATGACAATCGCCTACGAGTTAACCTGGACTGCCTGGACGAAGTCAGAGATAAAGCTAGCAGCCAAATGACGGATTACAAGAAGAAGATGACAGAGTATTACAATAAAAGGGTGAAGCTCCGACGACTCAACATCGGCGACCTTGTCCTACGTGAAGTAACTCTGGCGACCAAGGATCCAACTCAAGGGAAACTTGGCCCCACATGGGAAGGACCGTACCGGGTTGTTCATTACTCCAGACAAGGAAGCTACCACCTTGAAACTCTGGACGGACAAAGACTCCCGAGGCCATGGAACATTGAACACCTAAAGAAGTACCATCAATAGACGTAACAACCAAATGTACTTGTTATCAAAATCAATAAAGAATCCATTCAGCTGATGTTATTCTATGAGCAAGTCTAGGCAACCGAATGTACTGACGAAGGCAATATCCCTAACAAGGGTGTAAGCCACAAAAAGCCAAAAAATGGCTAAGTAACAAAATTCCGCCTTGACGGATGTAAGTTACTGACGAAGGCAATATCCCTAACAAGGGTGTAAGCCACAAAAAGCCAAAAACTGGCTAAGTAACAAAATTCCGCCTTGACGGATGTAAGTTACTGACGAAGGCCATATCCCTAACAAGGGTGTAAGCCACAAAAAGCCAAAAACTGGCTAAGTAACAAAATTCCGCCTCGACGGATGTAAGTTACTGACGAAGGCAATATCCCTAACAAGGGTGTAAGCCACAAAAAGCCAAAAAATGGCTAAGTAACAAAATTCCGCCTTGACGGATGTGAGTTACTGACGAAGGTATCTCGACGAAGATATACAAAAAAAAAAAAAAAAAAAAAGTATCACGATGAAGGAAATTACTTCAAAAACAAGTAAGTAATATTAAATTAAAAGCCTGAAATAGGCTGAGTCATCATTGTCTTTTACAACTAAAAGCCCATAAACACTGGCCAAAAAATCTTTCTTGTTGTTCCCAAAATAGACAGAAAGTAAAATTGTTCAAAAATTAGATTTACATAACTGCCCAAAAAATGAAGGGCACCCAAAAAGAAGGAAAAAAAATTTTTTCTAAGTATCAGGCTCGTGTAGAGGCATGGTCATCAGGAGCATTCTCATGGGCATCACCACCAGCAGGAACCTCTTCAGGAGCATCAGTTTGGACAGCAGAAGAAGGAGCGGCCTCGTCAGCGGCCATCTCTTGATCCACTTCTTCTAGGTCCAGAGTGTCCATGTTTACTCCGGAAGGATGCTTGGCGAGGTATCTCCTCAGGAGCTCGAAGCCTTTGAAATACCAGCTGAACAGGACGGTCTGGTACTCGTCCGTAGTCTGGAAAGCCTCTACAGACCTCGCAGCAATAGTCTTAAGACTTTCTTTAGCATTCAGAAGCTGTTCGTCCTTCTCCGAAGTCAGCTGACGCTCAACCCTCAGGTCGTTGTTCAAAACTTTGACCTTCTCCTTTAAAGAGGTGGCTGCGTCCATAGACTCAACGAGGTTCTTCTTCAACTCCGAGTTCTCCTTCTCCAAAGCTTCCATCCTAGAGGTTAAGGATGCCACCCTAGCCTCTTGAGTAAGATGCTCAGAGGTAATATGAATGCTTTCCCCTAACACCTGGAAAGAAATGTGAGGACGTTAAAAAAAAAAAAAAATCTTTTTTGATAAGTACAAAGAACACTCTACCTGGACGAGCCTCTGAATATGACGAGAAGCGACGTCGTTGAAAGACACACCAGAAAGGACTTTAAGATCAGCCGCCGTCAACATCTCGTGGGCCCTGTCCACGGCCAATCTCTCGTCATCCCATATTGTGGACGACCGTGAATCAGCTTTCTCCTTCCCTGATGTTCGCTGCTTCTTCGAAGCCGGAGTAGGGATCTCCTCAATCGAGGCAGCCGGAGAAGCCGTCCTCGTCGGTTCAGTGACGGGGACTATGGCGTTGACGGGGACATTGGTGCTGGCAGGAGTGGTCATCCCCTTGACACGCACTGCTTTCTTCCCGATGCTGGATAAAGGTTCGTCCTTTTTGTCTCTCATCTTCGCGTACATGTCCTTCTTGAACTTGGTCGTCATTTCTGCAAGAAGGAAACGGTCAAAAACAAAAAAGTCCACATATGCATAAAGGAAGTAAAGCTTGACGAGGTTAGTACTTACTTTTCTTGCCTTCAATTCCAATGGAACGAATAACGTAAGGAGACGGATCTGGCCCGAGGTGATAAAAAGCTAAAGTATGTGGGTTGACGAGGTCGTCCCAGCTCTCTATCGTTTGGGCGTATCCAATAGCGGTCTCCACACGCTCTTTATGCCTGCTCTTGAGCTTAGGCCGTCTCTTAACTACACACAGCAAGGGGCAACGGGGTCAGCAACATCACATAAAAAAATTTAAACTGAAAGCAACGAATAGAAAGACTGACGCACCTAAAGCCGGGGTTCCCCACCGACGATGCAACCTTGGTACATCACCCCAATCCGCGCTAGATTGAGTCTCAAAATCGTCCCCCGACACAAAGAAAAACCTGGATTTCCAATACCTGAAGGACGAAGGCAAACCCCTGACGATCCTAGTATCCCTCGCCCAGGGAACTAACTCATAATACCCATACTCCTTAGACTCTTTCAAGCGATACAGATATGTAAGTTCGTCTATCCTGATCATATCTCCATTAGCAGCCAACCATATCTCCATACAGTTCACCACTATTCTCCACGAATTGGGCATGAGCTGCCCAGGAGCAATGCCAAAACGATCCAAAAGTTCCATCAGGAATGGATGGACGGGGAATCTAAGCCCGCAGGTAAAGGCTGACTCATAAAAACACACCTCACCCGGGAAAAAGTGGCAGGCCCTATCCTCGTCACTAGGTAGACGAACACGAACCCTTGCTGGAAATTGAAACCTATCTTTAAATCTAGCCACACTATCCGCGTCCAAACCACACGCCTCCCTGAGGGCATGAAAAACCCTAACCTCGCGAGGGGAAGAGACGACTGAACCCCCCTCCGCTGGATCACCGTTCGACGATAATCCAGTCTCAAGGTCGCTAGACCTAACTTCAGACATCGTTTCTCCCTCTCTCACTAGACCCTCGAACCAATCAACCGATTGACGAAGCAAAGGCAATAGATCAGCCAACGCAACGCCTAAACAGTTACCCTCAAAAACAAAATTTTCTAAGTATGGGAAATTCCCCAAAGACCCTCCTAATCGCGCAAATAGGAAGGAAATTGAGGGGCAGTCTATCCTAACTTCAGAGCTACAGACCATGGAAATAAAGAAAACGCAAGGAAAAATGACGCTTGCTAAAAACCCAAAAAGAAAAGAAATCGAGTACATAAAAAGGAAAAAAGAAGAGTAAATCAGAAACCACAAGCAAAACAGAAGAGAAAAGGAAAAACGCAAAAAAAAAAAAAGGGAAAGAAAAACATACCTTAAAACAGCGGCGAACGGCGCGTTGGTCTGAAGAAAAAATGGCAGAAGGAAGCTCACCAAAGGACACTCAGCAAGAGTTTTTGTTTGGAAAATGAAAAGGTACAAAGAGGAGAAGTTTTTAACCCAAAAACTAAGGCAACTGAAAAACGGCGGGAAACCCAAGGGTCACAAGAGTGACCCCACCAATCCACACCCAACACGTGGCAACCACGCAGTTAATACGGCACGGAAGCCCAACAGGCACTTTTGGCCCAGGAGACTTTTCATCTTCCACGGCCAACATGACATGTCATGGCGACCATGGAATCCGGGGGCAACTGATAGGAATGACGAATCCAGTGACATCGTGACGAGGGAGTGGATTAGTGACGAGGCTAGACAAGACAGACGAAGGCATGCTCGGACGAGCATATCTTATATCCACATTACTGACGAGGAAAACACAATACATTCATTACAGCACAATTAAGTTAAGAACGGTTATAGAGCCAACTGTATGAGCCGTTGTAGCACATTAAAGTCACATTACAACCAGACCAGACGTTACGAGGAGGAGCATTAAGACCTCCATAACTACTCCAACGGCTAGAAGCCATGAAGGTATGCATATAAAGCCCTCTCCTTGTCAAGAATAAGGTACATACACAGATACATTCAGAGAGAACTATTATCTTTTGCATTCTCTACTTTTCTGAGATTTTCTTGCATACTAACTTTGGCATCGGAGGCGTGGTGGCAGGCACCACACCGGTGACCCTTTCCAGGAGGCTGCAGGTTGACTTCATTCGACCACATCGACTGACGAGCTTACGCTCCATCAATGGTAATATAAGAAGTAACAAAAAAAAAAGTATAAAATATATTTAATACTTTGAGAGGAAGTTTAACAAAATATTTTTATATAAAATATATTTAATTAGTAAATATTAATAAAGAAAAATTCAAATTAGAGCATTTAGGCCTATATATAATTACAATTTTTTGATTTTAAAACCAAAATTAGGGGCCCACATTTATAGGGATAAGGTGATAAAAAGCCACTCCGAGTATCACAGCAAGTAAGTTAATTCAGGCTGTATTTGGATCATTGAAATGGATGTAGAGCACTTCAACATGATGCAAGACCAAATTCTGGTTTGTTTTTTAGCATATGATAATACATGTGAAAGTTCCTTAGCATATGCACCAAAGGCCACTTGTTAATTTGTTTATGTAAAAGTTTTAATTAGAGACCCGTACTATTTTTACAACATTATCTACAATTAAAATCAAGGCATTAGGATGGGACATAATTGTGGAATTTATTGCAGAAGAGGAAGTGGAAGAAGAAGACATATTTGACAAGAGCAGACATATTTGACGAGAGTCTATGGCTCTAATAAAATAAAAGAATAAATAAGATTTTGTGTTTTGGTTTTACTTCCTTGAAAATGTTTTAAGAGCTACTACTTATATTTATATTCAAATAGTATTTAGAGAAGATTTGTTTTAATTTTTACTTGTATTTATATTCAAAAGTATATAGAGGAGATTTGTTTTATAAGATAAAAGATAAAAGATAACTATATTATCTATACTATATATAAGAGGATTTTTCTTTTTCAACTGGACTTTTATATGGTTTAAAAATACTCCTCATTAATGCATGGTAACTTTATTTAGAAATAGGATCGTAAATGTCAAATAACAAATTTCATTTTAAATTTAAAAAGAAAACTCCTAAAATTTAAGTTTTTTTTTTCCTTTACATTCAAAAAAGAAATTACAGTTATGATTTATCTCTAAAGTTTATCATTTTTATTTGTTTGAAAAATTAAAAAATATATTCCTAAATTAAAATGGAGGCAAATTATTAACTTTTATCCAAAAAATTAAAAGAGCACACACTCAGGTGCGTGCTTAGAGACTAGTTATAGATAATTATGTTATTGTATTTGGATTACATGAGAACTTTTAAATGCTACCGGATTATTTTGATGGTTCCATTAGCCGTAACTAATATCCAATACATTAATTTTAGTTGTGGGTAATGTTATCTCAATACATACATATCTCCAATCCTTTAAATCAAGAGATTGCAGCACACCTATCCATCCTTTACTAAAAAATATAATATGAAATTTATTGAAATTTTGGGCAAGTCATACTATATTACTATGTCTATCCCTAACTTCCTTTCAATCCACATCGACAAATCTTCCCTTTCTTTTTCTCAGGAATACTTCCCAAATTACGGAGTACCCCCTTATAATAACCAAGCATCATCTCTACGTCCGTGCTAGATTTTGCTTTCTCGTTAGGGTTTTCATTCTTTAAAGAAGAAGAAAAAACAAAAAACAAAAAACCTCATATTTCTTATCAGCAGTGGCATGTAAGAGATATTACAGCACCGCAGAACACCCTTTATAGTCGCATGCTTTCTGATTTAATTATGAAGCCAACAAATGTTAAAAGTCTATAACTAAGTCAGAATTACATGCTAAGTGCTAACAGGAATGAAGCCTGAGCTAGACACTAATATAAATAAAGTAAATTTTCAGTACAAAACTTAAAAACCTAATAAATAGAGGCATATATATATAGTGGCTGATGACAAAATCACAAAACACTTTTGAGCCAAGAAAAGAAGCAGTGAACCCCACATCCGGTTGGCCGAGGCTGAAGCTGACGGTGAAGCCATAACCCCCATGTCTGAATTAACCGCTTTTTATCTGGCTTATACAGAGCCACCACCGTAGGCATTGGCTTCAACTCCGTCAGTTTCATCGATGAAATCCCGGCATTGATTGAAAGAGAACTGCCCAGATGGAGCAGATTGTGAATCTCACCGGTAATGGAGGTCACGAATTCCTTCAAGACTTTATACCTTTCTGTCCTCTTCTCTTCCTGGGGAGTATAGATATCATAATCGAGTGTACAATCCAAGATGTGATCTATACTCGAGCAAAAGAAGTGCTTCAAGGTTCCGTAGATGCTGGTATCATCATCAGGAGAGCCAATTAAATGCCCAACGAAGTCAGCATCCCAATAATTGACAATGTTGTCAAGCTTTTCCACACAACCTCGCAGATTAAATTCCGGCTCACCATGGTGGACAACCATGTACTGGATGAACTTTCTGCGTGCGGCTAGTGTCGAATTGAAACTCTGGTCCGCTATTATTCTGGTGAGTTGGGTCAAGTCCTTGGCGTACTTGGCTGACAGGATTTTCTTGAGTGTGGCCAGGCAGATCTTAGGCTCTGTATCGCTGCTCTGACTGCAGTAATCGTTCACGAATGCGTATAGCGGTGGCAGTGGCAGTGGCGGTGGTTGAGATTGCAAATGTATGGTTCTCAATCAACACTTGTACCGTAGTCTCAGGAGGTGGAAGATCTGATTGGAAGAGAAGATGATGAAGAGGGTAGAAGATGAGAAAATACGCCAAGAAAATGCCATAAATGGCTGCTAATACGGCAAAGATTATAGCGAAGGGTCTGTAACTTGGTTTGATAAACATTATTGAGACTCTCTCTATCTCTCTCTCTCTCTCATAGATAGAGTTAACCTAATTCGACTCAACGATGAGTGGTGCTTCATTGCTTGCAAATGTGCATACATATATATATATATATATATGTATGTATATATATATGTATGTATGTATACACTAACCTTATCACATGTGCGATGAGGTCTTTTTTTGTAGTGGTCCTATTTTGTAGCCTATCTATATATATATATATATATATATATATATATATTAGACTTGACTCATATCACTAGCCCTAGTTTCATAATTCTTTTCGCTGCATTATTTAATTGTTAGATGATCTCCATCATCTCTGTCAATTGTTATTAGAACAAGTCTGTTTGTTGGATGTAGTACGTACTAATTTATTATTATTATTATTATTATTATTATTTAAAGTCTGTTTTAACTTTCACAATATTGTGCTGGTTATATAGGTCAGATATATCTTATTACTTCCATAATATATGCACAACTCTTAGCTAAGCAATAACGATGTTATTAAAAGCATGGAATGCGATAAAGTTCACTCACCTCCCTCCTATTGGTTGATTACTGATATGCATATTGTTATTGTTATCCAACACAACAGCAAATTGTTCACTGGAGTCGTGTCTTTTAGACCCTGAGGAGAAGGAATCAGGAAATATTAAACCAAAAAACCTTAGGCTTGGTCTCTCTATTAGACCATGAGACCATGAGAAGGAGCAGCTCATAAACTTTTTTTGATTTAAGTCTTTCAATGTTCTATATAATAAGGTGCCTATCTCTCATGAAGGATCCACTTCCCACCAGTATTGTTTTATTGTTGGGAGTGGAGATAGTTGCAATACAAGTAAATTGGACTCCCAATAAGTTTAATATTAGAAACATATAGCATTCTAATCACATGCACTGTTAATCTACAAGTGATTTAATTTAGACTCTGAATTTAAAAGTGATCACAACACGTTAGATGTGACAAGCAATCACTTTAAATTGATTCAGACTAAAAAGTAATTACCTTAAGTATATTAAGGACCACACTTGATAATTTTTCATGGACTAAAAGTTTAGGAACTAAAATATGTTCTTGGTTGTAGAGGAAGCGTTTCAGTCAGTTAGAGCTACCCATCAAGAATAATCTACTAACAGAAGAAAAAAGACTTTTGACTAGTGAAGAAAATAAGTAAAAACCCTGGAAAACGGTTGGGGCAAGCTGATGCTCCAAGTTTAGAATTACAACTATCATTTAAGAAAGAAAATGTCAATGTCTGTATTAGACCAATCACTTAGCCAAAAAAAAGATCAATCAAAGTGTGTGTCTACACCTATTGGTTTTTGAGACAACATTAATTATCTAGAGCTAAAATCAAAGCATTGGATAATCATCATCACTACCCCTAGAATCTCCAAAGCAATCTAATAGTATTTAGGAGTTCTCATGTAATCCAATCAGGGACAGAGCCAGGACTTGGAGTTAGGGAGGGCGGTTTTGCGTCTAGCTGTGTGTGGCAGCTCCGGCCTTTAACTCTACTACTTTCTCACTAAGGATTTTTGTTTAAAACTTTTTAAATAACCAAGTTGTTTGTTTTGGGTAAAATAGATTGATTGGGCTTAATTTTTTTTAGCTTTATTATTCATAATTTTTGTTGTTGGGCTAATTTTTTTTAGACTTATATATATATATATATATATATTGATTTTTATGACCTTTAAAAGGTGGAAAATGTTAAAACTACAAAATTTTTACAAATTGCTAATGTGGTGAGTAGTTATTGAAAAGTAAAAGTATGTGAACTAATAAGAATTTGCTACCTTAATAGTTTGTAAAAATGTTGTAAAAAAGTGTGTGATTATAACATTACTCTTAAAAGAATTGATGGCATTGTTAAGGGGTAGCAAAATGTAATTTTATTGAACAAAATTGCTAAAATTAATATCTACTAATATACTAATATTTTTATTAAAAAAAAAAAATTAGGGGGGACCATTGTCTCCCCTAGTCAATATATAGATCCGAATCCGATACCTTCAAAGTAATATTTGATAGTATTCAGGAATTCTCATGTAATCCAAATACAATAGTATATAAATATTTTCAAGGAAGCAAACCAAAACAAAAACTCTTATTATTTTCTCTTTATGGTATTAAAGTAGAAGGTCCTAAATTTGTCTTCCCCCCTCTACCTCTCATTTAAAATCTCATATATATATATATATATATATATATATATAGAGTTGGCCCAGGCTTGAAAGGCTAGGGCAACCCCATCTCGCAAAAATGCTTTGGATCCGGCTTATACATAGCCACCACTAAAGGTGTTGGCTTCAACTCTGTAAGTTTCATCCATGAAATCCTGGCACTGTCCGTAAGAGAACTTCCCAGATGGAGTAGATTACTTAACTCATTGCAAATGGAATCCACAAATTCCTTTATGAGTTTATACCCTTGTGTCCTCTTCTCTTCCTCAGAAGTAAAGAAATCAAGTTCGTCAGTACAATCAAGGACCTGATATAGAATTTGGGTCCAGAAGTGGTCCAAGGTTCCGTAGGCTACGTACTTATGGTTAAACTCATCCAACCCAATGAACCCATCTTCCCAATAATTGACAATGTTGTCAGAAATTTTCACACACATAAGCAGATTGACGCTCCAATTGCTAGGTTGGACAGCCAAGTACTGTTTGAATTTGAAGCACGAGGTTAGTGACCAATTGTAAGTCTGGTCGACAATGATTCTGACGAGTTGGGTCAAGTCAGACCCTAGGCTCTAGATGGCTGCTCTTGTTGCAAAATTGTTCACCAATGCGAACGGTGGAGGAAGTGGCGGTGGTGGAGTCGGTGAGCTTGCTAGTGTATGATTCTCATTCAATACTTGTATTGCGGATTTAAGATCAGGAGCATGAAGTGATAGGAAGAGAAGATGATGAAAAGGGTTAATATTGCTGAAAAAATAAGCAAGGACGGTGAAGATGAGAGTGAAGGGTCTACAACTTGGTTTGATAGTAGATGACAACATTGATTGTTTGACTCTCTTTATCTCTTTCTCATAAACAGTGTTAACCTATCTATGGTGCTTGCTTGCGAATGTACAACATATATATATATATATATATTTATATACTTTTGCTCTTGCGGCTATTGCCTCTTATTGTTGGGCTACAAAATCAGCGGCCCATTGAGTAGTGGAATTTGATGGATTGGTTATGGCCTTGATATTTGATATTGAGGACTTTCTCACGCCCAACTCAATACAAAAGTTTCAGTTAAAATTTCCTTCAAATTTTTTTTTTTTTTTTTTTTAAGACAAGAATCATTATCATCCAAAGAATGTATTTGGTTAGGTATTAGGACTAAGAGTGTTGAGGTGGTTGTTGGTTGGACATTTTATTTAAATAAAATAATAGTTAAATAAATGATGCATGTTCGTCTATTCATCATAAAAATAAGCAAATTAAAGCTAAACAAGTGAGATATGCATGCAGCAACTAGACAGAGAGAGTAGTAAGATTTTCTTAAATCCATTGTGTTAATAACTAATGCCACACGAGCATCAAATTCCTTCAAGATTCAGTCAAGATCCCTCCTTTTAATGACCTCCTCACTTTCCTAAATCCTTAATTATCAAACTCCATTCAATAATACTCCAACGACTTACCAGAAAAACAACCACAACATTTTTTTATTGTCAACACCCTCAATATTTCATCTTCCTCACTGGTCTAAGATCTCACAAACACTCTTTCTTTTTAGCTTTGCCTTTCCTTCTCTCAGTAATTTCACCTGATTATACTGTGCAAAGAAGAATAGAACCGTGGAAATGAAGCCTAAACAAGAGACTAAATAAAATAAACTGATGATTTTATTTTCTACCTAAGCTCTCAACCTATCCCAGCCACCTAACCACTATCAGTGCTGTTGTTTTAACAAGTCACAGAGTCAAATATATAGGATTCTATCCAAATACAAGAAATTTCGAACGTGCTTGAACTATGATGCTTAATAGTATACTTGAATTAATAATATTATGGAAAAAAAGCTTTATAAATAATAGGAAAATATCTCTTACATACATTTTTTTGAACTAAAATATTTACTTAAAGTCATGATTGTGAAAATTTTTGTGCAAAAGTGGCACATGAGCATAATAAATATTTTCCAAAATAATTGTAAGGACACAAATTAATCCACAGCCCAAAAGATTTGGACAATGGCCCAACAAGCCCACAACAATAAATTTGTTAGAGAGTAGATTTAATACTGAATGTTTAACGAGTCAAATGTG
This sequence comes from Quercus aquifolioides, assembly GCA_019022515.1. Classification (NCBI taxonomy): domain Eukaryota; kingdom Viridiplantae; phylum Streptophyta; class Magnoliopsida; order Fagales; family Fagaceae; genus Quercus; species Quercus aquifolioides. Next base: position 10,723,784 of record CM032330.1, on the reverse strand, counting down.
AATCACAATGGGTTAGTTTAGTGTTGGAATGAATGAGAAGAACAAGTTGAAAAGAAAAACACTTCTCAGTCAAGTCCAATGATGGTATATTTATATATATATCTCTCTTAGACTTATACAAATATTCCAGTTCTTGATTACAAAGTGGTTCCTTTCCTTTTTTCTGATGCCTCCCTTGTAATGGAATCCTTTCCCTTTTATACTCCTTCTCATTCTCTCATCTTAGCCTTCCACTTGTTGATCAAATAACTAATCTTCTTGATATTTGTCCCATTAGAACCTTCTTGAAATCTTTGTGGGCAGCTGTAAGGCTAAAAGTCACTATTCAGGTATCACCTCCACATTAATGTGGTCAGTTGGTTAGGTGCAGAGCATTCAATGTGGTGGTAGCAGCTTTCTTCCCAAATATTTCTCAATTCTCTGTTGACTCACCTCTCTCCGAAGCTTATCCTCCTTCCAAGCATGGTTGTCCACTGCCTAGTACTTGTTGGGTGTAGGGCTGTCCAGAGACCCGGCCAACCCGACGCCGCCGACCGAACCCGACCCGCCGCCGACCGAACCCGACCCGCCGCCGACCGATCCGACTTCTCCGGCGGTCAACGACGGGTTTGTTCCTCCAAAACCCGAGTTTGGCGGGTCGGAGGTCGGTTTTCCTTCTCCAGAATCCGATCAAACCGATCCGACCGACCCACAAGATTTCCGGCGATTTTTGGTAGATCCGGTGAGATCTAGACCATTTTCATCAAGATCTCAGCGAGATTTTGCCGGATCTAGTCAAGATCTTGCCGAAAATGGCCTAGATTAGGCCAGATCTGGAGAAACCTCAAAGATTTTGGCCGGATTTTCACCGTTTTCATGCGTTTATTTTCGCCGTTTTCATGCGTTTATTTTCGCCGTTTTCACGCCGGTTTCGCCGTTTTCTGGACTTTCGACACCGACCGACCCGACCGCCGCTCGTTGATGGTCCAATCTGCCCGATCCAATTATCCCGATGGTCGGCAGCGGGTGCATTTTTTTGCCACCGGTTCCGACGGGTCGATTCCGGGTTGGGCACAAACCCAACCCAGACCGACCCGTGGACAGCCCTAGTTGGGTGCTTGGACTTCAGGCTTCCACTCTGTTTCCCGAGGAGGTTTGGCTCCTCGGACAACATCACCTGCTTATTGTGACCAGCCCTCGTCCTCGGCCCAATAACCTACTTGCCTTTATTAATATTTGTTTGTCCTCGGGCGTGACTCATGGCCCAATATCCTTATCTGAGCCTTTTATCCCCACAATAATAATAGAGGCATAGGGTGCATTACAATATGTAGAGTCCAAAATAGCTAATTTTTTTATGGCCAGTTAGTTGTAACTTAAAACTACAAAATTGGTTGTAACTTAAAACTACAACCTTAAAATTACAAAATTGGATGTAATAAAAGCAAGCCAACATAATTATGTGAGCTAATTAATTAAGTTGAAAAATTAAATCGATTATTTATTCAATAATCAATATGTTATATTATACTACTTTTTTTTTTAGCTGAACAATATGTGCATTCACATCCGCAACTTCCATTCTATTCAATTTTACCATCTCAAAAAACTACTTTATTAATTATACTATATCATTTTACAATACAACCAACATCCCAATTTTTATTTTCCTATTCTACTTATTAAAATAATATATATTACCCACTAAAATAGTATAATATATTCCAATACAACTCTCTCTCTCTCTCTTTCTTCTCCCCCATCTCTCTTCCACTTTATCAATTAAAATATATTATAATTTTTACTTAAGTGTTATAGTGACATCCTACATTTAGGATGGCACTGTAGCACAATTACAAAAAAATTTGCAATTGTAAGATTTTACAAGTTCGGCTGTTGGGCTCTTTTTGTGCATTTATGCTAAACTTTCCCTACACATACCATTTTCATTTGCCAATGGGAATGCTCTAAACATATGTGAATAAAATGCATTTTTATCTTTCTAGATGTTGACGTAGAATCAAATTCACAAAAAAATTCCAACACCCTATGATGTAGAATGCAATTGTAGTAACATTTTTTTCTTAAAAAACTATTATTTTATTCCACCTCTAATTATTTTTTTTAGCATTATTCTCTCTAAATTATCTTAGTGAAATTGTTTCAATCTGATTATAATTAATGTGTGATTTAATATATGAATAATGCTATGTTTATAATATTTTTACAACAATTCTTATGTTATAAGCTGTTATTGATTTTAATTTGGCTCATCAATGACTTCACTTTTTTTAAATCCATCATTAAAAACCTTACACTTATAATTTGTTTTGAAATTATTATAGACATAACATTTGTTTTGAAAAGGTAATTAGTAAGTTAAAGATATATCATTACTCTTTAATATATACTCTCTTTCTATTAAAAAAATACATATTATTGCGTACACAATTTCCTACTTTTTTTTTTTTGGGGGATGGGACATAATTTCCTAGTTAATGTCATTTAATTTTCACTCTAAGTTTACTTTTAAGAAAATGCCTTCAATTTTAATGGTTGAGATATCTCTTAAATGTGTTAAAAAAAAAAAAAAAAATCCTAGAGCTTGGGTTCCCCAGCTTAGCTTGTTTTATAAACCAATAAAAAAGAAAAAAAAAGGGAAATGGAAACGCATAAATTTGCTAGAGCTGGAGTATAAGACAACTAGATATTTTAGGGCAAAATAAGAAAATAGTCCATTTCCTTTTATTTTTGTCCCTTCAATAAAGCAATTGTTACTTCTTATTCCTACTACCCTTATTACAAATCCTAAACCAGACTTTAGCAACTACTTCTACTCTTATTTGCCACCACCCACTACCCTTATTACAAACCCTATACCAGACTTTAGCTACTACTTCTACTCTTCTCTCCCACCACTGACTACCCTTATTACAAACTCTATACCACACTTTAGCTACTACCTCTACTCTTCTCTCCCACCACCGTTACCCTTACTACAAACCAATGAAGCACGGATGCGGATTTGGGTTTAGGTGCAGGTGCGAATGCGAATGCGGGTGCAGAACTCAGTAATTTTTGAAATAGTAGGGTGCAGGTGCGGCGGGATACATTTACTAATAAATTATTAAATATATTTTTATTTACAAATTATTAAATATATTTAAATATAATGGTAAATATATACCAATTTAAGAGTAATAATAACTACAAATAATTCAGTAATTTCAATTTAAGTTGTTTAACGTACAAATAATTTGACAAATATGTAATAAGTTAATAACTAAATAAGAAATCAACTCAAGTTTTTATTTTATTTTATTTTTTTAACATGTATTTTGGCCAGTTTCTCGGCCAATTTTGGCCGTAATTAGCGCAACCCGACCTAAATTTACGTTGAATTGGCGCGACTCGACCTAAATTGGTGTGAATCGGCCCAAACCAGTGCGACTCGGCCAGAATCAGCACAAATTGGCCTGAACTAGCACAAATCAGGAAAAAAAAAAAAACGTGAATCAGCATGTCACCGAGTGTTCGATGCAGGTGCAGTGGCCCTAGAGCCACACCCAGGCTTTCTAGCTACAAACCCTATACCAGATTCTAGCTACTCTTCTCTCAAAATGGCCAGAACCCATACTCATGTTCTTATTGATTTTTTCAAGATTCGGAAAATGTTAATCGGGCTAATCGGTCTCTATCTCTTGGTACATTCTATTTTCTATGGTTTTCACATATGCCAAAAATGGCAACTGAGCTTCCGGTGGTGACTACTGAGACCGAGTATTGGCATGCTGGTTGTTATGTGGAAGAAATCTATGCCAGTTAATAGTAGAGAAAAAACTCTTTGTCATTGCCCTAAAGAATACTGCAAATATGGCCAAAAAGGTAAATAGGAGTCTTGGAGATATTGAACTTTCTGATTTGTCCATAGAGGTCAAATCAGATGTTCAATCTTGCAAAGATGATTTGGGTATGAATGTACATATGCTTGTTGAAACTATTGCATCTCTAGGGGCTAATTTCTCTGTGGCTTGGGCAGATTTGGGTATGATTGGAAAATCATTGGTAAACTGTGAGCTATTTTGGTCAAACTATATGAATGAGTTGGTTAGGAGTGATCCTAAATTCTTTACCAAAAGGAATGAGATAAAATTATTGAAGTAACATAGGGGTCTGTTTATTGCACTTTTCATCACTTCTTCTTTCCTTAATACAAGATATGAAGTTCATGACTCAACCAAAGCTTGGTTGATTCATTCATTTCCCAACGAGTTTAGCAGGAGCAAGGTCACACCAAACATAGTGGTGGCTAAGGATGGCACATGGACGTTGAAACCAATAGAGAGGCCATTAGATGTGCTCCCTCGGGTATAACAACTGCAGTCATTGTCTATATCAAGTCTGGGATTTACAACAAACATATAGTAATTCCCAGTTTGCCTAAGTTTCGGTTTGTTGGTGAAAACTAGCAAACCACCATCATTCAGGGAGAGCTATATCGAATTGAAAAGGAGCTGTAGCTTGCACACAGCAAAGTTCAATAAGTTCAAAAATACTTTCACTACAAGAAAAAAGACTTAATACAACCAAAAAAGTCGTTGCAATAACAACTAATGTCGTTGTAATAGGTGTTATTGCAACGACAAAAAAGTCGATGCAAGTCGTTTTAATAAACTCTGAGGCAATAGGTTTATGCGACACTATATTTTCATTGCAATAAATTTCATATATTGCAACGATTTATATATTGCAACAATTTACTTTGAAAATCTCGTTCCAATAGGTTATTTTTTTTATTAAAAAAAAATGCAATAGGTTTATGCAACACTAGATTTTCGTTGCAATAAATTCCATATATTACAATGATTTACTTTGAAAATCTTGTTGCAATAGGTTTTTTTTTTATTAAAAAAAAAGGCAATAGGTTTATGCAACACTAGATTTTCGATTTACTTTGAAAATCTTGTTGCAATAGGTTTTTTTTTTATTAAATTTTCTCTGATATTGAACACCTGGATCTCTGCTTTTGAGAGATTTGCTCAGCATCATTTCCATTTCACCCGCTTGCTCAGCTACGAACCTATGCCTATGTTTTGGTGCTCCTCATAATCAATTGAATTAAGTTCAGAACGGTTGTTCCAATCAAGCCAACCCTTCGGGATTAATGACATGTCCAATGTAGCTATTAATAATTGCCATCGCAGCTGTGTCACTCCATGGCCGTCCCAAGTAGGTTGAATTTTTTGAATCCTCTAGCCATATCTTGTTGGCCGGCACAGCTCCAATCAGGGACTTGTGTATAACAATACCCCTTTAATTTGCCATCCCACTGCTACCATCGGCAGTCAGAACATTAACTTGACTAGGCTTCGACTGCTTCACTAAGATTAGACAGTTCTGAAATACAGCAGCTGCCTTGCCAAAGATAAAATCGATGGTACCCTCGATGATACAATTGCAGAAGAACTGAGATTCGATATGAACATAGAGGGTATCTTGGAACCCACTAAATCTATAGTTATAAAAGGCCACTTCATGGGCACTAACCGCAAGGGCTACATCTTGATGTTTGTCTGGTCCAGTCATATTTAATATTGTCAACTCCTCTCCGATGAAGTTTGGCCCCTTCACGGCTGAAAAACAATAGAAACAACAAAACAATTACGTAATCAATCAAAGACCTAAAATCATATATCATTTGTGACAGTTATCATGTAGTTAATTTAATAAAAAAAATCAAGTGTTCCATTCACTTCAAAATAAACATTCTTATTCACAAAATACTTGTTTCAGAATATGCATTTAAATGGTACAGAAAGTAATTGTGCATTTATCAAAATTCACGAGCAAAGATAGCAATAAACACTACAAGAAAAAAGACATAATACAACAAGTATTATTGCAACAAAAAAAAAATAGATGTAATATATATACTATTACATCTCTTGGTTGTTTTTTTGTTGTAATAATAACTTAAATTTATTACATCAATATGAGATTATAGCAATAATTATTATGTTACATTAAAATGTGTTGTTGTAATAGGTAACTCTTATTTTACATTTGAATGTTTAAGACAAATGTTTGTGATGTTAGACATTTGAAATGTTTTCTAATATGTGTAGATCCCATAGGTAGAGCATCCAAAACCATGATAATGAACATCACTCCACAAAGAATGGAGATAGAAAATTGATTAAATATAAAAATGATAATGTAAAAACAATGGATATTTAAGATAATGTGAAATCTCCATGACTTCACTGCCTCTCCTTTACTATCAAAGTTAATTCAATTTTCATGTGAGTATCTTTACTTTAACTCTAAGTCCAGATTTTTTTTAATGTTTAGAAATTAATATTGTTTATAATTATTGAATTCAGAGTTTCTTTGTGTCTATATATTTATGTGTGTGTTATTGTGAATTTTGCTTTCAATTTTTTTTTTTAAGTTTATAAATTTGAGTAGCTTTAATTTGTAAATTCAAGATGATTGCTTGGGGTTAAAGTAAAATATTAGGTCAATTTTAATCATAATTTATGCAATTGTAAGGTGTTAGATGTTGATATTAATTTTATACTCATTTACATTAATTAACATAAACATCTTAGCATATTTAGTGTTGATATTAATTTGACACTTAGAGATGCAAGCATTTCATTATAATTAAATATAAATGTTATTATACCGGTATGTTATAATTATTATTTGTAGTTCCTCACCCTACTTCACCTTAATTGTTATTTGAATGAGTAAATGTTATGTCTTAGTCCAACCGGGTGTAGCATTTCTCTTCAATCATTAATTAGTATTTTCCAATAAAATTATCCATGTTATAAGTTTATGACCAAAACCGTGCAAAACCCGGCCCGTTTACTACTAAAAGCTTTTAAAAAGTTAAAACTTGCCATAATCTTTAAAATATTTTTACTATTTTATTTGTTATTAACTTTAATTATATTATCAAAAAAAAATTATATTTTTAAAAATTTATATATAATTCTTTTATTAAGCCGTGCATCGCACGGGCATAATACTAATTTCTAATAATCTATCGATAAATTCAATATCTAAAATTTTATACAAAATATACTTCTAAATAAATAAAAATAAATACTAACTTCCTATAATCTATCAATAAAAAGAATCCTAATCCAAATCCAAATAAAACAAAACTCTACCATCATCTATCCAATGGTAAATTCTAACAATTGACTAGACAAAACACTTGTGAGCCTAGAAAAGAAGTGAAGAACCCTACATGCATGCAGTTGGCTCAGGCTCCAAAGGCAGCTCTCACTCGCGAAAACGCTTTGGATCCAGGCACTATTCACGGTAGTGGTGCACCACCAAAGGCGTTGGCTTCAACTCCATCAGTCTTATCGATCTAAAATTCTGGACCTTATGTTTAAATGCGTAGCCGACCCTGACCAGATCATCGATCTCATCGAAAACTAAGTGTATGATGAATTCCTTCACGACATTGTCAGCACAATCGTTTTGGTGAAAACAAATTCCAACGTGACTGAGAACTTGCCGCCAGAATTGGTCCACGCTTCCAAGAGGGATCTCTGGGAATAACTTACCATTCACAAGGCGATCTTCCCAGAAATTGACAATGTCGTCGGCCGATTTCTGACACTGTTGTAGACCCTTGATAGAGTCACTGCTCAAATGGGTATGTTGGAAAGTTAAGATGTGGTCGAACACGGATCGTGCGGTGAGTGAAGATTTGTAAATCTGGTTGACTAGGATTCTGATGATTTGGTTTGAGTCGGTAGCGTATTTGGTTGATGGGATTTGCATGAGTTTGATGAAGCAGTTTTCAGGCTTCAATGGATAGTAGTTATCCAGGCATAATTCTTAGCGGTGGTGATGGAGGAGGTGGCTGGAAGGGAAGACCGTGAAAAGGGTTGTTGATGAGAAGATAAGCTAAGAAAATGCCATAAGCGGATGTCAATCTATGAAGCACGGGTGCGTTTCGGGACTCGGGTGCAAGTGCGGGTGTGGGTGCGGGACTCGGCAATTTTTGAAAAAGTAGGGTGCGGGTGCGACAGGACTCGGCGATTAAAAAATTATTAAAAATATTTTTATTTATATTTTCTATATATTTTTACTATTAAAATATTCTTAAAAAACACATTACTATGCCTTGATTCACAAAACAAAGAAAGAAAAAGGCAAGAAACACATTACTATGCCTCTGAGGTCAAAATTTCGGCTGTTCCGACGAGTTTCAAGGCCGATATCGGCCTGTTTCGGCAGTATCGGTCACCGGCCGATACGGCCCGATTCTGGCCGAATCGAAGCCGATCCGGCGTGAATCAAGCCGCGTTGGCGCGAATCTGAGAAAAAAAAAAAAAAAAAAAAAACTCAGACACGGCACCGACGCGCGGTCAACCGTGTCGGACGCCGCGTCCCGTGTCGGACTCGGGTGCGGCACCCTCCCAGCCGCGTCCATGCTTTCTTGATGCCAATATGGCAAAGATTAGAGTGAAGGCTCTCATGGTTGTTGAATATTTTATTTAACTAAAATAATAGTTAAATGTGCATTTGCTTTTGAAATATTTTCCAGTGGCAACTGGCAAGTGGAGATCAATTAAGGGATAGCTAAAGAAAATGCATGTTCATCTATTCATCATAAATAAAAAGCAAAATCTGAATAAGTGACATGAAATATTCATGCACCAACTAGAAGGAGAGAGAGGTAAGATTATATTAAATCCATTGTGTTAATACCACACAAGCATTGAATTCCTTCAAGATTCAGATAAAATCCCTCTTTTTAAGGACCTCCTCACCCTTCTAAATCCTTTTTTTATCAAACTTCATATAAAAATTCTCTAAGGTTTAAATTAAATTAAAAATAATAGTAATAACTAACCACTTATGATTTGTTGTAAAAATATTGTGGACATAACATTTCTAAAAAAAACAACAATTTAGTAGTAGAATTTCAAAAATTATATATCAAACACGTATTAGATTCAATTAGATAATATAATAGTGGCTAGGGATGGCAATGGGGCGGGGCGGGGCGGGGCCGAAGGATGGGATCTTTGTCCCCGCCCCGCATGATTTTGTCTTGCCCCATCCCCGCCCGTTGGAGCCCTGCGAAGCCCCGCCCTACCCTGTAAAACTCTACTTTTTGTTAATTTGCCCTACAATTAGTACAAATTTTTTTAATGAAACATATTTCATTAATAAAAATACACTTGAAATTATAACTTAATTTATCTCATCAAATCAAATCAATTTTTAGAAAAAATTGAATAGTATATCCAAGCGTTTAACAAGACAATCATAAAGAAAAACAAAACTCATAGTATAACACATAACAAAATAAAGGTAGAGAGTCACATTGAGGAGAATAAAATAAGCTAATATTGATATGTTATTTAAATAGTAAAGTTTTAGGGTATGAAAATTTACAATTATAACTCTTAGCAATGCGGGCGGGGTGGGGTGGGGATGGGGCGGGGCGGGTCTAAAAGGTCTAAACCCATCCCTGCCCCGCCCCTTGGTGCGGGGCTAGAATCTTGCCCCATCCCCGCCCTATCACCTTTGCGGGGCGGGGAAAACCCGCGCAGGGCGAAAAGGTGGAGGGGCGGGTTAAGCAGAGCGGGGCAAAATTGCCATCCCTAATAGTGGCAACTAAAACCTCTTCATTTTAATTATTGTTATTATTGGTAAGTTCACTACAAAAAAAAAAAAACTTCACTTATTTCAACCTACTTTTTTCCAAAGGTTCAATTAAAATTGTTGAAACAGATACTGACAAAATGGGCTGAACCTAAATTTAGGTAGGCTTATTTCAAGGTCACTAATAACCCTCTAAACAAACTAATGTAACTCTCCTTATAAAAAAAAAATGCACAGGTAGTGGGTCAATTTTAGGCTTTGGAGCTGGGTTCCATATTTTCACATTTTTTTTTCAATTAAAAAGATATTAAAAATTTTAAACATACCAAAATTTCAAAGATAAAAAATCTCTCTCTCTCTCTCTGAGATTAATATAACTAGTATATTTTTATGTGATTTTATTGCATGTTATACAATTAATTTTCTTCTTTAGATGGCATTGAGGAATATTATTGCTCAAGTGAATGTTGGGGCATTGCAAAATTGCAAATGTCTAAAGACAAGCACAGTACAAACAAAATTTAACACTATCAAGTAACAAATACACAAAACAGGGCATAGTTGATGTTTTAGTCACTACTACGGTATTTTTATAATAAAATATTACTTGAATTTTATTAAAGAGAGAAAGAGAAAAAGATGGAGCATTAGATGCTCTTTGCCCCCTCTCTCTCTTCTATATTCGATGAGTGTAAATTGTGGAGAGTGTTCTCTCATCTCTGCCTCTCTTTCTATTTTCTTCACAACTCAGATAATCAAATCAAGCTAATTAACCGACAAAATTTTAGTAATTTTTGGCACTAGAGATTCAGAGATGAGGGATAAGATATTCACATCCCCAAACGAGGAGAGATTAGATATAATACCAAATTTGGATTAAGATTAGTTAAATTAGGTAAATCCACTTATTTAACTAATCTTAACCCAAATAATATATTTGAATAAAACAAAACACTATTATCATCTAATCCAATTGCTAATTCAAACAATTTACTGGACGAAACACTTGTGAGCCTAGCCGGTTGGCTCTGGCTCCAAGGGCAGCCCTATCTCGCCGAAAACGCTTTGTTTCACCCACGTACCATCTGCGCACCACCAAAGGCATTGGCTTAATCTCCGTCAGTCTCATCGATCTAATATTCCCGACCCTGTTTCTAAGAGCGTTGCCGAGCCTGACCAGAGCTTCGATCTCATCGAAAACGGAGTGTGTGAATGCTCTCACGGCTTTGTCACCACTACAATTGTGTCCGTAAAGACAGCGTCGGGCGTGAGTCCGAGCTCGCCGCCAGAAGTGGTGCACTGTTCCAGAACGGACCTGCGGGAAAAATTCATCCTTCTCGAAGCGATGGTACCAATAGTTGACAATGGCGTCGGATGATTCCTGACACTTTCGTAGACGCTTGATAGAGTCGCTGCTCAAATGGGTAGCGTTAAAAGTTGCGGCGTGGTCGAACTTGAATCGTGCTCTGCGTGACAAACTGTAAACCTTGTCGATTATGATTCTGATGACTTCGGTCGAGTCAGCGGCGTATTTGGTTGATGGGATTTGCATGAGTTTGGTGAAGCAGTTTCCGAGCGACGATGGATAGTAGTTATGCATGCATAACTCATTCACCACCTCGTACGGTGGCGGAAGCGGCGGTGGTGGAGGAGGAGGTGGTTTCACGACCACTAGGAGATGATGATAAGGGTTGTTGATGAAAAGATAAAACAGGTAAAAGGTACAAGCAGTGGCTAACATGGTGAAGATTAGAGTGGAGGGTCTCATGGTTATAGTTAGAGTGGAGGGTCTCGATGAGGAACGACTGGTAATACTAGCTTGCAAAATTGCCAATTTATACGTAACTTGGGAGAAAGTATATCATGTTTCGGTAATACCAACTCAGCATTTGTTTTGGTATTTCCTACCCAATAAATGAGTGATATCTGTTTCAAAAAACCACATCAGAGTACTCCAATAAATTAATCACAATCTTCTATACTATCGAGAAGATAAATTAATCATTTATTAGAGTAGTCTGATGTGATTTTTTGAAACAAGTGTCACTCATTTATTGGGTAGGAATTATCAAAACAAATGCTGAGTTGGTATTACCGAAACATGATATACTTTCTCGTAATTTGGGGCTTGGTCTCTTGTTGGGCTACAAACCCAGTGGGCCCATTGACAGATAACTGTTACCCGAACTATGGACCAATAGATTTCACATTGAGTAATGATGACCATCTCAAGCCTAGCTCAAAGGCTAATATCTCTTACGTACACAAACTTTTTGAACTGAAATGGTGAACTATATAAAAAATTAAAAATGCGTGTAGAATAGAATGTACCTAGCTCTTTTTCAAACAGAAGAATCACATCATGCAATTGAACATAACGCCTTTTTTTTTTTTTTTTTTTGCAAATTTGGTTTTAACAACATATCACATTGTAAAATATATTCTCTTTGAAACGTATATGGAGGTATCTTGTGTTCATTTACATTACTTATGGTTTGCTTTACGAGGAATTCCTTGAGGTTAGATGATTTGACAAGTGCCAACAATTCCTCTTGGGAAAACATCCTATTAGGGAAAAATTAAAGAAAAAGTTATTTTAAATTAAAATTTTTCCTTGGAAACATAGACAAAACCAAATGAGAATTGAAGGAGAGTTAGAGAGATAAAATCGTAAATGTGAGGGCAGAATGATTTTTTTTTCCTTCAATTCTTTCTCTGTTTGTGATGTTAGAACTTGCCAACTTGCCGTATCATCAAATTATCTTAAAATTAATGGCAATTCTTTATAAAACAAACCATAAAGAAGGTAAATGTTTCATAAATGATGTATAATAGACCGCCATGACATTCTTGGACTGTTACGCACATTTGAAATCATTGCGCAAGATAAAAAGGCACTAGTCAAAATTGGATGAAATTTGATAGGCTGAAGCAAAACGGTCTTCTAAGCAATAGTCATTTATGAGATACCCCTGAAAATGGCGAATTGCTTCATTTAGGCCCTATTAACTATGATTTTGTTATTTATAGTAATTTTTGTTTCCTTAATAACTTTTTACTCAAAAACTAAAATAAGGTCTCTCTTGTTTTGGGACAACCCTCAAGGTCGGTAGTTTATGATTTTGCATTTAACTTAATTTTGTCATTTTTGGTATTTTGTCACCTAATCGCGTAATTAGTGCGAATTAGGGTTTCAGACATTTTCCTCAGAATTTATATATTTTGTAGCCATCAAATGCAAATTAGACTATTATCAATAAATACATACTTTTATCAAATTCTTTCTCTAGTGGATTCCAGTTTATTTTCTTGTGGATTCAAGATTTACTACCATAAGTTAATAGTTTAGTTTATGTTCCATTAAGAGAGTATCATGTGTGCTTTCTTCAAGCTTCCGTGACATCAATAAAGCAAACTGTAAGAGAAGTAAGTGTCACAAAATAAGCCACATGATAATTTTTATATTGTGAGGATATACTATATGGGTGGTATGTTAGTTTACCCTTCATGCTTATTACTTTTATTTGGCAATCATGGTCTGCTATGCTTCTTTTTATACAATAATTATGTATTTATTTATTATTTTTTGGCCACCTTCTCAAGGATAGTAATGAAGAATGGATGAATGGATAGTGTGTTCTCTTTGTATAGGATTTCTGGACAATCAACATATTAGCAAATTTGAGAAAAAGTACAAACAGATTCCCTTTTCGTTGCTTCTTGGTAAGTGGCAGCTCCAGGATTTTTTTTTAAGGGGTCAATAAAAAGATAAAACTTAGATAAAAAATGAATCTTGTGGTCTACGATATTTCTTTATTACAAATTTGTCCATAGTTTTCGCAAGAAAATAAAATATAAACTATTAGTTCATTTGACATATAGTTTTATAATACAATGAACATAGTAATTATTATTTGTAAGATAAAATCTTGAAAATCATCCATTGTTTTCAAATACAATAAAATTTCTAATTATTATTGCTAAATGAACTTTAATTATCATTGCTCAGAATACTTCTATCTATTAGTTTGTTTTAACTCTTTACAATTCTTGTATTTAACAATTCAACTCAACTTTGACAACTATTGTTCTTTGTAACTGTGGGGGGAGAAAAAGCCCAACCCAACGTATTGGGCCCGAGGCCCCATATGGGGAACACTGTTCGACCGAGGAGATTAAGGCACTCAGTCAGAGGCCCACGCAAGAGGGGAGCGTCTGGAGATCAATGCGTGCACGATCCGAGGAGGCTTCCATACATCCGAGGAGGCCAATATCCTCGGATCCGGGGAAGTTCTGCCTGACATCTGTATAGGAGGACCAAGTGATCAGTTTTGGCAAGTATCAAGAGAGAAAGGAGCTTCGGACACGCAAGAAGGTAACGGGAACAGAAATATCAAGGGGACAGACTTCAACCACCGCATTTAATGCACTGCACCTACCCTCCTGGCCGCATTTATGTGGAGAAGACCCCTGAACAGTGCATCCTCAGCTACCGCCACTCAGACAGGGCTAAAGGAGGAGTGTGATGGGACATGCACTCAAGTGGTCACCCAGATGATAGACAAGTGGACGGTGAAGATGTGGAGAGGGGGTGCTATATAAGAGAAAGGTGTCCCTGATGGAGAGGGATCGAAAAATCAGAAAGAGAGAAGAGCGCTTTATTTTACTGTAGCTCCAGGAATTGTAACCCTAGTTCATCAATGAAAATCATCTCCTCGGACGAGACATTTATATCCGTCCGAGCACACTTTAATTCGAATTCCCTCACTAGTGTTGCTGTTTAATACTGTTATTTTCGTTATTAGCCTAGCTCTTTCACCCACTCTCTACAAATTTATTGTTTTGGGTTCAGTGGGCTCCAAATCCGCACCTTCTTGGGCTTGGGCTACAAAATCTGACCCTACAATTGGCGCCGTCTGTGGGAAGAGCTTGGGCAAGAGCGAAAACAACAGCTGACAATGGCAGGACAAGGTGAACAACAAGCAGAATCCAGGGCCTCCCAACACGTGGACCATTTTGTCAACTTAGAGAGGAGACGAGATCGTGAGGGCAGTGTACATACTGTGCGCCTTAGCCAGAGCCAATCACAGGGTGGGAGTCACATGTCCCATGCAGAGAAGAACCGCGACTTGCAACTGGAGGTGGAAAAATTAAAGAAGGAGTTGCGCCACGCAAAGAGGAAACGGGCTTCCTCGTACTCAGAGGATGATCTGGATGACGAGCTGGACGTCTCTTATCAGCGCAAGTCTAAAACACCGGCTAGCGAGTCCTACACCTATGTAGAGGAGTCCCATCGAAAAAGGGAGCGTAGGAGCCCATTACGCGAAGACATGGAGAACGATGCCATGAACAGGGCTCTAAACCAAATATCTAGGTCACCCTTCACGCGCAGGATAGAGGAGGCCAGACTCCCTCGGCGCTTTAACCAGCCAACGTTCACCATCTACAACGGTAAAATTGACCCCGTGGAGCATGTGAGTCAGTTTAACCAGAGGATGGCCGTCTACTCCAGAGACGAAGCTCTGATGTGCAAGGTTTTCCCCTCCAGTCTTGGGCCTGTTGCCATGAGGTGGTTCGACGGTTTGAAGGCAGGCTCCATCAACTCCTTCAAAGAGCTCACTCAGGCATTCGGCTCACGATTTGTCACATGCCGAAGAGTAGCCAGACCCTTCTCTTCACTGCTATCCTTGTCCATGCAGGAAGGCGAGTCCTTAAAGGCATATTCAGACCGATACTGGGAGATGTTTAATGAGGTGGAGGGCAACAATGACGCAATGGCCATCAGCACGTTCAAGCTCGGCCTCCCTACGGATCACGGTTTGAGGGCATCTCTATCTGGCAAACCGGTCACCAACGTACGTCAATTAATGGACCGTATAGAAAAGTACAAGAGGGTTGAAAAAGATCAGCAACAGGGCAAGGGAAAGGACAAGGTCATCCCTCAGGAGAGGAGAGATTCGCGGACGGACCGGTACAATTACAATAAATCGCGGAGGGATTTTGCCAGGCAATCGGGATCGATGAATCCTCAATCGGTCAACACCGTGTTCAAAGAGCCAGTACCCCAGGTCCTGGAAAAGATCAAGAATGAGTCATTCTTCAGGTGGCCGAACAAGATGCTGGGAAACCCCGAGAAACACAACCGCAATCTCTACTGCCAGTATCATCAAGACCATGGGCATACCACAGAGGATTGTAGGAGCCTGTGGGATCATTTGGATCAATTGGTCCGCGATGGTAAACTAAAACACCTACTGCACCACTCCAGCGGCCGAGGGCAGACGGGCTCAGGGCCACGCAGAGATGACCCAACAAAGCCACCGCTAGGGACAATAAACGTCGTCTTCGCCGCGCCGGGGAGAACAGGATCCTGGCCGTTGAAGGTTATGTCGGTAGGCCGACCATTCGCAGGAGAGTCGAGCCGAGGACCGAAGAAAGCTAAGTATAGTGCCCCGCTGGTTATGGGATTCTCGGACGAGGACATGATCGGCACCATCCAGCCCCACGATGATGCACTAGTCATCACCCTCAGAATAGGAAGGTACGATGTAAAGAGGGTGATGGTGGACCAGGGCAGTGCTGTGGAGATAATGTACCCCGACCTCTACAAGGGGCTGGGCCTAAAACCCCAGGACCTGACGCCGTACGATTCCCCCCTCTTGAGCTTTGAAGGGAGGCCCGTCATCCCGAAGGGCCGGATACGTTTACCTGTGCAGTCCGGCTCCGAGATGGTGGAGTTGGACTTTATAGTTGTGGACGCCTATTCGCCCTACACGGCACTCGTAGGCAGACCTTGGATTCACGCACTTGGGGCTGTTCCTTCTACTTTGCACCAAAAGGTCAAATATCCATCAGAGGGACAGATACATGAAATCCGAGGAGACCAGTCTGTTGCTCGACAGTGCTTGGTAGCCGCCATTCAGCATAAGACCCCAGCCGAGTCCTCAGACGTAGCTGGGAGGGATTTGTAGCAACTACAGTCTCGGGGGCTGCCCTTTGAGCAACCAGATGAAAGCACCCGATGCGAGGATCTAACAAAAGTAGTCTTTGGAGGCGATCCTGATAGGTTCTTCCAAGTCGGATCTCAGCTGCCTCTTCAGGAGAAGGAAGAGCTGATAGAGTTCCTCAAGCGAAATCTTGATGTGTTTGCCTGGAGTGCTTACGAAGCCCCAGGGGTCGACCCGGAGTTTATATGCCACCACTTGAAGGTGAATCCGCTCATCACCCCAAGCAATAGCCTATTCGGCGCCCATCCAAGGAACATGCCGACGCAGTAAGGGATGAAGTAGCGAAACTCAAAGCGGCTGGGGCTATCAAAGAAGTTTTTTATCCCAAATGGCTAGCGAATACCGTGGTGGTAAAAAAGAAGAGTGGGAAGTGGCGAGTATGTGTAGACTTCACGGACTTAAATAGGGCATGCCCCAAAGATCCGTTTCCTATGCCGAAGATCGATCAGCTGGTAGATGCTACTGTCGGCCACCCTCGAATGAGTTTCCTGGACGCCTTTCAAGGCTACCACCAAATACCCCTAGCCCTCGAGGACCAGAAGAAAACTGCTTTTGTCACCCCTATCGGCAACTACCACTATAAGGTGATGCCGTTCGGCTTGAAGAATGCGGGGGCTACCTACAAGAGGATGATGACGAGGATGTTCGAGTCACAGCTGGGCAAGAACATCGAGGTTTACATAGATGACATGGTGGTAAAGAGCAAAGTTATAGCCGAGCATGTGAAGGACCTTGAAAACACCTTTGAGACTCTACGAAGGTACAAGCTACGATTAAATGCCTCCAAGTGTTCGTTCGGGGTAGGGTCCGGAAAGTTTTTAGGATACATGGTTACGCATAGGGGGATTGAAGTCAACCCCGACCAAATAAAGGCCATCAACGACCTACGAGCTCCTCGGAATCCCAAGGAGGTTCAGAAGCTAACCGGAATGACCGCTGCCCTCAATCGGTTCATCTCTAGATCGGCGGACAGGTGCCGCCCTTTCTTCTCTCTGCTCAACAAGTGGAAGGGATTCGAGTGGACTGAGGAGTGTGCTTTGGCATTCCAGCAACTCAAGGATTATCTGGCTCGGCCACCTATCATGTCCAGTCCTGAGCCTGATGAGGTACTTTTCGCTTACATCGCTGTAGCCCCCTATGCCGTGAGCCTAGTGTTGATACGATCAGACGCTGGTGTGCAAAGACCTGTTTATTACGTAAGCAAGTCGCTGCACGAGGCTGAGATTCGTTACCTGCCTCTGGAAAAGGCCATCCTAGCAGTAGTTCTTGGCACACGGAAGCTGCCTCACTACTTCCAAGCCCATACAGTCATCGTCCTCACACAACTCCCACTCAAAGCTATACTCCGAAGTGCTGATTACACGGGTCGGATTGCCAAGTGGGGGACAATCTTAGGAGCTTTCGATATAAGGTATATGCCCCGCACGTCGGTCAAGGGACAGGTCCTCGCGGACTTGGTGGCTGAGTTCGCGGAGCCCCAGCTAGAAGAGGAAAAGCCCACGTCAGGCATGGATGGAAAACCAGTTGGCATGATCTCCCAACAGAATCCCTCCCATTGGGAAGTGTACGTTGACGGCGCGGCAAACCAGCGAGGTTCTGGAGTTGGACTCGTATTGATATCCCCCGAGAAAATCATTATCGAGAAATCGTTAAGGCTGAACTTCTCGGCAACGAATAATGAAGCAGAGTATGAGGCCCTACTGATGGGAATGACTATGGTCCGTAGAATGGGTGGGAAGTCCGTGGAGTTGTTCTCAGACTCAAGATTGGTAGTAGGTCAAGTACAAGGCGAATTTGAGGCAAAGGACAAAAGAATGCAGGGGTACTTGGGTCGTGTTAAACATTTGCAATCAGAGTTCGACTCTTTCAGTTTGCTGCACATCCCTAGAAGTGGCAACTCACATGCTGACTCCTTGGCCACACTTGCCACCTCTTCGGCTCAAGATCTGCCGAGGATCATCCTCGTCGAGGACTTGCACAGGCCTACAGAGGCGAAGGCAGGGGCAGTCCAGGTTCACCAGGTCAGGGCCGGGCCGTGCTGGATGGATCCATTAGTCAAATTTCTCAAAGAAGATATATTGCCTGAAGAGAAGGGAGAAGCTGATAAAATTCGAAGGAAGGCGACTAAGTTCTGGTTATCCGAGGACCAGAAACTATACAGACGCTCCTACTCGGGACCATACTCGTTATGCGTGCATCTCGAGGCAACGGAGACATTGCTAGAAGAACTACACGAAGGAATCTGCGGGAGCCACACTGGAGGTAGGTCCTTGGCTCACCGAGCCCTCACCCAAGGCTATTGGTGGCCTAACATGCAAAAAGAGGCACTTGAGTATGTCAAAAAGTGTGATCAATGTCAGCGCTTCGCTCCAAACATCCACCAGCCAGGAGGAAATCTTAATCCACTCTCTAGCCCGTGGCCTTTTGCCCAATGGGGTTTGGACATTGTGGGACCCTTTCCCAAGGCTGCAGGAAACAAGAAGTACCTCCTGGTCGGCACAGACTATTTTACCAAGTGGGTTGAAGCCGAGCCATTAGCCAACATTAGAGACGTCGACGTACAGAGGTTCGTATGGAAGAATATTGTCACTCGGTTTGGAGTTCCTCACACTCTCATCTCGGACAACGGCTTGCAGTTCGACAGCAGGGCATTCAGGAATTACTGCAGTGAGCTGGGAATTATGAACAGGTATTCCACCCCA
This sequence comes from Quercus aquifolioides, assembly GCA_019022515.1. NCBI lineage: Eukaryota > Viridiplantae > Streptophyta > Magnoliopsida > Fagales > Fagaceae > Quercus > Quercus aquifolioides. The sequence goes on along the minus strand of CM032330.1, from coordinate 10,704,454 downwards.
GCCTACCCCCAAGGGAATGGACAAGCAGAAGCTGTCAACAAGGTCATACTAAATGGCTTAAAGAAGAGGCTGGATGACGCAAAGGGCAAATGGGTTGAAGAACTGCCACACGTGCTTTGGGCTTACAGGACTACACCTCGCAGGTCTACTGGGGAAACCCCCTTCTCAATGACTTAGGGGGCAGAAGCCGTCATTCCTTTGGAGACCGGGTTCCCAACGTTGAAAACGAGCTCGTTCAGTCCGGCCGACAACGATGAACAACTGCAGAAAAGTTTGGACTTGGTTGAGGAAAAGAGGGAGAATGCAATGGTTCGGCTGGCACATTACCAACAGAAACTCAGGCAAGGCTACGATGCTAACGTAAAGCTGAGGCCTCTAGAGCCTGGTGACCTAGTGCTGAGGAGAGTTGTGGGCACCGCTAAGAACCCGGCATGGGGAAAACTAGGACCCAATTGGGAAGGACCGTATCGCATCACTTCAGGCGCTGGTATCGGGGCATATTTCTTGGAAGACCTGGATAGTCATGTAATCCCTCGCCCTTGGAATGTAAATAACCTCAAGAGGTACTTCTATTAATCAAGTCTTTTCTTCAACTGATATACCAATTCGCTGCCTAAAGCTTTTCTCTCAAGTGTTTAAACTTAAACCCAATCATGCCTGTAGTCCTCGGACCAGATGGTTAGGGTTAGTTAACACTCATTCACCGTTTTCTCTCAAGTGTTTAAACTTAAACCCAATCATGCCTGTAGTCCTCGGACCAGATGGTTAGGGTTAGTTAACACTCATTCACCGTTTTCTCTCAAGTGTTTAAACTTAAATCCAGTCATGCCTGTAGTCCTCGGACCAGATGATTAGGGTTAGTTAACACTCGTTCGCCACTAGCTATAGTGTTTAAACTTAAATCCAATCATGCCTGTAGTCCTCGGAACAGATGATTAGGGTTAGTTAACACCGTTAGCTCAAGTGTTTAAACTTAAATCCAATCATGCCTGTAGTCTTCGGACCAGATGATTTGGGTTAGTTAGCACTCAGTTACAGTTCTATAGTGTTTAAACTTAAATCCAATCATGCCTGTAGTCTTCGGACCAGATGATTTGGGTTAGTTAGCACTCAGTTACAGTTCTATAGTGTTTAAACTTAAATCCAATCATGCCTGTAGTCTTCGGACCAGATGATTCGGGTTAGTTAGCACTCAGTTACAGTTCTATAGTGTTTAAACTTAAATCCAATCATGCCTGTTGTCTTCGGACCAGATGATTCGGGTTAGTTAGCACTCAACTACAGCTCTAAGTGTTTAAACTTAAATCCAGTCATGCCTGCAGTCCTCGGACCAGATGACTAGGGCTAGTTAACACTCCGGTTAAGTCCTCTAAGTGTTTAAACTTAAATCCAGTCATGCCTGTAGTCCTCGGACCAGATGACTAGGGTTAGTTAACACTCGAATACATTCGAACCCCGTAATCCTCGAACCAAACGACAGGTTAGTCAATATCCCCACGCAGCCATTGCCACTGGGGCTTAGTTCTAAAATTCCTGACTGCGTTTTAATTAATTTTAACTTATAAATGTCTTCCTTAGTTATGTTTAATTCGAAGCCGAGGGGTAATAACTTATGCATAATTTGGAAGGACATGCGAAACTCTCACAAGCACACATTCCAATCACTACTCGTCAATACCTCTTATTCGGCCTATCTTTTTCAATGCTAATGTCGATCACTCGAACCATTAGTATGATATATCAACCAAGTAATTTACATTATTATGCCATAGTTGCGATGTATAGTTGCATGTGTGGCAACAATAAATAATAAGACATGTATCAAAAACATCAAAGACGAATAGAAAGCCATTCCATTTAAGAAAAAATGTGTACAGGGCTAGCAAAACAGAAAAGGAAGAGCTACAATTTCATAAACAAAGAGCAAAAAGCACAAGTGCAAAATAAAAACCCTATCTATCTACTCTTTTACTGGAGGTGGCACGGGGTCAGCAGCCTGGCCTGTCCGAGCAGTTGCTTTAGGGGCTTGTTCCTTGAGCTCAGAAGGGTTTTTCTCTTCGCCTGACCCTTGGACTTTTTCTTTGGCTGGCTCAGCTGGTTTGTCCTTGTCGCCTGGCTGACCAGTTTCTTCGCTTGCACCAAGGGTAGGCGGAAGAGCTTGGTTGATCTGACTTGGCCCAGAAGCCTCAGGAAGCTGAGAGGCAGGAGGTTCATCCACAGGGAGCTCTCGGATGTCAGGATCATAGTATACGCTCCCAGGCAGCCTCAACTCCGAGTCAGCAGGGACTCCAGCCGCATCCAGGGCCTTGCCCCAACTTATGACGCAGTAGTCTCGGCTGACCGAGGCGAATTGCTCTAGGAGCTGAGATGTGGTCGCCTCTACCCCAAGCTGATACGCCATTTTCTTCTCAGTCTCAGCCGACTCCTTGGCCAGTTGAGCTTTTTGCTCAGCTGCTTCGATGTTCTCCTTGGCCTTTTGGAGCTCGGCTCTTAGGCCCTTCACCAGCTCCCTCTCGGTCGCCAGGTTGACCTCTGATGCATTCAGCAGTTTTCGCTGCTCCTCGATCTGCTTTTCGACGTTTTTAATCCCAGCATCGAGGCTGCATTTCTGAGATGTCATCTCTTTAAGCTCCTCGGATACCAAAGCATGGTCCTCCTTCAGCTTGCCAAGAGCTGCCTCTGCCTCCATCTGGGACTGTGCCGCTGCTTGGGATTTGAGCCAGGAATCTTTGTTGCACTCCTCGGCCACATAGACCTGCTGAGTAATCTGCATGACAACATTCTTAATATTAGGCTAAGAAGAGAAGCAAAGCTGATAAAGAGTAAAACTTAAACTCAGGAATGATACACTTACCATGGCTAAGTCCCTCTTAAGGGACATGAATAGCTCCTGCTGGGTAAAGCGCTTGAAAGAGGCCATATCATGGGGGAGAAGGAGTGGTTGCTGCAGGGCCTCGGCGACATAGCCGGCCCTCCCTCCGTCATAATTCCTGAGGGAAGTATCCCACAGGATTGGAGCGCCATCCAGCTCCAACTTTGGAGACCAGATTCGCGGTCCTCCTCCTCGGCGTACGTCCGCCATTAAAGCCTCTTCTCGGCTTTCAGTAGATTTGGCCCTATGGGTTCGGCCGTCCTTCGCCACCTTCTACTGCTTAGCCCCCTTGCTTGGCAGCACTTGTTTTTCCCCGACCTCAACATGGGGCCTTTTCTTCCTTAAGTCAGGAATGGGTTTCAGGCTTGGGTCAGGGACCTGCGTAGACACCGGAGGCAGTGTCACTACTATTTTCGATGTCCCAGTGTCTTTCGGCTCGGGTTTCTTCCCCCTGCCCTTCATCAAATTCCTCAGATCCATATTGTCGTCTGAGGAGTCTTCGGAACGAATAGTTAGTAAATCTGGATGGACGCCTGACTGATCGGAGGCTTCTTCCTCGGCGTCCGAAACCTCTACCACCTGATTTACTCCGGAAGCTTCTCCCTCGAACCGGAATCCGTCTATTTGTTCTTCTAACGAGGAAGTGGAAGAGCCGACCCCTTCACCTTCAATCTCTTGTCCGAGGGGTACTTGCTGGAGTGGTTGAACAAGAGGAGGTATAGCCCGAGGGTTTGGATGGGGCACGGGAGGAAGATCGTCTGGTGCCAAGAAACCTTTCCGACCGACGTCTATGCGAGCAAGGCGATGATCTCCCTGGACAATCGCGTTGCCGACCGGTTGAAAATCCTTTGGATTCCCCGTGTATCCCAGAATTAGGGGAGCAGATCGTAGTTGCCCGTCCTCGCTCACGAAGATCTCTGACCTTAAAAGGTGATTGAGGGCAGCGACATTCGTAAGCCTCGTCCGAGGAGAAACGTGCCTTTTTTCTGTCAAAAAAAAAGGGGGGTCAGAAAATCAGAAATAGCAACCGAAGAGTCAGAAACCATTAAAAGACGAGCCCTAAGCCTATGGTTAGTGTGCCTAAATCTAACGTGTCCCACCTGGTTTCCCATGCGTGGTCGGGCAACCATAGCCGTCATGCCATGCGCCCGAGACGATCACGTAGTCGTCTTTCATCCCTTTGTTGGACTTGGGAAGGCAGGAAATGAGCCTGACCACATCCGACCGGGATTTTAGGTAATACCCAGCGTCCTGCTGACTGTGGCATTCGTACATATGTACTACATCGAGCCAGGTGAGTCCCAATCCCATGTGACGGCTAAGGTCCTCAATCGCTCCTAGGATCCTAAACATATTGGGCGCACACTGCCAGGGGGTAAGTCTGTGGTTCCGAAGGTAGCTAGTGGTGATGGGACCCATGGGGATTGACATCCCCCCTTCTTTGAAGGCAATGAGGGGAATAACCACCTCTCCCACCTCCAGGTCTGTTAGTATCCTGTCTGGGGGGCAATACCTCACACCCATGTTAGGGGGTATGCGATACGTGGCCCTAAACACCTCTATTTGCTCAGGGCTATCCACCATGTATTCGAGCTTTCCCATGGTGCTTAGATGAAACGTTTGGCCGAGGAGAGAACTAAGTGGTATGGTGGACGATGACTCACCAGGATTAGATCGGAGAAAAGACTTGAGGCTTGCTGGAGGGTTCGTGATGATTCTGGGGAAATATGGAGTCGGCGACTGAAGGATTTGAACGGAGCGGCGCGTCTGTTCTTGCTGGAGCGTCTGAAGGTTTGCGAAATGAGGAAGAAGAAACTTCCTCTGAGGTTTTATATGGGGTCAAGCCAAAGGTCAGGGGCACTCCCGCCCAAATCCTGAAGAAAAAGCCACAGCCGTTGGATCAGTCAGTCACCGTTGGATGCGAGGGACAAGACGCCACCTGATGCAATTAATGCCGTGCCTTGGGAATAAGGAAACCGCAGCAGCATTAATGAGATGTCCGTTCCTACGTCTGCACACGTGCCAGCTCAGTTGTGCACGTTCCCAAGTTTTCGCTCCGCAGCGAGTCAAAATCATACTTTTTCTCCTCGGATGCGAGGGAAAAACTACAATTTCGAGGGGCTAATGTGGGGGGAGAAAAAGCCCAACCCAACGTATTGGGCCCGAGGCCCCATATGGGGAACACTGTTCGACCGAGGAGATTAAGGCACTCAGTCAGAGGCCCACACAAGAGGGGAGCGTCTGGAGATCAATGCGTGCACGATCCGAGGAGGCTTCCATACATCCGAGGAGGCCAATATCCTCGGATCCGGGGAAGTTCTGCCTGACATCTGTATAGTAGGTCCAAGTGATCAGTTTGGCAAGTATCAAGAGAGAAAGGAGCTTCGGACACGCAAGAAGGTAACAGAAACAGAAATATCAAGGGGACAGACTTCAACCACCGCATTTAATGCACTGCACCTACCCTCCTGGCCGCATTTATGTGGAGAAGACCCCTGAACAGTGCATCCTCAGCTACCGCCACTCAAACAGGGCTAAAGGAGGAGTGTGATGGGACATGCACTCAAGTGGTCACCCAGATGATAGACAAGTGGACGGTGAAGATGTGGAGAGGGAGTGCTATATAAGAGAAAGGTGTCCCTGATAGATGGGGATCGAAAAATCAGAAAGAGAGAAGAGTGCTTTATTTTACTGTAGCTCCGGGAATTGTAACCCAAGTTCATCAATGAAAATCACCTCCTCGGACGAGACATTTATATCCGTCCGAGCACACTTTAATTCAATTTCCCTCACTAGTGTTGCTGTTTGGTACTGTTATTTTCGTTATTAGCCTAGCTCTTTCACCCACTCTCTACAAATTTATTGTTTTGGGTTCAGTGGGCTCCAAATCCGCACCTTCTTGGGCTTGGGCTACAAAATCTGACCCTACAGTAACTATATTAAGTGTGTTTGGGTTTTGATTATAAGCCAACTTATTACTTCATCTTTTTTTCTTACTGTTTGTGGGTTTCATGTGATTTCCTACTTATTTTATACTTTAAGCAAAATGTTGGATAAACTATTCCCAAATAGATGCTAAGAAAATTTTTGTTGTGTTAACATTTGCTTTTGTCTTCATTCAATCACTCTTGGCCTGTCCTACGCCCCTAATCTCTACTCAACAAATAACAAATTAAAAGCACTTCAGATTCAGTAATTAATTTTTATTTCCAAGGTTTTAGATTAAATTAGCTTGTTGTTAGACTCTCTCTTTTTTTTTTTTTTTTTTTTTTTAAATCCAAAATATTAGTAAGAGGATTATATTTAAGGTTATTTTAGTTGTGATTCAAAAAAATTAGGGTCAAAGTGTTCTAATTTTTATCTTAGAGGGTCAAAAAAAAAAATTTATATTTTATATTTTATATATTCTTTCTTGCCAAGTCAGGGGGTTCAAATAATGGCTAGCGCCGCCCATGTTCTTGGTCAATTAATAATGTAATACTCGACTGCAGAGCTGATATCAAATCATGTGCATGATGTTGGGTATGTTTTAAAATTAATTGGGTATGTTCAAAGCTTAAGCCCATAATATTTTGTTGTAAAGCCCAAGCCCATGCTCTAGAATTTTCCTTGATTGGGAATTTTTGGCAGCAAACAAAATCCTCAATCATCTCATATTTCCTTAGAAAACTAGTAAGCCGTACCATCCCCTTTTTTGCAGAAAATACATAGTAGCTTGCGGCATCAATGGGAAAGAAAAATTCCTTTGTTTTTGCCTTTTCCTTTTCACTCTAATCATCTTTAGCTACTTCCTTTTTAAGAGCTCTAAGACTATCAAATTCTGCATATATGAGATTAGTTTAAAACAATAAAAACACATATTACTTTGATACTTTTGCTCCTCTGTTTTTACTGAAAATTTTCTCTTGGGCATTTGTGACGAGTTCGAAACTCTGTTTGTGAGTGCACATTAGCAAAGTTGCAATTATATCCTAGAGAGCGACCACCTGAGCCATCTGCACTGACGGATTCATTCCAATGGAAACGAAATCGCTTCTTAAGGATAGTGGATTTAGTTCCATGCCTCGACAATAAGTTTTACTTAATCCTTAATTTTATATGCTTTTGCACTTGTCTATTTTGCTTATAATTTAATTTAATTAAGAATATCTTGTTTTACTGATATATTATTGATATTGCTTTGTAACTTTGTTAATCAATTTGGACAATTTTCCAAACTATACTTCCCAACACATGATTGTAAGAACATCTTCGGATCACTGTGTGAACATTTTGACAAATGTAGGATACAAACAAGAAAAGTAGATATCCCAATATTTGTTACCTTGTTTTTACAAAGACAATATTGGAACCCCTTTATGAATTATGTGCATCCTATGGACAGTTATGTTGTACTGAACTTCTAGTTTTAACTTTTAAACACATATTTTGTATTTCTAAGCAAAATATTAAAGAATTTCTTTTTCAGGTCATGAAAAATTCATTCTTTTGCTTTTACTCGGCTTAATGATTTTTTATTTTTGCACCAAATGATGTTTTGATTCTCTCCACTCTAAAGGACTTCAACGAAAAGCTCCACGACTTTAAAACCACATTTTAGATAGGTAAATCTATACAGTAAAACTTAGATATAGTTTGATGTAGTATATTAGATGTAGATCCACAATTAAACTAAAACACATGGCTCCATTTATTCAATACATCATAAACAATGTTATCTTTTAAAGAAAAATTAATTCATGGTCCTTGCATGCATGATACTTCACCCACTACATGCTTATAAATTATTTTATAGCTCAAGCAGTAAAATATTTGTCTTTAAGTAAGAAACTAAAGTTCAGATCCTGTAAGACGGACAAATTTGCAATTCAAAATTTTGGTTGATGAGATTTTCATCAGTGTGGTGAGGCACTCCTGAGCATGACGCTCCAGAGCGTAGCTTCTCTTGCAAGACTCATACGCCACCGAGTATGGTGGCGGAAGGGACAGCGATGCCGAAGGAGGAGAAATAATGTAAGAGCCATAAGCGGTTAATAGGGCGAAGAAGATTATTAGAGTGAAGGGTTTCATGGCTAGAGGGTGTATAGTACTAGTGTTTAATGGCTGGTGCATGGTGCATTGTGTAATTTATACCATTGTTAAGTGGAGATGGGAACGAATTGGGACTCCAATATTTGTGTTTTAGTTAGCTTAGTGTTTGAGTATGTTATAGTAACTCATTGTTATAGCATATTTTGTAATTGGAGTCCTAGAGTGATTATGGATCCTAATCTTAATAGTTTATTAGGTTACAAACTCTACTGTAAAATACTAAATTTATATCAATTAATCTTTTGAATGGGGAGTATCAGAGAATTTTGATTCAAATTAGATTTAAGAGGTCAAGATTTATTTAGATAAATTCAAATTTTATCCCTTCTTATCTTTTTTTTTCACCAAATTGTTGTTCCCTCAAAAGCAACCAAAATTTTACTTTTATCTTCTCTAAATATTTTCTTGGTTTTGGGATTTGGATACATGTTTACTTTTTTTCACTCATCTCTCCTATCTGATTCTCTCCCTTCTCCTACCTCTCTTCCTTCATTATCTCCTCTAATTGAATCCCAGCAACCTTTGCAAATTCATCAAACTTATCTTAAATCTAGATCCCATACTCATCAAACCTAAGTACAAAATCCATATAAATCATCAAAGAACCGGAATACAGGAATAAGCATAGCAGCAGTGGCAGTTGAGAGAGAGGTGAATAGCTGTGGTTTTGGGTTGAGAGAGGGTGAGAGGCGAGACAGTTATGTGGGTGTTTTTAAATCTGAGAGGAGAGAGAGAGAGATTAAATGAAAATAATAATAATAAAGAATAAAAATAATTATTTAAATAAAATAGAGTATATAATATTAAATAATCTAATGTAAATGTTTTTGAGAAGTGATTATGTAAAGGACATGATTTCTCTCTAAACTAGTTTAAGGAGAAACTCTACAAAACATTGTTACTAAATTTAACAACACGTGATAATTTGAGTTTTAAAGATTTCGCTAACAATTAAAAAAATTGTGATATTATAGATTTGAAATGAAAATAGTTAAAGAGTAATCTACTAAAAATTGTGATATTATAGACAGAAATAATAAATTGAGTTTAATTAGTTTATTCGAGACAACCAATCTACTAAAAGAAAGAGAGATCTCTTGGGTTTTTCATACATTTTATGTATATAAATAGTTAAGAGTAAATATTAAATACTAACGAAGATGTAACCTCATGAGTCATGACAACCAAGATCAACCTCCTATTTTACATTAAATAGGACCTGAATTTAATGGTAAATGCAACACAACTTTGAAACTAAGAATGCAATCCTAATCCTATCTACTTTATTTGAATTAAACTTAAAAACAAATGTCTTTTATCTTCTTATACTGGTATGAGCTATAATCGCCAGTACAAAAGATGAGTAAACTTGGAAAAACAAGGAAGAGAGCTTGAATCCAGTAATCCTTCTTCTTCAGCCCTCAACTCTTTACTCTTCACATTGTATATAAACAACTTGCGGCAAACTAGTATAATGATTTCTACCGAACAAGAGTTGAAATTTTGGTATATTGCAAGAGGTAAAAAACTATCTTGAATGAAACTCTTCAAAGTTTTGGGCTTGCAGATCATCGACGAAAGGCTTAATGTATATTGCTTGGTCCAAATAGGTTTACATTTAACCCAATCCCTCAAGACCCAAAAATCAAACCTATCCTTGGAGCTTGGATTAGCATAACAAAGAAATCCATTGAAAGCTAATAACTTGCAGTTGAGTCTTTTCGTGTTGCACGTGTTGGGTTTGGATGGCAACTTAATTCTTTCCCTAAGCTTCTCACTTGATATGTCTAATGATGATACATATTGCATCCTATTTGTTTCATATTTTTCCATCCAATTCAATGCCCCGTTACACACAACTCCATCAAAAATTTTATGGGCTTGTGTTTGATGGGGATGAATCAGAAAGTTTAACACGAAAGAAAAGCTCAATTCCCTCCAAGCAGCAGGAGCTTCATCATCATTACTATCCATAACATATATATAACACTTGACTATATTCTTACTCAAACAAAAGCAGACTATCTTGTACTTTTGGATGGAAACATCATATACCAATGAATAGAGGTTCCTTGAACTTGAACTCGTTAGTGGCACATGAGGGATGGTGCTCATCTGGCTAGTGCTATGATTATAGACGCGGAGATTGCCATTATAAATAGATTTTTTAAGCATTATTAGCCCATCATAGGCATCCTCAATATCAAAATAATTGAACCAGAAATTGTCTGATATTTTAAGTAAAAAATTTGAAGTGATGAATACTTGCTTAGATCTGTGTACGAAGTTTGGATCATGAATCATTCTAAACCAACTTTTGCAAACCCTTTCACATTGGATAAGGCTTTCTGCCGGCAATCTTGCTAATATCTCCGAGATGACATCTTGATCCAAAGGGCAGTGTTCATCTACTATGTGAGAATGTGATTCATTTTCCATGATCAACTTTACTATTGAAGTTTTCACTGCAAGTTAAAAGGTTAAAAAAAATTACATGAGTAACAAAGAATGCTCTAATAAAAAAAACTAAACACTAGTTCAAACCCTTTTATACACACCCTTACATACACTCAAATTGCACATAAATTGTGACTTCAAGTCAAGATTTGTATGCAGTTTGATTGTGTGTGTGAGAGTGAGAATGTGTGTAATAAAAACCATCCAACTATGAAAATGTCATTACCACTCGGTTATCACTTGAACCTCTAAGAAAGATATGAACCGGTCATTAATTAAGAACTATCCATTTGTAGGCTATAATGAACTCTACATTTTGACATAAAATTTTATGAAAAATTATTTAACTTAAAATAAATATAAGAGAAAATTAACAAGCTTAACAAATATGAGAACCATTTTCTTAGAAGATGGAAAATCTTTAGAATCCCAAAAGAACACTCCCACCAAAGTAAAACATTCTTATAGTGTAAATAACAAATGATCGAACGGAAGTATCCACACACACACACATATATATATATATATAATTTAAATTAAAAGCAAAACAAAACAAAACAAAATATTTTATATATATGTTTGGTTGAAAATTAATTACCAAGGGAGAGTTGTGTCTAGCACATGAAAAATGATCTTGGAATCATAAATAATGAAGGGGGTTTTAAATCCTGGTAACGCCATTAAGTTATAAAATCCTTGGCCAGGAACAATCATTGACTCTTTTACTAAACGAGAAATCATAAATGAAAATAAATTACAGCCCATGAAAAAGTTAAAAGACATACCTTCTCTTCTTTGATTTATTTTCTTGATACGAATCCATATTAGTTGAATTCTGTCTAGAAGGGAAATCATAAGGAAAGAGATGGATATATAACAGACTTGGCTCCACAGCACCTCAAATAAGTGTGTGAAATAAAAAAGCTTGAGCTAGGACTTATCAAACAAAGTACTTATAGAGAGAGAGAGAGAGAGAGAGAGAGAGAGAGAGAGAGAGAGAGAGAGAGAGAGAGAGAGAGAGATTGTATGGCTGAGTTTGAAACGCCCTTGCAAGTAGGGGAAGGGCGTTTGACTACAGCGTATATGTATGCCATTGAATTTAGAATATTTCCTAACATTGAAAAATTATATGAAAAAAAAAAAGTTCAAAATACTATCAAATTTGAATATAAATCATTTGTACCATTTTTTGTGTTGTACTTTATGTTCCACAAATTAAAAATTGTCATGTGTTTATTTTTTTTCATTTTAAATTTTGACTATTTTATAAAGAAAGTTAAACAAATATATAGCAAGTTGTGATTAGTAGAATATAAAATGGAACACAAAAAGTGGTACAAAAGATTCGTATTCATTAAATTTACTACTAAAAAATAAATATAATTGTAAACACATGTTATAATGAATAGTAATAGTGTTATATCAACAACATAATAAATTAAATAATAAAAGAAATTATTTATTTACTTTTCTTGTGTTTAAAACTTTACATATGATTTTGAAAGATTAATATAATAAAATTTGTAATTTCACTAACATATAACTCTTTTTTTTATATATATATTTTGTGCTAATTGTCAAATCCTACAATTTTGGGAATTTCCTAATCAGATCCACAAAGAGCTCTCTACAGTCTACAGTCTTATCCTTTTTTTTTTTTTTTTTTCCTTTTTTTGCTTCTCAAAAAAAAAAAAAAAAAAAAAAAAAAAGTCTTATCCTTTTTAATATGGTGGTTGACAAATTATTTCACTTTTAGTGAAATCTATCGTGATGAGGTTCATTATCAGAATAAAAATTAATACTGTAATAAATAATTGCATGTGTCAACAAATACATCTGACGCCACAAGTCAACAATTAGGATTACATGCTCATTTTGTGTGGCAACTTGTCTCTTAAAAGCCCGATTTCTTAGTAAATTTCTAATTAGTGTATTTTTTTATCAAAGTTTCAAGTAAATTTATTTATTTTTTATTATTATTATTTATTTTTTTGGTTCGTTGGAAATTTGATAAGGAGCACAATCGCAGCCATGAATTTGGTTTGGAAAATGTCAGTACATCCCTTAAGTTTAGGGATATCATTATGGAATTACATTGGTTAGTCTTAAGAATAATTTGAAATAACGTGGATTCTAGTTAGTTCAATGGATAAAGTTTCTTATGGTTGAATAAGAGATTTGGGATTCAATTCCTGCTTACACAAAAAACTAATTGATGTATTGGCCATAGGTTGAAACTTTCTTCCAAAAAATAAAAATAAAAAAAAAACGAATAATTTGAATTATGACGGTTGTGATTTTTACTTGTTTGTTTCTTTTGTATCACATTGTGCGGGTTCTTTTTTTTTTTTTTTTGTTAAACAACACACAGGCCCAAGTAGCCAGACAAGGATCCTGGGCCCAATGCTTATTGTTTTAAGGGACTGGGTTTGGTTCACCGTAGCTAAATTGGGATGATTTTGAACCAAGTTATGCACAAAGCGCGGATCCTACAACATATGCATACTAACATACAAAAAAGCATATATGCATTGAATAGCAAGGAACAGTAAAGAATGATATACGAGGAATAAAAGTAAAATACAACGTTAGAGATCCTTAGGATAATATGGAATGTTTCACCATTTTCTTAATTTTGTAATACATCATGCTTACTAGGATGTGTTACAAGGTCCAAATAAGTTCAAAAATCACAGACTTAGATAGCTCTTTAGGCCTCTAAGACCTGCGAAGTTTGAATCCCTTTTGAATCCAAATGTGTTCTCTAGTGGCTGTTTGAGGATCCCGAACGATGTCTTCCCTCTCTTTTCTCTTTTTTGAATTCTAATAAAGCTTTCTCAAGGATTTTTCACTCTAATTCACCGTTGCTGACTGCCCTTCACTGTTAGCTACTCCTCCTTTTATAGTGTCATCTTAGGGTTTCTAGGGTACCATTGATTCCCTCTATTTTCTCTCCTGAGTACCAGAACCAATGTTGTGTCAGCAACATTGGTGACTGGTCCCTTCCTCATTCTTCACTATTTCCCTCTTTTGAGGTTCCCTCTTCAAAAGCCCCTAACTGACTTTCCCATTCTGGGGGGTCCTAGAGAGTTGACCTTTGATCTTTCTTTTTCCAAAGTTTCTAGATTCCACCTTTTCAAACCCACCTTTTGGTTGTCTTCCCCTTTGTCATTTTTCCCAAATGGGCTGATTCCTTTCTATCAAGCTGAAAGATTCTCAGCCACCTTCCTTCATGGTCCATCTTCCTGGGTTCCCCGAGGTACCAAACCTTTATTCATGAGTTGTTGGTTCCCAAGTCTTCTGATCCTTTTTCTGCATCAGTGAGTAGTTGATGGGACATATCTGCCCTCGTTCTTCGTGTTTCTGGGCATGCCCCTTGAACTGTCTCAATCTCAACCTGGCCTTACTACATATCTCGAGGATCCCAGGCTCTTGGGAATCCCCAAGTATCCTGGTCTAGTTTTCTTCCCGAGCTCCTCAGCGATTTTCTTACTTTTGTGGGCTAGGCTGGACTTTTTCTTTCCTTTGTTTCGTGAGGTCCAAAGCTTGCCCATTCATGGACTTGGGTTCCTTCCTATGGACCCTTAATGGATTTGGGTCCCTTCCTCCTTTTTTATTGAAAGCTCTTGGGCTTTGATACAACATTGTGATATTTTGGACCTCAACACACATAATCCTATTTTGACATCATATACTAGTCTCATGGCACACACTTCACGAGTGCTTTGAGTTTTTTTTTTTTTTTTTAAGTGTCATAATTTTTCATTCTTCTTGCTTACGCATTTGTCCAATAATATTATGCATTTACGAACTTTTGATACATCCAAGCAGAGATATGATCGTGTTGTAATCCTATTTTGACATCATATATAAACATGTAAATGAGAAAAGCCACTCATGTTTTTAAGTAGGTCTCTTCGTGAGTTATCAAAGCCTCTCACAAATGCCTAAATCAGAGTTTTATGGTTTTTTTTTTTTTTTTAGTTGTATTGAACTGACTTTGTGAAAATCGAGTTCTAGGTTTTTTTTTTTTTTTTTTGGTTGCAAATTTGATAAGGATTAAAACCACTGTTTTAAAAACCGGTCCGACCGGGAACCGGATGCCAATCCGGTCCGGTTAAAAGCCCCATAACCGGTCAATAACCGGTCAACAACCGAAAAACCGGCCAAAAACCAGTCAAAAACCGGGGTTAAACCGGAAATTGAAAAAAAAAACGGTTTGATGTCCGGTTCGGTTTTTAAAACCATGATTAAAACATGAGAGTCTTTAAACAGAACTTGACTTTCAAAAGTTGAGTTCCAAATAAGGCTATTTAACTAAATAACTTTCAAAAGAATTTTTTTTTATAAAATAATTCAAAAATATATATTATATAACAAAACAGACCTCTATATATTCCTGAAATGCCATACATAGGTTTCACAAGTTTCCTGCAAAAAAGAATGAAAATCAATATATTCCTCACAATTATCAATACCCCAGTAACCTGTTTTATTACCCACTGCTCTATGAATGGCGTTGATATATAGACTTCATACAATAGCTTTGATAATAATATCTTCTCTCTTTTTATAAGTGATAGCTTTGATATTAATATCTAAGTCAAACTCAAACCATAAAGCTCTAGCTAAGGGCAAGAAATGATGATATGTTCAAGAGTGGTATCTGTAGAAATTTTCCCTGTCGGTTCAACTCTAACAAGCAGTGCCTGATTACAAACCTTTCAAATTTAAAAAAGAAGAAGAAAAATTTCTGTCTACAGAGAAGGAAATAGCTCTTCCAAACTTCATATTATTATGAGCTCTAAAAGGATAGATCAGCTTCTCTTGTAAAGCCACATTCTAGGCAGTGAAATCTTCAAGATTTCTTGAACACATCGAGGTTTGTTTCTGTTAATTAAATCCACTCTCCACCTCTTGCTTGCATGAACTATCAGAGCATTCAGGAAAATTATTCAATCTGCCTTTACCTCTTACTTTACACCAAGCACTACTGTTACTAGCAATGGCTTCACCCTTACCAACTCTCCATGTTGCTTCTGTAAGATCAATATCCTTGCCCTATACTCTTCCAGCACCAGAACTCATAAGGTTTAACCCTGCAATCAAAGAATGATCCATTCCAGTAGCATTTAACCCTAAGAGCTCATTTGGTATTTCTGTTGGAATTAGAGCTTTATGCTACAGAGGTTTAGCAATAATAGAACTTTTGTATTAAAGAGCTAGAAAGTTGGAGCATTTACCAAACTACAGTTATAATGTGCTTTAAAGCTAATACACCTAGTACTAACCAAACACAAAAAGTTTTTAGTATTCAAATATATTTAGCATAAAAAAAATGCTACTAATTGTCGCTATTTTACTTTATAAAGACTTATTTTCATACTTGAATCCCAATAATTCAATTAATAACCAATTTTAATATAATTATAAAATTCTCCAAAACATGAGGCCATATGAGTCTGTCCAAAGTGAATCCTAGTTTGTCTTACTCCTCAATTTTTTGAACACATTGTCACACAAAATAGTCTTCTTGATTCTCATTCTAATATCTTTGTCATTCCACTCTAATTTTCTTTCCACAAACAAAACCGCTTTTAGGCATGTTTCTTATCACGACACAATGTATAAAATAAGGAAAAAAAACCCTCTTGTAGAGACAGAAATTGAAATAGCTTGGATATCATTTTGGAATATACTAGAAGTTAAATACTACTGAATGACCCCAAGTCAGTTCCAATTAACTATTTGAAATTATGAAACCATGGCATGGTGGGAGATCCATGGCTCATTGGCTTGCTTCAATAACTCATTATAACTGGCTTCTACCACTCATTGCAATCAAACTGTTCATTAATTTAAACTAAAGTTAAACCAATAGCCACTGATAATCAATTTAAAAATAGCAGCACCATCTGTGAAAAGTGTTACTACTCTCATTTTCTAAAGCCTAATACGGAAACAACATCCATGAATAAGTTTGTAACCCAGTTAGAAAAGAATATTGATTTAAAATAGCAACCATATTCTTCTGGGTCCGCTCTATGTTCTTCATGCGTAAAGTAGCCTTTCGTATATATAACATTCTTACTTATCAAAAAAAAAAAAATAGCAACCATATATTTTGTGCGTTTAGAACAGGGCATACCCAAACAACCTTCAAGGAGCCTTTGTTATTTCTTGAAATAATTAGCAACCCAGTTTCATTTTCCTACAGTCACGGATACAAGTTTCACATTATGTTATCACTTAGAAATGCATAAGACAAATGAATGCATCCTAAATCATCAAATTTTGATGTTTTACTTTCCAAAAGAGCTTAACATCAAGTATGTCAAGGAATAAGAAATTGTTGAATGATATTTAAACTTCAAGCACAACTGAAAAATTAGTGCGTACATTTTTAAATCATATCAACAGTAAACATTGAATTAAGCTTGAGACCCACCATATGTTATTTAGAATCATAGATGCTAATTAGGTGATCAGTCCTATTAAATATCATTACGATTGAATGGTGTCAACCCATTGAATTTAGATCAAAATATTCTTATAACAGTAGAATAATAACTGTCTCACATAAGCTAAACAATGGCTATCAACATCATATTTTCAACAGTGTCAGCCATCAATATCAGATGGTCAGATCTTCGTGCCTCAACCTAGATATTTGTCAAATTCTTGTACTATAGCTACAAAGAAGAGGAGTGAAACTCTAGCTATAAGAGATAAAAGTGACCAATTTTACCCCATTTGAGCTCTAAATGGGTGATCACCGTTGGCACCGTTTACTTAAACTTCTCTCATAGAAGCGTTACTGTTTCACATGGGCATAATGGCCCATCTATTCAAGAAAAACTTTGCTTAACATTGCATCATCAAGGAAAAGGCCAAATTACAGCTAACACATCTATGCTAATGCATTAATGCGATGCATGCTAGATGTAACTGAAAACCGCCAATGGGATCAAATACTAAAAGCAAGTGCAAGTATTAAAAAATGGTAGTTGGTGCTGTAGGAAACATGTTCTCCCCACGTTTGGGAGACAATTCTTTTTATCAGAAATTTAATAAAGATCCCTAACCATTTAGATTTATCCAACTACTGATTAGTCAATTAAGGCTAGCATGCCAATACCCTCAGCATTCACCAAAATCCTAATGGGTTTCAAAGCACAAGAATGATTCAAGTAGAAGACTGAGTCACTTGTACAAAGATTAAAAATCACTACTCTAAACTAATATGGAAAATCTTTTGAATGTCTTTATGCATTAAAAGATGATCCACAATGGAAGAAAAAATTAGGCCAACAGCACTATTTTGAAGCCCAAGAAACTGGGGTACCACTACTACCTACCATAAATACCATTCCAGCCAAAGATATTGGTGACCTAGAAAAGATAAGCACCAATTGATCTTCCAGTACTCATAGCATTTACCACAAAGGAGAATTACCTTTTAATCATAAATGGGGAATTAGGGGAGGAGACAAGATATCTCAACCATATCCAATGAAGGGGCACCAAAAACAAGAGGAACTCAATATAAAAAGGGTTGGATCAATCATCTATAAATTGTGAATCATGGCCAAAAGCCAATTTCTATTATATATTGACAATGATCTAAACATATAGACAGATTTTCAGCCCTTGGGACACTATTAATTTACAAAACATAAATGCCACATAACAACAGTAATATCCCCTTTGACATAGACTACATTCCAAAAGGTTACTAAAAATTTAACAATAATATATAATAAATAAATAAATAAAAAGGTTACTGAAGATTTACTGATCTCCCAAGCCTGCAAGAACCAAGAAATAGAGAGAATTTTAGATAACAATCACATAGTGATATAGAAAGTTATCAGGTATGAGTTCAAACATAACATTAGAGCTTAACCTTGTTAGCAATATTGTTGGAAAGCCAGTCTAGCCTTCATACAAGCCCTTTGCTGGCACATGTGCTACGGAAATAGACCCTCCAGAAATGGCCTCAATCATTGGATACTGAATTTTCCATATATGGTAAAACATGAGAGAATGTCAACATGCTAGTGGTTTGTTGACAGAGGGGGTGAAGACCAAGTGTATCAGTGATTTCAGCAAAATTCATGCAATTGGAAGATCCTACTTGTTTGCAAAGCAGCATAGCATTCCTCAATCCAACCTAGGCATTCAATGAGCAATATTATTATGGGCAAGAAAGTTTCAACAAAACTCTGACATGGTGAGTAACTAAATGTGCTACTTGCTTACAATTAGCAATGTAACACAAAAAAATTTAGGTCCTTTATATTCTATAAGATGAACAAGTGTATATATGTTATCAATTTCAACAAAAAGTTCAAGTTGGAATAATGCATAAACTAAAGTTATTATAAAGAATTTGAAAGAGGCAAATTCCCAAAAGTGATGAAGGGTGGTAGAAGAAGTGTTGTTCCTAATATAGGGGAAATTGATTTTACAAATCATGTAATTGACTTGTAGATAACTTTAATTATTACTACTACAATGTCAAAGCATTCAAAAGAGGAAAATTCATATGATTTCAACACTCATTTTTAACTGCAAGTAGGGATAAAGTTACACATACGATATCCGTATGACCCACTAATAAAGAATGAGGGGAAAGAAAAGATATGGATAAATAAAAATACACGAAACTAACTTCAAGAGACTATCTGGTTTTTTACTTTTTTTAATTTTATAATCAAATATAACATATATATATATATATAAATAGATACAACCACAAAGAATGCCACACTTTATGAGAACACATAATACTAACTTCACTTTGGCCAAATTTTGAAAAAAATATATATATATGAAATAGGCTCAAAGAAACAACATGATTGCACGATGACTTGCAATGAAAGATCAAATAGTTAGAGGAATGAACAATCATAAAACATTTAACAGAACAAATAGTCTTACACTCATAAATGAAAAGAAATATGATCTTGTAGAACGTATAAAATTTATTTGAAGCAAATACACATCACTTACGGATTGATTTTTAATGGGTAAAAATACGAAATTTGTCCTTGATCTTGAGAAACTGCAAATCCTTCAAACGAACTTTTGAAAAAATTCTTGAATGCTCTTATCTACTTGATTAGATGACAGTAAGCCAACCAACATAGTTGCAGTGGTCGAATTTGCTGAAAAACCCTTATCCCCCATTATTTGGAGATATTTCACTGCCCTTGATGTCTTGTTATGTTTTAGGAACCCTTGGATGATTCTGTTATACGTACGATCGTCAGGAGAGCAATTGTTCCCATCCATTTTCTCAAGCAGTTCACTCGCTTCATCTATTAGTCCCTCTTTGCAAAGCCCTTTGATCATAACATTGTATGTTGAGACATTAGGTTGCAATCCTTTGGCAGGAAGGCGATCAAAGAGTTCTCTTGCAGTCGAAAGTTCTCTGGCATTGCACATACAATCAATTAAGATATTGTGAAACACAATATTATGGTCTAAATTGTTGTCTTCCATCTCTTTAAACAGTTCCATTGCCTCAGCAATTTGTTTGTTCTTACAAAGGCCATCTAACAAGACAACATAAGTTTGAAAATCTGGATGTTTCCCACAAGCTTGCATCTTATGGAATAGCTCTAGTGCAGCTTGAGGTCTCTTCACCCGGCAAAACCCACCTAAAAGAGTGTTGTAAGTCACAACACTAGGAGTCACTCCCTTGTTGGACATTTTATGAAAAAGACTCATTGCATCATCAATTCTTTTATTTTTGCAATGCCTGTTCATCAATATGTTATAGCTAACAACATCTGGTGAACAACCCCTCTCAACCATCATATTAAATGCCTTGATTGCCTCATAAATTCTGTTTTGCATACAATAACCATCAATCAAAGAATTATAAGTGACTATATTAGGCTCAATACCTCTTAGAATCATCACATCAAAAACATCCTTTGCCTCTTTTAGCTTCCCCTCTTTGCAAAATGTGTCCACCAGTATGCTATAGGTATGCACGTCTGGCATTATCTTCCTTTGCACCATCTCATTCAACAAAGTAGCAGCCTCCCTCCAACGACCAAAATTGCATACGCCTTGAATTAAGCAATTGTAAGTGACAAG
Organism: Quercus aquifolioides; assembly: GCA_019022515.1. Lineage (NCBI taxonomy): Eukaryota > Viridiplantae > Streptophyta > Magnoliopsida > Fagales > Fagaceae > Quercus > Quercus aquifolioides. The sequence goes on along the minus strand of CM032330.1, from coordinate 10,683,924 downwards.
GTCTGGCTTAATGCCTTTACTTATCATTTCAGACAAAAGTTTCAAAGCATCAGTTACCAATCTATCCTTACACAAACTATCAATGATTGTGTTGTATGCAGTCAGATCAAGTACAAAATTCCCTTTTTCCATCTTCCGGAGCAAGCTAATAGCCACCTCAGTCTCACCAATCTTACACAAACCGTTTACTATCGTCCCACAAGTAAATCTATCAGGTTCATACCCTTTCTTCTCCATTTCATCTACCAACCTCACAGCCCCATTAATTTTACCCTGAAGACACAGCCCCTTAACAAGCGTGTTTAGAGTAGTTTGGCTTGGCTGATAACCAAGTTTAAAAATTCTTGCTAAGATCGAGAACCCAAAATCTACACGGTTTAAATGGCAGAAGGAATTTATCAAAACATTCAAAGTAAAAAGATTTGGAGCAATTCCTAATGACCCCATTTGTTTAAATAGAGTAATAACTACTGGGTAATGCTTCATTCTTGCAATGGCAGCCAACAATCCAGTAAAATCGACAATGGAAGGCAAAGGGTCCATGTGAAGCATTTCATCAAACAGGTCTAAGGCATGATCAAGATTCCTAAAGGTTCCAGTTTTGCACTGATCTCTCACAGATTCCAAGAACTGATTCTGATTAAGGCTTTCCACATTTTCTCTAAGACTACTACTACTACAACTATTAATAGTACTAGTTTGAGCATGAGTAAGAGTAAGAGTAGAATAATTATAAGTAAGAGCATGAAATGGAACGCTTGCTCTAACAATGAAATGATTGAATATAAAAACAAGAGAGCTTGTTGATTTAAGAGTAGCAGTACCCATTTTCCTGAAGAAGAAGAAGAAGCAGCAAATCTGGTGTTCAGGTTATAGACTCGGGTCGGGTTTGGTTTGAGTGGAGCTCCGAAACTCTTCAAAGGAGGCGTCGTGGCGGGGAGGGAGAAGAAAGAGATATCACAATTGAATCAGTGAGAGAAGAACCGGTCCGGAAGCAAAAGCCGGGTTTGAACTTTGAGCTTTTTTCCTTTTGTGTCTTTTTGAGTTTTTACTTCAACAATTTATGAATTTAACAGGTTACAGGGTCTTTTAAGAAAAATAATTAAATATCTCAAAAAAAATAACATTTAATTAATTGGGAAGGTATTTTTTTTTCTTTCTTTTTTTTTTGGATAAATTCAAAAGTTAAAGAGAAAGAGGAACCAAAGTAGACCGAATAAACCGAAATAAATTGAACTAACCGAAGTGGACCGAACAAATTAAAGTATACTGATGAGGTAGCTTACAAGAAAGTATATATATTTTTTTCCTTTTTCTTTGAATAACTTCAAAAGTTAGAGAGGGGGGGATCAGCATAGACCGCAATGGATCGAATGGACTAAAATAAATTAAATAGACCGAAGTGAACCGAATGAACTGATATGGACCATTGATGTAACTCAACAAGTGTCTGTTTTATTTTCTTTGGATAGATAATAGATTCAAAAGTTGCAGTCTTAGAGAGAGAGAGAGCGGTGAACTGAAATAAATCAAATGGACTAAAAGGAACTTAATGAACTAATGTGGACCGTTGATATAGCTATATGTTATTTTTTTGGAGATAAATTCAAAAGTTACAAAGTCTTACATAGAAGGGGACTGAAATAGACCGCAATGACCGAAATGAACTGAATAGATTTAATGGACCAAATTAATCCGAATAAACTAAATTGGAATAAATTCACGTGGCCAGTAGTACTCAGCAGTTTTATTTGGTAGTTACCTGAGTATGTTGGAAAGCATCTTGATATAATAAAAAGGCTTTGACAGTGGCTTGAGTACGTTGCACTAGATATGATCGCAAGAGGGGTTTTCTTTTTTCTTTTTTGGATAGAAAGATGAGAAATTTTGTAGATAATAATAACTTAAACAAAAGACACATCAACCATTCAAATGGTACTAAAAGAAGGTGAATACTCAAGCCATACAATAGGCTCAATAATCTCCTTAGCATACAAAGCTAACAACATAGCCACATTATTGCCATCAATAGCCACCAGGTAGAGAGCATGCACCTACTAGTACTTCTCGTGAGTTGCAAGGTTTCATAAACCAAAATGTCCACAAATTGGCCTTAGAGGAATTATTTTCTTGTTAAAAACCATAAAATCCTTCGTCTGCACATTCAAAGATAAAATCATGGATACCAGTGTCTCGGACAAAGTTGGAGTCAATTGCACCTATCAACTTCAAGCTTTGACAGGAATCCACCATGGATAATCTTGAACTTAAACATGCTATAACCAGACCTTGTGAATCACGGATAATAACACCAAGACCAACACAATTAAGTTCTCAGAAGAAACCAAATCCCAGGTTCAATTTGTAACACCATCTGAAGGAGGTTTCCAGTACTGAGAAATCTCCGGCAGAGGTTAAAACCTTGCACTTGACCCTGCACTCGCATCTTATGTTGAAAATCATGGAAAAGCTGTCCACTGGACTGAATCAAATAGGTGGAATCAACAACTCTCCTAGCATGAAAAAAAAAAGGTTCAATCCATACCATATATTTCAAGCCATAATAGCAAAAATACTGAGATCAGATCTGTCCAGTTTAGATGTTACATGTTAGCTTGGAAACCAACTCCTTAAAATCAGTCTTGTACCAGTTATGCTAATGAAAAACATTTTTCCAAGCAGATTAAACATCATTGGCAGCATTACAAGACAAAAGAGCATGGGAAATAGTTTCTTCATTTGGCAACACATTACACACTGGACATATGGCATCAAGGCAACAGGAATTCCATTACAAGCCAAATCCTGCATTGGGGGCAAATAATTACTCATAGCTCTCCACATGAATATCTTGACTTTTTGAAGGGATGACTAAGGAACAGAATGTATTCCACAGAAAATGTCTTGAAACTCTTGGAGGATCAATCGACTCAGACACCCTTGCATCCCTATAAAGCACTTAAACCAGAGAAATAACCTTATGTGTGGTGAGTGTAGGTCACCACTATTCACCCCAAATTTTGACGTTACATCCTTTACCAGAGCTCCATCTTAGACCTTGCTGAAGTCATAAGCACACAAAATTGATCATATTTTTAAGAGTAAATATGGACCTATAAATTAAAAAGAAAAAGAAAAAGCCCACCATTTCCACCCAATCACATATTCCTAAGTGTCAAAATATTGGTATATATTTTTCATGGAATAATTCACAACTAAGAAGTCACATTACAATATATTTCAGAATGATTGCTACATATTACATTAATTTCATTTTATCCTTTGACATATTATTAAATATTGAAATTAACCAAAATACCTATTAGTGACTTCAGTTGATCCTGCTACAGTTACATTTCAATATACATCTTAATAAGGATATAAGAAACTGCAGAAACAAGCAAGAGATGGATATTAAAATGTAACTGTAGCAGGATCAACTGAAGTCACTAAGTAACTATGCAGAAATATCAAATTACAGCCCTTCATATTAGACAAATTGAGGAGGTTACTTAAATGGCTAAGTAACCTGCTACAATAAATAAGCTACTGATTAAGCAACTGGTCTTCTTTAAATTTTAAAACCACCAAAACTCTTATTTGCTCCACAAGATAACAATCTAAGATTAGTAAATATGATTGTACCATAAGTCAAGCTCCTACGTCAGTCCTTCCATTCTATGCTAAATAGAAATCAATTTTCTTCCTTTATACACTTTTTAAAGCACCACAACATCCACAAAAACATTGGATTTCATGATCACCAAAGCATCAGGTTACTTTTGTACCTCAATGCAACCAAAGTTGCTTATCTTCTAGTCAATGAACAAAGAAGCAACTTCATTAAGTTGACAAGCAATTCAAACTACACTAATTGGATCTGATTCCCAAGTTAAGTGTGAATACAGTTCAAGAAATTTTTATGATACTAAGACAAATTCAGCCTAGAAATAGAAGGTAATTATAATACCTTATGTTAAAGCATAATATATAATTTTATTGAAAATTTAACATACAAATCCAAAATTTAATTTAATTGGAGGGAACATTTATTAACATTAATTCCACTAGCTAATGGGCAAATAACCACAAAAAATGCCAGATTTTAGAACAACAATATTTCGCATTAACTTTACATCAAACATATTTGAAATAACTATCCATAAAAATAGGTCCAAAGCAACAACATGAGTGCACGACAAAATTTTTGCACACAAGAACGGAAAGAGATACTATCTTGTAAAAAGTATAAAATTTACTCAAAGAAAATACATGTCCCTTACATATTAACTTGTGATGGGTAAACGTATGAAAGTTGTCCTTGATCTTGACAAGCTATAAAACCTTCAAACAAACTCTAGAAGAAATTCTTGAATTTTTTTATCTACTTGATTAGATGACAGCATGTCAACTAACATGCTTGCAGTGGTCACATCCGCTGAAAATCCTTTGTCAACCATTATTTGGAGATATTTTGTCGCCTTTGATGTCTCATTATGTTGCAGTAACCCTTGGATGATTTTGTTATACGTGCGATCATTAGGTGAGCAACCATTACCATCCATTGTCTCAAGCAACTCACATGCTTCATCTATGAGTCCCTCTTGGCAAAGCCCTTTGATCATAATATTGTAAGTTGGCACATTAGGCTGCAATCCTTTGGTAGGAAGACTATCAAAGAATTCTCTTGCAATTATAACTTTCCCTGCATTACACAAACCATCAATCAAGATGTTGTAAATCACAATATTATGGCCCAGCCTTTTGTCTTCCATCTCTTGAAACAATGCCATTGCCTCAACAATTAGTTTATTCTTAAAAAGGCCATCTAAGAGGATGGCATAGGTTTGGGGATCTGGATGTTGGCCACAAGCTCGCATTGTATTGAATAGCTCTAGTGCAACCTGGACTCTCTCCACTTGACAAAACCCACCTATAAGAGTCGTGTAAGTCACTACATTGGGAATCATTCCTTCGTTGGACATTTCAAGAAAGAGACGCATTGCCTCATCAATTTTTTTACTTTTGCAATGTCCATTTATCAATATGTTATAGCTAAACACATCGGGTGAACAACCCTTCTCAACCATCATATTAAACGTCTTAACTGCCTTATCCATTCTGTTTTGCAAACAATAACCATCAATTAAAGAATTGTAAGTGACTATGCTAGGATCAATGCCTCTTTGAATCATCACTTCAAAAACTTCTTTTGCCTCAGTCAACCTCCCTCCCTTGCAAAGTGTGTCCACCAATATACCGAAGGTTCGCACATTTGGCATGATCTTCCTTTGCCCCATCTCGTTCAACAAGGTAGTAGCCTCCCTCCACTGGCCAAAATTGCATAGACCTTGAACTAAGGAATTGTAAGTGACAAGGTCTGGCTGAATGCCTTTACTCATCATTTCAGATAAAAGGTTCAAAGCCTCAGTTACCAATTTGTCCTTACATAAACCGTCAATGATTGTGTTATAAAGCACCACATTAGTTTCAAAATCCCCTTTTTCTAGCTTCCTTAGCAACCTAACAGCCGCACTAGTCTCCCCAATCTTACACAGAACGTTTACTATCGTCCCACAAGTAATAACATCAGGTTGATACCCTTTCTTCTCCATTTCCTCTACCAACCTCACAGCTCCAGAAATATCGCCTTGAAGACAGAGACCTTTAACAAGAGTGTTTAGAGTCGATTGGGTAGGCTGATAACCAAGTTTCAAAACTGTTGCCAAGACAGAGAAACCAAAATCGACCCGTTTCAATTGGCAATAGCAGTTAATCAAAACATTGAGAGTATAAACACTGGGAGTAATTTGAAACGATCCCATATCTCTAATTAGAGTAATGACTACGGAGTAATGCTTCATTCTCGCAATTGCACCCATCAATTGAGTAAAATCGACAATGGATGGCAAAGGGTGCATGTGAAGCATTTTATCAAACAGGCCTAAGGCATGATCAAGATTCCTAAAGGTTCCACATTTGCAGTTATCTCTCACAGATTTCAACAACTGATTGCGATTCTGAACTGGGGTTTTGGCATTTTCTCTACTGCTATTAGCAGAATAAGCAAAAGCATGAAATGGAAGGCTTATTAGTCTATTAATGAAGCTATCAGATATAAAAACAAGAGAGCTTCTTGATTTACCCATTTCCTCGTGGAGACCAAATAAGCAAATCAGGTTTTCACAAATGACAGTCTCTCAGCTAACAACTCTGTTTCGGCGGAGCTCCGGAACTTCAAAAAGGAGAAATCGTGGTCCGGCGGTGATGGAGAGCGAAGCTGAGTGCGACTGTCTAGAAGAGTGACAAAATATTGTCTAGTAAAACAGCCCAAACAAAACAAGGTAAATTATTTTTTACAGTACGTATTTTTAATTTATTTTGTCTTATTATATTTTTGACAAAGTTTAATTACAAAATTCGCTATAGCGGAAAACTACAACATTATTTAATATTTTTTATTAAGGGTGAATTTTGACAAATCTATAATTGGATTACATTTTCTTCTTATATTTCTATGTTTGTAAAATTTTTAGAAAATTAAAGGTTAATTGCTATGTTATTAATAAATTGTTTAAATTACAAGTTTTTGTAATTTAAAATTATACATAAAATATGAAGATTATATTGTAAATAAAATCAAATTGGCACAAAATCTGATATGTGTATTAAGAACGTAAAAACATATAATCCAACAATTAGATTTTCAAAATAATTGGCACAAAATCTGATATGTGTATTAAGAGCGTAAAAACATACAATCCAACAATTAGATTTTCAAAATATGTAATAATGTTAATAATATTGAGTAATGTTGTAACCTTAGGCTACAACTAATTTGTAGTTAAACTTTGTCTTACATTTTTTTTTTACGTAATTTTTTTAAGGAGACAAAATTTAGCAACAAATTTGATTGTAATCTAAGGCTACAACTCCATTCAATTTTTTTTATTAAATTTGATAGATCTACCATTAAATTACATTTTTTTTCTAATATTCTTCATACTTACAAATTTTTCAAAAGATCAATAACTATGTTATCAATTAAATTTTTAAATTTCAAGTTTTTGTAGTAGTCTAAAATTATGCATAAAAAATAAATTTATAGATCGAATAGCATATTGTATTTGATTGGCATGAAATTTGACATATAGTTAAAAATATAAATAACATACAATTCAACAATTTAGATTTTAAAAATATGTAATAATGTTAATTTTTTTAGTGAGAGTTGTAATCTTAAACTACAACCAAGTTTGCAGATAAGTTTTATCCTTTTTAAGACCAATTAAATTATTTTAGATATATTTTTTAATTCAATTTGTTTTATTACATAATTATTTTTTAAGGCCAGCCAAAAATTAGTATAATGATATTATACAAAATATTTTTTTAGTTGATACAAAATATTAATTAATTGGTGTATCTTTGTAGAATTGATTGGTGTATTTTAAAAAAATAAATGGGTTGAAAAATAACCACTCAAATAAGATTTCTATCAACCCATTTTGTTTTAAAGTATTGAATAAGTAGATTATAGATTAACTTTTTACATTTTATCATATGGTCTAATTTACTTATTAATAAAAATCCTGCATATTGCACTGGAGTTATGCACATAAGTACATAACATATATGTAAAAAAATAAAAATAAAAAAGGAGTAGCATAGGTAAAGAAAATATGCTATAAAATTCAAACCCATTGATAATAGGAAATAGATATAAAAAAAAAATACTATTGGTATCTAAAGACTAATATTTATAAATTTTTAAAAAAAAATTGCATGCAACGCACAAGACAATAACTAGCATTTTTTATTATTATAAGTAAGAATGTTATATATACGAAAGGCTACTCTATGCATGAAAAACAGAGAGCAAACTAGGGGTGTGCAAAAAACCGAAGAACCGAAAAAACCGCTTCAAACCGACCGAAACCGAACCGAAATTCTGGTTCGGTTTCGGTTCGGTTCGGTTTCGGTTTTATTATGTAAAAAACCGAAAATTTCGGTTCGGTTTTCGGTTGCAAATTTTAATACACCGAACCGAAATATAATATTATTATTTTATATTTTATATTTTTGACTGAAGAAGGTAGGATAGTAAAAGTACAAAAGTTATAAAGAAGTATAAAGGTTCTGAGCTTACAACTGACTGGGCTTCAGAACAAGGACATGCTAACCAATATAATACTCCAAGCCTGACAAGATAATATATAATACTGAAGCACTGGCAGGAAAAGGCTGCCAAAACCAAATAAATTATATCCTCTTGTCGGCCATCAGCGTTTGGTATTCAAAGAGGAGAGATTTTGCACCACGTAAAACAGCCTCTGGGTGAGTTTGTATGTTCTCAAAGTAGTGCTTAAATATATAATTGTAGGGACCGGTTTCAAGCGCTCTCTGCAGACTAAGAGAGTGGACCCAAGCCCAGCTATCCCTCCAATAAATTTATAGAGTATGGGCTCAAGAGCTAAGCCCTAGTAAAGAATGCAACGGCCATGCATGGTTGTTCGTGGATTGTGCTAAGCTAAACGTGGGTCGGAATGCCTAATAAGGCTCCTCGGACGGGTCTTATAGAGGTAGAGGTTGTTCTTATTTCTTTCAAGTAAGGTTACAATGGTTGAGAGAAAATACAATGCTACAATATTTCCTTTTCTCTGGTTTTCCGTCCGTCCCCTTTACAAGAGGGACTTTTTACATTATATACTTCTCTCTCAGTTGATCCTAGCCCTACATTTGTTGATCAGCCCGGTTTCCACTTGAGAGCCTGTCCCATCAACCGCATTCCCATCCCTCATGTGGGTTGTAGCGCCCAAGACGGCACTGTTCAGAGGTCCTATCTTCATTAATGCGGCCAGGGCGTTAGTTGAGGGCATTTAATGTGGAGGTGACAGTTCACCTGGGACTTGCTCCTCCACCATGCTTCAATGTCCGTTGCTTGGTTCTTGCTGTTTGCTCCTTGGATGCTTAGGGAGACTCCCCTTAAAGGTATGCTGTTTGCCCACTTTCTGACCTCGGTCCCCCGAGGATGTAACCATCCTCGGCAATGCTCCTTGGGCCCTGGGCTCTAAACTTTCGTCCTCGGACCTCGGACCTTGGAGGCGTCCTCGGCGTGGGCCTCTGGGCCTGGTTTGGAATGGGCCGGGGTTGCTAACTTATTCTGGCCCCACAATAGCCCCTCAAAATCTTGCTGTCCGCATCCTCAGGCGGAAAGGAGGATTTTGACATCCTCGGACCTGCTTCGTGTCCAATCGAGTCTTGGCCCTCGTCAGCATTGGTGCCTTTTCAACTGCCCAAGGTGCGTTACTGGCGCTTCAATGCGCGTAACGTGTCCTGCATTAAATTCGGGCGGCTTTATGCTCCCCACGTTCAACGGGTAGATGACAATCTAACGGTGGGGATGCGTCTGGCATTTATGGGCGGGAAAACTCGCGCGGCTCTTCAATCTAGGGTATAAATACCCATTAGAACCGCTTCCTCCTTCTTCATTTACAATCAAGAGCTCCTGCGCGTCCATTCAGAGTCCAGCCAAATTTCCATCTCCAGCACAAAAAGCCAGTCCGAGGAGCTTCTCCTCATTTCTGTAAGTCACTCTATCCCTCTCTGAGCTTTTTTCCTCTCTACTCGTCCTTCTCTTTCATTCGCTCCTCTTTTAGTTCGCTTAGGTGTCATTTGGGATGGGTAGACTTAAGAAGTATGTTGGCTCTGAGGAGGCGATAGAGAAATTCATCGCTGATTACAAGATACCGGCCAACGTGGGCTTAAGGTATTGTGAGGAGGGGGAGTGGCACCTCCGGAGGCAGGAGGGCGAGGTGGTGATTCCCGTCATCGCTTTCCTTAAAGGGGGGATGAGGATCCCCATGGGGCCGGTGATGAGGGGTTACCTCACCTACTTTCGGTTAACCCCCACCCAATGCGCCTCCAACATGTTCAGAATTCTGGGCAGTGTGGACGCCCTCAATGAGAAGATGGGTCTGAGGCTGACCCATCATGATGTCAATTACTGTTACAATCTTCAACATTTGAAGAACAAGTCCTACTACATGAGGACGAGGGACGACAGGGTCCGACTTATCCAGTGCCTCCCCGAGTCCAACAAAGGGATGAATGAGGATTTCCTCATCGTGTCTGGAGCGTGGCACGATGGCCTTCATTGCCCGACGACAGAGGGGACACCAGGTGGGACAGTGGGAATAGGAGGGGATTCACAGATTCTGACTCCCTTTTTTTTTTTTCTTCTTCTTCTTTTTTTTGCATTATTTCTTTTTGCACTGTTTGGTTTCTAACCGTGGGTGTGCTTTCTCTTCTGCAGATCCGCACTCTTTCGCGCGCCACTTCGGCTTGGTCAACAGGGAAGACTTGCAGAAGGCGCTTAGGTCTGCGGAATTTGAGAACGAAGCAGACCACCAGGTCAGAGCTGCGCACAAGATTTTGGGGTACACTCCACTCCAGAAGTCATTTGCTACCCCAAAGCACGTGATCAGAGCCAAGGATCCTCGGCTGCAGAAAATAAAGGTGACCGAGGACGGGTTCGAGTTTCCCGAGGATCCCTCCACTTCAGAAGGTGTCACAGTAGCAGTCCCTTCGTCTTCCCATACATTCCCAGAGGCCGCAGAAGAGGACTTAGAGAGGGAAGGGGACGCTGTAGATTGTGGCCTTGCCGAGGACGATTTCAGCGTTTTCGAGCAACAGCATCAGTCCGAGGACCCTTCTGGAGACTTGGGTGATCCTCGTCTAACCGAGGCAGATTTTTTAGCGTCGGACGAATCTTCTCGACTTGAGATGGGCTACAAGAAGAAAGATCAACCCTCCCTACTAGACCTAATCGAAGGTCAGCCGGGGAAGTCCAAATCGAAGCTTCCTCCTCCAAAGGTTCGTCCTGCTCAGACAAGGTCGGCCTCAACTCAGTCCAGGCTTCCTCCTCCTCCGCCTCAGGCGAGCCCGCCGTCCAGGCACGAGCCTGCTGACCCCAAGTAGAGGAAGGACAAGGGCAAGAGGACCCTTGAGGATAAATCTGGGCCCACGTGGGAGGGCGATGGCACTCGACGGCCATCGAAGCAACTGAGGATAGGCTCCTCGACGCAAGATAAACAGGTCGCTCCCCCGCCCGAGGTCCAGGCCTGGCTCCCTGCCCCAATGCTCCGTGGGGCACCCCTGAGGGATGACTCCTCCCTCAGGGACTTTAAGGACGGCGAAGGCGCGTACGTGGCCGACGCTGTGGAGAGATGCCTGCTCCTTCCCGCAGACATGGCGGAGCTGGGGACCATGAGGAGTAGGGACGTCTTCCTCTGCCTCAAGCGATACTTGGGGATGGTAAGAACCTTAACACTTGTGCTTCTTCTTGCTTTAGCTTTTTCTGCTTTCCTTTCTTTTTTGAGCTAGGCTAATCATAACTTATCTGTTTCGTTTGGCTATTTGTTTACTTGCACATTATCTGCTTTTTCTTTACTTGCACGATTTTAGCTTCAATTGCATCTCGGCCAATCGTGGCATCAGTTATTATAGTGAGAGGGCGTGTATGCTCTGATGCACTTTTCATTTCCTAAGGACCAGATAGAATTTCTTCGAGTAGACACTTAGTGTTTCTTCAATGTAGTTAACTTCTCCATAAGCCTGAGTCCGAGGACCATGCAGAGCCTTGGTCCTGCTTGATACTTAGCTTCTTGAGGTAAATAGTGTTCCCACAGGCCTGAGTCCGAGGACAATACAGAGCCTTGGTCCTGCTTGACACTTGAGTTTGGCTGTAAGTAGCTAGTTTCCCCATAGGTTTGAGTCCTTGGACCATGCAAGACCTAGGTTCTGTCTAGCACCCAGATATAAGTGGTTAGCTCCCCATAGGCTTGAGTCCTTGGACCATGCAAGACCTAGGTACAGTTGCTACCTTCAAGATAAGTGGCTAGCTCCCCATAGGCTTGGGTCTGAGGACCATGCAAGACCCAGGTACAGTTGCTGCCTTCAAGATAAGTGGCTAGCTCCCCATAGGCTTGAGTCCTTGGACCATGCAAGACCCAGGTACAGTTGCTGCCTTCAAGATGAGTGGCTAGCTCCCCATAGGCTTGGGTCCGAGGACCATGCAAGACCCAGGTACAGTTGCTGCCTTCAAGATAAGTGGCTAGCTCCCCATAGGCTTGGGTCCGAGGACCATGCAAGACCCAGGTACAGTTGCTGCCTTCAAGATAAGTGGCTAGCTCCCCATAGGCTTGAGTCCTTGGACCATGCAAGACCCAGGTACAATTGCTGCCTTCAAGATAAGTGGCTAGCTCCCCATAGGCTTGGGTCCGAGGACCATGCAAGACCCAGGTACAGTTGCTGCCTTCAAGATAAGTGGCTAGCTCCCCATAGGCTTGAGTCCTTGGACCATGCAAGACCCAGGTACAGTTGCTGCCTTCAAGATAAGTGGCTAGCTCCCCATAGGCTTGGGTCCGAGGACCATGCAAGACCCAGGTACAGTTGCTGCCTTCAAGATAAGTGGCTAGCTCCCCATAGGCTTAGGTCCGAGGACCATGCAAGACCCAGGTACAGTTGCTGCCTTCAAGATAAGTGGCTAGCTCCCCATAGGCTTGAGTCCTTGGACCATGCAAGACCCAGGTACAGTTGCTGCCTTCAAGATAAGTGGCTAGCTCTCCATAGGCTTGGGTCCGAGGACCATGCAAGACCCAGGTACAGTTGCTGCCTTCAAGATAAGTGGCTAGCTCCCCATAGGCTTGGGTCCTTGGACCATGCAAGACCTAGGTACAGTTGCTGCCTTCAAGATAAGTGGCGAGCTCCCCATAGGCTTGGGTCCGAGGACCATGCAAGACCCAGGTACAGTTGCTGCCTTCATTTGGCTGTAAGTAACTAGTTTCCCCATAGGCTTGAGTCCTTGGACCATGCAAGACCTAGGTTCTGTCTAGCACCCAGATATAAATGGCATTGGGACGCGAGACGTGTGATAATGACAGGCAGAACATCTGAATTAAAAAGGACCTCTTTATTAATAGTAATACATTTTCAGGTTATTTACATTCCATGGACGAGGTACAGGTTTGTCATCTAAATCTTCTAAATAGTATGCTCCTATCCCTGCCACTGAGGTGATTCGGTAGGGGCCCTCCCAGTTGGGTCCGAGCTTTCCCCAAGAAGGGTTCTTGGTAGCTCCTACGACCTTTCTAAGCACCAGGTCTCCCGGTGCTAGTGGTCTGATCTTTACATTGGCGTCATATCCTTGCTTGAGCTTTTGCTGGTAGCAGGCCAGTTGGATCATTGCCTGTTCTCTTCGTTCATCTACCATGTCTAGGCTCCGCCCCAGCAGTTCATCATTGTTGTCTGGGGTGAAGGAGCTCGTCCTTAGCGTTGGGAAGTTGGTTTCCAGGGGGATTACTGCCTCCGCACCATAAGTCATGGCAAAAGGTGTTTCTCCCGTTGAGCGCCGGGGTGTAGTCCGGTACGTCCAGAGGACGTGGGGCAGCTCTTCTACCCATCTTCCCTTGGCATCATCCAGCCTCTTCTTAAGCCCGTTGACGATGACCTTGTTGACAGCCTCGGCCTGTCCATTCCCCTGAGGGTAGGCTGGCGTTGAGTACCTGTTTGTGATCCCAAGTTCACAACAGTACCTCCTGAAGGCTTTGCTATCGAACTGGAGCCCATTATCCGAGATGAGGGTATGAGGGACCCCGAACCGTGTAACTATGTTCCTCCAAAGGAATTTCTTCACGTCTACGTCCCTGATGTTGGCTAGTGGCTCGGCCTCGACCCACTTGGTGAAGTAGTCCGTGGCCACCAGCAGATACTTCTTATTCCCTGGTGCCTTGGGGAAAGGTCCCACAATGTCCAAGCCCCATTGGGCGAATGGCCATGGACTGGATAATGGATTGAGGACCCCTCCTGGCTGATGGATGTTTGGGGCGAACCTTTAGCACTGGTCACACTTCTTGACATACTCCTGGGCCTCTTGCTGCATTCCCGGCCACCAGTATCCTTGAGTGACGGCTCGGTGAGCCAGGGATCTCCCCCCTGTATGGCTCCCACAGATTCCTTCGTGCAACTCTTCGAGTAGGGATTCTGACGTCTCGGGGTGGACACATAGAAGGTATGGCCCAGAGTAGGACCGCCTGTACAGCTTGTGATCCTCGGACAACCAGAACCGAGGAGCTTTCCTTCGTATCTTTTCTGCTTCTGATCTCTCCTCAGGCAGGACGTCATCTTTGAGGAATCTTACTATGGGGTCCATCCAGCTGGGACTCATCACAACTTGGTGGACGGGGATTACTCCCTTTGGCACTTTACTTGCCCTCTCCAGGTGCTCTACAAGTATGATCCGAGGCAGAGCCCCTGCCGAGGAGGTTGCGAGTGTGGCAAGTGAATCGGCGTGAGTGTTCCCATTCCTAGGAATATGGGACAAGCTGAAGGGGCGAAACTCCAACTGCAAGCGCTTGACTTGGCTAAGGTATTCCTGCATTCTCGAATCCTTGGCTTCCATCTCCCCCTTCACCTGCCCTACTACCAATCTGGAGTCTGAGAACATCTCTATTGACCTTCCTCCCATCTTCTGCACCATGATCATCCCTTGCAGTAATGCCTCGTACTCGGCCTCGTTGTTTGTGGCCGTGAATCCGAGCCTCAAGGATTTCTCAATGACATGGTCTTCAGGGGATACTAGGACCAGCCCCACTCCGGACCCCCTTTGGTTTGCCGCGCCGTCCACATATACTTTCCAACATGGTGGCTTTGGGATGGAGATTGCCCCAACTGATTTCTCATCACGGCTCTTATCCTCGGCTGTCACTTCTACGACTGGTTCGGCAAACTCGGCCGTCAAATCTGCCAGAACCTGGCCTTTTACGGAAGTCCGGGGCATGTACTTGACGTCAAAAGCCCCCAGAATTGTGTTCCACTTCGCGACTCTACCTGTGTAATCAGCGGCCCGGAGTACAGCCTTCAAGGGCAATTGGGTTAGGACAACCACCGTGTGAGCTTGGAAGTAATGGGGGAGCTTGGAAGTAATAGGGGAGCTTTCTCGTGGCGTGGACCACCGCCAGTATGGCTTTCTCCAGGGGTAGGTATCTGATCTCTGCTTCGTGAAGCGACTTGCTGACGTAGTAAACTGGCCTTTGGACGCCATTGTCTTCCCGTATCAGCACTAAGCTCACTGCGTGGGGTGCCACCGCCAGGTAGGCGTATAGGACCTCGTCGGGCTCAGGATTGGACATGATAGGCGGCCGGGATAGATACTCCTTGAGTTGCTGGAAGGCCATGGCACAATCCTCGGACCACTCAAATCCTTTCCATTTGTTGATCAGGAGATAAAAGGGTCTGCACCTGTCGGCCGACCTGGAAATGAACCGATTCAGCGCTGCGATCATCCCAGTAAGCTTTTGGATCTCCTTGGGATTCTGCGGAGGCTTCATATTGTGAATTGCCTTGATCTGGTCAGGGTTGACTTCGATCCCACGGTGGGTGATCATATACCCCAGAAACTTGCCAGAGCTTACACCAAACGAGCATTTTGAGGCATTAAGGCGGAGCTTGTACTCTCTCAGGATGCCAAATGTGTGGCCGAGGTCCTCCAAGTGCTCGGACACCAGCTTGCTCTTCACCACCATATCGTCGACATAGACCTCGATGCTCTTGCCCAACATCGGCTCAAACATTCTCGTCATCATCCTCTGGTAGGTGGACCCGGCGTTTTTCAAACCAAAGGGCATAACCTTGTAGTGGTAGTTCCCTATGGGTGTCACGAAGGCTGTCTTCTCTTGGTCCTCCAAGGCTAGTGGGATTTGATGATAACCCTGAAAGGCATCCAGGAAGCTCATCCGAGGATGGCCTGCCGTCGCATCTACTAGTTGGTCTATTCGTGGTATTGGGAAATGGTCTTTTGGGCATGCTTTGTTCAGGTCTGTGAAGTCTACACAAACCCTCAACTTTTCACTTTTCTTCTTGACCACCACAGTGTTGGCCAACCACTTGGGGTAAAAGATCTCCTTGATAGCCCCCGCGTGCTTAAGCTTATCGACTTCTTCCCTGATCGCATCAGCGTGCTCCTTCGACGGGCGCCGGGGTGGCTGCTGCTTGGGGGTCGCAGATGGGTTGACGTTAAGGTGTGACAGATGAAAGATGGATCAATCCCAGGGGCATCACAGGGGTCCCATGCGAACACGTCAAGGTTCCTCTTGAGGAACTCAAGCAACTCCTCCTTCTCCTGTGGAGGCAGCTGGGTGCCGACCTGGAAGAACTTCTCCGGATCATCGTCAATTACCACCTTCTCCAGAGGCGCCAACTGGGTCTTTGATTGCTATGAATTTTCCTCGGCTGGGGCCGAGGACTGTGCATCAATCCGATAGGATATGGCAGCCACCGTGCACTGCCTAGCCGTGGATTGGCAACCTCGGATCTCCAGAACCTGGTCCCCTGATGGGAATTTCACCTTCTGGTGCAAGGTGGAGGCTACGCCATCCAGGGCGTGTAGCCAGGGCCTTCCTACTATGGCCGTGTAGGGGGAGTATGTGTCCACCACTATGAAGTTCGCCTCCACCACCACTGGGCCTGTCTGCACGGGCAGTCTGATCATGCCCTTTGGGATGACGAGCTTCCCGTCGAAGCTCATTAGGGGGGAGCTATAAGGTGTGAGGTCTTCCTGTTTTAGCCCCAGCCCCTTGTAGAGGTCTGGACACATGACCTCGGCTGCGCTGCCACCGTCCACCATCACCCTTTTCACGTCATAGCCCCCTATTCTGAGGGTGACGATTAGGGCGTCCTCATGTGGTTGGATGGTCCCAATCTTGTCCTCCTCCGAGAAACTCAGGGCTGGGGGAGGATTCCTCCTGGACCTCTTTGGCCCCGTCCGAGGGTCCTCGGCGGGCAGTTGGGCCACAGACAACACTCGCAAAGGGGGTGTGCCTGTTCTTCCTGGCGCGGCCAGGATTATATTGATCGTCCCGGCGGGCTGCCCCATGGCGGCGTCCCTCCGAGGCTCTTGGTAGGCTCGGCCCCGCTGGTCGCTGGAATGGTGCAGAAGGTGCTTCAGCCTTCCATCCTGGACTAGTTGGTCCAGGTGGTCCCAGAGGTTCCTGCAATCCTCCGTGGCATGTCCGTGGTCCTGGTGGTATTGGCAGTAACGATCCTGGTTGCACCTACCAGGCTCCCCCATCATCTTAGCCGGCCATCTGAAGTATGGCTCGTTCTTTATCCTTTCCAGAACCTTGTGCACGGGTTCTCGGAATACCGCGCCGACAGTCCGGGCGTTGGTCGCCCCGGATTGCCCACCGAAATCCCTCCTTGGGCGGGCGTTGTTGTATCTGTCCGACCTGAAATCCCTCATCTCCTGAGGGATGACCTTCTCCTTGCCTTTGCCTTGCAACATATCTTCCTCCACCCGCTTGTACGTGTCGATCCGATCCATCAGCTGCCGCACGCTGGTGACGGGCGTTCCGGTCAGGGACTTCCTCAGGTCGTGCCCCATTGGTAGCCCATTCTGGAATGTACTGATGGCGACGGCGTCATACTTGCCGTCCAGCTCATTGTAGATCTCCCAGTACTTGTCCGAATAAGCCTTGAGGGTCTCCCCGTCACGCATAGATAGGGACAGCAATGCACTCATGGGCCGAGGAGGCCTGCTGTTCGTGACAAAGCGGGAACCAAAGGCCTGAGTCAGCTGTCTGTACGAGTCTATGGAATTCGTCCTTAGACCGTTGAACCACCTCATCGCCACAGGTCCCAAGCTGGATGGGAAGACTTTGCACATCAGCGCCTCATTCTTGGAGTGGACAGCCATCCTCTGGTTGAACTGGCTCACGTGCTCCACGGGGTCTGTCTTGCCATTGTAAGCAATGAAGGTTGGCTGCTGGAACCGCCGAGGAAGCTCTGCCTCTTCTATACGACGCGTGAAGGGCGACCTGGAGAGCTGATCCAGCGCCTTGCTCATGGCGTCGCCTCCTAAGCCCCTAGGGGTTGGGTTGGCACGCCTACGCCTCTGGTAGCGCTCCTCCTCGTGGGAGAAAGTCTCGCTGGGGGGCGTTCTTGACCTCTGCCTATATTCATCATCGCTCTCGTCGTCGGAGGGCAGGTCAGGGCTGAGTTCGGACTGTCTCCGCTGCGCACGGCGTAGCTTCCTCTTCAGATTGTCTATCTCGCGCTGCATGGCCACCTTATCATCCTTTCTCTGGGAGGCGTGGCTATGGGCCTCTTGCGACCGCGTGGCCTGGCCATCGTCGCGCTTCTGGGGAACGTGCCCGTCCCCCTGGCTTTCGCTCGCCGTTGAAGTACGCACGCTTCCTTCTCGAAATCGTCTGTTGTCGTTCTGACCGCCCCCGGGGTCGCCATAGTGACCCTGAGGCCGTGACTTCGCCGGTTCTGGTCGATTGGGAGTTCTTTGGTGAGGACCTGATCCTACCATGTTTGACTGTTGTCCTTACTAACACACAAGCTCTTCCCACAAACGGCGCCAATTGTAGGGACCGGTTTCGAGCGCTCTCTTCAGACTGAGAGAGTGGACCCAAGCCCAGCTAACCCTCCAATAAATTTATAGAGTATGGGCTCAAGAGCTAGGCCCTAGTAAAGAATGCAACGGCCATGCATGGTTGTTCGTGGATTGTGCTAAGCTAAACGTGGGTCGGAATGCCTAATAAGGCTCCTCGGACGAGTCTTATAGAGGTAGAGGTTGTTCTTATTTCTTTCAAGTAAGGTTACAATGGTTGAGAGAAAATACAATGCTACAATATTTCCTTTTCTCTGGTTTTCCGTCCGTCCCCTTTACAAGAGGGACTTTTTACATTATATATTTCTCTCTCAGTTGATCATAGCCCTACATTTGTTGATCAGCCCGGTTTCCACTTGAGAGCCTGTCCCATCAGCCGCATTCCCATCCCTCCTGTGGGTTGTAGCGCCCAAGACGGCACTGTTCAGAGGTCCTATCTTCATTAATGCGGCCAGGGCGTTAGTTGAGGGCATTTAATGTGGAGGTGACAGTTCACCTGGGACTTACTCCTCCACCATGCTTCAATGTCCGTTGCTTGGTTCTTGCTGTTTGCTCCTTGAATGCTTAGGGAGACTCCCCTTAAAGGTATGCTGTTTGCCCACTTTCTGACCTCGGTCCCCCGAGGATGTAACCATCCTCGGCAATGCTCCTTGGGCCCTGGGCTCTAAACTTTCGTCCTCGGACCTCGGACCTTAGAGGCGTCCTCGGCGTGGGCCTCTAGGCCTGGTTTGGAATGGGCCGGGGTTGCTAACTTATTCTGGCCCCACAATAATATTTTGTAAATATTGACTCTGATTGATCAGTGAGATATGCTTTGGCTATTCTCCAAAAAAAAAAAAAAAAAAAAAAAGATATGCTTTGGCTGGCAACTTTGTGTTGGGCAATGGACCCCTACCAACCATCATTTCATTTTAATATAACTCAGTGATTAACAATTGGGCAGTGAGCCTCCATCGTTTCATTTCAAAATTCAAAAGATGCGGCCAAATAAACTAAGTAAACAGAGCATTTTAAAACTCATTAGACTAATTACCTATAATTAAACTAAGTAAATATCTAATTAAACTAATTATACTAAAATTAATTAGAGTATAAAATCAAAAGTTAGATATCCCTACTCTCCATACTCCACATTTTTCAGATTTCACTCTCAAACTTTCCTCTCTCTCACGGTCAGACTACAGACAGCCTCACTTTGGCCTCCACTCCACACTCCCTCTCACACTAATCTTTCTCTGCCGCCACCACTTGCTACCCTCCCCACGCCACCCTCTCTTCTCGTTGTGACTGTGGCTGTGCGACGAAAATGGCATCAATAGCAGGGTCTCCACCATCACCGCCACTCCAAGACAACGTCGACGCCGAGCGCTGCCTCCGGGAAGCCGAGGACCATCTCCGCGAAGCCATAGAGGAGCTCCAACTCTGCTTGATCATCGGTTCTCATCTCAAGAGTCAAGACTCACAGTGAGTCTCTTTTGAAAATCTTGATACCCTCTCTCTGTTTTGTGTTTTGGGTTTTGTTTAATACTGAATCTGAATCAATAAAGTTATGGCTTTGAAAATAGTGAATCAAGATCAAGATGTTTATTTTTTCAAGTTTTATTTGCAAATAAAGTTAGGGATTTGAAAAAATGATAACCCATGTGCTTGGCTGAATCTCTGTTGTGTAGTAACAACATACTAAATACTGCATTTTCTGTAAAAAAACCAAAGGCCCAAACTCCAGGCTCAAAAACCGAAACCGACCGAAACCGAAACAAACCGAAACCGACGGTTTTTCAACTATTTCAGTCGGTTTCGGTTGAGACTTTTACAAACCGAAAATTTCGGTTTCAGTTGGCCGGATAAAAAAAAACCGACCGAACCGAACCGATTACAGCCCTAGAGCAAACCCAAAAAATACAAGAAGAAGAAAACAGAGAAAAAACAAAAAGGAAAACCAATCAACATATTAATTACAAAGAGAAAGAGAGCTAAGGAAAGAAGGGAGAGAATCACTAGTCGTGAGTCCTCACGCCCGAGACCAATCAAAAAAAGTTCCACTAAAAGAAACAAGCATCTGATCACCGAAACTATCCAAATTCTCAAAAGTCCACTGATTCCATTCCTTCCAAATACACCAAAGGATGCACAACGGAACTAAATTCCAAATCTAAGACGAGTACTTCCCCAACCAATTCCACTAGCCAAAAAGCAAATCTGTGATCAATCTAGGTATAACCCAAGACAAGCCAAAAGTTATAAAGACAAAGCTCCATAACCGATAAGCCATCTCACAATGAAGAAGTAAGTAGTCGACCGTCTCTCCACAATGTCGGCATATAATACACTAATCCACAAAAACCAATCTCCTCAATCTCATATTATCACCCGTTAGGATCTTATTCAAAGCTACACACCAAACAAAAAAGGAAACTCGCTCAGGGACCTTTGCTTTCCATATAGCTTTCCAAGGAAAGACAATTGAGGAAAAGTCTCTTAATTTGTTATAATATGACCGGATGCAAAAATCCCCATTAGGCTTCAACTTCCATCTCATTCGGTCTCCCACATCCATTGGAGGAGTATTAGCTCCCAATATACGAAGAAAATGCAGCCTTTCATCCATCTCCCAATCATTAAATTCTCAAATAAAACGAACATCCCAAATTCTTCTATCCTCCGCCCCCTGCCTTGACAAAGAAGTTTCTACAGTTACCTCCTTATCAATGGCAATACCATACAGCCTTGGGAAAGCCAATTGAAAAGGTTGATCCTCATACCACCCATCCTGCCAAAACCTCACTCTATTCCCCAACCCAACAACAAACTGACATTTTTTGCTAAAATCCTCCCATCCCATGCTAATACCTCTCCACAAACCACACCTATGAACTCCCCTTCCCAACTTTGAGGTCCATCCCCCCCATTCTTCCCTATATTTTGAAGCTACCACCCTCTTCCATAACCGATCCTCTTCCTTCCCAAGCCGCCACAACCATTTCCCCAATAAGGTCTTATTGAAAGTAGTAAGTTTCCTTATCCCCAAGCCACCATTGGCTATAGGCGCACAAACTTTATCCCATCCTACCAGATGAGTCTTGCTATCACCCCAAAGAAAGTCCCTTTGCAACTTTTCAATTTTATTAGCCACATGAGTAGGAATTGTGAATAACGATAGAAAATAGGTAGGAAGACTAGATAGCATACTCTTGAGTAACATCAATCGACCCCCCTTAGACAAATACAACTTCTTCCACCCGGCTAGTTTCCGCTCAAATTTTTCCAAAATAGGATTCCAAATTGAAGGGGAGTTATATGAAGCCCCCAACGGCATACCAAGATAAGACATAGGCAACTCTCCAACTCTGCAGCCCAAAATTTTAGCCAAGGCATGCACATCATCATTCACTCTTATGCATATTAACCTTCAAACCTGTTACCGCCTGAAAACTAAGTAACAACAACCGAATATGAAGAATCTGCTCCACATCTGCATCACAAAATAAGATAGTATTGTCTGCAAATAATAGATGTGTAACACATTCTCCACCACTCCTCCTACCCTCAACTTTAAAACCACGGATCAAGCCAGCTCCCTCCACTCTTCTTAACATCTTACTAAACACCTCCATTATAATCAAAAACAGCATAGGAGATAGCGGATCCCCTTGTCTTAAATAGTCCTATTCAGTCATATTCGATTGTATTCAGTTCATTTCGATCTTATTTGGTCCTATTCGTCCATTCGGGCCTATCCAATCTACTTCGCTCATTCTATCCACTTTGGTCCATTCAGTCCACTTTGGTTCTATTCAGTCCACTTCAGTCCATTCTATCCTATTTAGTCAACTTTGGTCCTATTCGGTCCACTTTAGTACATTCTGTCCACTTTAGTCATATTCAATCCATTCAGTCTACTTTGGTCCTATTTTATTCTATTCAGTCCACTTTGGTCTCATTCGGTCCATTCTGTACACTTTGTTTCTATTCGATCCACCTCAGTCCTATCGGTCTATAATAGTCCTATTTGGTCCATTCAGTTATCTTCGGTCTACATTGATCCCATTCGGTCCTATTCAGTCTATTCTGTCAACTTTCATCTTATTCGGTCCAATTCGGTCCATTCTGTCCACTCTAGTCCTATCGGTCCATTCTGTCTACTTTGGTCTTATTCAGTCCATTCGGTCTTATTAATAATCAGTCCACTTTTGTCAACTTTTGTCCTATTACAACTGGATTACTATTGTAAACTGAAACTGATTGATTCAAGATCTAATTTGGTGCAGAACCTAATCACTAAACTTAAAAATTTTGGGAATGGTTTTGGGAGAGGTGCATACATATATAAGGTTTGATATCTAGGCTACATTTGAATTGGTATACTAGTTTTCTATGATTGGTAAACTTTGAATAATGGTTGGAACATGGTAAAGTTAACTAGTACGAGAATAATATCTATGAACCTAGACTCACTCTAGGACTCTTGGGTATCCACCATACAATCCTTCGTCTGCACATTCAAAGATAAAAATCATGGATACCAATGTCTCGGGCAAACTTGATGGAGTCGATTGCACCCAGCAACTTCAAGCTTTGACAAGGATCCACTAGTGATAATCTTGTACTTCGACATGCTATAACCAGACCACATGAATCACGGATAATGACACCAAGACCAACACAATTAAGGTCTGAGAAGAAAGCAAATCCCAAGTTCAATTTGTAACACCTTGTGAAGGAGGTTGCCAGTACTGAGAAATCTCAGGCAGAGGTTAAAACCTTGCACTTGTCCCTGCACTCGTATCTTATGTTGAAAATCATGGAAAAGCTGTCCACTGGACTGAATCAAATGGATGGAATCAACAACTCTCCTAGCATGAACAAAAAAGTTCCCTCCGTACCATATGTTCCGAGCCATAATAGCAAAAATACCGAGATTAGATCTGTCTAGTTGAGATGTTACATGTTAGCTTGGAAACCAACTCCTTAAAATCAGTCTCATACCATTTATACTAATGATAAACATTTTTCTAAGCAGATAAAAAATCATTGGAAGCATTACAAGACAAAAGAGCAAGGAAAATAGTTTCTTCATTTGGCAACACACTGGACATATGGCATCAACAGGAATTCCTTTGCAAGTCAAATCCTGCATTGTGGGCAAAGGATTCCTCATAGCTCTCCACATGAATATCTTGACTTTTTGAAGGGATGACTGAGGATCAGAATGCATTCCACTGAAAATGTTTTGAAACTCTTGAAGAAGCTTCTCATAGATGATTCATTAGAATCAAAAGCCAATCAATAAACACTGCGTCTTAGGATATAAGAAACTGCAGGAACAAGCAAAGAGATGGAAAACCTAGCCTAAACATCACATTTCCAAATCCATGCACTGTTAAAAGGTGGACTTGTCAAAAGGACCCATGTAAACTGACATGTGAATAGCATTTCAGAAGTATTGGAATCTATTAACTCGTGCACATTTACAAATCAAGAATGCTTAAGAATTCCCTATTTTACTTCTTTTGGGCCATTGAACATAAATTGAAATGGGATATCAGTAGCTTCAGAAAGAACTAACATGTTTTAAAACATATGGCTGAGGGCATATCTAGGTATTAAACAGAAAAATTAACCATATAATGAATGTCCCTCAATGAAAGAAACATGCAACTTGAATTCTGTTTGATGCTTCCATGATTCAATCACAATAGCATTATATCCTTAAAATAGACCATCATTGTCCAAGTCTCTGTCCACCATCAATTGATTGCAGAGTCCCAAGAATCTGAACAAACCAGAATTCTGTGCTGCGGCACTTTGTACAGATCCTCTATGTCTACACAAAATTTTGAAAGTCATTATTTAGAATGAACTATTTATCCGGATTTCAGTTAACTCAATTGGTAAGGACTATTAAAAAACCAATTGGTGTCTTAGCTTAAAAGTAAAGATCAATCATTATAGAACAGACACCTTTGGCTGAAATTCTATCGTAACTAAGCAAGCAAAAAGAATATGATTATTAATGTTATCCTCTCTACCAAACAGTCACCATAAAGGGAAAAATATTAATCAGTCAGGAAATTAATCCAATTTCTAGTATTCATTCTCTCCCCCTGAATTACCTTCCAACCTAAGGGTGCAATATTTTGAAGCATTGCCCACAGTAACACCAATAAGTCTTCCAGTAAAGAAAATGGCCCTGAACATGAAATTATAAAATTACCCCTAGTATTCCATTGCTTCAAATTACAATGAGGCCATAATGGTAATTTATTTATTTTTTTCCTCCCATTTTTCCATCCTCTGAACCAAACACACATAAGAAAGAACTAACATATTTTTCATCCTTCCACTTCTCTATCCCCTCAACATTTTCCATCCTCCCAACCAAACAGAACCTTATTGATTTTGGGGCTGATCTAGGGAGTAATAACATATTAGGAGCAGATATATGTAAGGTCAGATATTTAGGCTGTGTTTGAATTGGAAAACTCAATTTCTATGATTGGTAAACTTTGATTAATGGTTGGAACCTAGTCTGAAAAAGAAGATATATGAACCTAGTCATACACATGAATTCTTGACTATCCACCTAAGAGAGCTGTATAACACACCTGAAGGCTAGTGTAGCTGTAATTCTTCTCTTTTACATTACCAGAAATATCAAATTACAGCCCTTTTATATCAGAAATATCAAATTAAAGAAAAAGAAAAAAACACATTCTATATCAACTTTTATTCTATAACATTCCTCCAAAGTTTTTTTTTTTTTTTTTTTTCTTCTTCTCATTATTTCAATTGAATAACTATAATGGAAACATGTGCAATTTATAATTGTTGTTTTTTATGATAAACTTATTACGAATAAAGTTCTATAACAATTATACTATAATTCATATACAACATTTTCCAAAACTATTTTACATAAAATATTACAATATTATCCATGCATTACATTAGTAACTTATTAGTTATTGATTAAGAAAGAAAACCTTGGGCTCACGATGATGAACACAAAGGATCGTAAGAATACAAATAAATCAAATGCTAGGGCTATGTGAATTTAGAAACTCAAAAAGTATCAAAACAATGTGAAGCACCCCAAGCCCTAGACCAATCAAAAAGAGTTCAAACAAATAAAGAATTTAATTGATCGAAAGAGCATTCAATACCCTCAAACGAATAGCAATTCCATCCCTTCCAAACTGTCTACATCAAAGAACCTGGCACCAAGTTCCACACAACCAAGTCATGCTTTCCAAACCAATTCCTCCAACTAAACAATAAGCTCCCGATAGATCCTGGCATGACTCAGTGAATACCAAACAACTGGGCACCTCTCCCCACAAAGCATAAACAATCTCACAATGAAGTAAAAGATGTTCCATTGTTTCTCCATTTCTTTGAAAAGTGCAATTCCAATTCTCTAAATAACCAGAAGACATAAAAGAGGAGACAATGGGTTGCCCTATCTCAAACCCCAAGAGCTGCCAAAGAAATCTGCAAGGGAACCATTTGCCAACATGGAGAAGCGAATAGTAGAAATACAAGCCTTAATCCACCTCTTCCATCTCTCCCCAAAACCCATATGATCCAGAAGATAATATAGACTAATCCCAATTCACATAATCACAGGTCCGGTTCCCAGCAATGAGCAAGGTCCTGTTCACTTGTTGCATCAAAGTAGTGGTCTCCATGTGAATGAACTCCTCAGCAGTAGGTTCCTATTGTTACATAAAAAATGCATTAGTTCTAACTGACAAAAAAGATCTGCCTTATAATGGTCTGATAGCATAGTCATATACATAAAATTTATAATCTACAATGACTATTGGGTTAGTGGGCTGAAACTTTTTATCAAACTCAGGTGATTTGAACTTTGGAATCTAATGGGGGAAAATAAAATGGATGGAAGTGAAAACTTTTTGTTATGATGGAGATCGTCATTCTATTCAATAAGATGAATGTCACTGCTCCTTATGAGCCTCTTAGATCCTTGATTTATGACAGCAATGGCACCATTTCAACTTTCTCACAGAGCGTCAAGAGACGAGCTTTTACTATACTTTGGTCTCCATTTACATGAATAACATACTCTTCATTCTCAAACATGCTATGAAACCACTTTAGTCCACTTGATTGAAGAAGCAATGACAGCATTCTGTCATAAAGGAAATTAACTATCCATCCAGGCATCAATAGATCTTGAAGAGTTTACTTATTAATTTGACTTCACTCTAAACATCCAAAAGATCATGCTATTTCACAATTGCCTTGATCATTTGATGATATACTTTTTTTTTTTTGATAGGTAAAATAAATCTTGATCATTTGATGATATACAAATCTGATAAACCAAAAAGGTTTGCATTTTGTGTATTGCAGCTAAAACTCCACTGGCTTTTTAAATTTCTAGTATAATTTAGAAGGCAAGTTACTTATTAAAAAATTTACAAAGCAAGTTTGTCTTCAGATACCTACCTGTATAATAAAACCAATGCCATTATAATTGGATCACTCTACCGATTGCACACTACGTTTCGAAAGATGCTAAAGCACATGAAAGAGTGTCTAAGTGTACAGGAAAAAATGGATCCCACAAGAATGATCTAGCCAGCTCTCCTACCTATTCCATACAGATGCAATATGGTAATTATTCAATGAAACAGAACACTTGGTATCTTCGGCGCATCAAGTATAGTCTTGTAAAATTCATCACAGAGGATAAGCTATTAAAAATTTAAAATTCAGCACTGTTATTAACTACATCTTTTCTTTTAGAGGAGGTCTAAGATTGAAGGCATTAGGAGTTCTTCTACCATTTGAAATAATAAAAATTATAATTAAAAAAAAATACATTAAACTGCATTTTAGGATTGTTATGCATCAAAAAATGATGAAAATTACTAATTCTGTCATAATTTGTTTTAACAGATTCCTTCTACTAGTATCCGTGTTTCTCACCTTCTATTTGCTGATGATACCATTCTTTTCTGTGATGCCTCTAGAGAGCAAATTCTTTCTATTCGGCTGGTTTTGACTTGTTTTCAAGCTTTACTGGTTTGAAGGTGAACATGGGGAAAAGTGAAATTGTCCCTATTGGGGAGATGCGTAACATTCAGACTTTGGCTAATATCCTTCTATACAGGGTGGGCAATTTGCCTATGATTTACTTGGGTATGCCATTAGGTACTTTGTACAAAACAGCCTCTATTTGGAATCCAATCCTTGAGAGAATGGAAAAGAAGCTTTCAGGCTGGAAACGGCTTTATTTGTCAAAGGGTGGTAGACTCACCTTGCTGAAGAGTACCCTTTCAAGCCTCTCGACGTATTACCTCTCCCTTTTTACTATCCCTAAAGCTGTGGCGTCTAGATTGGAAAGCATTCAAAGGAACTTTTTGTGGGGTTCATCAGTTGAGTATTTCAAATATCCTTTGGTGGCTTGGGAAAAGGTTTGCTTGCTGCGTGAATTGGGTGGTTTAGGTATTCGGAAGTTGGTGCCTTTTAATCAGGCCCTATTAAGGAAATGGCTTTGGAGGTATGGCCATGAATCCTCGCATTTGTGGCGTAGGGTCATTGCCATGAAATATGGGGAAGGAATAGGGGGTTGGTGCACTGGAGCTTGTAGTAGGGTTCATGGTTGTGGGTTATGGCGGAGTATTAGTGAAGGGTGAGAAACTTTTGCTAAGCATGTCTCTTTTGCAGTAGGGGATGGTTCTCGTATTCTTTTTTGGCATTATAAGTGGACTAGTGATGTTCCTCTCAAAATTCTTTATCCTCAGTTATTTTTGTGTTCAGCTAATAAGGAGGCTTGTATTTCTGAGGTGTTAAGCCCTCCAGTGGGTGATAATGGCAGAGTGTGGAGCTTAAGTTTTCACAGGGACTTCAATGATTGGGAGTTGGCGGCTTCCTACTCCTTTCTTAATTTCATCCAAACCCGTCTTCCTAGGGATAGAGGGTATGACAGACTTTGTTGGGATCTTAATGGCAGTGGGAAGTTTGATACTCGGTCCTTTTATCATAAGATTCGGAATGCAGCTCCTTCCACTTTCCCTTGGAAAGGAATTTGGAAAGTTAAGGTTCCTAAAAGGGTGGCCTTTTTTATGTGGACAGCAGCCCATGGTCAGATTCTAACTTTGGATAATCTTATGCTTCGTGGTCCCCCTTTGGCAAATCGTTGTTGTTTGTGTTGTAGCAACGCAGAATCTGTCGATCACCTGTTATTGTTTTGTCCGATAGCTCATTCTTTGTGGATGTATATGCTTCGGTTGTTTGGGATCAAATGGGTCATGCCAGGTTCAGTTGTGGACTTATTATTTTGCTGGTATCATTGGCTGAGGAAGCATAGCTCTGTTATTTGGGATTTGGTTCCAGGTTGTTTAATGTGGACTATTTGGACTGAACGGAATCGGCGGTCTTTTGAGGATGAGGGGAAAATTGTGGTTCAATTATTAGAGTATTGCCAGCGGACCCTCTTTGATTGGTCTCGATGTTGGGGTTATTCGGATTATTCTACCCTTTTGGATTTTCTTTCATCCATTAGAATAGATTAGGGGCTGCTTCTGTTTTTCTGTTTTTTTGTTTCTTTTTTTTCCTTTGTTCACTACCATGAACTATTTGTGCTTCTCTTGTTTTTCTTTTATTAATAATATTCTCCTTACTTACCAAAAAAAAAAAAAAAAACAGATTACTCCATGTGAGGGAAGATGGTGCAAAAATATTATCACCCTAAAATGATTTATCAAAGACCTTAAAAAAATATCATTGGTTTAGGACCTTAAATTCAATTATTCTGAAATAAAGTGCATGCATCATATATCAAAGTTGGTTCATTAAAAATATGGATAGGTTGGTTATAAATTTGAAAGTAAGAGAAGGAAAAGATAAAACGACCTTGCTCTGGCCAATGTGAGGATTCTGTTCCAGTATGGTGAAGATACCATTCTTCCTAATCCCCTCACTTCCGTCACCCTTGGTAGTTGCTATGTCTTTCCTCATTTTCCAATTCTTGGAAAAGACGTGTATAAGAAGTGTTTCACATCCATTGGGTGCAATACATTGCATATGCAAGATGGTGGATTTGGGAATTAGTCTGTTAGAATGTGGAGAAGCAAATCACCTCAAGACACCAAAGAACTATAATTTATAAATCAATGAAACCAATATACCAATCTGAAAATCTTCTGCTGGTAATGTCAGATTTTATTTCTACGTTATTAGCAGTGTGGATATCAAATCCATTTGCAACATATGTACTGCATCCATCCCGCTATGTTTTTTTCCCTATTTTAAGTGTAACTATATAGCTATGAATTGACATGTGAGGGTTGGCAAATAATTAGATGCTTTAATGAACATGTCCTTCAGATAATTCAATCAATGGCTAAACACACAACAAAAATGAATTCAATGTCATTTGTCATACACATTCAGACTTAAATGACCAAAATAAAACAATCAACTGAAGAAATGAAAATTGGATTATTTTAAACTACCAAGAATAAAGAGTACCATGAGAATCTCCCACCCAAATTGTGTTCATTCCATGCGCCTTTTTTTCTGTCTAAATCTGACATCTGCATTTGCCTTTCCTACTTTGTTAACCAGCATCAAAGTGGTGACATTTTATGGCCGCGGCATAAGATCCATCTGTTGTACCCTCTCACCCCCTTTGCAACCATGGTGAACCCGTTCTCCAATACCCCTAGAACGGTGCATTTCCTTTCCCTGCCTAAAATTGGTCATCAAAGAAAATTTCATTATAACATCCTAGGCAAATTTCTACGAATAACATATTTTGTCAAAATAATTGAACAAATTTTTCATTATGCCATAAACATTTGAAACATAAACAGCCAGCATAAATATCTTCCATTAAAATTATTTTGCTTAAATTGATAAACCTACCTTGCATCCCCATTAATTAGTAATACCGCATTTCATTTATTGCAAGGCTTATAAAACTTCAGGCAGCATATGCAAGAGAAACAGTTACGGACTTTTGATTTTTTTTTTTTTTAATTAGTTTTTTTAAATAACTACCACCTTTGGAATTAATGGTAATTCTATTTATGATCTTCAATTCCCTACATCTAGAAGGGTAGCAGGCCTATCTAGGAATATCTTTGATTCTTTTTCTTTTTTTTGATAAGTAATAAGTTTATTGATGTCAGGAATATCTTTGATTCTTCAGATAACCCTAGTCACCTTGCCCTCATTTGAAACACTCAAGATCAGCATTAACACTGGATTTGATTACAAATTAAAATTAGATCTTTTTTTCATAAGAAAAAAATTAGATCTGCTTGGATTCGGGTGATTCATGAATTAAGAACAAACGTCAGGCCACTTGTGATTGGTAAGGTTAATAAGCATCTATTTCATTCATTTAAGAGAGTGGACTCACGATCACTAAACTATGATGTTACATTCTACTACACAGCAATCTAAGTTGCCTATCTCATAATCAATGGACAATGAAGCACCTAGAAAACAATCAGCAACTTCCTTAGGTTGACAAGCTAATCAAACTACACTATCCCAAATGGGTTACCAAGTCCAATATTTGTACAATGCTAGAAAACATATGAAACATATACGCTAACAGCACTAACACACATAAGAAATTTATTCTAAAAAATAAAATAAAAAACACTGATACATTAGTTTGATCATAACATCCAAGTCATTATTCCAAAACCTTTAACATGCAACCCATAAATTTAGTTTAATTGACTTGAACACTTCAAAATTCTAATTCAATAAGAAATAGGCAAAAATTATCAACAATCCCAGGCTCTACAAGAAATATTATGCAAAAGCTTTGCATAAGCTGAGGTTTGAGATAAATCTTTTAAAAAATATGTTCAAATTAACAGTACCAGAGCAAAATATAATTGGAAGGAGAGATCGCAAAATTAGAATAGCAACAAATAACCCAGATACATTTAAAGATCACCTTGTAAAAGTATAATAATGACTTGCAGCAAATATAGCTGGTACTTGCAATTGCACTCATTAATTAACACGATCTCTCCTGCACAATCTCCTTTGATCATATTGCACACACTGCACTGCCAGGTACCTTCAAATGGGGCTATACTTCCTAGCCTGAAATTGAGAGAAACTCAAAGTAAATCAAAAATAGAAAGTATGACTAGTCCATTTGAAACATGTTGGTGGGAGGACATCAGGTTCTTCAACAACAGGGTTAAAACATTTCTGCTTGTAGATTTTGAAAACCCCATACCTACTACATATTTATATTACAGTATTTTTTTTATATAAGTCTTTTTGGTATATATCTACTCTACTCAATAGATAGACCTCTATCCAATGCGCCGGGGCGGGGGGGGAAGGCTTGAAACAAACAAAACTAATTACTGTTTGTTTCACAATAAACTCATTTAGTTGTGTGATATAGAAAAATTAATTAAATTAATTAAAATAATTAATAATTTTATTATTTCTTAAAAAAATGCTACATTATTCACCATCAAATGAATAGAGGTTCAAGCATCCAGAGTAACAGTCAAAAAGTGCTAAGTGCAAACAAAGACAAGAATCAGAATTGTGAAGGATGGACACAATTACAAAAATTAATACTAGGTTTTAACTGAAGACAATCAAAATATTTGAAACAGACCATAACTTAGACTAATTGACATTTTAAAGGACTGCCAACTCAATCCATTCTGGTTTTAAAACAATGGTGTAACTAGCAAGCACATACGTCTTGCTTTAACATTAAATTTGACTTTTAGCAATTGCAATCAAACTACATTTGTTCTAAATGAGGATAGTTAGTAAGCAAGATGTAGGACAACGAGCATGAGAAACAAAATGATTGATGATCTTACTTGGTCCAGCATCTAATCACTAATGATTTTAAGATCAGCTAAGGTAGTGGTAACAGACTAGGTGCATATCTATATCAGGTTAGATATTTAGGCCACATTGAAAACTAGTTTTACATATCCATAAAATGAGTCTAGTTGGAAAGGTAAGATTCTAAATGAGGAAATCTGCTTAAAGAAAGGAGTGCCCCCTATTGATGAAAAGATGAGGAAGAGTTGCTTGAGATGGTTTGGTCATGTTCTAAATAGAGATACTAATGCACTAGTAAAAAAAAGTGAGTTGATTCAAGTTGAGGGAACAAAAAAGGATTGAGGAAGACCAAAAATAACATTAGAAGTAGTAAAAATTAAAAAAGGACATGTTAATTTAGGAACTAACAGAAATGATGATTTCAGATAGAATATAGAGAAAAGAATACATGAGGCCAACCTCAACTAATTTGTTGAAGATCCATAACCGACCCAAAATTGAAGACTAAGGCTTTGTTGTTGTTGTTGTTGTTGTTAAAGTGACTCGAGTGAGGAAGAAGAAGATACACTACCATTCTTAATTATAACACCCCAGAGGGATGTACAACACACCCACAGGCCTTTCTATAAGTTACAACCCTTTCTATAGGTTGACTAAGCAACTAGTCTTCCTTAAATTTCAATATTACAAGATGATTCATTTGATCCACAAAATAATAAACTTAGTGAATATTATCCTACCATTATTCAAGCTCCTAAGTCATCCCATATTCTGTTCCAGGCCAAATTGGAACTAGCTTTCTTCTATTATAAACTAGTAGATGTATTACAACATTTAACACATTTACTACATTAAAAAAAAAAAAAAAAAATTGGATATCATGATCGCAAAACAATGAGGTTACTTCAATATCAAACACAACCTAAATTGCTTATCTTTTAGTCAATGAAAGGAGAAGCAATTTCCTTAAGTTTTTATCTTCTAGTCAACTTATGATACTAGGGCACACTAAAACTAGAAACATGAGAAAGATAATCACTGCACCTTATTATAGAGAGCAATATATAACTTTTGAGCATAACATATATTTCTATTGAAGAGAATTTAACATAAAACTCCTAAATTTAATTTAATTCAATGGAACATTTGAAATTCAATTCAACCAGCCATTGGCTTTATAACCAAGAAAAATGCCAGACCTTCTAAGAACAGCATTTAACATTACCTTCAAATCAGCCATATTTTCAAGTAGACATTTATGAAAGTAGGTTTTAAGTAGCAACATGAATGCACAACAAAATTGCAATGAAAGATATAACAGTTAAAGGAACAAATAGCCTTGCACACAAAAGAAATATTATCTTGTAAAAGTATAAAACTTACTTGAAGCAAATATATTGACTTGTGATGGGTAAAAACATGAAAGTTGTCTTCATCTTGAGAAACTTAAAAGCCTTCAAACAAGCTCCTGAAGCAATTTTTGCATGTTTTTATCTACTTTATTAGATGCTAGCAATTCAACCAACATGGTTGTAGTGGTTGCATCTGCTGAGAAACCCTTGTTAATCATCATTTGGAGATATTTCATTGCTTTTGATGTTTCATTATGTTGCAGTAACCCTTGGATGAGTGTGTTATATGTGCGATCATTAGGTGAACAACCGTTCCTATCCATTTTTTCCAACAGCTCACATGCTTCATCTATTATTCTATATTTGAAAAGCCCTTTGATCATAATAGTGTAAGTCCAAACATCAGGTTGCAACCCTTTGGTGGCAAGACTATAAAAGAGTTCTCTTGCAGTCCTAAATTTCCCAGCATTACACAAACTATCAATCAAGATGCTGTAAATCACAATATTATGGTCTAACTTTTTGTCTTCCATCTCCTGAAACAATTTCATCGCCTCAGAAATTTGTTTGTTCTTACAAAGACCATCTAACAAAACAGCACAAGTCTGAAGATTTGGATGTATCTCATAAGCTCGCATCTTATAGAACAGCTCAAGTGCATCTTGAGTTCTTTGCAGTCGGCAAAACCCACCTATAAGAGTCGTGTAAGTGACAACATTAGGAATCACTTCGTTATTAGACATTTCATGAAAGAGACTCATTGCATCATCAATTCTTTTATTTTTGCAGTATCCATTAATCAATACGTTATAGCTAACAACATCCGGCAAACAACCCCTCTCAATCACAGATTAAATATTTTGACTACATCATCCATTTTGTTTTGCAAACAATAACTATCAATCAAAGACTGAAAAGTGATTGTGTTGGGCTCAATGCCTCTTTGAATCATCAAATCAAAAACTTCTTTTGCCTCTGCCAACATCCCCTCTTTGCAAAGCGTGTCCAACAATATGCTAAAGGTTTGCACATTTGGCGTTATTTTCCTTTGTGTCATCTCATTCAACAAATAAGTAGCCTCCTTCCACCAGCCAAAACTGCATAGACCTTGGATTAAGCACGTGTAAGTGACAAGGTCTGGCCGAATGCTTTTACTCAACATTTCCGAAAAAAGGCTCAAAGCCTCAATAACCAATCTATCCTTACACAAACTATCAATGATTGCGCTATAAAGCACCGCATTAAGTTCAACATTCCCTTTTTCGATCTTCCTGAGCAACCCAATAGCCACGCTAGTCTCACCTGCCTTACACAAACCATTAACTATCGTTCCATAAGTAATTACATCAAGCTCATAACCTTTCTTCTCCAATTCATCTACCATCCTCACGGCTCTAGCAATGTTACCCTGAAGACACAGCCCCTTTACAAGAGTGTTCAGAGTAATACAGTCCGGCTGATAACCAAGTTTCAAAACTCTTCCTAAACTAGAGAACCCGAAATCAACCCGGTTCAAACAACAAAAGCAATTAATCAAAACATTCACAGTATAAACATCAGGAGAGACACCCAATGACCCCATTTGCTTAATTAGAGCAACGACTACCAAGTAATGCTTCATTCTTGCAATTGCACCCAACATGTGATTAAAATCGTCAATGGAAGGCAAAGGGCGCATGTGAAGCATTGTATCAAACAAGGTTAAGGCGTGATCGAGATTCCTAAAGGCTCGAGATTTGCACTGATGTCTCACAGATTTCAGGAACTGATTCTGATTCTGATTATGGGTACTATCCACATTTTCTCTACCAGTACTACTATAACAGCTACTACTAGTTTGAGCATAAGCAAGAGTGGAATAGTAATAACAATAGTAAGTTAGAGCATGAAATGGGACATTTACTCTAATAATCAAACGATTGAATATAAATACAAGAGCTTTTCTTGATTTAGCAGAAGCCGTACCCATTTTTTTGCAGAACGCGAAGAAGAAGGAGAAGAAGCAAACAATTCGGGTCGGGTTTAGATTTCGGTGTGGGTCGAGTACTTCAAAGGAAGGAGACTGCTTCGTTTTGAGACTGATGGGTGGTCAATACATGGAGAGTTGGATTGACTGACTTGGCTTGGCTGCCTCCCACCCACACACTATCCAGACAGAGGCACACGGTGCTTTCCTCTGTAACACAAGTGCACAACAGTAGTAGTTTTTTTTTTTTTTTTTGATAGACACAACCGTAGTTGTTGTTGTTGTTTAATCATACTTTAGGTTTAAACTCCTAAATTAATTTAATTTGTATAAAAGAAACTTTTTAAAAAAAATCATTTAAATTGGAATAAATTAAATTATATAGTTTTTAAAATAACAAGTAAAGATGGTTTTTTTTTTTCTTTTCACGGGCCACGACTTATGGGTCTGTTTGGTTGGAATGGTGAAAAAATGAGAGGATAGAAAATAATGGAATGATGAAAAATGAGAGGGTAAAAAAGTAGAAGAATAGAAAAAATGAGTTTAAATAAATTTACTTATATACTCTTGTTAAAAAATGATGCCCAATTAAAAAAAAATGGTGACAAATATTCTATCAAAAAAAATAGTGACAAATAACCACACACAAAAAAGAACAACCATCCAAATTTATTAAAAATAAAAATCACGTCTAGTTATTAAAAAACAACTATCAAGCAAAGCCCTAAAAACTAGACGAAGCACATGGGCATTTTTGTCAATTTAAAAAAATGCATCCCCACCCAATTTTCCCCACATTTCAGGGAGAAAACATTTTGGTGGGCCCGGGAAGAAAACACCCGAGGCCCACTATTTATTTTTCTTTTTCCTCACCCAACCAAACACTTAACACACTCCAAAAAAGTTTTCTTTTCCAATTTTCTCTCCAAAATTTTCCATCTACCGTATTTCACCTCCAAACAAACACACCCTTTGGGTAGAGTTTGTGGTGTTCTTTTGTGTTATATAATCTCATATTTGTATGTTTGTTTCTTTAGACTCTGGTTTAAGTCTAGTGCATCTAGTGCACTGGACCTAGTTAGATAGTGACATGTGTCCAAAAGTAGACATGTATCACCATATCAATGGGTCCAGTGCCATTGGACACTAGACCCAAGCCTAACCGTTTCTATTAGAGTATTTTATTATTAAATTGATATTTTAATATTTTGATGAATAATAAGTTGACAAGTTTATTGAAAAAGATATAGAAGTTTAATGTGATAAGTGAGAAGTTGGTGTGTTAGTCGAATTTGAAATTCTCAAATTGATAACAGAAAAATGAAAGTTCTTATTAATTTATATTATTAGTCTATCAATTTAATGTGCTTAAGTGTAATGTAGGAGGAAATAGGCTAGGTATGCATGCAAGGGAAGGTGAAGTAAGGTGGTGTCACTAAATTCAAAAAATTGTTAATTTTTTTTTTTAAATTGTGCCAATGTTTGTAACTTACCTGTTAGTTTAGAGAATGATGGTACTTATACTTATTCTTTTAATATTTATTATAACTATGGAATGAATTTTATTTTCAATTATAAATATTTTCAAAATTAGATTTCACAACAAAAAGAAATATCATATTCTAATGTACTATTTGATTTTGTACATCAAAAGGTAAATGTGGGAGTAAATGATCCAAGCACATTTTTAGGCTTGGGCCCTGTTCAAGGATGATTAAAGATCAACATATATGTTAACCAAAGTTTGACATGTGGACCAAGTCCAAGGAGGGAAAATGCCAAGATCATTTAGAAATAGACAAAAGCTGTGAATGAGAGGTCCGAGGAGAAAAGATAGATTGGTTTGTCAGTCGAGGATCCTGAGGAGCAAAGACACCTCGGGAATACTTTAAGTAACTACCTAAATTGGAAAGTAAAGTTTTAGGGAAGAGAACATAGTCGTGCAAACAACGAAAGGGGGAAATATCTGGGAAGGTGACTGCCACCTCCACATTTAATGTACTGCACCAACTGAATTGGCCACATTTATGAGAAAAAGACATATGAATAGTGATTTCGCAGCTCATAGCCCTCTCTACCACCTCCATAAGGGTCCTGATGGGACAAGCATCCAAATGGCTCTCCTAAAAAGTACATGTGGAGGGCTGAGATGCAATGGAATGACTATATAAGGAAATGAACCCCACAGAAATAAAGCAGGCACATCTAACACAAAGAAAGAGAAGGGAAGAGAATACTGAATCTCATTGTAAAAGGATCAACATTGATCTTTAATGAACAACTCCTCCTTAAACTTGCCCGAGGAAGATTTTATGCTAAATTTGCATCTCTGGCACTTATATTAATAGCACTAGCCCAATTATTCTCAAGTTTGTATTTGCTCTGCATTGTAGTTTGTTCATAAAACCCATTTTCTTAAAAATCTATTGTTTTGGGCTTGTTGTATTGGGTTATACTGTTCTGAGTGGACTTAGGCCACAATCCTAGTCCTTACTGTAAATTATGGTGAAATTTAGTACAAAATTAATCATTGGTGAACTTAATGATACAAAATAACATCAAGTTCAAATTTTGATTATCATAAATTATTGAGTTGAAATATATCAAAAACAATTATTTGTATCTTTTAATTTTTTAATACTTACGGGCCGTTTGGTAACGTTGTTTGTATTTTTTGAAAATACGAGTGGATGAAAAAATGTATGGAAATAAATATAATGTTGTTTAAAAACTGAAAACCCAACACATGTTTAGCATAATTTATTCACTGAAAACATGGTGTTTCAAGAGGAGTGAATAATTTATCTTCATGGTGGCACGCTTAGGTGACTGGATCGCAGGTTGGGGACAAATTTTATAGCATAATTAATGACATTAAAGGTGTGTGAGACACATTAAACATTAATATGGGAGAGGTTGTTAATGCCTAAAAGGCTTAGTTTTTTAGAAAGCGCATTTGGGGTGAGTTTGGTTCAGCTTTTTAAAACTGATTTTTTTGAAAAAGTGAGGTTTTCAAAAAGTGCGTTTTGAAAAAGTTGAGTATTTGATAAAAGCTGTTAAAAAATGCATTTTGAAAAAGTTGAGTGTTTGGCTAGTACTTATAAAAGTAACGATTTAAGTGATAAATTATCAAAAATGATAGTGTATTGTGAAAGTATTGCGAGAATACTTTCTAAAAAATTATTCTAAAAAGAACTTTCAAAGTTTCTAAAAAAATTATTTTTTTCTCACCAATATTAACTAATAATAACCTACCACTTAAGATTTATTGTGAAAATATTGTGATAGCATTTCTCATTCTTTATTTTATTTTTCCCTTATTTATTTACTTTTTTTTTCATCCATATTTCCTTCTTCCTTTATTCCCTCTTTTTTTCTCCTCCACACATGTACCATTCTCTTTCCTTTTCTTTTTTTCCTTCTTTCCCCTTTTTTCCTACCACCTCCTCCAGAACATTCCAATTTTCTTTTCTTTTTGGACAAAGTTTAGCTACAAAACCAATTGTAGCCTAAAGCTACAAACTGTTCTAATAAACTGACATGTGTAAAAAATGGCATGTGCATTGCATATGATTACTTAAGTAAACCTAACCCAACTAACCCTAGTTAACTACACCACCTATTAAAAAAATAAGAAAAATAAAACTAAAAACCTAAACTAACAAAGTGTATAATCTCTCTCTCTTTCTCTTTCATCGAAGAAACCTAGCTCCTACCGGTCTCAAACTCTCCTATTTCCACCGCTGGCTAGCCAACCCAAACCCTCTATCTCCACTGCCGGCAAACCTCAAATCTTGTAATGTCTCCACTGCCATCCCACCACCTCAAATCCTCCTCTGTCTCCATTGCCGGCAAAATCCAATGAATACTAAACAAACCAAAAACCATTGACCATACCTTTTGCACATATAATTGGTCTCTTCTAAAGATTGTCTGCTGTGATAATCCTATCTAAGGAAGCAAACCAAGAAAAAAAAATGCTATTAAGGGCAAGCATGGCATGTGTAAGCAAAGCGATGAATATGTAGATCACTTGTTACTCAATTGCATATGAATGATATTTGCTCTATATATGGTGTTTGGGTGACGCATTATGGTCTTGATGGAGTGTTGGACAGTGGGGTTGGCATTGAAATATGGATATTTGAGGTGCTCTACATTTATGTATTATTATATATATGTGGAGCGGACTGAGGAGAGAGCATAGTAATAACGCCCTCAAAAGTCAGATCTGAAGCTTCTGATCTGATCAGATCAGATGGTTGTTCAATTCTACTTCTAAGTGGCCATTCTTTTTTTGCTAGAATTCCAACATCACTTTCTGTGTATACTAGATGTTTCTCAATTACTGCTTCCATGAAAGAAGTGCATTCCTTAAAGATTGCAATTCAAGTTTTAAATCCATACACCAATTCCCAACTCTACCTTTGAGTCTACTACACAAACAAAACCACAGTATAACAGCAGTAAAAGGATTTGAGGTGGGCTGGCAGTAGAGACAGAGGAGAATTTGAGGTGGTGGGCCAGTGGTGGAGACAAGAGAGTTTGAGACCGGTAGGAGCTAGGTTTCTTCGATGAAAGAGAGAGAGATTATACGCTTGGTTAGTTTAGGTTTTTAGTTTTTATTTTTTTATTTTTTTAAAAGGTGGTGTAGTTAATTAGGGTTAGTTGGGTTAAGTTTACTTAAGTAATTATGTGCAATACATATGCCATTTTTTTACACATGTCAGTTTATTAGAGCAGTTTGTAGTTTTAGGCTACAATTGGTTTTGTAGCTAAACTTTGTCCTTTCTTTTTTCCTTCTTTCCCCTTTTTCCCTACCACTTCCTCCATAACATTCCAGTTTCCGCAAAGCTCTCTTTCTTTTTTTATTTTTCTTCTTCCTTTCTCTCTTTTCTCTTACCACTTCATCTGCAAGTTTCTTTCCCTCTATCCCATCAAAACACACAAAATTAAAGCTCACAAATACCACACCATTTGATTCTCCATCAAATGAAGATAGAGGGGGAAATCGCCAAGGGAGGAATGGGTCAAATCGGTGCTTGATCTTTGCCTTCACTGCCGCTTGTCTTCCTCCCCACTGCTACTTGATCTCATCCCCACAGGTAACGACATGCGGTAGAAATGGGTCAGATCGGTGGTTTGTGTTTTTTATTTATTTATTGGGTTCCTTTGTAAAATTGTGTTATAAACAAAGGGATAAAATTGGGTTTTTAAGAAAAACTAGTGTTCAATTTGGGAAATTTGCGCACTGGTAACATGAAACGCACCAGTGCTTTTTTGCAATGGAGCTCAAGGCTGCTTTCGCGAAACGCGCTTTTCTTCACAAATGAAAACGTAGCTTTTTTAGAAAAAGCAACTTTTAAAATTTACCAGATGCACATTTTATTTATTTGGTTTCAAAAAGCGCGTTTTAGCTTCTAAAAGCTTAAACAAACGGGCAC
The DNA here is from genome assembly GCA_019022515.1 of Quercus aquifolioides. NCBI lineage: Eukaryota > Viridiplantae > Streptophyta > Magnoliopsida > Fagales > Fagaceae > Quercus > Quercus aquifolioides. The sequence continues at coordinate 10,642,890 of CM032330.1, read as the reverse complement.
TTGGTCTTGTCGTGAAAGTGATTTCTCTTAGTACCAGTCACATTGTTACGTTCCCAATCAAATATGACAAAGACAATTAACCTGGATGGTGGCCAAGGCCGACCAATGACCACTATATAATTTATATCTATATATATAATAATAGGTGAAATTGAGACAAACTTAAATTAAAATTTCAAATTAGAGTTCCAATTTTACACCATGTGTCCTAAATTATTTATTCTAAAAGAGTTTTATTTCTTAATTTTAGAATCAAATGTGGGACTACATTATAAATATTCATCCAAGTAAGTTATTAAGTATAAAAACCAAAGAGTCTAGAATAAATGAATCGTTAAAAAAAAAAAAAAAAAAAGTGCTTCACAATAAATATAAAAAATGGACAATTTATATTTTATACCTAATAATATCCTTACAAATTTTTTTAAAGAGTTAACAAAATATAAAAATAACTATCAATAGTATTTAAATTATATATATAAGAATTATATTATGCATCTTATTGTATATCTTTAAGTGTATCCATGCATATGCATGGAGTTACAAGCTAGTTTTATTAATATGTAAAAAATAGAATTATGAATGTTTTGTCAATCAAGGAGGTTTTTGGTGACAACACTTAAAGGTGTCATAAGTGAGAATGCTAACATGAGTAACAAGAAAGCTTAAAAGAACCAAAGAAATGAAAAATCACAAATGATCATCCACTGAAAATTCTTTTTTTGTAGTATAGGGTTTCTTTCCAATACTAGCTCCAAACTAATAAATTGAAAATCTGATAAAGTGTGAGTCCAACTCGTTGGGAGACTACTTGCCACATGGTAGGCCATTAGCCTAATTTGTACTTACATTTTTCTTTAAAAATAACTATTTAATTTTAAAAATAACAAATTAATAAATTAATAAGTTAATAAGTTAAACTCTTAATTTATATCAAATTCCAACCTTAAAAACGTTTATTATATGAGGGTACAGTTCTTATGCTAGCATTTTGCTTAATCCATCTATGATTGTAGCGGCTTTGCTCGAGTGATCCATTTTTAATGAGGATCATGCCCCATAGGCTTGGTTTGGTAGCCCATATGGACCTCAACCCATGGTTTTCAAACTCGGACCAGACCGGCCGGTCTAACTAGGTTAACTGTGAATTGATTATGAAACCGATTTTTTATATGCAAGAATCGGACATTTAAGAAATTTGAGAAAATCGTGTAAACTAGGGTTCAACCTAAAAAATTGGTAGAATTGTAAGCCGGTTCAAATGGGTCAAGCTATTGTATTTATTTTGAAATGTGAGTCAGACCCTATGGAAGACCTACTTGCCACTTGGCGTGTCCTTAGCCTAATTTTTACTTACCTTTTTCTTAAAAAAAAGCTATATAATTTTAAAAATAACAAATTAATAAATTAAACTCTTAATTTATATCAAAGTCCAACTCAAAAATGTTTCTTATATGGGGGTACAGTTCTTACGGTAATGTTTTGCTTGATCCATCTATGATTGTAGTGGCTTTGCTCAAGTGAGCCATTTTTAATTAGGATCATGCCCCATAGGCTTGGTTTGGTAGCCTATATGGACCTCATTGGCTCAGCCTAGGCTGGTGGGCCGAGAAGCCTAGAGAGATGGCTTACTTAGCTCAAGCTCCTCCAATAATATAGTCTATAGAAGGAGATAGTATATCATGTTTTGAGTGTATATGCCATATCTCTCACAACAGCTGGGTCCCACAACTGTGTGGGACCCAGCTGTTGTGCGAGAGATGACATATACACCCGAAATATAATTAAGGCACAATAGAATCAAATAGAGGTGGTCTAATGTTGTCTGTAGATTTATTGTATTGTTTAGAAATAATGGAGAGTATAAGGTAATTATTGGGTACTTTCGGAGTACCATAAATGTGTACTTCTTCCTCTCACATAATTGTGGGTCCTACTAATTAAATTTATGATGGGATCTACAATTTATGTGAGAGGAGAAGTATACATTTATGATACTTTCGAAGTAATCAATAATTTTCGAAGAATATACGAGAATAGGTCCAAATATACTTTTATTTAATATCTTCTAGTTATATTTTATTCACATTTTTTCTACTCTGTCGCCCCTCTCCATCCAACCATAGGGCGTCGTACTACAAGACTTATTTTATCATATATGTTTTTCTGCATTACATGAAAGTTGAATCAAGACTACCATTATCCTAACCACACAAATAATTACCACAACAATTACATTTTAAAAATTCTTTTTTTCGGCCTTCCCAAATTGATCCATCATCATCATCATCATCATCATCATCATCATCATCATTATTATTATTATTATTATTATTATTATTATTGATAATTCGATAGAATTGATCCATCATATTCTTACATTCAACAAAAGTGCACTTTTGATCCAGTAAAATTGTCATGAAAGATTTTTACAATTTAGCCTTATTTTCATATAACTTTTTTTTTTCCAATCTCAATTTTAATTTCTTCTTACAATGAGTGAGAGAGGGAATCTGAATCCAGTTTCTCTACCACAAGGCCCAAACAGCAAGTCCAATAACTCTGGACTATTTATTTCCATTCTTAATTGATATAAAGTGATTAACATATTAAAAAACTGTTTTAAAATAATTTTTCCCCTTAGAATTTCATAATACTGATCTACTACCAAATCTGTTCATAGCACCCAATATCAATTGTTTGAATGATATCTAAAAGAATAATAATAACAATTCTAGATATAATCCTTCTCCATAGAAACATACAAAAAAATGAGGCTGGCTGACACTTTCCTTTGTTGTAATGAGGCCTCGAGTGGCTTGCAATTTAAGCATGCAGATAAACCAAACAGAGAAAAATAATGCCGGCCCACTTTGGGTAACATCAAAAAAGTACTAGTACAATATTGCCTTCTTGAGTTTATCGTGTGCTATGGAGTTAGTGCCTATCGTTATCAAATATCAATATCATGATTCCAGTCTCTTGTTCAACTAGTGCATGGTTGCTGAAAAGGCACGTTTTACTTTTAATGAACACCTAAAAATCAGGATTGCCCATTTTCTGATTTGGGCCGTCTAATTCTTTATACGTGTTATTCTTTTGCACATTTTTTAGAATTATAGAAAGATTCAAGTGTTGAATCTTAAAAATAAATAAATAAATAAATAAAAAGAAGAGGAAAGAGAGATCTGAGTATTATTTATTATTTAGGGTCTGCTTGGTTAGATGTTTTAGAAGCCTAAAAGAGCATTTTTGTGAGCGTTTGGATTCAGCGTTTTCTGCTGAATCATGCGGCACGTTTCTTCCCTTTTTTTTGTTTTTTTTTTTTTTCACGCGGGTCAGAGACAGAAGTTACTGTACATTTACTGTTCATGAGAAAAAAATATTGTTTACGCACTGTTTTGGTACTGTTTATGTACTGTTTATGGGACTCACAGTCATTTTATTTCGAAAAAAATATTAAAAATGAGTCCCGCAGTACTATTCATACATTTAAAAATTATTTTGCTACAGTATTTTCAGCAACAATCAGTTTTCAGCAACTTTCAACAACAATAAGTTGTATCCAAACAGACCCTTTAAAATTCTAATTCACAACAACTTCTTATAACTTTTTACAAACGCTTATTTTAAGCTCAAAACGTAATTTTACAATAGCTTATACAAGCGCACTATTAATATTTACTACTATTTACTATAACCGACATTTCCATCTTTGACCTTTTTTTATCAAAGTGATGAGTCAAGAATCCTGGTCATGGGTGTCGAGGAAAATATGAGTTCCAGAGGTTGCAGCCTCGGGGGATTAAAAACATTAGTGGACACTTTGTGGACCAGGCCGCCAATTTGAGGTACCTGGGAGACATTATTTTTGGAAGTTTATGCTAAGAAAATTTGTACTCTATTCCTTCCAAATTGTTTAGCCTGCTTTAAAAAAAAAAAATGTTATATTTATAATATTTTCACAACAAATTATAAGTGACAAATTGTTATTGGTGAGTGAAAAAGTAATTTCAATAGTAAGATAAAATTAAAACCAATAATAACTTACCGTCTATAATTTGTTGTGAAATATTGTGGACCTAAAACTTCACCTTAGAAAACTCAACTATTCAAAAGAATATCATTATGGGTATGTTTGGTAGGAGAATTTTTGTTTTTGTTTTCAAAACATATGAAAATAATTTTCAAAAAATTGAACGTGAAACTAGTTTTTAGAGAATAATTTTTACATTATATGTGTTTGGCTTCCACTTTTAAGATCAATTTTCAAAATACTGTAAAAAAATAAAAATGATGTTTGGGAGACCATTTCTACTTTGAGATTTTTATATAATATATATTTATTTATTTATTCTACGTAAAGTAACATGTAGATTAATTTTTTTGTTTTGGATAATGACAAGTTTCAAAATTAAAGTGTGGAAATAAAACTAATGTACCCATGTTTTTATTATTATTTTTATGATAAGCTTCAAATTTGAAATGTGATAATTTTTTTGTAATAAAGATAAGCTCCTTAATTTAAGAGATAGAAAAGTTTGGAAAAATTGATGTGGTCCACTATTTTCAATTTAATTTATGATTTTCATAAATTACCTTTAAACATGCTTCTCAAAAAAAAATATATATATATATATATTAAACACCTATGCATATCAAAAATAAAAAATGTTTTCCTGCGTTGGTGACAACTGAAAGAAATATTCAAAGTTATTGTAAATTACAAACTCTGTTGGGTTATTACTTCTACAATTACAAGCTTTACTGGCTATAGATTACAAACTTATTTTCAAATTTAAAATTTATAGCCTCTAGCCTCATCCAAATTCAATCTTTATCTTCTAATCAAATTTTAATGCTATTATCTCTAATTTTTATAGGGGCATAATGAGAATGTAAATAAACAAGTTTTAATTTTGAGACAACCCAAAATAGGATACAGACCAAATAATTTGGATAAATCACTCAAACAACATTTTATAGTGAAACAAAGGAGTAATACTATTATGCAAATGAGTAAGAAAATAATCTTTACTAATTAACTTGTAGGGAAAACCATTAATACTTTTTGTAGATCACATAAAATATCTTCATTAGAATTGCATTTTCTATCGTAGCAAGTACCAAAATTGCAAAAACATTTCCTAAACATTTTTTTTATACCCAATATATATATATATATATATACATCTATTTATCTATACTATATATAAGAGGATTCTCCTCTTACAACTGGACTTTTATGTAGTTCAAAAATACTCTTATTAATAAATGGTAACTTCATTTAGAAATATGATCATAAATGTCAAATAACAAATTTTATTTTGAATTCTAAAAGGGAACTCATAGAAAAGAAATTACAGTTACTGCTAATCTTTGAAGTTTATCATTTTTATTTGTTTGAAAATATATATATATATATATATTTCTAAATTATAATAGATGAAAATTATTAACCTTTACTCCAAAAAATATAAGAGCCTCTGAGCACGCAAATGAGTGCGTGCTCAAAAGCTAGTATATATATATAAAAGAATGACCGAATAAAATTTAGTTACAACTGTACAAATCTTTAGGTATAGCTCGTTAGGTTTCTTAATTAAATTCAAACATATAAGTACATTAAATTTTAATTATCTTTTCTTAAAATTTTTTAGCTATCTTTGAAAAAGATAATATGACTATTTGTATTATATTTATTTATATATATCCGTTAATGTAATTGTGTATTTGAATTTAATTGAACACCTAATATACACTTAAAGATCTCTATCTAAGGTTTTTCTAAAATTATCTCTAAAAAAAAGTTTTTCCTTAAATAAGTAATCCCGTAAACCAGCTCTAAAACAATCTCATTCATTAACAATGAGTGTATGACTGTATGGTCAGTTTGGATTGAAAGGGAGTAAAGTAGATTTAATACAAAATTATTTTATTTTTAGCCTACTCTACTCTACTCTCCTCCACTCCCCCTCCTTCCCCCCTCCATCCAAACAAGCCAGTAAGATTCTTATAAAAAAAAAGAAAAAGATAACAATGAGTGTAAGATTCGAACCATTCGATCATGGGTTGACATTTAGGTGCAACTTGAAATTGTTTTAAACTCTACTAAGGTTAAATTGAGGCCAGCTCAACTTGTTTCATTTTAAAAATATTATATCTCAAGTTTGATTTTATTATAATATGTTAAAGCAAGTTATTCGATTATAATCATTTCAATATTTGTTGAGTAGTATCACAAATTATTTTACAATTTTTTTTGTCACAACTTTAATGTGGCAGACTGTAAGTAATTAACCACTACTTACACTGTTACACATGAATCCACTATATTTTATTTACCAATCACACTTCGTTACGTCACAGTTATGACAAGAAGTTGTGAAAATTTTGATAGTCCTAGAATTTTTCATATTTGTATCATCAAATAGTTGTATTGATCATGTCATAAGCCTGGTCCTTAGGAGAAGATCAACAATCTATTAGCCATATATATATATATATATATATATATATATTATTTTCTTTTTTCTAACTACATCACCCACTCTTATAGATATATTATTAGGAATACAAATGAGCTCAAGCAAGATTATGTTTAAAATAAAAAAACTAGGAATTTGATATTGATAACAAGAAATTACCAAAATCCAACTCCCCCTCACCTCCTACAAATTTGTATTAGAGTTTCAATTTGTTATCGAATTATCCGATCTATCAATTTAGTCCAAAAAGTTTTAGAATGATTTAGAATTATCCTTGTTTGACTTTATTTTATAAGTTGAGTTCTTTTTGTGAAATTGAATTTATAGGTCAAATGATTTGGTGGCTAAAGTATCAAAGTCACTTTCATTGAATTGGAATTGAATTCCGGTGAAAGAGAGAGTCATTGATTGCCCTAATGATAAAGAATAATCTTCAATGATCCAATACAATTCAAATCTGATTGCATATTTAAGAAGAAGAAAAAACCCAAATAAATTGACTTGTAATTGGTTTTAAATTTTTAATCATATTGGTTTGAGACAAAAAAAAAAAAAAAAAAAAAAAAAAAAATTTGAAGGAGGCACAATTCATATGTTAATGTGCCAAAATCACCACATAAAAGAGAAACATTTTTTTTTTTTGAAAAAAAAACCCATCATTCCTTTTTTTTTTTTGCTAAATAGGAATTATATGGACATAACAAATTCTTTAATGATAAAATTAAACCCCACATGATTTAGGAAGTAAAATAAAAGTTTTACCTTTTCTAATTATGTACTAATATTCCAAAAAAAATTCAATTTAGGAACTAAAATAAAAGTTTTACCTTTTTCTTAAAAAAAAAAAAAAAAAATTCCAAAATGTAAAATGGCATAATGCTCAAGGAATATTAAGGGGGAAAAAGACGATTCCACCCAACTCATTGGGGTCCAATAACAATAAGCGTGACCCGCTGTCACAGCGCACAATAAAATCGGGTCCGATTGCTACGTACCCACCACTAAAATCACGCCACGTGTCAATTCTGTTGAAGCACATATGCCACAAGTAAACCCAAGGGCATTTCCGTAATCTCACAGTAAAACCACTTTCCCTACGTGTCTCATCCAATAAGAGCCTCCACACCTCGCGGAGCCACCAATCCAAATCCGCCACGTCAAAGCAATGACAAGCATTTCCACGCGTCAGACAGATAATCGTCCACGTCATCAACTTATTCCCACCTCAGCAATTACAAAAAAGAAATTTACTATTTTAACCCGGCCATATATGGCAAAAACATGGATTTCAACCCCTATATTAGCCCCTCACAGAGCTCTCTCTCTCTGTAGCTTTCTCTTTATCTCTCTCTCGCTCTCGCTCTCTAGCTTTGAGTGTCACAGCAATGGCGTTTAAGGGCCGAAGAAACCCTAGCTTTCTCTCTCTACTCCTCCTCCTCTCTCTCCTCTCCATCGCCTCCGCTAAAGTCTTCTTCGAAGAACGCTTCGAAGGTACCTCTCTCTCTCTCTCTCTCTAGCTCTATCTATACATTTCACTGCTCACATTTTCTCTATCTAGATTTGGATACTCGCTCTCAATTTCGGTGCGATCCGATCTAGTGGTTTTGCATTCGAATTTGCTTAAATGTGATTGTTTAGATTAGTATTTTAGACTAGATCTGTGAAAAAAAAATTCCACATTTTCGCTTTCCAATTTTGAAATGGTCAAAATGCGGTAATTTCGGTCAACATCTGATCTTGGAAATGAAATGATTGAGAATGATTATGAGTATATCTAAAGCTAGATTTGCGTGTACATTGTTTTCTGTAACTTAATATGTATATTTGAAATGATTGAGATTGATTTTGAGTGTGTGTGTGTGTATATATATGTTTTAATTGAAAATTGAGTGTGCTTAATTGATAATTATATGTATAAATACACAGATATAGATTGTGTATGTACGAGTGTATTATAAGACGCAGAAAATTCATAAACATAGAAAAGCCTTGCATTTTGAAGAAATGTGGGTTCGAGATCCATAGGTTGCGTATGTGATTTGCCAAAAATGAATAAATAATCGGTAGATTTACAAGAAAAGAGAACGAAGCTATTGAATCTTTGATATTTTTCAATGAGCTCTAGCTCAATTATCGTGTCTACCATAAGAATCAAGCCTTAGTCAATGTCGATAAAAAAAAGGTATAAAGAATCTTAGATATTCCATTGTTAGGGATATGAGAAAATTGGTATCTTGTGTATAATTGTATATTCTTCCTCATCCACATATATGTGGGGACCATACTGAAAACTTGGAATATGACTAATGAAAACTATTTGCTTTGGTGTAGTTGAGTTTTCATTTTGCTCTTGTATGTTGAGATTTCTTGCTACTGATTTCCATGTGTTGAATGTGCAATGTATACACTAAAGACGGATGGGAAAGTCGGTGGGTTAAATCTGATTGGAAGAAAGATGAGAACATGGCTGGAGAATGGAACTACACCTCCGGGAAGTGGACTGGAAACCCTGATATCAAAGGTACCCTTTCAAATTCAAATGATGTTTGTGTGTGTTGGAGTAAAATTTGATGCGTTAAGGTTAAGTTGATCTTTAGCGTTTTCAATATACTGTCACATGCTAAGATTTCTAAACATCTTTACAGGTATCCAGACAAGTGAAGACTATAGATTCTTTGCTATTTCAGCTGAGTTCCCCGAATTCAGCAACAAGGATAAGACTCTAGTCTTCCAATTTGCCGTCAAGCATGAACAAAAGCTTGACTGTGGTGGTGGGTACATGAAACTACTCAGTGATGGAATTGACCAAAAGAAATTTGGTGGTGACACCCCATACAGGTCGATAATAAAATTCCCATTTTGGCATTTTCTTTTGGACTAGCTTGGTGATTTTTGTTGAAATTTGCTGATTTGGTATACGATGATTGTTTGTTCTGCAGTATCATGTTTGGCCCAGATATCTGTGGCTACACCACCAAGAAAGTGCATGCTATTCTCAACTACAACGAAACAAACCACTTGATCAAGAAGGATGTTCCATGTGAAACCGACCAACTCACTCATGTCTATACATTTATCCTCAAGCCAGATGCCACCTACACCATCCTAATTGACAATGTGGAGAAGCAATCCGGCAGTCTCTACTCTGATTGGGATCTTCTCCCTGCAAAGCAAATCAAGGATCCTGAAGCCAAGAAAGTAATTACTCATTCATGCTCAGTCTGACTTTTACTTTAGCTTTTCTTTTTGGGTTTCAGATATTGATGTTGTCCCAACTGTATTAATGTTGACAGCCAGAAGATTGGGATGACAAAGAGTACATTCCTGATCCTGAAGACAAGAAGCCAGAGGTATTGATCCTAAATTCGTAAAACTCTTAATTTCTGTATAGTTTTATACAAATCACATTTAATCTGACTCATTTGTTGCATTTATAGGGCTATGATGACATCCCAAAGGAAATTCCTGATACCGATGCCAAGAAGGTAGACACTGAATTTCCTGTTATTCAAATTATTTATGATGTAGTAGTTATTGATTGCGTTTTACTGGGCAAGAAATAGAAGTGTAGTTACTAACAAGATGGTTTGTTTCAGCCCGAAGACTGGGATGATGAGGAAGATGGTGAGTGGACACCCCCAACCATTGCCAACCCTGAGTACAAGGGCCCATGGAAGGCAAAGGTTTGTAGATTTCTAGTACAAGTTTTTAAGTGTATTGTGATTTAGAACATGCTTATTGATAACTTTGCCCCACCTATATGCAGAAAATTAAGAACCCCAACTACCAGGGGAAATGGAAGGCACCATTGATTGACAACCCAGGTGCGTTGCTTATTATATAAATCTACAAATCACATAATGATGTGCTGTGACGCCCTATTAGTTTGTTGTTGTTAATGGTATGCAGTAATACTTATTAGTTTTGTTATTGAGCAGCTTTCAAGGATGATCCAGACCTATATGTCTTCCCCAAGTTGAAGTATGTTGGCATTGAACTGTGGCAGGTAATTTATGTTTAAATTATATTTTTTGGGGCAAGGCGGGGGAGGGTAGGGTTACTATTGTGTTTGCACGCCAGCTTAGTTTCTCACAAGCAAGATCTGTAACTTGGCAGGTGAAATCTGGTACCTTGTTCAGCAATGTCTTGATTACTGATGATGCAGAGTATGCCAAGCAGTTAGCAGAAGACACCTGGGGCAAGTACAAGGACGTAAGTTGCATTTTCCTTCTTATCTTTGAATCTACACTAGAATCTGTTCTGTTGAAGGTGAAATTTGATTGAGATATATTGATTTTACAGGCTGAGAAGGCAGCATTTGATGAGGCTGAGAAGAAGAGAGAGGAGGAGGTGCACTCTTTGCCCATATATTCTGTCATAAGAAAGCTTTTAAAGTTCAATTTATTTGCCCATGGCAGTTCAAAATGCTGAAGAGTATTTCATCCATACTGCTTGTATTTGTACTTATTTTTTTGCTCCTTCCTAACTCTTGAATTTAATTCTTTACCAGGAAGCAAAGGAAGATCCAGCTGATTCTGATGTAAGTCTACAAGCAAGCTGATTTTTGGAAATTATTAAACTGCAATGTTTACTGTGGTCCTAATCCTGCCAATCTGTTTTTCAGGCTGAGGATGACGATGATGATGCCGAAGATGAAGCAGGTGAAGATTCTGATGTTGAATCCAAGGATGAAAGCAAAGACGATGCCGAGGTTGAAACCAAGGAAGATGAGAAACATGTAGGGTTTCTTTCCTCTTAATGAAATTGTACCATTTTTGTTTTGTTTAACTGTGTATTGATATTTTTTCTTGTGCTCTATGTTTGCAGGATGAACTGTAAGGGACTTGAGGGTTCTGGACATAAAGGTTGGGCATGAAGTGCTCCAAAAAAAATTTTCCTTGTTTTTTTTAGTAATAGGAGGTTTTTCTTAGAAAACGATTGAAGGCTTAAAGCAAACTTCATGGCTAATTGCTTTAACTCTTTCAGACTATTTGAGCCATTAGATCAAAGAGGATAATGTCTGTGTTTTATCATCACAATTATGAAGTAGTTTTGGCATTTGATGGCAAAAATGTCCTACTGGATTTTGGCTTCTAGTATTTATGTTACATTTACCACTAAATTTAAATTTCTTTAGATGAATCAACCTGCTAATGAACTTATGCTTTATATTTTTGGTAATGTGGCAAACCATTCCACCAGGGAACCCCATTGTTGCCTGCTTGCAATAAAACCCCTTTCTTTCTCAAGAAAAAAAGCTTTGTGATGTTGTTTTGAGTCTTTTGACAATGTGGTTCCAACTATATTGATAAACTCTGGAGTCTGTACTGTCATTATTTTCACCGTCACTTCTGCTATTGGCCCCAAATGGTGGAAGTGGAACTGTTGTAAAATTGAGGCATTTACATGAGGGTGGTGAAGCTTCATTAGTCTTAAGAGTTCATTGGCGACCACATAATGAATTTGGACCATCATGGGTCTATTCCGTAAACATGAATCATTCTTATATCCAACCTCAAAACATCAATAGATCCTAACCAAGTAGATAACTATTGTTAGCGAAAAAGCCTGCAAATACAGTTTTTTAACGTATGATCTACGGTTGAGAATAGAATGATAAACAAAGGTAAATAGTACGCCACTTGTCTCCGTGAACGAATAGTTTCTGCCAAGGCCTGTTGGCTAAAGAAATGGGGCCTTATGACCTAATTTCAGCTCTGACTGCACCCAAATGAAACAATTTGCTCAAAATATATATATATATATATATGAAACAAATTCTGTTTGCTGCAGTGAAATTAACTATAATGAGATCTTTTTACAAAGCAAAACAATTTACCAAAAGACGTTGTGTGAGGATTCTATAGCCAATAGCCAGCCTTAATGTTTTGAGGGAAATTATTAGTGGGATCCATTAAACAATATATATGCATGGTTAGCTTCAAGGAAGAATCTTTCTTTACAAATAAAACATCATTGACAATTATTTCATATTCTCAGCATGATGTTGGTAGATTCTTGATATATTTACTTATATCTGCTTCATCTTTAGGCCATTCAATATATATATATATTGAGAAGATTCAATACATATAGATGATAAATCATTCTAAAGAGCATTAGAAACAAATTCTAACCACACATTACATTATTTAAGAAATATCTCACCTTATATAATAATTGAAGGTAAAATATATTATGTTTACTCGAAGAAAAAAAAAAACTTACTAAATTTAAACCACTTTCAAATAACAAATATAGATAGCTTAATTTTGATAATCTAATTTATTGTATCAACTACAATTTATTGGAAAATAATCACATCATTTTAAGAAGGTTTTGAGACTAATACTTATAAGTCTCATTTATTATTTTCTTTTTTCAATTAACGAAAAAACAAATTTTCAAACTTTTCTACGCAACACGCAGGTTTGCGACTAGTATAAATAACAACGCACCAAAGAATCTTGTATCTCAACGTATCCCTCTTCCCATTGATTGTAAGGGGAAAAGAGAAAAAGAAAAAACAACTATCTTTGTGCCTTCCAAATGGTGTTGGCTCTTCAAATTACATAATTGGCAGTGACTTTATGAAGCGAACTACTTGTCCATTAACAATTTGATAGTCGGTGTAATTTGTTTGTTAAAAAGAATTGGTGAAGTTGGAGAATCATGGGGCCTTCAGTGTCCCAACTTGGTGAGTACACTCGTGGTGAAGCTTTAATATATGGTAGTACTATATCTGATTTCCTTCGATATATGCACGGTTAACTTCAAGGAAGAATCTTAAAAGTTTTATTTGTACATTCCATAATCTTGCATGTTGGTTGATGAGGAACCATAAAACAAGCTTGATTGTTCTTGTTTTGTTTGTTTACATGACAATTGGTTACCCTCTGTTTGGAATAGATGGAGATGGAGGGAGAGCATCGGGTAAGGTGACCAAAATATACTAAATTAGAGAAAAACACCAGTCCCTTCGAATAAGGCCATGGAATCCTCTTTATTTAAGAAAATGCAGATAAAACCTGCTGTCCAAGATTTTAATTTTTTGGGTGGAAAAAATCATTAGGGTGTGTGAGAATTCAAGAACACTGAACGCCTCCTTTCTAATAATCACAGAAGTAGAGCACATTTTAGTGCGTCGAGGGAAGTGTTAGTGACACTTTCTAGTAATCGCATAAGGCAGACCACATCTAAGACAGTTTCTGGGGAAGTCAATCAGCACATAACCATTATCATCCATTAACAATGAGTGATACTCACAAATGAAAAATAGGCCCTGATAAAAAAAAACTGGACATATACTTTTATTTGAAGAAATATGGAACCCAAACACTTCTATATTTACAAATTGAACAAAAAATGATGGCTAGTGACTTTGATCTGATCCAAAAGAATAACTAATGTCAAGAATAGTTTAAACGTTTATTGTTTATTGTTGATAGATCTGATTGCTTCCAACAACTTGTCCTCTTTTAATGGCTTAATTAAATGGATGTCCATCCCTGCATCAAGCATCTTGCTTATTTGTTCTGACTCTCCATGGGCTGTCAAAGCAACAATAGGTAGATGGGTGCCATAGTGTTGTTCCTCCATCCTTATCAGTTTTGTAGCTTCCAATCCATTCATTACTGGCATCTGAAATAAGAACAAAATACAAATTCTGTCATGTAGAAATGAAAGGCATTATGGATCTGAAAAATGTTATTTAAGCAATCTTCAAACACATGGACAGAACTTGTTAAAGCTTGAAATTTGAAATACTAGGAAGTATTTACCACACAGACATATAATATGTGTTAGTCATGGGAAGTCATTCAGTTTGGTCAGATAATAGCAGATACAAGGTCTATAGCTTTTTATTCCAAAACTCTCCATAAATATATGAGTTACCAAAGACGGAAATTTTCTATTTTTAAATGAAAATGAAATTGAGATGAGTTTTGTAAAATTACCTCACAATCCATGAAAATATAGTCATAAGGGAGAGAATTGGAGTGACCTCCCTTTCTATGATCAGTTAAGACTTTGCAGATGTGATCAAAGGCCTCTTTTCCATTCACACATACCTCTACCTCTGCACCAAGACTACAAAGCTTTTTTATAGTCACCTTGCGTAACACTGCATTATCTTCAACAACCAGAGTTTTCTTTCCATTCAAAGGCATATCACTGCTTTTCTCATCAGATTTATGGATCACTATTTGCTTGAGTGATCTGTGATGAGAAGAAGGCATCCCCAACTGCATATCTTCACGGTCAAGTTCATTTGAGGAATTATGGTCTATCAACCTTGGTAAGTTGCATTTTCTTAGTTCAGGTATCAGTCCTAGTACTTGATATAAGCGTGACCCGTGAAATGGTTCATATACAATGTGATCACATGGAGGCTCTCTTGAATGAGTTCCATGCACAGTTGGATGATATAACCATACAACCTTACACCGTGAATTTTGAATGTCCTTCCTGAAGTTAAACACAGCTGAACATAGTTCAGAGAAAGTACCAGCACTGGCATCAATCACAATCAGTATGATGCCTGGTGAACTTTTGGAGTTGATCTTTCTGTAAGGCAGTGGAACATGGTCACTTCCATCCTTGATGCATGAGGGCCCATCAATTGGTCCTGAATCAGAACTGAAAGATGCTGATTTGCCCATATAATCAAGTAAACCCATCTGGGTTTTCTCTGAAAAACTGAAATAGGAAAAGTCCAACTTGTGCTTTATTTTCTCCAGATGTGATAATAGATTTTTCCCTTGCTTTACATATGACACTTTTATGTTTAAGCTTTCTATGTAATTCGTCAAGATTTTCCTCCGTTGATCGCCTTGTATAAGAAGTACCACATGAGATCCTTCTGGTTTAGGTGAAGGGGACCGAAGTGACGCAAAAGATTGAAATCCATTTGAATGGCGATCACTGTGCACTCTAGGAAATTCTCCTTCAGTGTCTGCTGACTCCGGTTTATATGTAGGAAGCTTGATATTGAGGTTGAAGCAAGTGCCTCTTTCACCAGGCTCTTTATCCACAATTCTTATATCTCCACCCATTAGACGCACCTAGAGCACAAAGCCACAAACACAATAACATTTAGTCAAATGCATGTGTTAGCTTAAAAGCAATTATATGGCCCATCATTTCACAAATTGGGGTAACCTTTTTCTAATTCCAGAAGAACTTCATATGTCTTTGGAAGTAAAAATAGATCTACTTTGCTTTCAAAAGCAAACAAAGTATAAAACAGAAAGACCTCAATTATAGGTTGGACAAAACAAATCAAAGCAACATTCACGCCCAAAAGGAGGAAAAACTTCAGTGCATTAACTAGGTATTACTTGAGTTGCTTACCAAAGATTGAACAATACCAAGGCCCAAACCAGATCCTTCTTGACCAGAAGCTATTTCTGTAACCTGATTATAGTATTCAAAAACAGATTTTTGCTTGTCTTTAGGAATTCCCAAGCCAGTATCATCCACCTCAATGACAAATTCTGTGAGATTGGGTTCTTGTTGAGCTGTATGAAAGGCAACCAAGTCATTTAAACCTTTTTTGTTCTTGTAACACAACCGTGACAAGTACTCCAATAAAAGATGACTATTAGAAGCAATTATGGCATTTTCAAAACTTGTTTCCTGGACCATGGCACGAACTGTGATGTGCCCTTCAGTTGTATACTTAACAGCATTACTAAGCAAGTTGCACAGGATCTGTTTAAGCTTTCCACGGTCACCTCTAACATGACAAGATTTAGCTATTGAGCCATCACAAGGATCAAGTACAATGTCAATGCCTTTCTTTATAGCCATAGGATAGAACATATCCACTACATCCTCGAGGAGTTGAGCCAAGTTGAATTCTCCTTCTTGGAGCTGCATCTTTCCAGCTTCAATTTTACTTGTATCCAGAACTGAATTCAATAAGCCTGAACCATTTTTATAAATAAAATAATTGTAAATATAAGCAGTTTCTCCATGCCAAACAGTTCATCTTCTATTGCTAAAACTTTAAGAACTAATTGATAATTCAAATAATCTTGAGTCTGATTGGCTAATGACTATATTATTGACAAAGTAACTTCCATTAGAAAATTAAGGAAGAAAATTTTTTCTGCCACATGTTTAAAATTTTAGTTGATAGATGATTTAAGAAAATGTCAGATACAAACACTTGGGTCATTGATAACATTAATATAATAACATGCATATATGTTAATGCTTTAAATTAAATAAAGTATAAGTTACTGAATATGCTTAAAAATGATTTAAATGTTCTACACATCCCTAAAGTTCCAAATTATTTATAAACAAGTACTGAAGCATGTGGTGCAATATTCAATTCTCCTTGGAATTGATCTATGTTGATGACCTTGGTTTATACTTTATTAGGGTGGCAAAAAGTAAATAGAATGAGCATAATAGTTACCAAGGAGATCTTTTGTGCAATCATTCATCTGTGCTAAGTTTGTTGCTAAAACTGAGTCATGATTGGCATCTTGATTAGAAAGCTCTATCAAACCAGTGATAGCCGCCAAGGAAGCACGTACATCATGGCTTGCTCTAGCAAAGGCATGGCTTTTGTTCATACTCTTGCGTTCTGCTTGTTGAGTCGATTCCATTTGTTTAATGAGGGCAGCACATAAGAACATTTCTCGTTTTGCAGCTCTAACTATTAAGAACAAGAAGATGGAAAGCGAGATAACCATAAAAACAAACAGAAGCAAAAGAAGTGTGAACGAAAGCTTGCTGTTCTGATGGACAAGGCTCACTAATCTGTTGGTGGGATAAGCCAAGACATATACCTGAGGAAAAAAAATAGTACACATCTAAATGAACTATAGTTGCCAAATTATACTATTAGTCATCTAAATGAACTATAGATGCACTTGTAAACTTCATTATGTAAAATTTAAGATGTATTTTTTTTTTTTGTTTTTTTTTTTTTTTGTCAAGTTGTGGAATAAAATTATTTTTAATTATAAAGTCTTAGATGAATTTGATGTTATTTCAAATTAAAGGAAATAAAAGGGAACATTAGCTGTTAGTCAAGAATAGAGCAAATTATGTCCTTTCCTTTTCATGTTGAAAGAAATGAGTATAGATAGAACTCCAGATAAATTGTATGAGTGAGGATGAGCTGCAGTCTTACTTTATCATATAACATGCATGTAGTCAAATGGTGGTTACTTTGTCTAAAATTGTCTTGGAAAATACAGAGTCAATGGGGCAGATAGATCATAGATGCACCAGCACAATGACATAAACTTGATTTGACAGTGGATCAAAGGAAGTGATAATGTACTGATAATGACTAAAACATAACAGAATTAAATCTAAATCCAATTGTAAGAGAAATGTTTGAAACAATGAAGGGGTTTACACCCCATATCAACAATAACCAAAAATGTAATATGTGTCTTATAATTCATTTTGCTAAACTCTTTGGATCTTTGTCATATCACTTTTAATAGTGTAAGCAAGTAGCCAAAATCTTTTACCCCATAAGATAAAGGAACAAAATACTATTTTATATGAAACATAGTGCTCTTAGCTGACTAGTGTAAACACCAATCAATGTGACAATGGAAAACTTAAAAACTAACAAATAGCGATAATTCTTCTTTGAAATCCAAGATAAGCCATGTTGAGTTGAAAACGTATTCTGATACTAATATCTAATTTCTATAGCATTTTTCAATTTAAAATTCACATAAATCTCGTAAACATAAATAAGAAGTTGCCTGAAAAAAGTAGCAAAAATTATACCGTTTCAACTCCAGCAATCTCAAGCGTAGAGCAATAAAATGTGTATTTCATTCCTGAAACTTTCCCGTCAAAATGTTTTGACCCACCATCATCAGACTCACACGAGAAGTTAGCTACTTGATCTGTAGGGTCTCCATTTGAATTCACCATTTGCACCGAAACTGTATTATTGCTTACCATTATCTGTGCATTTGGTAGGCTTGTTTGTATAATCACTTTCCCATCTTTTGTAGCCAAGTGAAAATTACCACCATGAAAGTCCAAAGCTGAAAAATGGTCGATAACCACTTTTGCAGGCAAACCAAAGGAAACCACACCTCTACCATCCACAGCCACAGCACTAAGAAATATGCTATCTTGAGATTTGCTCCATGCTTTTCCTAACCAAGAATAGCCACTTGTACTATTTAAGGCCTGTTGAATCCAACTTGAATTTGTAGTGGCCATAAGGTCTGCAGCCATTGCTTGTCCATATAACTTCCCATTGTCCCGGTCCACTGGCTGAGCATACCAGTTTAAAGGAGATGAAGTGTTGGAAAATACTGCTAGCATTTGATCCTCATCTTTGTAAAGTGAGAACAGTAAGCCATCTAGTCCAATATAAGAAGCATGTGATAAATATGGAATTGTTGAAAGTGCTATAAATAATGTTGGTGCAACCTGAAAATATAATTAAAAAAAGCCAAGAAATTATGAAAAAAAGCATTAGTTCATATGTTCTAGACACATTACCATTATGCATTACAAATTTTTAAATTTTAGAAAGTTTCCGAATGCTTGATTATCAAAAAGCTTTCACATTTCCTTGAATCTGTTTACATTTCAATGGAAAAGGAAACTAAGAAGTAAAAACACAAACTCTGCCATCAATAAAAACACTGGCCTTTGCTTGGATGACACCATATGATATTTCAGTTCCATTTAGTGATGAACTTAGAGCTCTTGCAAAATTCATTGTTGATGAATTTAAAGGAACTAGCAATTTTGCTGCTGTTTCAATTCTTAAAGATGAGTTCTTGCGTGATTCGAGTGATTCTGCTGTTATACTTTCTTCAGTTAGTTTGATCATGACACACAACCTTGATATCATGAATCCAGAAAATCCCTGCCAAGTTTTTAATAATAAAATGTGTAAGTTTAAACTGTTGCAAATAAAAGCACGGATGTAAAAGAAAATATTTTTCTTATTTGAGAAAAATTCAGACGAAGTTTTAGTTTCAAAACAATATAAGTGCGTCCAGAATGATAAAGTTTGTGGAGGGAATTACTAGAATGACCAGAAAACAAATTGGCCGCCAAATTATTGTTGAGCAGAAGTTCATTGGATAGGACTTCACCCTCATGGCTGAAAGTTGTGGTTTAATATCTGCAGTTCATGGCAAATGTGAGTATTAGATAATGGTTAACAAAAAAACAGGATCTGACCAACTTTTGGTTGCTGAACCATAATTGTCATGATGTGTTACACTTCAGTTCATTAATATATCTAATTTTTCAGAACAATCTTATTGAGTAACAATTATTTTCATTGATTTAACTACTGCCAATACAAACAAGTGCAGGATGGGAAGAATGATCAATTATAATTTTTTTTTTTAAAAAAAAAAAAATCATTTTTGATAGACTGACAATGACAGCAGAATTCAAATCCATAAGTTGTGATTGAAATAAATAATCTGCGTCTCAAATATAAGAATTTTTTGTTATTTGGGTTGTTTTCAATGATCTATTGGTTCTTAATTTTGAATGTGAAAAAGAAAAAGAAAAATAGACATTTTCTTATTTTCATAGAAGCTTTGCTAAAATTCTATAAAATGCCATTTCTGCATTGTTACATTTCTTTAAAAATGATCAAGAGAATGAATAAAAGGAAAAAAAGTGCTAATTAGTACCGATCACTAGTATTTTTTTTTTTTTTCAATAATCTACTGAAAAAGGTCTCAATAACAGTATATGATAATTAAAAGAGAAGTTGGAATGTAAATGAAGAAAGACTAATCCATGAAAATACATGTCAAAGGTAATAATAAAACATGGTGCAACCATGGCATTGTAAAGGACATTATCAACAAGACTTAGTTGTGTACTTACTTTGAAAGCAATTGAACAAGAGCAACCAATCTAGCAATGTGGAAAATGACCAAAGTTCATAGTAGAAATGACCAAAGTTCATGCACTTATGACCAAAGTTCATAAGTGCATGGAAATCCAACGTGTACTTCCAAATTCACCAAATAAGAGATTCTCTTTCTTTGTTTCTCTGTATTCTTTGTAGATTAGAGAGCAAATTGGTGAAAAAAGAGTTTGAAAGGAAATCTAAAAATGAAAAAAATATTCCTGTTATAAACAGTACTTATTGTAAAACCAAGAGATAAACGAGCAGTCAGTAACAACTAGTGAGATAATTGTGAGAAATCAAATCCCGTAAATCTTGGTGGGAAATAATACCAGAGATCTTAAAATCTAAGTGGGTCAAAAATATAGAAGCAAAAACAAGCCCATAAAATGAAACTATTGGGTCAAGCGTAATTATAAATCAACTGGCATACGAGAGGCCCACCACAGAGAGGAATTAGACAAAGAAGCCATTCTGCCACCGTAAATTTAAGTAGCCAAATCTATAAAAACAATCCCCCCCACCCCCCGCTATTATTGGTTTTTATTTTTATTTTTAATAACAATCGTATTATTAGTTTTTCTATTCCATATTATTTGGATGTCCCAAAATATAATACTATTTCAAAACAATGAAAAGTTTATTGATAATTTTTCTAATTTAATATTTTTTATATATAAAAAGTCAATATATTTCTTTCAATATAGTTTAAATAAAAGAGCTTTCTTTTAAAACTTTATTTTTCAAAATGAAAAAGTTAAATTTATTGTCCATTTTACTATATAAGTTTGATAGATGTCACATTAATAACATATAAATAAATTTTTTATTTTATTTTATTTTGGATATAAAAATTAACATGAAAAACAAATAGTCACTAGGTTGTATAATTTGAGTTTGTTGTGTGTCTTTGTGTTAGAACTTCCTTTCCTCTCCCTTGTATGTGTGTTTGTATTAACAATTAAAAAAATATCATTAATGTTATTGCTTTCAACCTTATTACCTAAGTAAGTAATAAAAGTATTCTCTATTTCTTTATTTATTGCTTTCCAATTTTTTTTAGAAAAATAAAGGGCACACTGCCATTTTCAATAACTTTTAAACTGTACTCATCTACCAAAGAGCACCCACCATAGCCAACCCTTCTGTAGGGTCAGTTTTTGTAGCTCAAGCCCAAAATGTTTTGATTATGAGCCCAATGAACCCAAAACAATGAATTTGTAGAGAGTGGGTGAAAGAGCTGGGCTGATTGTGGATTAAACAATAGTTAACTATGGTATTAAGGGATGAACTAACGTAAAAACACACTTGAAAGTTAAACAAATTGATGTCCGAAGAGGTGTATTATTGAATGAAACGTGAATACAGTTCTTAGAGCTACAGTAAAGTTGTTCTCTTCTTCTTTTTTCCTCAGTTCCGATCCCCTCTTATCAGAGTCCTCTTCCCTTTATATAGCATCCTTCCCCATCATCTTTATCGTCCACTTGTTCTTCATCTAAGTATCCACTTGAGTATATGTCACGTCAGGTTTCCTCTTTAGCTCTCTGTGAGTGGTAGTAGCTGAGATTACACTGTTCAGGGGTCTTCTCCACATTAATGCGGCCAGAAAAGCAACTGCAATGCATTTAATGTGGTGGTAGCAGCTTTTCCTTTTAGATATTTCTCCGTTCTTATCATTTCCAGGTATGCCCAAAGCTTATCCTTATCATTGAAGTTGTTAGGAAGATCACTCGAACCTTCTAGATATTTGCTTGATCAAGACTATTTGTATCCGAGGAGAATGCCCTCTTCGGTTCACTGGTGCTCTCTTCGGACGGTACTCCTCCTTCATTTCCAAGTATCTCTCTTCCACATGGACTCCTTCTCAACCGCTTTCTTCTCTTCGGACACATAGTAATCTTCAAATAAGGCCCTAGTCCCAATACATAAGGTTGGGTTTTTATCCCCCACACCTCCCATTTCGAGAAACAAGCAATTGATCAGTGCACCGTACACCAGAAATTTCTAGCCATATAGCAAATAAATATTAAATTTTAATTGAATAATTCCAATATAATAGGATCGTAGGACATATTTTGAACTTCAAGAATTATTTGAGTGCCATTGCAAATAATTCTTGTAGTCCCCTTTTATTTATTTATTTTTTATCTGAGATCTGTTGGATGTTGGTCATGAGACTGTAGCCTAACAAATTACGTTAATTGCATATTTAATCGAGAGTTATGAAATTGAAATTACATAATGAACATATGCTATTCGGTAAATGGTGATGATGATTTTGATAGAGATCTTGCTGCTGGGAACATTTTCATCAACTCATCCATTTAGTCAATGAGGAAGTCAATAAAAGATGAAAGTTCCCTTGGTATATGTATATGTAATGTCTCTTTATTTAGTTCTTCTTGATTTGTATTTTTTTTAAAGAGTGTTAGTAGTCGTTCCTTAAGCTGAAAAAAATATTGGATTATTTTTTATCTGTGCGTGTATAACAATGGTGGTGAACAATGCTTGTTTAAATCTTTGCACTGGGACAGGGATTTTCAAATAATAGCACCGTCACCCAAAACCATATAGAGAGAAAAGATGATTTAATCAAACTAAGGGAAATAACCAAAAAAAAAAAAAAAAAAAAAAAAAAAGAAAAAAAGAAAAGAAAGAAAAAGGTTCTGTTATAGGAGACTCAATTATAGGTGCTGCTTCCGTGAGCAGGATTTTCTTAAACCATTACACAACCATTTTGAATCATTGGCTTGTTGGACTTTGCTCTTAAAACAGCAGTTTTAGTTTTATTGATGGATCACCAAAAATCCCTGGCATGGATGTTTGGCAAGCATTGCTTGGTGCTTGTAGCATTAATGGTAATTCAAAATCAAAAAATATTTTACAGATCAATTGATTTTGGCAGCACATGGAACTTGGAAGCAAAAAATGTTAGGACCACAAACAATTACACAACTTTTATCACAACTCATCACGCAACAAGTTGTAAGTAGTGAAGAAAAAGTGTGGCATCCATATGGGTCCACGCTTTCACCACTCATAACTCACCACGTGGTGAGTTATAGCAAAAGTTGTGTGATTGTTTGTGGTTCTAACATTGTTCAAAGAAAGCCGAGAGAGAAAGGACTATTAAGAGCACGAGGGAGAAGGGGGTGGCAAAAGAAATAGGTATGAGTTGGATTGAGATCGAAAAGAAAATCCAAAGCTTTGTTGTTGGGGGCAAAGTGCATGCGCAATCTGGGAACATATATGGGGTTTTGGCTGAGTTTGTTTAGACACATGATAGATAAAAAGGATATGCTCCAAATAAGAGGTTTAATCTCTATAACTTGGATCAAGATGGGAAGGGAGAGCCATTTTGATTTACTAACCACTCATATATTTCTTAATCTTCTGTGTTTGGTTTGATAATCTCTCAAGGTAATTGGATGGTTTGATTTTTAGCTAGTTGGTGATTTAAGAATTGGTTGAACTTCTAAGTGGTGTTGCCTACTTAGCATACTTGGTAGATGACCAATCAATGTGCGCGTTTGATTAACTTATGATGATTCTTGTTTCTTGACTCACCTCGTCTAAAATAAATGAATTTGGTTGTATAACCTCGGTTAGTTGAATAAGATGTTTAGATTAAAAGACATGAAAGCATGCCCTTTGCAGCTTATATAAATATGTAACTCTTTCTTTAATATTTGTATGATTCTTCTCAGTTCTCATTGTTGTAGGGGCCTTTTTTGTTATGTTGGGCTGGACTATCTCCTGCGGTAATAGGCCCAAGTATTCTAAGTAAGGGAAGTTGAGACCGGTTCAACTGCAACTCAATTTGGGCCGGCTTGTGCACAAACTATGCCTCGTCTGCCAGGAGTATGCTTATGGCAGGCAGAGCTGTTTCAGATGAGTCATGGCAGACAAATATAATAATAACAACAAAAATAGAGTACTCTGGCTATTTAATAGGAAATGTCCAAATAATCCCTATTCACGAAACATAATCACAATAATAACAATGACTTTTACAAAGAAAGTAAAGGGAACAAATGGTAATATGGGTTAATCAAAAGAGACAGAAATCAAATCAAATTTGGTCTGCAGGAGCAAAACCAAAGAGGGAAGAACGCCACCTCTCAACACAGTTAATCTCCTAGGGAAATCCTGCCGTGGAGATTAATGGTTTTAAGGGAAACGGACCTAAATGGTTAGTGCCCAAATGAATCATTTTACTTTTGGACAGAGGGCAGGATTTCGAGAGGGAGAGAGGGAAAATCGACCCACTGGTGCATGCCTACCGGTCTAACTCTCTCTATTTTTTCCTTTCTTCTTTCTTTTGTTTTTTATTTTTTCCTATTATCTTTTTTTTTTCTTTTCTTTTACCCTTGTTTTCTATTTTTATGATTCCTCAGAGGCGATCTCGCTGCCTCCTCTGGGCACAGCAAAGGTCTCCTTATATAGTGTCTGTCGTGACTAGATTTTACTATTTTAGCCCTTAACCACATTTGTCTGGTCTGGGTGTACTTGTCGACCACCACTGGTCCGTCTATGTGCCACTACCCTTTTTCAGACAAAGGAGAGCTGTTTTATTTATTAGTCTGTCGTGGCATCCTTTCCTGCCACGGTGTGGATGTTCTCTCTCTCTATCCCCCATGGCATGCACCTAGCAGTTCCCACTCAAGCTTGCTTCTTTTGGGTGGTATGTCATCCTAGCAGGACGTACCCCCTAAAAGAGCTTGGGCAGGAACCGCAGAATAGGTTTTTTTCCCTCTCCCCACCGCCAAACCATACCCTCTTACCTCAGACCCATGACCCCACCATGTTCCATATTGGTTGGGTACATGCTGGTGGTGCCTGGGCCTTGCGCGTGCCTCTCTTTCATGTATGTCCAAAATCTACCTGCCGCTTATACGTTCGTCGCGATCTGGAGACTTGCCTACACAGTCTGCCGTTTTTCTTTGGCCTTTTATGTGGGTTGTTCTACGATTTCCCGCTCCCCTTAGGGGCTGAGCTTTATTTGATACTGGGTTTTATATTTCTTTCAGCCTATTCCTTGATTGTCATCATGTCCTGCCATATTATTATGTCATTCCTGCTATAATGACTTGATCCTGCTGGGTCTTTTCAAGCTTGCCATTTATTCTTTCCTTAGTGACTTAGCATGACCATGAGTTTTCTTACTTATGGGCTCCTGTGTCCCTTTTGTTTTCTCTTGGGCATCCTCGGTCATTTTCCTAACTTTGTGTTCCCATGAGCTTTTACTAACTTTATTGGGCTTCCCCGACCTAATTACCTCATACTCATTTTTGGGGTTTGTGGGCCTGCCATCAATCCCCTACTCTCTTTGCTTGCATTACTTTGGGTCTGCTGCGGTCCATTCTCACTTTTCTACATCATACACTACCCATGAGTTTGCTATTTGCTATTTCTTTCTTTCTGGGCTCAAAGGAGCCCATTTGCTTTCTCAAGACTCATTTATTTATTTTTATGGACCTGTGATCCATTATTCTTGCCGCTTGGGCTTAATGGTTCTTTTTTCTATTCCTGCTGCTTGGGATTAATGGTTCTTTTTTCTATTTATTTGCCAACTTCTTTACGGTTTGTGTTGCTGGGCCTTTTTCTTTTTATTTGGGCTTCCCAAAATAACCATCAACAACTGTTTAGCCGCTTAAGTAATTCAATCAGTATCAATGATGGTCTATAGCCTCAACTTTATCCTTGGTATCAACTTGTTTCACTAAGATGGTTGAATTACATGGAACTTTTCCTTTTGGTATCATTTCCTCCTTCATGAAGCATTCACACTAAATCAAATTGTAAAAAAATTCTCAAAAGTCTCTCTATAGTTGAAGAATGAGTGTGTTCTTGAATTATGTATGAAAGCTCTAAAAAGTGTGAAAACACAAGAGCT
Organism: Quercus aquifolioides; assembly: GCA_019022515.1. NCBI lineage: Eukaryota > Viridiplantae > Streptophyta > Magnoliopsida > Fagales > Fagaceae > Quercus > Quercus aquifolioides. Next base: position 10,616,621 of record CM032330.1, on the reverse strand, counting down.
GTTTAGACCCCCAAATTAAAGATTACGACTCGGTTGATTTTACTCTAACTTAAACTAAATGTGGAATAGAGTAAATGCGAGCGAACAAACAATAAAACTACTCTAAGCCATATTCATTAAAACACAACAGTAAAATGAAAGCTAAAAGAGTAGGGAAGAAGAATGCAAACACAAGATAACACACTAATGTGTTATCGAAGAGGAAACCGAAATACTCGGCGAAAAACCTCTTTGCCGCCCTCCAAGCAGTAAATCGATCCACTAGACAATCAGTTGGGATACACGAATAACGAGAGACCCTCTAATCCTAATCTACCCAATGCGCCTAATCCCTCCAAACTCTTACTCCAATAAGGCCTCTCGAAACCGTGTTTTGTCTAACTTACTCCAATAAGGCCTCTCGGAACCGTGTTTTGTCTAACTCTTCGGATCCCGCAATATGCCCGATTACATCCGCCAAAGCTTGGCTTCTTCCAATACTTCCCAGCAGCACCAAATCCTCATTTGACACTCAAAATGGGTGTGGTAAGTGTTTGGACTATCAACCTCTCGAGGATATGGAAATGGAGAGGTAGGAGTTGAAGAAAACTACAATGGATTGTGTAGAGAATTATGGGTATAACAATCTCTCACTCTCAAGGATTGTAGTTAGGGTTTTCTCTCTGAAAGCACTCCTCAACATTTGTGGGTAATGTGGGTATATATAGTGTGGTTAGGGACAGAGTGTATCAGATATGACAAATTGGCAAAATAGAATGTTTCGTGGGTATCTCGTGGAAAGGCCTTATCCGCGAGACATTTGCGAAACCCAGCTGTCACCATCTATCACGACTCTTCGCATTTCAGTCATGTGCTGAGCATATGCTTCACTTCGCGAGAAGGCTTCTCGCGAGCTACCAGCGAAAACTTCTTTGCTCTTCACTTTGCCTTGAGTCTTCACACTCTCTCTCACACACAACCCTTACAATGAAAACCCACATAAAGTACAGGGTATATAAGATTAAACATAATTACAATCAAATTTGGCACGGAATTAAAGCCAACACAAAATAGTTGTAAATCACAACTTTACAATATATATACTTCTCATTGCTTTTTCCCCCTTTGAGAAAAGGATATTAAAAACCTTTATGCTTTGCTTGACATTAGAATTATGCAAATCCTCTTACAAAAGAAAAGAACAATAAACTTCTTCAAAGAAGCAAAGTATAACCAAAAAAAAAAAAATGATTGGATAGTTACATGCACTTAACTTCAATTGATTCTTAGGTTGTGTATGCCAATTCAATGGACATTAAACAACTTTTTTTAAAGGGGAAATTATATTTTACCACCCTGAACAATATATTTTTATTACACTTTGCACTCAAAACTTTTCAAATGCACGTTTTGCACTCAAAATTATGATCTTTGTTATGCTTTGCACCCCAACATCAAGTTTGCCATTAGCTTGGATAACAAATATAGCACAACGTGAAAAGACCTAATTGCCATTTTTCTCAATCCTTTAAAAACAGTATACTTTAAAAAAAATTTATTATTACAGATAAGGACGTTGATTCTCTTTATGCTTTGCTTGGCATTTGAATTATGCAAACCCCTTTATAGAAGAAAGAACAATATACTTCTTCAAAAAAAAACAAAGTACATATAATTTTTAAATTTGATTGAGTTGATTTTATATAAAGAAAAAGAAGTCCACTTTTTTGAAGTATCTTTGTGTTGATGCTGTTTCTTATTTTCTTTTCTTTTCCATTTTTTTTTTCCCTTTTGCCTTTCCTTTTTTAGTGTTTTTAAATAAATGAATAATTGTGGTATTCTAATTTCATGAAAGAGCATCGTAATAATGAAGGTAATCCTTTTTATTTTTTATTTTTTATTTTTTTACCACATCAGTCTAATACTTGAGTTTTTCAAAAAGAAAGAAAATGGAAAGAGGGAACAAGAGGACAAACATAATATTCTTCATGCCTTTCAAATACTACTTCCAATAAAACCTACAGTGACAAAGCATAATGTCGTAAATAATAACTTAAAATAAACGTAAATAATAACTTAAAATGTATTGAAGCAAAAGTGTTAAATGGAACTACATTTTTTTGAACGAAACAAGTTAAATTAACTAATAATAACTTAAAATATACTCAAACTAAAGTAAATTAATTAGGTCATATCTCTTAAGTGACAAAGAATGATTATGTAAATAATATAATATGACTTTTATCTATTAAAAATATGCCACAATTAGCATTAATCTATGATCACTCAATTACTATTTTATTATTACCGGATTTTTATTAAGATGCCATTAGTGTGCTAGTGAACCCTGGGAACTAAACAGCTTCTTTAGAGCAAATGAAAATTATCTTGCACTAGAGGCACAAGATAATTAGAATGAATGAAAATTATGTTATGTTATGTTATCTATTGCATCATACGTTGAGATAAAAAAAATTCTTAAAATTATATTTTTACATGTTTTGTCAAGATTTGGTGGCTCAATGCAAATGGAAGGTGGGTAAAGCATAATTCACAATTCTCAATTTTGCGCCACGTGCCTCTTTTAATTTTGAATTTAGTACTAAGTGAATTATTAAATGTAAAAATCGAAGAATAATGCTAGAGATACAAACTATCTTACAAAAATTTTTACAAACTGCTGATGTGTTGAGTGATTATTGGTAAATGAAAAAGTGATATTAATGGTGGGCCTAGATGAAAACTAATAAAAGGTTGGCCACATTAGCAGTTTGTAAAAATGTTGTAAAATAGTTTGTAACTGTAGCATTACTCAAAATCGAAAGAGTCCAAATCCAATTAGATTTTAAATTGGATTTCAAATGAAGTCCAATTTTTTGCCACGTGTCCATCTAAGTTTTTAATTTTTGTGGCAAGTGAATTATTGGGTGCAAAAATTGAAAAGTCTAAAACCAATTAAATTATAAATCATATATATATAATGAGAACCCATTACATATTTTAAAAATGTATGGTTTAAAAAAAGTGTAAGCTTGTATAATTTGAACCTCTTCTAAATTTTTTTTTTAATTTGAATTGTATAATTATGATTTTTTTAATTATATTCGTGCATATGCATAAAGCAACATACTAGTCTATTAGTAAAGTTTGAGCATATGATGATTGACAATTTTTATAGAAGATATTTTTTAATAGATTTGGACACATGAAAGATAAGTTTCAAGTTTAGAATATTCCATTTTTTTTAAATTATGGCAAGCAAGAATAATACCTTGCTTTCCCTCAAAAAAAAAAGAAAGAATAATACCTTGCTAATTTCCTTATTTTGTTCTTTCCTTGTTTGTTTTCTTTTGAGATTCTTTTGTGATAGATAATGCATTTCTTATTTGGTACGATTGATAACAATGCTATATATAGTGGAAGTTGCGGATGAATTCCACATTAACATAGTTATAACAAAATTGAAATTTGAGGCTAACTTGGAGGCTTGCCTAGGTGTGTTTTGAAGCCAAAATTGGATTCTTCTTGCCGTAAGTATAATTAATTGCTTCAACAAATTTGTTCATATACGTGTTTTTCTATTGCTATTCATAAATAGGTTTTTTTTTATTTGCTTAAAATTTGTCATAGAGATGTTAAATGTAGTAAACTTTTATTGCACTTAAATTAATATCATATTTTTTGAGATATATTACTGCTAAATTGTTTGGTATATGTTAAATGTCACTTACACACAAAATTTCAAAATATTCAATTGTCATTTATTATTAAGGGTAAAACTCAAAATAATCAATTGTCATTTATTATTAAGGGTAAAACTTATATGGGCAAGACTTATGTACAATATTTAGGTGCTGTTTTTTAGGTTCTTCTCTTAAGATTTTGCCATGTAGATTTTTTCTCATGAGAAGAAAGTATATTTTTTAATTAAATAGCCATATGACAGAATCTTAAGAGGGGAATCTAAGGAACAACACTTAAGGTACTGTACCTAAGTTTTGTCCAACTTATATATAGTACCTTAAGTGTTGTATATTAAATTCCTCAATTAAATTCAAATGCATCGTTGCATTGAATTTAATTGTCGTTGGAAATAATAATAACTAATTGTATTTTATTGGTTAATACAACCATGTACTTTAATTTAATTAGGGAACCTAGAGTATTATACCTAAGTTTTTCCCTAATGTTAAATCTATAAGGTTAGTCCTTTAGTATATTTAAGAACACAAAAACAAAAAGCTAAAGAGCAAGTGAGTTGCTAATGCCCAATCACGTTGGTATTAAAAAAGAATAATATATCACCTCAATATTTGGTTAGTATGATAATTATTGGAAAGGAATTTTTTCCAATAGTAGCTTTAGTAAACCATTATCATGTACCCCAAAAAAAAAAAAAAAGTATTGAGCAATATAACTTTTTTTAAAGCCACCCAAAGTCTAACTTGAACCTAATCTCTGTCAAATATTCATTTTGTCTCATATTAAAAGTGAGATAGTTTGCATTAGTTCACAAATGTTACCAATCTTTTTATTTATATATATATATATATATATATTTTTTTTTTTACAAGCATTTGTATCAAATATCTATTATAGACTAATCACTTACAAAATTTCACTACAATGGGCTGCTATTTATTGTTAAATCTATAAGATTATTTGTTTAGTATATTTTAGAATACAAAAAAAAAAAAGGAAGAAGAAGAAGAAGAAGAAGAAGAGTATAAGAGCTCTTCATAAATGAGTGAGTTTTTAATGCCTAATTATCTTGATATTTGACAAGAATGATATATCATCTAAATATTTTGTGAGCATGATGATAGTAGAAAAGAAATATAAAATAGTGGGTTTAGCAAACCATTATTATGAAGAAAAAAAAAGTTTTGTAAAACTTACCCAAAATCTAACTTGAACAACTAGATCCGTATCAAACATTAATTTTATCCTATAGAAAGTTTACATTATTTGGCAAAAGTTACAGAAGTATTTTTTGTAAGAAAAAGAAAAAAGGAAAAAACTGCTATCTATCTCAATATTTTTAACTTTCTAATCTTGGCTTGGCTTCCTCCTTTTAAATTAAAAAAAAAAAAAAAATCCAATGATACACTATGTTTTTATAATAATTAATTTAGGGATACCGAAGCACTAACTCCATATATCACCCAACATAAAATTACTTTCCAATTTTCAGTCCAAAAAATTGCGCCACCTTACTTTTTAGACCCAAACAAACTCAAGCACCAGATGTGCAAGATTTTGTTTAGGTGTATTTGTCACTCTCACTCTTTACTCACTCACACCCACAAATTGAAAATACACACACTCTGCATCTGCATCCATCCCCCATTTTGCTTAGAATCCCCAACTCATCAATCTTACAACTAAACATTCAAAATCGGTCCAAATTGAACAACCCCAACCAGCGGCCATCATCATCGTCATCATTTATAAGCTTAGCGGGGGAAGTGCGATATTCTTTAAATCTAATTGGTATTGTTGGATTTTTTTTATAAAACTCTAATTCTCTCTCTCTCTCTCTCTCTGTTTCTTTTCCTCTTTATAGGATATAATATAGATTTTGATTCAGTGTACCAGCCCCACGTTTTTCTTTTTTCTCTAAGCAAATTGGATGTTATTTTGTCTGTGTCTGTGCATGTCATACAAGATCTGATGGAGCCGCTTCAACATTTTTGCCATCGGAAGCATCCCTTGGTCTTCAATCAAGATGAAAGAAGTGGACGTCCTTGTTGGGGGTGCCTGGATCCAGTATTTGGTCCTAGCTACAGTTGTAAAGAATGTAATCGATTCTTTCATCATAAATCATGTGCAGAACTACCCCTTGGGTTGCACCATCCCTTACACCCAATCCGTCCTCTTATTCTCTTTGACAAATTTAAAGATTATCCTGAAGAGAAAGAAAATAGCAAATGTGAAGTCTGTAAAGAATCTTGTATTGAATACACTTATTTCTGTTACCGTTGCGACTTCAACCTTCACGTCAGATGTGGTTCTTTACCACCCACCTTGGAAGCTAAATTTCATGACCATCCATTGACACCCTTTTGGAAGTGGATCACGTTCACTTGCGACCTTTGTGGCATAAAAGAAGACAAAGGTATGCCCTATCTGTGTTATCCATGCGGTTTCTCGATTCATAGAAAGTGTGCTTATTTCCCACGTAGAATCAAAGTTGTACGTCACAAGCACCCTTTCCACATCACCCATTCTTTTCTTGAACCCCATGAATCTGAGTCCCGATTTTGTCTACTCTGTGTTTAGAAAGTGGACACATGCTACGAGCTTTACTATTGCTCTAAATGCAATTTCATTGCCCACCTCAATTGTGCTAAAGACAAGAGAAACAGGGAAGACATAAATTTCCTGGAACTTAAAGATGGGGAGAACGAAGATGTAGCGCTCGATCAATCTGTTGAGTTAGCAGTAGCTTACAAAGTAAAAAATATCAAAGTGGGGAAGGATGGAACTGAAATAGCCACAGAAATTGAACACTTCAGTCATGAGCATGACTTAAAACTTACAGATGAGGAGGTTCACAATAACGAAAAATGCGACGGGTGCGTAAGAGCCATTTTCCCTCCTTTTTACAGTTGTGCTAAGTGTAGCTTTTTTCTTCATAAATCTTGTGCTAATTTACCAATGAAAAAGCGACACCCACTTCATCAACACCCACTCACCCTCCAAAAGTCGTCGGCTTTGATGAATTTGTGTACTGCCTGTGGCCAAAAAACAAATGGCTTCATCTACGTTTGTGAACTATGCAAGTTTCAACGTAGATCGCGCCTAGGAATCCTTACCCATAAGCACTTGATTAAACTTGATGTTCAATGTAGTTTAATCTCAGACATTCTTGTCCATGAAGGTCATAAGCACCAACTTATCCTTTCAAACACACCCTATGAACAGAGTTGCAGTAGTTGTGGTTTTAAAAGTTCCAGAGTATTTTGTTGTACCATTTGTGAATTTGCACTCGACTTTAAATGTGCGACACTACCACAAACCACAAGGTACAAACAACATGAGCATCCCTTCACTCTCACTTATGCAGCTGAAGATGACTCTGGTGAATATTATTGTGATATTTGTGAAGAAGAACGAAACCCAAACCATTGGTTCTACTACTGTGCAAATTGCATTTATCCTGCACATCCCAAATGTATTCTCGGGAATTATCCAAATAAGAAGTAAGGAAGCTCTTAAACATTTGATTGTCACCGACACCCCCTTTCTTTCATTAAGGAAACTAAAGATCGCCCTCCATGTCACAAATGTAGTCTTCCTTGCAAAGAGTTGACCTATCAGTGTGCCCTATGTAATTTCTATATCCACAATTATTGTTTATAGAAAGGAAATATCTGTTTTTAATTCTAATTTTAATATTTTCCTTTTCAGTTGAGCATTAGTTCTTAATTGCTAAATTGAATGTATTATTACAACTGTCAAAAATGGATCTCCTTCACCTTTTATAACATTATGTTGAGATTGTTATTGTGAATTTTTGTTTTTATCCAAACAAGTCATCTTTCCATTTTATTCTTGACATTAATTACATCATTTGTTAGTTTTATATATTTTTGCAATCGCCCTATAGTCAAAATCTGCAGCTCTAGGATTAAAAACTCTGAAATTAACAAACAGTCATTCATTCATGCATTTTAAACTTCACAATTAGATTTGATCCTATGTAATTTTATGTTTTATTTTACTAATGATTCTGTGATTAGTATTTCCTTATCTACTCCTATATTTTGTCTTTTTAAAGACCATACATATCTTGAAGCTTTTCCTATGATGTTTCTTTCTCATGTTTTATTGATAGAATTCATAGTTAGGCTAAGTACTGTTCCAAGTGATTGTTTGATTTGGAGCAGTCTGTTGTTGCAGCATAGAAGAGATATATTACTTCGTTTTAGGAGCTGTACTTGTAAATTGAACCCTTCTGTTGTATGGGCAATAGATCAAGATCAAGAACTATTTATTGGTGGCACTGGCATTTCTCCTCAAGATATATGTATTGTGACGTGTTGCCATGTTACACGGGAGTTTTCTGGAATCTAGTATGTTTTGTTTGGTAATCCTCAGCATGTATAGGCCAGATTTGGTACTGATATTGGGGTCTTGTTAATGAGATGCTAGGCAATGTTACACACTGCAGCTCTTAATTAACTAACATTTCAGTCATTACATTTCAAATCAATCCTTTTAGAAAGCTTGTGATGTTTGAGGATTGTTTCTCTATCTGAGTTGGGAAAGTTGTATCAGTTGAGTTTGATCCATGTTAGAATTGGTGTGGTTACCTTTAGTTTTATAAATTTATCTCAAAGGACCTCCAATTTTTATGCACTAATGATCCAATGAGTTCAGAAGCATATCTACTTGTTAGGTACCATCCCTCATTTGTGACCACTTTGATGTATGTAGTGTGCAGGTAGTTGCCATGCACAGTTGCACAAATCCACATGCATATTCACTTCTATAAACATTAACCATGAAAGGATGAACCCGATTCTATAAAATTCATTGTAGACATACATTGCATTTGAATACCGTCTTAAGCATATATCTGATTTTAAGTAGTATTACCAATGCTTTCCCTTTAGCTTACTATAGAAAGAACAAATGTGGTTTTAATTTTAATTTTTATAATTTTCTTTTGGTTGAGCCTTAGTTTTTTATTGTTAAATCTAATGTGTTATTAGGGCTGTCCACTAGTTTAGTTCACTAATGGAAGCCAAGTCGCTGACCTCATTAGTGAAATTAATAAACAACTTCAAATTCAGCAACCCTGAGATGTGTTTCTCTCTCTATATTTTTGATTTTTGATTTCCTTTGTCTTAGTTTTTTTGCTTTTTTTTTTTCCCCTTTCGGTGGAATTGTGATGGTTTGTGGCTGATCTGCTTTAGGTGGGTTCATTTGGGTGTTTTGAACAACATTTGAGCGGGTTGTGGGTGAATGAGTGATTGGGAGTTGGAACATTCCCTTGCTGCTGATGATGTGACCATTGTAGGGCTGTGTGTGGTATTTCAGTTTGAGGTGTATCCTACCAGTTTGAAAAAAGGTCTTATAAACCTCAAGTCTCAAGTTGCATCGATTATACATACCAGGTAAGGCTCATAACTTAAAAATTCCTTCTTCTTTTTTGGTGTGGTAATTTACCTATTATATTTTTGCAATCATAGTTATTAGTTATACCTAATTTACAAATTCTCCAAAGGTATATGAAATGTTTTAGAAGTAATTGTTAGTAAAAATGTGAATCTGGACTTTTCTTCTAAAAGACATCTACAATTTTGCCTAAATAACACCCAATACACCAAAAATAGCAACTTTCATGCATCCTCCTAAGTATGGAGAAATCCTCTTAAATGGAGGTGCATTTGTGGTCATCAAAATAGCTCCTGAAATGAAGAAGATAAGTGTTAAGACCATGGAGCTGGATTGAGTTCAGTGTAGAGTTGCTGTCACTTCTAAGAAGCTATGGAAGTTGATCCTAGCTGCTAAGTAAGTGAGGTTAAGCTACAAAAGTTCACCTCAGCTACTACAAGGATGATCCACTGTATTTTTCTAGTTAGTAGAGATATAAGTAGTAGCATTTCACAATGGTAGTCAATAATAAGATGCAGAAGTTCATCATCTTGTGGAATTCCCACAATGACAAAATCAATCTTGTCGGGGCAGAATTTCACAATGGTAAGGAATAATAAACTGAATGGCATGGTTCTCAAATGCTAGTAGAAACCAAGGGATGTTAAATGATAATAAAAACCCAAAAAGGAAGACTTGGCATGAGATCATAAATAATGGAGGAAGCTTTGGAATGGAGGCTCAACTCAAGTTTGTAAATACTAACAAATAAGACCAGAAAATGGAGAATCATTTTGAAGATGCACGTGATGAACTTGATTAGAGGTATGTTCCTTTTCTGCTTTATGTGGTTTGTAAAGCATCCAAAGTGGATTTACTGAGCTTACTAGTATTGATTGGCTTGGTATCTGGTAAAATGTCAAATTGAATGAAGTGAGCATATATTTACGTTGTGTCATAATCATGCACACATGCTATAAGATGCTATACTTATTTATATTGGGACCATTTTCCTCCCTTTTGTGAAATAGTCTGCAGACTATTATGTGGGCCATTTAATTCTCAAGGAGTGATATCCAATTTAGTCTTGCATTTTTATTTTTGAACCCTGGTGACCTATTGGATACAAGATGTTTGAGTTGATGTCATCCTTTGGGTATGGCTTGCAATCTTTAATTCTCACAGTGGAAAGATCCCAACCCTCTACTTGCTAAAGTATTTTGGCCGAATAGAGAATTTCAAGGCAAGGGGTGTTGTAGCTCTTCTTCCTTCACACACACAACCATTCTTCGCATGACAGGAACCTATGGCTTCTTCTCTCACTCTCATGGAGGCCTAAGTGTGTTTTGTTAGCTAATGAGTTTCAAAGATTCTTCTATCCTCTTGGTTTTGTGGATCTTGGATGGAGTTTTTCTAGCATATGGATGTTGACTTTTCTACTTTATATTACATTATAAGATGGTGCATGCTAATTTGTGTTGAGATTGACACTATGAGTTGTTTATATGTCATTGGCTATGGAAATAAAGATATGAGATTTGAGCATGTGATAGATGAATCTTGGGTTCTCTAAGGGGGTCTCACAAAGTTGGTGAGCATTTTCTGTGGGGAATTGTACTCTTTCGTTGATATAAATTGGTGGTTGTTTGATCAGCTTAGATTTCCTCCTGTTGAAAGTTCTTATTTGCTAATGATGACTACAGAATCCCATCTTGGTGTACTGATTAGAACCTCTACTCTTTTGAAGGGTGTAACATGGGATTTTGCTGGGATTGTTCTAAACATGTTAGTAATCATTTCTCCTATCAAACTTTAGAGTTAATGAATTATTCATACAAATACTTGTTTAAAGGCTGTCTGTCTTTTATCAATCAAGTGTCTTTAATGTTTGTTATGAGCAATAAGATTAAACCAAGGTCAATGCTTCTTTGGACCTAAACGTATTCTGAGCTCCCTTGGTTTTTCAAACTTGGTACAGTAGATTATATGCAATTTATAAAAGGGCATCATACACCCATGATGGTTGGTCCTTACCATTTATTAACATAAGAAAAACAAAAGTTGAAACTATTGAATAGCCAGTCCAACTTTCTTTCAATGAGAGGTTTTTTTTTTCATTGATTGAGTGATTTTCTCTAATGCAATATAAGAGTACCGCTAATTAATGGAGAACGGAGGTTTATTGTTTCTCTATAAGTGGATGAGATTGTAGCAGATATATAATATCAAGGTGTTGGCTACATTCTATCCACACCTTTCACCTATATTTTAAATGTCAGGAGCTGGAAAAAGGAAGCAGACCTTCTTAATGACTTAACCACTTCAAACCAAATATTACACAACACACAATCTCAACAAGAAGGCCAGCACAGTGCCTATGTCTATCACATGCCTGAATTTTTGTATAAGGAATAAGTCTTATCAACCTGTTTATATATGTATGTGCAGGTTTGTGCGAGCAACGAGAAATATACAAGTGAAGTTTCAGACAGAATGACATATTAGTTTGACATCCTTGGACAAGACATGCTTACAGTAGGAAGGAAGAGTCTTGATAGAGTAAATGGTGGGTCAAAATCTGGTGGGAAGCGTAACTGATGTGTCATGTTTCCGGCAAATGTCAGCTTGGTTGCCGAAGCTCTAGAAAGAAGAAATCCGTACTGGTAAAAAAAACCCCTCCCCGCCTCTCTTTCAAGACACGCTTCTCTCTATGCATACATTTATATGGAATTTCAATGATGTACTTGTGGTTATAGTTTCATCCATATATAACTATTTGAACAAGGTGCACTCAATTACTATATTTTTAATAAAGGATGAAAAATCAATGTTTCTTCGTGTGAAAAATGCATAATCGACTTCAAGCCCTCAGAATCTCCATTACAAATATTGACTAATGTAGATAGCTTGCTTCCATATGGTGTCCTATATTCAGTCCAAAGAAAAAAAAAACATGGCAGATGAATGCACTCATTCTCCTCTGTTGCATTCGAAACTATGCTATATATTGTTTGTATCTTAAACTCCTGGAAGTTGTTAAACTAGTCTGAAAAATAATATTTTAAAAACCTTAACTATCCATCTTAATTTCCCTTACTTAATATTCAAATCAACTTTACTAAGCCTAATACCAATTAAATTTCGTTTGGCTATGAGTTCTTACATGCTTATCATTCAAGATATTCAACGTCACTAGCTGCATCCTTACCCCAAGTTGGTGAAAGAGACACTAGCCCCATTATTTAACTAGACAATCTTCCAGGTGGGCCCAAAACTTCTGAATTAGCAGTCAAATTTTGTTATGGATGGAAGGTTGATTTAACACCAATGTTGCTCCATTACATTGTGCTGCTCATTCCTTGGAAATAAGTGATGATCTTGAACAAGATAATCTAATGTCCAAAACTGAGGCTTTTCTAAGCTTCTAAATTTTTACAGTGTTACAACTCGTGAAAATGCTCAAAAGCAATTTCCTGGAAGGCCTGCATAAATCCAAAAGAACTTAGTTTTGGTGATGATTATGTATAGGGTGTGAATGTTCTAGCAAATAATGCTGTGAACTCAAAACTTGAAGACAAGCTTAATAATTGGTGGTGTAAAGCTGATTCATTTCTTTGAATAGATCAATTTAGTAGTCATTCAAACTATTAAAAGTAAAGGGTTGGGATCAGAGTTTGTAGGATCATGAAGAGCTCATTGGATGGAAAATGGCTTTCCAGAATCACTTTTGGGCTTCACAATTTGGCTCCCAAACATCTAAACCCCAAATTACAAAGAGTTATAGCTAAATGCTTGTTTGATGTGTTCCATGTGGCAGAAAATTTAAGGATGAAAATTAATTATGAATTATAAAATTTGCTAGAAAAATTTGCTTCCATGTTGGAGAAGTGATATGTTGCAGATCTCTTGGTTAAGAATTATGGAGATAATGGAAGTGGTTATGGTGTGGGCATTGTTATTACTTATTAGGGTGGTAGAATCTCATGTTTATTTTCTTTCAAGCAAACCCGCACCAAAAATATTTGCTATTGGAAGATATATATATATATATATATATATATATATATATATATATGGTTATCTTATGCTAGTTGCAAGGGATGAGAACCTTAGTGCTAGAAGTTTTCAGTCACTTGCAGAAGCAATGCCAAAAGATGATTAGTAGTGTCATAACAACCTCTATAGAGCCATTGTCATGTATCTCAAGGTATGGAATTTTTTTTCCGTTCTTAATGATGATTATATTATCTGAAAATTGAGCTCTTGAGAGTCTGAGACCTGCAACATCATTAAACAGGGATTTACTTTGTTTAAAAGAATTATTGTGGTATGATATTTGTGTTTTTTATTGGACATTTTAAAGCTTAGTGGCTATTAGTCTACTTAAATAAATTTCAAAGCTTAGTCCTGCACAATCAGTGTTGTATTTGAATGATTTAGAATTTTATTGATAGACTTTATGAACAGGTAACCTCACATTTTGACCAGTCATAGAAGCAGTTAAATTTAAGTTGCAAATGACCATTCTTTTGGGACCAATTATGTAGGCACACCCTAGCTTGAATGAAGAAGAAAATTAAGTGTATGTAGAAACCTGTAATACCATAGAGCAAAGTCACATGATTCATCTTCTTAGAGCAAAGTCACTTGCCCTTTAAAATAACAGCATAATGCTAAGTCACATGACAAGGTCAATGACAGCTTTTGGATCAAATCACCAAAGAATGAAGACTCAAGTAATTATCAGAGTTTCTAAACTAAAAGAGGGAAGGATGAATCCAAAACTCAGCTTTGTATGGAAAAAAATTTCTGGTTGGAAATCTGATTTTTCTTTGTTGATTTTTTTTTTGGATAAATAATTTTGCTTTATTGAAATTGAAGTGTGCCTTATTATTTTTAGGTTTTTTTTTTCCTAGAAAATAGAAAGGTTATTTTTTAGAAATTTGAAACTACTCCATTGTTGCCTCTTCTTAATATTTTGCAATATAAAAAAAGGAATTTTCAGCACCATGGCTTAGCTATTTCTGTCATATTCCTTATGATGGTTACATTATTCTAGAGAACTTTCTGTTGGTGTCTACAAGATTAGTCCATTAAGTTGTATCATTACATTTCTGTGTATCAACTCGGATTTTTTTTTTTTTTATTTTTAAATGCAGTTTCCTTTGATTCACTCTTGGAGAGTAAACCCTAAACACTTTCATTTGCCCAAAAGCAACATTTTTCGGGTAAGTAATGGTGTTTTTGTGGATGGTTGAACCAGGGCATCCTAGCTGGGATGTTGGTCCCCTGACCAACACTCCACACCCTCTTGGGCAAAATTTATGAAATGTTTCCTTGCCTGCTATTTGTTTTTACTAGTACTTAGGGATTATTATTTGGAATAGAAAATTAGAAAACAAAGAAGGAACTGGAAGCAAATTTATATATACACTCCAGCTCTTTGTAAGAGCCAAATAGATCTGTCAACTTAGAACTAGTTAAGAAGGCATAGAGGAGTAGTGAACATCACATCAATATGGTCAACCATTTGTGAAAAACCATGTTTCTTGTTGGAGAATATAATAGAAGCATCTTAAAGATATGGCTGAAATTGCTCATTTACTAGTGCCCATCCATGAACTTAACCATCTTCATTTAAGAATTAAGACTAAAAATTTGTGCTCTTCATAGATAAATGAGTTTTTAATATCCAATTACCTTGATATTTGGTAAGCATGATTGTTATAAGGAAGACATTCAATCAAATGGAGGGTTTTGCAAAATATACAAGTTTATAATTAGAAAAGGTCCTAGGTCATTTGGTCATCATGGGCCGCAAGCTGGCAAGCTGGAAAGTCTGTATTTTGAAGCTCGACTGGTCAACTAGGGTCGAGCTTGGAGTCGAGGTTCACTTAACCTCGATTGTTCAAGCAACTGTCGAAGCTGAAAATTTTCACTTTATTGAGTTGATTCTTGAGCTGTTCTCTTGTGTCTTCAATGTTGTTTCTCAAGTACACTCAAGACACTAAAACTTAAAAAATCAAATACATAAAAAAAAATAAATAAATAAGATTTTGAATTGGAGTTACCAGCACAAAATATAATCGATACTTGACACATTCCAGAGTGGATAAGCAATAGGTGAGTGTGAAGTCCAAAACCAGGAAATATGCAAAAGATGGTAGCTGCAAGGAGAAGATGCTAAGTAATTCATGAGAATAGAGCATCAATATAAATTGCAAGTTTTAAAAACTAGGTTCATGAACAATTTTCACACTAATATTGCTTGAACTCTAAGAGCATGAAGAGTTAATATTTATGCATCAAGAAACATTCTGGCACCACTAAACTTCACTTTAGTAGTTCTTGGAAATAGTTCTTGGATTTAAACCTTGAAACTTGTCACTGTAAAATAGATGCCAAGCCCCAAGTAGTGCACCCAAAAAGAAGAGCTTGAAGCAAGACTGGTTATGTGTGAAAATAGATAATTAATGAGGGTCAAATTATGATGAATATTGAACCTGTTTAGCAAAGCGCATTCCCTTTTGACATTGAATATTCAATTTCTGCAATCATATAATTTCAGCTACGTAGCATAAGGAAAAGAATAAAAAATGTGCATTTGCATTTTTGTGATAAAGTCGTTTTAGACATTCGATCAACTTAATTACTTCAATGGTATAAGAAAGAAGACCATTCTCTTTCTCCTACTCTCTGTTCTTAAAATATAAGTTTTGTTATTTTATATATATATATATATATATATATATTTTTTTTTTTTGCTGAATAAGTTTTGTTATTATATTGAGATAGCTTTTTTTCGATAATCTATTTTATTGAGATAGCTTATTCCCTATGTATTAAACAATAATCATTGCTTGTTCCCTCAAGATACCATGCTTCCTTCTTCCTCCAAAGCTTTCGCTTCTACTTTGGAAATTCTCCACTCAATGATAACAATATTATACAAATTCCCAAAAAAGCATTACTTACCAGATTAAAAAAAAAAATACAATGACAGAATCACCCAAAAAAAAAAACGCTTATTTACAAGAGCATACAAGAAACCTTATACAACAGCCATAATAAGAGCTATAAAGTTAGAGAAAGCCCAAAACAAAAAACAAAAAATTAATTGTTGGTTGCAGTAGACTTTGGCTTCTTCACAATTAATACTGGACACTTGACGTTCTGTGCACAATGATTACTCACACTCCCGAGTAAAGCCCTGCCAGCCCCCACAAATAACGTGTTAGCAATAAATTAAACAATATAATTACAACATAAAAACAATTTATTAGGGTGTACCCCAATAAATATGAATTTATTTTTATCATACTATTTTAGAAAATGAGGGTAATTGTCCATCTTATTTCATGGTACCAAATTTTCATCTTTCAACCATGAACAAACCAAAAGCTTTTTCACATAGTATTATTATGCTTACCAAATTTCAAGTAAGAGAGTAAAAAAATCAACATTATATAAAACTAAATTATACTAACTCAAATTATTCACTAGCTAAAAAAAGAACCCTCAAATCATTCACATGTATACACCTAAAAAGTCTGTCAATAACATTTAGATCAAATGGCATTTCTCATGTATTCAACGTGTTTGAATTCCCCTATTTACTTATCGTGTATCAAAAGAAAATTACGATAATAACATAATTATGCCTATAATGTCCTTTTTTAAGTAAGACCCACCTTTTGATTAGGCCATAACCATGGCTCCCCATGACCAACACATCAGCACCCAACTTCTCTGTCATCTGGCAAATAACATCCCTTGGATCACCATGTTCTATTCTTGTCTCTACCTTCACCTTCACGAGGGGCAAATTTGTCAAGACAAAAACTAGAATAAGAAACTATATGATTTTTCAATAAAAAAACTTATTTATTTCTAATAAAAAAATAATATAAGAAATTAAATTTTAAAATTTTCAGCCCTAAAAAACCTTTAAAAAAATTATATGGGAAATCAAACTTTTATTTTTATGGAAGAAAAAAAAAACCTATTCCAAACCATGGGGTACCATCATTAGGTGATGATTCAAATTATGATCCACTATAATCATTAAATAAGTTACTATTCTAATAATAACCCATGTTAATTATTAAATAAATGTGTTACATTGGTTAAAAAATACGCGTAAATTATTATCATTAACAGTGTTAAAAAATTTTCTTTTCTTAAAAATTCAAAAATTATAAAATGATCAAATAAATTACTATCAAGTAACAAATTAATATATGTTCAAAAAAAAAACAACTATAATTTTTATATAAGCTATATGATTAAAAATAGGGGTAGATAATCATCAAATGGTTTTTATAAACAATTATTTTCTTAAAAAATCAAAATTACCAAATGACAATTTTACCCTTTAACAAACAAAAAATTTACAACTCACATCATGAAGATCTTTGCACATCTTTTTAGCTTTCTCGACCACACACTCAGCCACGTCATTACTGTACTTATCCACAGCCGCCATTATATCAGCCGAAAACAAATACCCTGAGCCACACACCAAAATTAACAAAAGGAACAATTCAACCTTTCGTGTTCCTAAAATGCCCATGGAGAGTGAAGAAAATTACCTGTGCCATCAAGGGCAGAGAAAACTGGACGAGGGGGTTTAACGTAGAGGAGGACGAGGGTATCTTTGGAATTTTTTGAAATCACGTTTTTGAGGCACCACGAGAGCGCGTGCATGCTCTCCTCACCTTCATCGACGGCCACGAGGATTTTCCACTCCTTTGCTGACGTGTCAGCCATTTGGATCGTTGATCAGACGGTTGGAAATTGTTGATGATAAAATTGAAAAAAAAAGTGCACTGTTTCTTTCTTTCTTTCTGGGGTCATTCTATAGTACCCTTATGTTTTTTAGTGGGTACGGTACTCACCGAAATCTTGACCATCAAAATTAATGGTTTTTAATCTTGACCATTTATTCAATTTTAGTGAGATACCAGTTACCGGTAAGACAAGTTAGCATATAAAATCAAAATAATAGAACCAGATCTTATCAGTTCTCTCTCGCGTCCTCCCAAACTCAATTGATCTTCTCAAAAAATAATCTCAGGTGCGAAAAAGTGCTTGCTTGATTCGTTCGTTCATTCTGAGAAAATTGCTTTTGCTTCTTCTCTCTTGCGTGCTCTTCGTACGTCAATCTCCTTTCCGCAGTCCATTAATTTACTCACTAGTGAAGGTAAGGATAAAAAGAAAAAAAACCTAATCTCACTCACCTCTGTTTTGTTTCCCCTTTTTCTTCGTTCGTTTTTCAGCGAATCCGTTTGAAAAAATATATACTTTTTATTTCAATTGGTTGTTGATTGCATATCACTGCCCTTTCTATTTGTCGAATATGGGTATTGGGTGCGGAGTGGAACTTGCTTAGGGTTCAACATTGAGTAGTTTTTTTTTTTTTGAACTCAACATTGAGTAGTTCTAAGTGGACTGGACCTTGTGAAAAAATCAATTGCTTTGTTTTGGTGGGTTCATTTTGAAACCATTCTAACTGGACTGAACAGAAAAATCTATAGTCATACCATTCAATTACTTTGTTTTGGTTGATTAAATTTTGAAACAATCCTAACTGGACTGAACTAGATACCTTGATAAAATTCTACCCCATTTATCAGTTATTACTAAGAACCTACCCTCCTAATCCATGGGTGTAACCAGAGACAAATCCTTTATGAATGAATTTATTAAATATGTTAAATTCTTTGCTTATTCTGCGTATTGCTATTGCTTCTGTAAATGAGTCCAAACACTTATAACATGTTCTTTTAAAAGTAATTGCTAATTTTAATAACTCTGGTTATCAATATGAATAATTTCCTATTTGTTTTCTTTTCAGTGTCATCTTTTGCTAGGATTGATTTCTCAGATTATTAAGGTCAAAATTATACACTTAAGTTATCTTTTCCAAATGATGAAGTCTAAATTTGTGATGTTATATGGATATAAAAGTGAACTATGGCTATCTAGTGAAAACCTATAAGGCTATGGATCAATTGGGTTTGTATTTATAAATCATCTGTAACTGGGGAATCAATTATGCAATTTAGTGCTAAATAGAACCCTATGCTGTAATTGCTTTTGGAAATGCATAGAAAATACTTGTGAAATTATATGTTATAAATTTTGAAGTGATGTTAAACTATTTATATGCATGTTGTGCAGTCGTAAGGGTGATTTGTCAGATTGAAAAATGCACCATGCCTCTATTGGACCCATGGAACGACAAGTCAAGGAGCTCTTCCATTGGATTGTGCCCCACCAAACCCAAACTATCACAATCCCACCTACACCATATCTGATTAATAATTGTTTTCAATTCCAATGTTAAATCAAAACATTGTTGCTATTGTATAGCCATAACATTGTTTTTGCATTTTATTGTTGCTATTGTATAATCGAATCACTTAGCAAGTTGTTGCATCTCTAAGGCTATTCCAATCTTTTTAGAGGGTTTTGGGGGTATTGCGATCATTTTTTAGGTTTCAAGTGCATTACGGTAATATTATGTTACATTACACCGTAATATTACGTTATTTTAATCTCAATACAACAATACAATATTTCATTGATTATGAAAGTGATGAGATTTAGATAATGTGATATATTTTGTAATTTTAAATTTGGTAATATTAGAAAAAATAAAATACACCAAAACCTCAATGTTAAATCATCGTAATGTGAATCACATCAAGGACACATCATAGCGAATCAAATGCCCCCTAAGGATATTTCAGTGCTATTAGGGCTCTCTCAGACTTAGCTAGTGGAGGCTCTGCTAGCTCAAATGAGGCTCACACTTATCATTGGTATGTTGCCTTAAGTTTAAGTCCACAAAAATAGAGTCAGATGCGATGTCAAAAATAGAGAAAAACTACAGAGAAGGCTACAAATAAAGTTGCCACTGCTGCTAGAGTTGCTTTTGTCAAAAATTTTTAAGATACAGATGGATGGAAAATTTTCAATACAAATAACTAAGAGATTGGCTTTGTTTGATTTTTTTAATTTTACTAATTTTCTTATTTTAATGATGTCAACCCAGTGAGCAAAACCTCATTGGAGGGTGAGAGAGGGAGAAAGAGATTGTGTTTAAGGTTTTGTCAAAGACACTGTAACTTGTATATACATTATTTACATAAATGGAAGATGAATTTTGAAAGATTAAAATCTTTCTACCTTTTTTATTTTCCCAACATTTTCAATCTTCCCTAAACTTAGTGATTTCTTGTGGGGTACGTGATGCATGTAAGTCTATTATTATGTATTCACACTAAAATAATGAATCGTAGGTATGATGCCAACTTGTCTAGCATACGATTAAGGACAACAACTCTAAAGCCTTATCTAAAATTTTGGGGCCTTAAGTTGCCTTTTTGGGTTGGATTGAATAGTGACAGGTGAATAGTAACAGATGAATAATAAAAAAGTGAGTCTTTCTTCCTTTTTGCCTCCCAATTTTGGGGAATCATGGAGGGAACATGTAGTGTTCAGAAGCATCCAACTCAAAGGTCTAGGCCATCATTTCAAGGGTCTAGGCCACATCATCATTGTCCTTAAAGGAAGCCAAATATGCACCATAATATATATATATATATATATATTGGTAATTTTTAGGTTTCAGAGAGTATTTTGGTCATTTTTTGGGTTTCAAGGGTATTTTGGTCATTTTTGGGTTTCAAGGGTATTTTGGTCATTTTCTGGGTTTCAGGGGTATTTTGGTCATTTTTAGGTTTTGGGGTATTTTGATCATTTATTTGGGTTTTGGGGGTATTTTGGTCATTTTGTAGGTTTCGTGGTTATTTTGGTAATTTTGAGGTTTTGGGGTACTTTGGTCATTTTTGAAGATTTTAGAGTACTTTGGTCATTTACACTTTAGGGGCATTTTGGTAATTTTGATAATTGGGTAATTGGGTAGGTTGGGGTTTACCCATAATAATTGGGTTGGGTTGGGTTGGGTTTGGCTTAGAAGCAATTAGTTAAATGGGTTTTAATGGGTAAATGGGTTTTATATACCCAACCCAATTATGCCCACCCCAAACCCACTCATTTGGCACCCCTAATTGCACAATGTGAGGATGAAACCGTCAAGTGTGAGAAAAAAAAATAAGGGAACCACCTAATGTGACAAAAGAACTGTCATATGTGATATTGGAATCGCACAATGTGAGAATGGAACAGTTAAATGTGAGAAAAAAAATAAGGGAACTACCAAATGTGAGAAAAGAATAGTCACATGTGATGTTGGAACTACATAATATAAGGATGAAACCGTTAAATGTGAGAAAAAATTAAGGGATCCGTCAAATGTGAGAAAAGAACTGTCACATGTGATGTTGGAATTATACAATTTAAGAATGGAACCATCAAGTGTGAGGAAAAAAGTAAGAGAACCACCCAATGTGAGAAAAGAACTGTCATATGTGATGTTGGAATCGCACAATGAGAGGATGGAACAGTTAAATGTGAGAAAAAAAATAAGGGAACTACCAAATGTGAGAAAAGAATAGTCACATGTGATGTTGGAACTACACAATATGAGGATGAAACCGTTAAATGTGAGAAAAAAGTAAGGGATCCGTCAAATGTGAGAAAAGAACTGTCACATGTGATGTTGGAATTACACAATTTAAGAATGGAACCGTCAAGTGTGAGGAAAAAAGTAAGAGAACCACCCAATGTGAGAAAAGAACTATCATATGTGATGTTAGAATCGCACAATGTGAGGATGGAATCGTCAGATGTGAGAAAAAAAGTAAGAGAACCACCAAATGTGAGAAAATAATTGTCACATGTAATGTTGGAACTGCATAATATGAGGATGAAACCGTCAAGTGTGAGAAAAAAAGTGAGGAAACCGCCCAATGTGACAAAAGAACTATCATATGTGATGTTGGAACCGCACAATGTGAGAATGGAACTGTCAAGTGTGAGAAAAAGGTAAGGGAACCACCCAATGTGATAAAAGAACTGTCATATGTGATATTGGAACCACACAATGTGAGGATGAAACTGTCAAATGTGAGAAAAAAAAGTAAGGGAAACATTAAATGTGAGAAAAGAACTGTCACATGTGATATTGGAACTGCATAATGTGAGGATGAAACCGTCAAGTGTGAGAAAAAAAGTGAGGAAACCGCCCAATGTGACAAAAGAACTATCATATGTGATGTTGGAACCGTACAATGTGAGAATGAAACTGTCAAGTGTGAGAAAAAGGTAAGGGAACCACCCAATGTGATAAAAGAACTGTCATATGTGATATTGGAACCACACAATGTGAGGATGAAACTGTCAAATGTGAGAAAAAAAAGTAAGGGAACCACCAAATGTGAGAAAAGAACTGTCACATGTGATATTGGAACTGCATAATGTGAGGATGAAACTGTCAAATGTAAGAAAAAAGTAAGAGATCCGTCAAATGTGAGAAAAGAACTGTCACATGTGATGTTGGAACTGCACAATGTGAGCATGAAACCGTCAAGTGTGAGAAAAAAAGTAAGAGAACCACCCAATGTGAAAAAAGAACTGTTATATGTGATGTTGGAACCGCACAATATGAGGATGGAACCGTTAGATGTGAGAAAAAAAAGTAAGAGAACCATCAAATGTGAGAAAAGAACTGTCACATGTGATATTGGAACCATGCAATGTGAGAATGGAACCGTCAAATGTGAGAAAAAAGTAAGGGAACCACCAAATGTGAGAAGAGAACTGTCACATATAATATTGGAACTGCACAATGTGAGGATGAAACCGTCAAATGTGAGAAAAAAGTAACCTGATGTAGCAGGTTACCTACTAGTGGGTACCGTACCCCCCTTTTTTTTGGGGGGGTACCGTAGAATTACTCTTCTTTCTGTGTTAATGAAAATTTAGTAGCGGTGATGAATGTTTGAGAGTTTTTGAGTATTTATAGGCAGAGAAGGAAAATAATGTATTGGGTCAAATCTGTGGGCGGGTTTGTGGGTTTTGGGCTTTAAGGGTTTTGCCTTTTGTGGTTTTCAAACACAGTGGGCTCCTTGGTTTTTTTTTTTTTTTTTTTTTTTTTTTTTTTTTTTTTTATTTTTTATTTTTTATCTGGTTTTGGCATTAGGATATGATTATAAGGCTAGGTCCAGAAAATAAATAAATAAATACATAAAATATTTGAGGGTGAAAGAGAGTTTTGGACAGGGTATCAAATATCAATCCTCCTGATCAAGCATGGTGAAAATACCACAGCAAACAGATAATCTTTGTTTTTAAAAGATGGGGCCTATTTAGCTAGTGTTATATGTTGGAGTATAATATTGTTTATGCTTTGTGAAAGTTATTAAGAGGAGCACAAACTTTGATGCTTTGTGAAAGTTATTGTTTATGCTTCGTTTATGCTTTTGACAATTAGGGTGTTTGAATAACACTTTTTAGTATTTAAATGTTGAAAATTGTGAGTTAAAAAAAAACGAGTTTGGTAAAGGTGGTGTTTACTAGGGGTGTTTGAGTTATGTTGCTCATTTTAGAGTGTTTAAACACTGAATTTAGAAAATTTCTTTTACCAGTTTTCAGTTTTCAAACAATGTTGTTCAATGGCATTTTTGTAAACATGTTGAAAATCATAGGGCCCACTTGATATGACAAAACATAAACTGACTTCTCTCTCCAAATAAAAAACATTAAATTGTATTGTGCTTGTCAGGTTTTTAAAAATAAAACACATGCATATCAAATACACAATAATATTTTTTTACACACTAAAACATGTTATTTGAAACATGGTACCAAACATATTTTATGCTTTATGAATATTGTAAACATGTGTTTTTACAACACTTTTTAAATCATAATTTTCACATTATTTTAAACAATGATACTATAAATCTCTAACCAAACAGTTTTCGGAATCATGTTGTTAATCTCTTTACTAAAGTTTCAAATTTACCATTTTATAACCATGGCAGTAAGTCCTACATGTCATTTTCGAAATTTTAAAAATTAGTTGAACTTGATGTGGATTTCATAGATATATATCATATTTGATATGATCTAGTGAATAGATTAGCTCATTTTTAGATTCTGAGATAACATGGGTTCATTAACTATTTCCTAGTGCTTAGTTAGGTTCAATTGACATTGCCTCAGCTTTAAATGCTTGATTCTATAAGTGGATTATGTGAATATTGCAACAAAAGGGAAAAGAGAGCTTAAAGATTATATGCAGTTTTAAAACTCTAGATTCTTCTCCATTGAAAAGACAAATGGTGATCATATCAAAGGATGTGTTGGCTAGTCTTAGGTAACCAGCACAACAAGCTTAAGGATAAGGGA
Source organism: Quercus aquifolioides (assembly GCA_019022515.1). NCBI lineage: Eukaryota > Viridiplantae > Streptophyta > Magnoliopsida > Fagales > Fagaceae > Quercus > Quercus aquifolioides. Next base: position 10,592,216 of record CM032330.1, on the reverse strand, counting down.
ACCACGCTAGAACATATCAATTATCAAGCACAAAGCATCTAATAAAAGGAGAAATTAGTTTTATACTGCTTCAATTATAAGGAATTACTTTTTCCAACATTAGCTGATGCCCCTAACCGATCATGACCATAATTTTTATTTAGCTTTTTGTTAAAATATTGAAAAATTTTAAAACAATTTTTAAATATTGAGATTTAAAAAAATTATACATAAAAATTAAAAAGCAAAAAACTAAATTATAAGAGAAGAAAATCTAGTACCACAACTTATCTCATAACTTCTTTAATGCAATTGTGATGGGGAAGAAAGTAAGTGGTGAAGAAAAAATTATGGGTCTGTGTGTAAGTGATAAACAACCACTCATAGTTTGCCACATCAAAATTGAAGTAAAAAGTTATGAAATAATGCGTAATCCTAAAACTAATCTTATAAAGTTGTGGGCCTTATGGCCCATATTCACATCTAGGTCCCTTAAATGTTACTCAGCAAGCAATAGATTCTGCTAAATAAGGTCTTCATTGGTCACTCGTACCTATTTTTTGGGAAGGAAGAAAAAAAAAGTATGAAGTCCAACAAGATTCATACTTAAATTGGCTAAGCATATTAAAAGATAGGTATGTGCATCAAACTTACTAACCCAATCCAACCGAGTGTCAGATTTTTCAAGTTGGTGAGTTTGGTTGGATTGAAATTTTATTTTAAGACTTAAGTTAGGTCAAGTTTGAGTTAATAGTTTTTTCAATTTACCATATATATAAGTTTATTTTATAATCTTCATTATTTTTTTGTTTTTTTTTTTTTTTTTTTAAACTTAATTTTTTTAAGTAGTTGATTAATTTTGGCATTTTCAGAAATAGTTTTGATTCATTTATACAAAATGAAATATAATTTAAGAATATTATATGAATTGTAATAATTTATTGAAAAAGACAAAAATTAATAATTGATAAATTTATTTAAATAATTGCACAACTCACAGACACAACCCAACATAACAAAAAAGTAGGATAAGCCTTGGGTTGGTTTTCTATTGTTCACATTTGAAGATATAGATTTTGTCATACTTAAAATGTTTAATGGTTTTATTGGATTGTGATTTCTACGAATATAAGAGTGGTGCGTGTGCCTTATGAAAGTATTAAAACATGGACAACAAAAAGATGTAATGGGTAGCGTGTTAAGGACTGAAACAGAAGCTACAATCATAATAATAGTTTGTGTCATTTCTTAGGGTGATTCTCAAAACACCATAGCTTTTACGCAAGATCCTTCAATGTGGAATTTTTTCTATTCCAATTTTTGGAGGCCAATTTGTTGGCCCATTAATTTGACAACTGTGGGCTGCCCTTTGTTCTTCTTGGGGCTCATCCTATTTCCTCTCCTTTCTTTAGGGTTCTCTTTAAGGAGTTAAATGGGTTGGTCCCCGTCCCCGTCCCCGTCCCCATATGACCTTTTGTATTGTTTTGTCTACTGGATTTACCAAAATCAGCACCAAAAAAAGAGAAAAAAAAATCCACAGCAATATATATATAAAAGTGTGTCCCACTTTTAGAACTCAATTTAAAAAAAAACAAGTTTCCCTTATAACTCAGCTTTACCATTTCTAAGATATCTTCTGCACTTGTCTGGTGCTTTGTCTATAACTTTCTGCTCATAATTCCAATTGATTTGAGATTTAAGTCCTTTAAAAGGAAATTTAATTCTCTAAAATTTTCCAGAAACAGAAAAAACCAAATTTCAATGTTTGCAGGGCTAAAAATGTGATTCAAGTTGCTGCTGAAAAAACATAACGGTTTTTGAACATTTTATAAAGAGAAATCATATTAATACCGATCGATATTATTTAGGTTCCAATTAATACTGATCGATATTAATCAGATTTTAATTAGTACCGATCGATATTAATAATTTCTCAATTAATACCAATTGGCACTAATAAGAAAACTTGAAATACCAATCGGTATTGGACGGGTAATAAGAAAACTCGAGTGATAAGGGGTACTTAATTTTCAGAAAATCGAGTTTCAAAACAGGAACATATACTTAAATAATTTGAAAACAGAGAAAATCGAGATCCAAAATAGAGACGTGCACTTAAATAGTTTGAAAACGGATACAAATTGCTGCATAGATTAAAAAGTATGGGCAAAAATCTATTTTCCCCAATTATATTTTCTATACTTGGCCCGACCACTGAAAGAAAAGATTTAGGAGGACGTTGGAATTGGATAGCTCGTAGAGGTTGGAGAGACTATACTACCGTGCCAAGGTAGATTTTCTCAATCTATCAAATTGTCTCTTTGATGAGAATATTCCTTCAGTTAATGATTTGTGCAATATGATGATATTGTGATTGTAATTTCAATTTCTCTATTTTATCTGATATATTATCTTTTTGTTAATGTAGAGACTGTAGGGTCAATTTTGTTTTTTTATTCAATTGTTGTGTGTAGTTTTTGCTAGAATCCAGATTCAGATTTAAGGCATGATGAACTTTTATTTGTGACTATAATATTAACAATTGGTCTTTCTTCCTCAGCAAAATCAATTAAGCACAATTTGCTTTGGATAGAGACTGCGTTAGTGAATCTGGCTTGTGCCCAAGGGACTCCAAGATATTTAACAGGCAGCTTCCCTTCTTTAAACTGAAGGAAGTCTAGGATTTGGTGCTTTAAATGTGCAGGAACAGCCGAAAGAAAATTTTCAGTCTTTGTAGGATTTGCACTAAGGTCTGAAATTCTTTTGAAAGCCTCAAGAGTATCTTGAATTATAGTAAGAGAATGGATGTTAGCACTTGAAAACAGCATCAAGTCATCTGCAAAACAGAGGCGAGTGAGTTTTAGAGTTTCACATTCAGGATGGAATCTAAATGCAGAGGATCTTGCGATAGCTGACTGTAACATTCTCGAAAAGACTTCCATTACCAATACAAATAAGTAAGGAGGCAACAGATCCCCTTGTCCAAGCCCTCTCCTCTCTTTGAAGTATCCTACAAGGCCGCCATTGAAAGCAATAGAGAATTTGGTGGTGGTAATACACTCCCTGACCCATTATGGATTTTCATAATTTTACTAGTACATCATTTACTTCTTACATGTTGATTATTCTTTCTTGTTTAGCCCTTGTTTCTTGTTAGTTGTTTTAAATACCATTTGGGAAGCCAAGAGCCTTGTAGCTTAATTTGTTGGCACCTTCCAAGGAATACATTAAAGGTTCAAATCGCTTCTCCTTAGTTATAACTATCGAATTATAAAATAAAAATAAATAAACCATTTGGGAAATGTGAAAAAAATGGGTGATTCTTAAATATATATTGAGATTCTTGATTGGGAGTTTGGAAAATTGCTGCCTGATTGCCTAACAAAGTGCACTGACCATTTTTGAGTTATGCTTGTCATTGTGTGTTGCTCCACCATGCTATCTTCCTTATTAAGTAATGCATTTTTGCTAAATTCATTTCAATCTTTGTTCATCTAATCACGGAGCAATTTTTGGGGCTAAGAGAAGAGCTGTATGCTCTACTTTTTGATGAAGCCTTTCCAAATGTTCCATTCCTGATCTTTTGCATAACATTTGCTGGATCTTCTTCTTGGCCAGAAGAGGATTTGTGTTCCCTCCTCGGCCTGACCAATGTCATCACAGGGCCTTGGGGTAGAGCTACCAGAAGCAAGTGCCCGTCCCTTTGAGGCTAAGAGAAGAGCTGTATGCTTTACTCATGCATCTGTGGTTTTCTCCCTAGGGGTGGGTACAAATGGCCTTGCCTTGGTGAGGTTCCACGTCATCAAAAAAGAAAAAAGCCATAACAACACAAAACTTAAGACTGAAACAGAATTTCTTTTAATTGTGATTCTAAGCAAACAATTGGTGGGTTTTGTATAGTTTGATTACCATTGGCTTGATCTTTTTTTTTTTCCTGGGTATTGGTAATGGAATATTGCAGAGATTAGTTCAACACCAGCCAACTCAGTACCCTTCATCAGAGGAGATGAGTATTGGGAAAATCAAGTTTAATGCTTTTGACTTGGGAGGACATCAAATAGCTCGTAGAGTGTGGAAAGACTACTATGCCAAGGTAGATATATCAATCTATCAATTATCTTTGATGAGAATGTTTAGTTAATGTTTGTTACTCTTGAGAGTACTTGCAATTTTTATACTTGTTTTTCATAGAGCGTCAATTGTGTGATTCAAGGTTGAACAATAGGGAATGTGGTTTAAATGATTGTGACTAGTTTTTGCTAGCCAGATTCAGATTTTTCCTGATTTGAATTGTGATAAATTTAGGGTTGTAACCATATGTGCCATAAATTTGGCAATAACGAATATTTTGATATGGAATAATTACCCCTTGTAATAAATTAAACTGATTTGGCTGAAGTCTAACCAAAATACTAAGAAAATAAGAAACTTTGGTGCTTTTATATGAATTAACTCTCCTCCCCCTCCCCCCCCTCTCTCCCTCCCTCTCAACTAGCTAGATGATAATCCATGTCCCATATTCCTGAGTTTTGCTATCCTAATAGAATACCAGCGTCCTGTGAAGTTGTTTTTGCTTATGTTGTCACCTGCAGAATGATCTTAGGATAGTTCTGCCTTCATAATCCCAGACAAACCTTTCAGTATTTATCTGATTCATGGGAGGCAGATATTGATTGTGGGAGTTCGCTGATAGCACCTTTTGATTTTAGAAGGTCTGCTAATAGTATCTCACCATACATGATTCACTCTCTGCTTTATTTTACCGAATCTATCTAGGTCATGAATCATGATGTACATTTTGGACCTCTTCCATTAAAATATGGAATTTCACCTTCTTTTTTTACTAGTAGATTAGAGATTTCTTACATGTTAATTTTTTCTTTCTTGATCTGACCTTGTTTCTTGTCAATTTTTCTAAAACCTGAGAGAAATAGTGACTTCTTACGTATTCCTGAGCTTTGCTATCCTGATTGAGTACCAGCATTCTGTGCAATTGTTTTTGCTTATGTTATTGCATGCAGAATCCTAAATGTTATGATAGTTCTGCCTTCATAATCTTAGACAAACATTTCCATGTTTATCTGACTCATAGGAGGCAGACATTGATTGTGGGAGTTCGCTGATAGCACCTTCAGTGTTTAGAATGTCTGCTAATAGTATCTCACCATACATAATTCATACTCTTAGCCATTGTACCAAATCTATCTACGTCAAAATATACATTGTAGATCTCTTGCATTAAAATATGGCATTTCATAATTCTACGAGTGCATTGGTGAGTTGGTGACTTCTTTGCAAGTTAATTTTTATTTCTTGATTGGACCTTCTTTCTTGTGAGTTTTAAAAACCAGAGGAATGCTTTTAGTAGTTGAGGGTAAAAATGCTTCCATTTGGGAAATGTAAAGAAATAGTGATCCTTAAATCAAACTTGAAATTCTGTATTGGAAATTTGGCAAGATGTTGCCTTATTGCCTAAGAAAGAGAAACATATTTCACATTATGCTCGTCATTGCATGTTGGTTCACATTGCTGCAGGATTTTTTTTTTTAATGGCTCAAATTATGGCTATATCTTCCTTGATAAGTAATGTTTTTTTGCTAAATACATTTCTATCTTTCTGAAGGTGTAGGCACACCCTAGCTTGAATGAAGAAGAAAAATTAAGTGTATGTAGAAACCTGTAATACCATAGAGCAAAGTCACATGATTCATCTTGTTAGTGCAAAGTCACTTGCCCTTTAAAGTAACAGCATGATTCATCTTCTTAGAGCAAAGTCACATGACAAGGTCAATGACAGCTTTTGGATCAAATCACCAAAGAATGAAGACTCAGGTAATTATCAGAGTTTCTAAACTAAAAGAGGGAGGTATGAATCTACAGAAAGAGGTTGACACAATGAAGGTGCAACTGATTGAATTACAAATGTGTCAGCTAAAGCCGCAAAGACAAGTAAAGAGATCCACAAATTAGAAGAGAAAACTCAACTTTTTAAGGAAAAAAATTTCTGGTTGGAAATCTGATTTTTCTTTGTTGAATTTTTTTTTTTTATAAATAATTTTGCTTCATTGAAATTGAAGTGTGCCTTATTATTTTTAGGATTTTTTTCCGAGAAAATAGAAAGGTTATTTTTTAGGAATTTGAAACTACTCCATAGTTGCCTCTTCTTAATATTTTGCAATATATATATATATATATAAAGAATTTTCAGCACCATGGCTTAGCTATTTCTGTCATATTCCTTATGATGGTTACATTATTCTAGAAAACTTTCTGTTGGTGTCTCCTTTAAGGCAGTTTCCTTTGATTCATTCCTGGAGAGTAAACCCTAAACACTTTCATTTGCCCAAAAGCAACATGTTTCGGATAAGTAATGATGATTTTGTGGATGGTTGAACCTGGGCATCCTAGCTGGGATGTTGGTCCCTTGACTAACACTCCACACCCTCTTGGGCAAAATTTATGAAATGTTTCCTTGCCTGCTATTTGTTCTTACTAGTACTTAGGGATTATTATTGGAATGGAAAATTAGAAAACAAAGAAGGAACCGTGGAAGCAAATTTATATATACACTCCAGCTCTTTATAAGAGCCAAATAGATCAGTCAACTTAGAACTAGTTAAGAAGGCATAGAGGAGTAGTGAACATCACATCAATATGGTCAACCATTTGTGAAAAACCATGTTTCTTGTGGAGAATATATTAGAAACATCTTAAAGATATGGCTGAAATTGCTCATTTACTAGTGCCCATACATGAACTTAACCAACTTCATTTAAGACTAACAATTTGTCCTCTTCGTAGATTAGTGAGTTTTTAATATCCAATTACCTTGATATTTGGTAAGCATGATTGTTATAACTTATAAGGAAGACATTCAATCAAATGGTGGGTTATACAAAATATACAAGTTTATAATTAGAAAAGGTCCTAGGTCATTTGGTCATCATGGGCAACAAGTTGGAAAGTTCGTATTTTGAAGCTCGACTAGTTGACTAGGGTCAAGCCTGCAGTCGAGGTTCACTTAACCTCGATTATTCAAGCAGTTGTTGAAGCTGGAAAACTTTACTTTATTGAGCGTATTCTTGGGGTGTTTAATTGTGTCTTCAATATAGTTTCTCTAGTACACTCAAGACACTAAAACTTACAACTCAAATACATTAAAAAAAAAAAAAAAAAATCTGAAACGGAGCTACCTGCACAAGATAAAATTGACACTTGACACATTCAAGAGTGGTTAAGACAGGTGAGTCTGTGAAGTTTACAACCAAGGAATATGCAAAAGATGCTGAGTAGTGAGTAACGAAGTATAAAATCAACATGGTACCCGCAAGGAGAAGATATCAACATGGTACTCGTCAGGAGAAGATGCTAAGTAATTCGTGAGGTTAGACCATCAATGTAAATTGAAAGTTTTAAAAACTAGGTTCATGAACAAATTTTCACACTAATATTGCTTGAACTCTAAGAGCATGAAGAGGTAATATTTATGCATCAAGAAACATTCCAGCAGCACTATAAGGCACTTCACTTTATTAGTTCTTGGAAATAAGCCTTGAAAATTGTCACTGTAAAATAGGTGCCAAGCCCCAATTAGTGCACCCAGAAAGAAGAGCTTGAAGCAAGACTGGTTGTGTGAAAATAGATAATGATGGTCGAATTATGATGAATATTGAAACTGTTTAGCAAAGCACATTTCTGCAATCATATAATTTCAGCTACGCAGCATGAGAAGAAGAATAAAAAAATGTGCATTTGCATTTTTGTGACCAAGTTGTTTTAGACATTCGATCAACTCCATTACTTCAATGGTATAAGAAAATGAAGACCATTCTCTGTCTCCTACTCTCTGTTCTTAAACTTTAAGTTTTGTTATTATATTGAGATAGCTTTTTTTTTCGATAATCTATTATATTGAGATAGCTTAATCCTTGTGTGTTAATTAAACAATAATCATTGCTTGTTCCCCCAAGGTACCATGCTTCCTTCTTCCTCCCAAGCTTACTTCCACTTCTGAAATTCTCCACTCAATGATAATAATATCAAACAATTTCCCCAAAAAGCATTACTTACAAGATTAAAAACAATACAATGACAGAATCACCAAGAAAAAAAAAAAACACTTATTTACAAGAAACTTTATATAACAGCCATAAGAAGGAGAAAGTATATCATGTTTCGGTAATACCAATTCAGCATCTATTTTGATATTTCCTACCTAATAAATGAGTGACTCCTATTTCAAAAAACTACATCAGACTACTCTAATAAATTAATCACAATCTTCTATACTATCGGGAAGATAAATTAATCATTTATTGGAGTAGTTTGATGTGGTTTTTTGAAACAGGTGTCACTCATTTATTTAGTAGGAAATATCAAAACAGATACTGAGTTGGTATTACTGAAACATAGTATACTTTCTCCATAAGAAAGGCTAGAAAGATAAAGCACAATAATTGCTCACACCCCCAAGGAAAGCTCAGCTAGCCCCAAAAATAATGTGTTAGTAAATAAATTAAACAATATAATTACAACACAAAAACAATATATTATGGTGTACCCCAATTAACATTTTTTTTTTTTTGAGAGAATGTACCCCAATTAACATGAATTTATTTTATTCATATGATTTTAGAAAATGAAGGTAATTGGCCATCTTATTTCATGGTAAAAAAATTTCATTTTTCAACCAAGAAAAAACCAAAAGCTTTTTCACATAGAATTAGTATGCTTGCCAGATTTCAAATAAGAGGGTACAAAATCAACATTAAATAAAACTAGATTACACTAACTCAAATCATTCACTAGCTCAACACACACACACACACACACAAAACCCTCAAATCATTCACATGCATACACCCCGGATGGAATAAATAAAAGGTGGAATTTTGTCATGTTTTCAACGTGTTTGAATTCCCCTATATACTTATCATGCATCAAAAGAAAATTACAATAATAACATATAGTTAAGCCGATAATTTCCATTTAAGTAAGACCCACCTTTTGATTAGGCCATAACCATGGCTCCCCATGGGGCCATGACCAACACATCAACACCCAACTTCTGTGTCATCTGACAAGATCACCATGCTCTATTCTTGTCTCCACCTTGACCTTCATGAGGGACAAATTTGTCAAGATAAAAACTAAATAAGATATTAGAAGATTTTTCAATAAAAACCTTATTTATTTCTAATAAAAATATAACATAAGAAATTAAAAATTTTAGCCCGACAAAATCTTTGTAAATATTATATATATGAGAAATTAAAATTTTGTTTTTAATTACATATTTGAGATAAACAATTTTTTTTTCAAACCAATTATATATATGAAAAATCCCTATTCTAATTTCTAAACCGTAAGGTACCATAATTAGGAGATGATTCAAATTCTGTTCCACTACAATCATTAAATAATGTTCAATTCTAATAATAACACATTTTAATTATTAATGTGTTACGCGATTAAAAAATAACCATTAAAAGGGTTAAACAATTTCTTTTCTTAAAAATCCAAAATCCAAAATTTATAAAATGATCAAATAAAGTACTAGTATCAAATAACAAATTAATATATGTTAAAAAAAGTACTATAATTGTTATAAATAAGTTACATGATTAATAATAAGTGAAGATAATGAGAGGATTTTAAAATTTTTATTTTTCTCAACAGTTCAAAAAAAAAAATGAAAGTTCTCAAATGACAATTTTACCCTTTAAGAAACCAAAAATTTACAACTCACATCATGAAGATCTTTGCACATCTTTTTGGCTTTCTCAATCACGCACTCAGCCACGTCATTACTGTACTTGTCCACAGCCGCCATTAATTATCTCAGACGAAAAAAATACCCTAAATCACACACCAAATTTACAAAAAGCACCATTCGGGCTTGTTTTGTTGTGATATTTAAACAACAATTTTCGTTATTTAAATATGAAATGGTTGGAAGTGCTAAAAATAATGTTAGTGCAACCTGAAAATATAATTAAAAAGCCAAGAAATTATGGAAAAAGCATTAATTCATATGTTGTAGACACATGACCATTATGCATTGCAAATTTTCAAATTTTAGAAAGTTACCAAAAGAGCTTTCACATTTCCTTGAATTTATTTACATTTCTTTTAAGTTTGCAACATCTTTATGTAGTTGATGGATTTCTTGTTTTCATGGAAAAGGAAACTAAAAAGTAAAAACACATACTCTGCTATCAATAAAAACACTGGCCTTTGCTTCGATGACACCATACAATAGTTCAGTTCCCTTTAGCGATGAACTTAGAGTTCTTGCAAAATTCATTGTTGATGAATTTAAAGGAACTAGCAAATTTGCTGTTGTTTCAATTCTGAAAGAAGAGTTGTTGCGTGTTTTGAGTGATTCTGCTGTTATACTTTCTTCAGTTAGTTTGGTCATGACACACAACCTTGATATCATGAAACCAGAAAATCTGTGTCAAGTTTTAATAATAAAATGTGTAAGTTTAAACTGTTGCTAATAAAAGCACTGTTATAAAATTTTTTTTTTTCTTATTTGAGCAAAATTCAGACGAAGTTTTAGTTTTAAAACAATATAAGTGCGTCCAGAATGCTAAAGTTTGTGGAGCGAATTACTAGAATGACCAGAAAACAAATTGGCCGCCAAATTATTGTTGATCTGAAGTTCATTAGATAGGACTTCATTCTCATGGCTGAAAGTTGTGGTTTAATATCTGCATTTCATGGCAAATGTGAGTATTAGATAATGGTTAACAAAAAAACAGGATATATGACCAACTTTTGGTTGCTGAACCATACTTGTCATGATGTGTTACACTTCAGTTTATTAATAACAATCATATTGAGTAACAATTATTTTCACCGAAAAGATATGGCAATATTGATTTACCTGTTTACAATGTCACAATGTCACATCTACAGCTAATACAAACTAGTGTAGGATGGAAAGAATGATCAATTTTTACAAAAATAAAAAATAAAAAATCCATTTTTGATAGACTAACAATGACAGCAGAATCCAAATCCAAAAATTGTGATTGAAATAATTAATTTGCGACTCAAAAATAAGAATTTTTTGTTATTTGGATTGTTTTCGATGATCAATTGGCTCTTAATTCTGAATGTGAAAAAGAAAAAAAATAGAAATTTTCTTATTTTCATAGAAGCTTTGCTAAAATTCTATAAAATGCCAAATACATTTCTTTAAAAATGATCAAAAGAAAGAAATAGATGGAAAAATGCTAACTACTACCAATCACTAATTTTATTTTTTAATAATCTACTGAAAAAAGGTCTCAATAACAGTATATGATAATTAAAAGAGAAGTTGGAATGTAAATGAAGAAAGACTAATCCATGAAAATACATGTCAAAGGTAATAATAAAACGTGGTGCAACCATGGCATTTTAAAGGACATTATCAACAAGACTTTGTTGCATACTCACTTTGAAAGCAATTGAACAAGAGCAAACAATCTAGCAATGTGGAAAATGACCAAAGTTCATAGTAGAAATGGAAGAGAGTGAGAGAGTGAGAGAGAGAAAATCTTGTGCAATCTGCTATAAACAGAATACCAAATATTATTCAGAAACCGTGGGGCTTAAATCCAGTGTAACAAGGAGCAAGGAAAAACGTTATATTAAGTGCATGCAAATACAACGTGTACTTCCAAATTCACCAGATAGAGATTCTGTTTCTCTGTATTCTTCGTAGATTAGAGAGCAAATTGGTGAAAAAAGAGTTTGAAAGGAAATCTAAAAATGAAAAAAAAAAAAAAATTGTTGTAAAACCAAGAGATAAACGAGCAGTCAGTAACAACTAGTGAGATAATTGTGAGAAATCAAATCCCGCAAATCTTGGTGGGAAATACTAATACTAAAAAGACGTTAAAATCTAAGTGGGCCAAAAATAGAGAAACAAAAACAAGCCTATAAAATGAAACTATTGGGTCAAGAGTAATTACAAATCTACTGGCAAACAAGAGGCCCACCACAGGGAGGAATTAGACAAAGAAGGTGATCTTATAAAGCTTCTCCATTCTGCCACCGTAAATTTAAGTAGCCAAATCTATAAAAACAATCTCCCTCCCATATTATTGGTTTTTATTTTTAATAACAATCGTATTATTGGTTTTTCTATTCCATATTATTTGGATGTCCCAAAATGTAATGTGTGGGGCCGGATATCCAAAAAAGATGATGTAGAAATAGTAAGAAATGGGCTTGTAGCTCAACAGCCCAGTCCGAGGACATTTACTTATCTGAGGATGGTTGAAGAAAGGTAGTGTGGGGGTAATACAAGAAAAAGGGATGTAAGTCATGCATAGTGGCCCAAAACGCGTCCGAGGATAAGATCCACCTCGGATATCATGGTCCGAGGTGGATGTAACTATCTTAGTATTCAAGGTACTCCGCAAAGTTGTATACGAACTGGAAAGTGAATATAGAACAAAGGAGGAACCGGGAAAGATAACAAATATCTTCTAAAAGCTGCTACCTTCGCATTAAATGCTTCCCAGCTAACTCTCTAGCCGCATTAATGTGGAGGTGATACCTGAACAGTAACCAAGCAGCCTTATGGCTACTGAGCGAAAGTCCCGGGAGGTGCTGGATGGGACAGAAAGGAGTTTCCGGAATAGAACCTACACGTGTACGGTGAAAATGGGGTGAGAAACGCAGTATATAATAGGAAAGTGGGTGACATTAGGGGGGACTTTGGGAAGGAGAAAAAGAAGAAAACAATAGAATCCAGAAAGATGTCCCCTGAAACCTAGCCAAGGAGGGTTTTTATCATTGAGTTAATTTGAAGCTTCCTTTGCTGCACAACAATCATGACATTTTCTACCAAATGGAACTAGCTCTTTCGCCCACTCTCTAAAAATTTATTGTTTGGGCTTGTTGGGCTAAAAACCCATCCCTATTCTGGGTCCAATCCAATTTGAGTCCCTACAATTGGCGCCGTCTGTGGGAAGAGCTTGATCTGTTTGTAGAGAAAGGCAAGTGCAACGGTTGTGATGGAAGGGGGAGCATTACAGTAGCCAGTGGTGGGCCCACAGCAGGTGGATGTTAATCCACACCAGGCAGAGTCCAGGGGCTCTCAGCATGGTAATCCGTTGGTAATCCATGAACAAAGAGGGGATCGTGAGGGAAGTGCGCGAACAACCCACACTGATAGAAGTCATTCTCGGGGGAAAAACCATATTTCCCACGTAAAGAACGACAGGGACATGCAGCATGAGATTAACAGATTAAAAAGGGAATTACGACACGAGCGACGGAAGCGTATGGCTCACAACTCCGAGCAATCCTCTGAGGAGTCAGATGACACCAGTTGCAGACGGAGGTCAAGAACTCCACCCAGTGAGTCTTTTTCGTATGATGAAGAGTACCACCGTGAGCGAAAACATAAGAGTCCACCTCGCCAGGGCTTAGGGAATGACGCTCTGAACAAAGCGTTGAGTTAAGTTTCCAAATCGCCCTTCACGCGACACATTGAGGATGCAAATCTTCCTCGGCGGTTCCATTAGCCCGTGTTCACCATTTATAATGGTCGAACAGATCCAGTGGAACATGTTAGCCATTTCAGTCAAAGAATGGCCGTTCATGCTAAGGATGAAGTCTTGATGTGCAAAGTTTTCCCATCTAGCCTGGGCCCGGTGGCGATAAGATGGTTCAACGGTCTGAGAGCGAATACCATTGATTCCTTTGAGAAGCTCACTCAAGCTTTTGGTGCCCGTTTTATCACCTGCAGGAGGGTTGTTCAGCCCTTGGGATCGTTATTATCCATGTCTATGCAGGAGGGGGAAACCCTGAAGGCCTATTCTGATAGATACTGGGAAATGTTCAATGAAGTAGATGGAGCCTATGATGACGTGGCCATTAACACCTTTAAGGAGGGCCTTCCAACCGAACATGATCTAAAGAGATCTCTGACTGGTAAACCTGTTACCAGTGTGCAACAGCTTATGGACCAGATTGACAAGTATAGAAGAGTAGAAGAGGATCAGATACAAGGTAGAGGAAAGTCAAAGGTAATCCCTCAAGAGAGGAGGGATTTCAAGTCAGACCGGTATAACAACAACCGACCTCAGAGAGACTTTGAGGGGCAATCGGGATCTGCCAATTCCCAAGTGGTTAATGTTGTATTCCGAGAACCAGTGCAACAGGTTTTAGAAAAAATAAAAAATGAGCCATTCTTCATACGGCCCAATAGGATGGCAGGGGATCCTATGAAACGAAATCAAAATCTTTACTGCCAGTACCACCAAGACCATGGACATACTACTAAAGATTGTAGAAACCTGTGGGACCACTTGGAACAGCTTGTTCGAGAAGGAAAGTTAACCAACCTGCTGCATCATTCCAGTGGCCGAAGAAGTCAAGCAGGATCGACATTTCGGGGAGATGCCTCTTTGGGACCTCCCTTAGGCATGATAAACGTTATATTTGCAGCCCCGGAGGAACAGGATCTTGTCCCTCCAGGGTAATGTCTGTATCTCATTGTTCGGATGAGGGATCTAGTTCAAAGCCGAAGAGGGCAAGACTGAGCACTTTACTGGTGTTGGGCTTTTTAGATGAGGACAAGAGAGGAACTATACAACCACATGACGATGCTCTGGTGGTTACACTTAGGATCGGGGGTTATGATGTAAGAAGGGTGATGGTTGATGAGGGGAGTGCAGCTGAGGTAATGTATCCTGACCTATACAGGGGGTTAAATTTGAAACCCCAGGACCTGACAGCCTATAGCTCCTCGTTGGTGAGTTTTGAGGGCAGATCGGTCATTCCAATGGGTATGATTAGATTACCAGTGCAGACTGGTTCAGATGTGGTGGAGGTGGATTTTATTGTGGTAGATGCTTCTTCTCCGTATACAGCAATTTTGGGTAAACCCTGGTTGCATAGCTTAGGGGCTGTTTCTTCTACTCTTCATTAAAATGTGAAATATCCATCAGGAGGCCAGGTGTTGGAAATATTGGGAAATCAAACTATAGCCAGGCAATGCCTGATAACGGCCATACAACATCGACCAGAGATAGATACTTCGGCCACAGTCGAGAATGACTTATAGCAATTAAAAACTCTAAGAACCCTCTTCAGCGCGTCCACTAGAGAAGAGGAATGTGAGAACTTGGAGAAAGTGAATGTTGGTGATGATCCAAATAAGTATTTTCAGGTTGGAGCACAGTTGCTTTTGTTAGAAAGAGAGCAGTTGGTTGAGGTTCTGAGGAGAAACATTGATGTGTTTGTATGGAATGCCTACGAAGTTCCAGGGGTTGATCCAGATTTCATTTGTCATCATTTGAATGTCAATCCCTCTGTTACTCCAAAGAAACAGCCACCTCAGTGTCCGTCCAAGGTACATGCCGAGGCTATCAAAGATGCGGTGACTAAGCTCAAGCAGGCAG
Source organism: Quercus aquifolioides (assembly GCA_019022515.1). Classification (NCBI taxonomy): domain Eukaryota; kingdom Viridiplantae; phylum Streptophyta; class Magnoliopsida; order Fagales; family Fagaceae; genus Quercus; species Quercus aquifolioides. The sequence continues at coordinate 10,576,827 of CM032330.1, read as the reverse complement.
GGGCTATCAAGGAAGTGTTTTACCCTCAGTGGTTGGCCAATACGGTCGTGGTAAAGAAGAAAAATGGAAAATGGCGCGTATGTGTTGATTTCATAGATCTTAATAGAGCTTGTCCAAAAGATCCTTTCCCTATGCCCCGTATAGATCAGTTAGTGGATGCAACAGTGGGTCATCCTCGGATAAGCTTTCTAGATGCCTTTCAGGGCTATCATCAGATCCCATTGGCATTTGATGATCAGGAGAAGACCGCTTTTCTCACCCCCACTGGGAATTTTCATTACAAGGTAATGCATTTTGGCTTGAAGAACGCGAGGTCTACTTACCAGCGAATGATGACGAAGATGTTTGAGCCACAGCTGGGCAGGAGCATCGAGGTCTATATTGATGATATGGTTGTGAAGAGCAAGGTAGTGGCCGAGCATGTGACAGACCTCACCAACACTTTTGAGATTTTAAGGAAACACAAATTGCGACTGAACACGTCCAAGTGCTCATTCGGGGTAAGCTCAAGGAAGTTTTTGGGCTACATGATGACTCACCAAGGAATTGAGGTGAACCCCGATCAAATTAAAGTTATAAGTAGCTTGCAACCACCTCGGAATCCCAAGGAGGTCCAGAGGTTAACTGGGATGACCGCTGCTTTGAATAGATTCATATCTAGGTCAGCGGATAGGTGCAAACCTTTTTTCCTGTTACTCCACAAATGGAAAGAATTCGAATGGACAGAGGAGTGCGCCCTGGCATTTTAGCAGCTTAAAGAATATTTATCTCGGCTACCCATTATGTCTAGTCCTGAGGTGGATGAGGTCTTTTTTTCCTACTTGGCGATAGCCACTTACGCGATTAGCTTTGTTCTGATACGAGTAGATAATGGCGTACAACGGCTAGTCTACTATGTGAACAAGTCACTTCATGAGGCTGAAGTATGTTATCTGCCGTTGGAAAAGGCAATTTTGGCAGTGGTGCACGCTACCAGGAAACTTCCCCATTACTTCCAGGCACACACTGTGGTCGTTCTAACCCAGTATCCTCTAAAAGCAGTACTTCGGAGTGCAGACTACACTGGCAGGGTTGCCAAGTGGGGCACAATTCTAGGGGCTTTTGATATTAAGTATATGCCTCGTACTTCTGTGAAGGGTCAGGTGCTCGCTGACCTGGTGGCCGAATTTGCTAAAGGCCTTGAAGAAATAGAAGCAAGCCCACATAACATGGATGAAAAATCAGTTGGTTTTATCTCCGCGCATCATGCCTCACCCTGGAAAGTGTATGTGGATGGAGCAGCAAATCAGAGGGGGTCAGGAGTGGGGCTGGTTCTGATATCTCCTGAAAAGGTCGTTATCGAGAAGTTTTTAAAGTTGGGATTCTCAGCTACTAAAAATGAGGCAGAGTATAAAGCTGTATTAATGGAGATGGCGATGGTTAAAAAATTGGGTGGAAAAACAGTGGAAATGTTCTCGGATTCAGGACTGGTCGTGGCCAGGTTAAAGGAGAATTGAAAGCTCGGGACACCAGAATGCAAGGGTACTTGAGCCAGGTTAGGCGTATGCAAGTGGATTTTGAGTTTTTTGAATTATCCCATGTCCCTAGAAGTGGAAATGCTCATGCGGACTCTTGGCTACCCTTGCTACCTCTTCGGCGCAGAACTTACCCCGGGTGATAATAGTTGAAGACTTAAACATACCCACCCCAGTAACAGGGGACTCGCTTCAGGTCAATCAAATCAGTTCGGCGCGTAGTTGGATGGACCCTATACTGTTGTTCCTCGAGAAGGATATACTGCCCGAGGATAAATCAGAAGCTGAAAAGATACGGAGAAAGCTCCTTGGTTTTGGCTATTCGAGGACAAAAAGTTATACAAACGCTCTTACTCTGGGCCATATTTGCTTTGTGTACACCTCGAAGCCTCAGAGGTACTTCTAGAAGAGCTACATGAAGGGATCTGTGGGAGTCACACTGGAGGGAGATCTTTATCTCACCGGGCAATTACTCAGGGGTATTGGTTGCTAGACATGCAAAAGGAAGCGCAGGAGTATGTTAGGAAGTGTGATCAGTGTCAAAGATTCGTACCGAATATCCATCAGCCAGGGGGAGTTCTTAACCCTCTATCTAGTCTTTGGCCTTTTGCTCAGTGTTGTTTAGATATCGTTGGCCCTTTCCCTAAAGCAATAGGAAACAAAAAATATCTGCTAGTTGGCACGGACTACTTCACGAAGTAGGTCGAAACTGAGCCTCTGGCTAATATCAGGGATGTGGATGTCAAAAGGTTTGTCTGGAAGAATATCATTACGCGATTTGGGGTTCCTCAAGCTCTCATCTCGGATAATGGTCTTCAATTCGATAGCAAGGCTTTCAGAAAGTATTGTTCTGACCTGGGGATAAAGAACAGATATTCCACTCCGACCTATCCACAGGGAAATGGGCAAGCCGACGCTGTGAACAAGGTCATAGTGAGTGGGCTCAAAAAAAGGCTGGATGATATAAAGGGAAAATAGGTGAAGGAACTGCCACATGTCCTCTGGACTTATCGAATAACGCCCCGACGGTCAACAGGGGAAACCTTATTTTCAATGACGTATGGGGCTGAGGCTGTGATTCCTCTTGAAACTAGTTTTCCTACACTAAGGACCAGTACTTTCACCTCGGATGGCAATGACGAACTTTTGAGTAAGAATCTAGACCTGATAGACGAACGACGAGAGAATGCAATTGTTCAATTGGCCTATTACCAACATAAGCTAAAACAAGGTTATGATGCAAATGTAAAGCTGAGGTCGTTAGCCCCAGGAGACTTGGTATTGAGAAAAGTCTTGGTAACTACCAAAAATCCAACTTGGGAAAAGTTATGGCCTAATTGGGAAGGACTGTATCGTATCACATCTGTAGCAGGAATAAGTGCTTATTACTTAGAAGATTTAGATGAGAAAACTGTACTCCATCCTTGGAATGTAAGCAACCTAAAGAGGTATTATTATTAGTAAGAACAGTTCTGTTTTACTTCCTTTTACAGTTTATCCTAATTCTGCAACTTGTGTTACTCAATCTATTGAAGTATTAAACAGAAACTAAGTCATGTCAGGTCCTCGGACCACAACTTAGTGGAAATTAATACACTATGACATCTATTGAAGTATTAAACAGAAACTAAGTCATGTCAGGTCCTCGGACCACAACTTAGTGGAAATTAATACACTATGACATCTATTGAAGTATTAAACAGAAACTAAGTCATGTCAGGTCCTCGGACCACAACTTAGTGGAAATTGATACACTATGACATCTATTGAAGTATTAAACAGAAACTAAGTCATGTTAGGTCCGAGCGCTTAGTGGAAATTAATACACTATGACATCTATTGAGGTATTAAACAGAAACTAAGTCATGTCAGGTTCTCGGACCACAACTTATTGGAAATTAATACACTATGACATCTATTGAAGTATTAAACAGAAACTAAGTCATGTCAGGTCCTCGGACCACAACTTAGTGAAAATTAATACACTATGATCTCAACTGAAGTATTAAACAGCAACTAAGTCATGTCAGGTCCTCGGACCACAACTTAGTGAAAATTAATACACTGTGACCTCAATTGAAGTATTACACAGAAACTAAGGTATGACAGATTGTTCAGATAATAAACTTAGTAGGAATCAGTGCTTCTTAAATAGGGCCTATGCAATTAAAATTTGGTATCAAAGCAAACTCCATGAGCATCACTTAAAGCATTTCAAGGTGTTCTATACCTCACTGGGTTAAATATTTAGAAGGCTTTCTCAAATATAGACACTTCTTAATGAATTTAAAGCAAGCCTTTGTAAGGCTGGGGAGTTCACTGTTATAGTTTACTTTGGTTTCTAAATTAGCGTGCATAAAGGGAAGTCTTCCTTTATAGTATCAGATTTCATTATTCTATAAGCCTGGGATCATGTAAAAATAAAGAACATTCGTGCAGGAAATTATACAAGTGATAGATAAAGCCACAATATCTCATATAAACTTGGAAAGGGAAACACATATTACAGTTAAAAATGTCCTCAAAGAGCTGAACAAAAAGTAAGAGAGAAGAAAGATGAAATGAAATGGAAAATAAAGGGAATTTAACTACATTAATTATTTGTTTAATTTTATTTGGAGCTGGGGTTGGGGGGCTTTGCCAGTGGCCTCAGGAGGAACATCTTTCTCTTTGGCCTTTGGAACTTCTCCAACAGGTAGGGTGGTTGAAGCTAAGGCCTGTTCAAAGCTTTGAGAAGCTGTTCCATCCTTAGGTTCCTCTGTTGCTTTATCCGAGGAAATGTCCTTTGCAACTTCGAGCACTTCAGGTTGCTTCTGCTGGTTGAGAGAGGAAGGATTTTGAGTTTGGGCTTCCTTGGTTGATTCAACAACTATGGAGGATGCCTCTTCTTGTTGAGTAGAAGGGCCTAGGGCTCGTATAGCTGGGGGGAAATAAACGTTTTCAGGCCTTCTCAACTTCGAGGAGGGTTCAACCCCAGCTCGGTTAAGAGCTTCCTCCCAAGTCTGGGCACAATATGTCCGGCATACGACTGGAACCTCAGCCCGGAAGTTATCCTCGGTCTCAGCAACGCCAACGTCGTATCCATGCTGTTCGGCTTTGTCTTTTTCTTTCTTAGCCTCAGCTCTTGCTTTCTCAGCCTCAGCCTTAGCTTTTTCAGCCTGATCTCTGAGCCTCTGGGCTTCCTCCAATTGTTTCTTTAGAGCTGATATTTGTTCCTGGGAAGTTGCCAGCTGGTCATTAGCATTGCGCAGACGTTTCCTCTAATCCTCGGCTTGCCTTTGGGTGCTCTCCAAAGCTGAGTCAGCACTCTTCCGAGCATGTTCTTCGTTGGCTAACTTTTTCTTCAGCTGTACATTGGTCTGTTCAGCAACAGTGAGTGTATGAACAGCTGTTGATCGCTTCTTCCTCTCATTGTCTATTTGCTGGTAACAAGCATTGGTTATCTCCTCCAGCCTGAAAGTGGCTTGAACAGCCTAGAGGAAAAAGAGTTAGAGATGCAATAAACAGAGTTGTGTGCATGACGTTCATTAAAAAAAAAGAAAAAAGAAAAGAAAAGAAAAGTAATAAGGGTATCATACCATGCCCAAATATCTTTTCGTATTCTGGAAGACCTCGTTCTTCTTTATGCTTCTCAGCTCGGCCATATCCTTGGGAAGAAGGAGGGTTTCTTCTAAGGCCGAGGCAACGTGGCACCCAATTCCGCCGTTGAAGTCCCTAATTGAGGCATCTTCCCTAAAAGGCTCACCACCGAGCATGGGAGCAAGAAGCCAGGCCTCGGGCTCCAAGGATTGAATATCTTGCCTTGCCATAACTCGTTGAGGCCCATGAGTAACCTTTTGTTGCTTCGTAGCTCGTTGGACCTCGTCCTCACGAGTCGGACGAGATCTCCCAGTCTCCATCACTTCTTTGTCTTTTGGTTCTCTCCTCCTCTTTGGATCAGTAGGTTCGGTCCCATGTGGTTGGGGTGGTTGAGGAGGAGAAGGAGAGGGGAGATGGGGTTAAATTGACTTCCTCGGCACCCCCTTTCTAGGCTGGCGTTCGATCACATCCATTAAACTCCTCTGGCTCTTTCTTTGGATGCCTATGTCATCAGAAGTCACCTCGGGAGATTGGGGTTGGTTGAAAACTTCAAATTCGTCTGCAGAATCCAACAATTCTACAACTCCTTCTGAAGTTTGTTCTTCTTCTTCTTCTTCTTCTTCTTCTTCTTCTTCCTCTCCTTCTTTCTCCTCTTCCTCCTTCACTTCCTGAGGAATAGAACCTGATGATGAGTCGGACGAGATCTCCCAGTCTCCACCACTTCTTTCTCTTTTGGCTCTCTCCTCCTCTTGGGATCAGTTGGTTCGTTCCCCTGCGGTTGGGGTAGTTGAGGAGGAGAAGGAGAGGGGAGATGGGGTTAAATTGACTTCCTCGGCACCCCCTTTCTAGGTTGGCCTTCGATCACGTCCATTAAACTCCTCTGGCTCCTTCTTTGGATGCCTATGTCATCAGAAGTCACCTCAGGAGAGTGGGGTTGGTTGAAAACTTCAAACTCGTCTACAGAATCCAACAATTCTACAACGTCTTTTTCTTCTTCTTCTTCTTCTTCCTCCCTTTCTTTCTCCTCTTCCTCCTTTACTTTCTGAGGAATGGAATATGATGATGAAGCCACTGCAGAAAGAGTGCCACAGGTAATGGTTGAGTAAAAGGGGTGCCTTCAGGAATTGGAACACCCTCAGGAACAATGAATCCTTTGAAGGCTACACTGATTCGGTGTAGCCGAGGATCTCTAGCCTTTATCATGCACTTGGGAGCTTGAAAGGCGGTGGAAATGGGTTTGTATTGGAGGATTATATGCGCTGCTCTCAGTTGGTCATTGGATGGGTTCACGTACACCTCGGATCGCAGGATTCTATCTAAATTCTCCCTGTTAACCAGTCTAAATTGAGGTCTAGTAGCGCGCTTATTTGCAAAATCATTAAAACATGTGAAAAACCTGGTCAGAAATAAAGGTAACTTGAGCTAAAGAATACAATCTAAATTGTATTGACTTATAGCCCCAAAGACCCCACCTGGTGTTCCCTCTCTAGTCGGACAAGATAAGCCATCATGCCAATCCCTAGAAAAAATAAGAAAATCATCCTTTAAGCCCTTATTCGATGTGGGGAGACATTGGATTAACCTTATTTCAGGGTACCTAGACTTAAGGTAGTATCCTTGACCCTTCAGATGATTGAGGTTGTACACCCAGTTCACATCATGATGGGTCAGGTCTAAGTTCATCCTCGCATTTAGAGCTTCTATACTCCCTAGCACCCTGAACATATTTGAGGCGCATTGGGTGGGAGATAACCTAAAGAATCTAAGATAACTTCTAGTGAGGTTACCCATAGGAATAGTCATCCCTCCCTCTATAAAGGCGATCATAGGGATGACCACTTCCCCTGTTTTCCTATCGTTTACCCACGTTTCTGGGGAAGCATATCTCATACCCACTGTTGGGGGAATCCTATACTTAGCTCTAAATGCTTCTATATCCTCCTCGGACTCAATTAGACTCTTGAATCTACCCATTTTCTGAAGGTCATGAAGAAAAATTAGTAGAAAGGACTGAAGGCTAAAAAAGGGTAAGGAAACTTACAGGTTTGAAAAATGAGCTCCTCAGACAGATTCTCAGTATTTATAAGAGCGTGGAGAGGTGAGAAAGAGAGACAGGTTCAATGAATACACGCTAAGACGGTGTGATTTTTATAACTGAAAAGAGAGTTGATTTGAAAAGCTCTTTATAGTGGTGCAGAAATTGTAAGCGGGAAAAATCCCGCTCATAAATACGGAAGATCCTCCACCGTCAGATTTACATCTTGCCGTTGAACGTGGGGGACAAAGAAGTCGTCATCATTTAATAATGGCGTGCTCCTGACACCGAAATGTCAGGAGCGTGCCTTGGGCAGATAGAAAGGCGTTCTGGAGATTAGAGAAGTCCATGGAAGGGGTGAGGGCAATATATCAAAATCTCCCTTTTTCTGAGGTGACAAAAAACGAGATTTTGAGGGGCTATTGTGGGGCCGGATATCCAAAAAAGATGATGTAGAAATAGTAGGAAATGGGCTTGTGGCCCAACGGCCCAGTTCAAGATGGATGTAACTATCTTAGTATTCAAGGTACTCCGTAAAGTTGTATACGAATTGGAAAGTGAATATAGAATAAAGGAGGAACCGGGAAAGATAATAAATATCTTCTAAAAGCTGCTACCTCCACATTAAATGCTTCCCAGCTAACTCTCTGGCCGCATTAATGTGGAGGTGATACCTAAACAGTAACCAAGCAGCCTTATGGCTCCTGAGCGAAAGTTCCGGGAGGTGCTGGATGGGACAAAAAGGAGTTCCCAGAATAGAACCTACACGTGTACGGTGAAAATGGGGTGAGAAACGCAGTATGTGACATTAGGGGGGACTTTGGGAAGGAGAAAAAGAAGAAAACAATAGAATCCAAAAAGATATCCCCTGAAACCTAGCCGAGGAGAGTTTTTATCATTGAGTTAATTTGAAGCTTCCTTTGCTGCACAACAATCATGACTTTTTCTACCAAATGGAACTAGCTCTTACACCCACTCTCTAAAAATTTTATTGTTTGGGCTTGTTGGGCTAAAAACTCATCCCTATTCTGGGTCCAATCCAATTTGAGTCCCTACATAATGCTATTTCAAAACAATGACAACTTTATTGATAATTTTTCTAACTTAACATTTAGGGTAAAATATCATTTTCGTCCCTAAACTATCACAAAAGTTTGTTTTTCGTCCCTAAACTTTCAAAAGTTCTATTTTCGTCCCTAAACTATCACAAAAGTTCGTTTTTCGTCCTTAAACTTTCAAAAGTTCTATTTTTGTCCCTAAATTTTCAAAAGTTCTAACGGAGTGCTGACGTGGCTTGACAGAATGCTGATGTGGGAGGGACAAAAATCAATACGTTTGGAAAAGTTTAGGGACGAAAATAGAACTTTTGAAAGTTTAAGGACGAAAAACGAACTTTTGTGATAGTTTAAGGACGAAAATAGAACTTTTAAAAGTTTAGGGACGAAAAACAAACTTTTGTGATAGTTTAGGGACGAAAATGATATTTTACCCTAATATTTATTTGTATAACAAGTCAATATTTTTCTTTCAATATAGTTTAAATAAAAGAGCTTAATTTTAAAAACTTTGGAAATTTGAAAGACAGTAATGTTCTTTTAAAACTATATTTTTCAAAATGAAAATGTTAAATTTATTGTCCATTTTACTATATATGATTGACAGATGTCACATTAATAACATATAGATAAATTATTTAATTTGTTATATTGGATATAAAAATTAACATGAAAAACCAATAGTCACTAGGTTGTATAATTTGAGTTTGTTGTGTGCCTTTGTGTTAGAATTTCTTTCCCTCTTTCTTGTGTGTGTGTTTGTTTCTTAAAAAAAAAAAAAAAAAGATAGTATAATTGGGGGAACAAACCTCTTTTACAAGGATAGGCATATATATATTAAGTTACATATTTTTTACACCATAAATTATAAGAGATTTAACAATTAAAAAAAATCATTAAATGTTATTATTTTCGACCTTATTACCTAATTAATACAAGTATTCTCTCTTTCTTTATTTATTGCTTTCCAATTTTTTTTTTTAGGAAAATAAAGGGCACACGGTCTTTTTTATTTTATTTTTATACAAGATAGAAATTCTTGTATCCGAGGCCAGAGGCCCCAAACCCACATGATGTTCTGCATCCGAGGCCACGAGAACGCCTGCATGGTCCACAGCGGCAACGCGAAGGCCGCAAGGCACGCGTGGGACATGAGGATGGCTTTGAGGTCCTATTGACACCACACGAGGAGCGTTAACTAGGAATGAATCAACTAGAGGGACGAGTGCCTTCGAGGCAAGTATGCAGCACAGGAACTCGAATTGCGTCCGAGGCATTGAGCGATGCTCGAAACAACGCTGATTGGGAGCACGCTGGATAGTTCGATGTGCAAGCACAAAGCCTACCAAGCCATGCAACCATGCCACCACTCACACGCTATAACATACACTAGACCGCAACACCACCAAACATACCCCACAATGACAAGCCGCGAGGCTTGCTGCGCATGAGGAAGCATTGAGTGGCGCCAAGTCCGCACCGCTGGGTGTGAAGGACAACACTGTCTTTTATATATATATATATATATTACAAGATAAAAATTCTACTCTAGGCCAATCTAAGTATATATGTGTGTGAAGCTTCCTCTTAGAGACTTACTAAGAAGTAGTTGCCACACAGGCATATAGTATTTGTTAGTCATGGGAAGTCATTCAGTTTGGTCAGATCATAGTAGATACAAGGTCTATAGCTTTTTATTCCAAAACCCTCCATAAATATATGAGTTACCAAAGACGGAAATTTTCTATTTTTAAATGAAAATGAAATTGAGATGAGTTTTGTAAAATTACCTCACAATCCATGAAAATATAGTCATAAGGGAGAGAATTGGAGTGTCCTCCCTTTCTATGATCAGTTAAGACTTCGCAGATGTGATCAAAGGCCTCTTTTCCATTAACACATACCTCTACCTCTGCACCAAGACTACAAAGTTTTTTTATAGTCACCTTGCGTTATCTTCAACAACCAGAGTTTTCTTTCCATTCAAAGGCATATCACTGCTTTTCTCATCAGGTTTATGGATCACTATTTGCTTGAGTGATCTGTGATGAGAAGACGGCATCCCCAACTGCATATCTTCACAGTCAAGTTCATTTGAGGAATTATGGTCTATCAACCTTGGTAAGTTGCATTTTCTTAGTTCAGGTATCAGTCCTAGTACTTGATATAAGCGTGACCCGTGAAATGGTTCATATACAATATGATCACATGGAGGCTCTCTTGAATGAGTTCCATGCGTAGTTGGATGATATAACCATACAACCTTACACCGTGAATTTTGAATGTCCTTCCTGAAGTTAAACACAGCTGAACATAGTTCAGAGAAAGTACCAGCACTGGCATCAATCACAATCAGTATGATGCCTGGTGAACTTTTGGAGTTGATCTTTCTGTAAGGCAGTGGAACATGGTCACTTCCATCCTTGATGCATGAGGGCCCATCAATTGGTCCTGAATCAGAACTGAAAGATGCAGATTTGCCCATATAATCCAGTAAACCCATCAGGGTTTTCTCTAAAAAACTGAAATAGGAAAGGTCCAACTTGTGCTTTATTTTCTCCAGATGTGATAGTAGATTTTTCCCTTGCTTTACATATGACACTTTTATGTTTAAGCTTTCTATGTAATTCATCAAGATTTTCCTCCGTTGATCACCTTGTATAAGAAGTACCACATGAGATCCTTCTGGTTTAGGTGAAGGGGACCGAAGTGATGCAAAAGATTGAAATCCGTTTGAATGGCGATCACTGTGCACTCTAGGAAATTCTCCTTCAGTGTCTGCTGACTCCGGTTTATATGTAGGAAGCTTGATATTGAGGTTGAAGCAAGTGCCTCTTTCACCAGACTCTTTACCAAAAATTCTTATATCTCCACCCATTAGACGCAGCTAGAGCACAAAGCCACAAGGCCCACAAACACAATAACATTTAGTCAAATGCATGTGTCAGCTTTAAAGCAATTATGTGGCCCATCATTTCACAAATTAGGGTAACCTTTTGCTAATTCCGGAAGTACTTCACGTCTTTGGAAGTAAAAATAGATCCACTTTGCATTCAAAAGCAAATAAAGTATAAAAACAGAAAGACCTTAATTATAGGTTGGACAACAACAAACCAAAGCAACATTCACGTCCAAAAGGAGGAAAAACTTCAGTGCATTAACTAGGTATAAGATTGAACAATACCAAGGCCCAAACCAGATCCTTCTTGACCAGAAGCTGTTTCTGTAACCTGATTATAGTATTCAAAAACAGATTTTTGCTTGTCTATAGGAATTCCCAAGCCAGTATCATCCACCTCAATGACAAATTCTGTGAGATTGGATTCTTGTTGAGCTGTATGAAAGGCAACCAAATCATTTAAACCTTTTTTGTTCTTGTAACACAACCATGACAAGTACTCCAATACAAGATGACTATTAGAAGCAATTATGGCATTTTCAAAACTTGTTTCCTGGACCATGGCACAAACTGTGATGTGCCCTTCAGTTGTATACTTAACAGCATTACTAAGCAAGTTGCACAGGATCTGTTTAAGCTTTCCTCGGTCACCTCTAACATGACAAGATTTAGCTATTGAGCCATCACAAGGATCAAGTACAACGTCAATGCCTTTCTTTATAGCCATAGGATAGAACATATCCACTAATCCTCGAGGAGTTGAGCCAAGTTGAATTCTCCTTCTTGGAGCTGCATCTTTCCAGCTTCAATTTTACTTGTATCCAGAAATGAATGCAATAAGCCTGAACCATTTTTATAAATAAAATAACTGTAAAGATAAGCAGTTTCTCCATGCCAAATATTTCATCTTCTATTACTAAAATTTGAAGAACTGGTTGATAATTCAAATAATCTTGAGTCTGATTGGCTAACGAGTATATTATTGAGAAAGTAACTTCCATTAGAAAATTAAGGAAGAGAAATTTTTCTGCCACATGTTTAAAATTTTAGTTGAGAGATAATTTAAGCAAATGTCAGATACAAACACTTGGGTCATTGATAAAATTAATATAATAACATGCATATATATGCATTGAATTAAATAAGTATAGGTTACTGAATATGCTTAAAAAATGATTTAAATGTTCTACACATCCCTAAAGTTCCAAATTATTTATAAACAAGCACTGAAGCATGTGGTGCAATATATACTTCTCCTTGGAATTGATCTATGTTGATGACCTTGGTTTATACTTTATTAGGGTGGCAAAAAGTAAATAGAATGAGCATAATAGTTACCAAGGAGGTCTTTTGTGCAATCATTCATCTGTGCTAAGTTTGTTGCTAAAACTGAGTCATGATTGGCATCTTGATTAGAAAGCTCTATCAAACCAGTGATAGCCGCCAAAGAAGCACGTACATCATGGCTTGCTCTAGCAAAGGCATGGCTTTTGTTCATACTCTTGCGTTCTGCTTGTTGAGTCGATTCCATTTGTTTAATGAGGGCAGCACATAAGAACATTTCTCGTTTTGCAGCTCTAACTATTAAGAACAAGAAGATGGAAAGCGAGATAACCATAAAAACAAACAGAAGCAAAAGAAGTGTGAACGAAAGCTTGCTGTTCTGATGGACAAGGCTCACTAATCTGTTGGTGGGATAAGCCAAGACATATACCTGAGGGAAAAAAATAGTACACATCTAAATGAACTATAGTTGCCAAATTATACTATTAGTAATAGATGGAAAATCTTCATGTCTTAGATGCATTTGTAAACTTCATTATGTAAAATTTAAGATGTATTTTGTTTTTTTTTTTTTTTTGTCAAGTTGTGGAATAAAATTATTTTTAATTATAAAGTCTTAGATGAATTTGATGTTATTTTCAAATTAAAGGAAATAAAAGGGAACATTAGCTGTTAGTCAAGAATAGAGCAAATTATGTCCTTTCCTTTTCATGTTGAAAGAAATGAGTATAGATAGAACTCCAGATAAATTGTATGAGTGAGGATGAGCTGCAGTCTTACTTTATCATATAACATGCATGCAGTCAAATGCTGGTTACTTTGTCTAAAATTGTCTTGGAAAATACAGAGTCAATGGGGCAGATAGATGCACCAGCACAATGACATAAACTTGATTTGACAGTGGATCAAAGGAAGTGATAATGTACTGATAATGATTGGAACATAACAGAATTAAATCTAAATCCAATTGTAGGAGAGATATTTGAAACAATGAAGGGGTTTACACCCCATAACAACAATAACCAAACATGTAATATGTGTCTTATAATTTGCTAAACTCTTTGGATCTTTGTCATATCACTTTTGATAGTGTAAGCAAGTAGCTAAATTCTTTTACCCCATAAGATTAAGAAACAAAATACTATATTATTTGAAACATAGTGCTCTTAGCTGACTAGTGTAAACACCAATCAATGTGACAATGGAAAACTTAAAAACTAACAAATAGCGATAAATTCTTTTTTGAAATCCAAGATAAGCCATGTTGAGTTGAAAACGTATTCTGATACTAATATCTAATTTCTATAGCATTTTTCATTTTAAAATTCACATAAATCTCTTAATAAATAAGAAGTTGCCTGAAAAAAGTAGCAAAAATTATACCGTTTCAACTCCAGCAATCTCAAGCGTAGAGCAATAAAATGTGTATTTCATTCCTGAAACTTTCCCATCAAAATGTTTTGACCCGCCATCATCAGACTCACACGAGAAGTTAGCTACTTGATCTGTGGGGTCTCCATTTGAATTCACCATTTGCACCGAAACTGTATTATTGCTTACCATTATCTGTGCATTTGGTAGGCTTGTTTGTATAATCACTTTCCCATCTTTTGTAGCCAAGTGAAAATTACCACCATGAAAGTCCAAAGCTGAAAAATGGTCGATAACCACTTTTGCAGGCAATCCAAAGGAAACCACACCTCTACCATCCACAGCCACAGCACTAAGAAATACGCTATCTTGAGATTTGCTCCATGCTTTTCCTAACCAAGAATAGCCACTTGTACTATTTAAGGCCTGTTGAATCCAACTTGAATTTGTAGTGGCCATAAGGTCTGCAGCTATTGCTTGTCCATATAACTTCCCATTGTCCCGGTCCACTGGCTGAGCATACCAGTTTAAAGGAGATGAAGTGTTGGAAAATACCGCTAGCATTTGATCCTCATCTTTGTAAAGTGAGAACAGTAAGCCATCTAGTCCAATATAAGAAGCATGTGATAAATATGGAATTGTTGAAAGTGCTATAAATAATGTTGGTGCAACCTGAAAATATAATTAAAAAGCCAAGAAATTATGAAAAAAAGCATTAGTTCATATGTTCTAGACACATTACCATTATGCATTGTAAATTTTCAAATTTTAGAAAGTTTCCGAATGCTTGATTATCGAAAGAGCTTTCACATTTCCTTGAATCTGTTTACATTTCAATGGAAAAGGAAACTAAGAAGTAAAGACACAAACTCTGCCATCAATAAAAACACTGGCCTTTGCTTGGATGACACCATATGATATTTCAGTTCCATTTAGTGATGAACTTAGAGCTCTTGCAAAATTCATTGTTGATGAATTTAAAGGAACTAGTAATTTTGCAGCTGTTTCAATTCTTAAAGATGAGTTGTTGCGTGATTCGAGTGATTCTGCTGTTATACTTTCTTCAGTTAGTTTGATCGTGACACACAACCTTGATATCATGAATCCAGAAAATCCCTGCCAAGTTTTTAATAATAAAATGCGTAAGTTTAAACTGTTGCAAATAAAAGCACTGATATAAAAGAAAATATTTTTCTTATTTGAGCAAAATTCAGATGAAGTTTTAGTTTCAAAACAATATAAGTGCGTCCAGAATGCTAAAGTTTGTGGAGGGAATTACTAGAATGACCAGAAAACAAATTGGCCGCCAAATTATTGTTGAGCAGAAGTTCATTGGATAGGACTTCACTCTCATGGCTGAAAGTTGTGGTTTAATATCTGCATTTCATGGCAAATGTGAGTATTAGATAATGGTTAACAAAAAAACAGGATATATGACCAACTTTTGGTTGCTGAACCATAATTGTCATGATGTGTTACACTTCAGTTCATTAATATATCTAATTTTTCAGAACAATCATATTGAGTAACAATTATTTTCATTGAAAAGGTATGGCAATATTGATTTAACTATTTACAATGTCACATCTACCGCCAATACAAACAAGTGCAGGATGGGAAGAATGATCAATTATAAATTTTTTTAAAAAAAAAATCCATTTTTGATAGACTGACAATGACAGCAGAATCCAAATCCAAAACTTGTGATTGAAATAATTAATTTGCGTCTCAAAAATAAGTTTTGTTATTTGGGTTGTTTTCAATGATCTATTGGCTCTTAATTTTGAATGTGAAAAAGAAAAAGAAAAAAAAAAAAGAAGAAGACATTTTCTTATTTTCACAGAAGCTTTGCTAAAATTCTATAAAATGCCAAATACATTTCTGCATAGTTACATTTCTTTAAAAATGATCAAGAGAATGAATAAATGGAAAAAGTGCTAATTAGTACCGATCACTAGTATTTTTTTTTTTCAATAATCTACTGAAAAAGGTCTCAATGACAGTATATGATATTAAAAGAGAAGTTGGAATGTAAATGAAGAAAGACTAATCCATGAAAATACATGCCAAAGGTAATAATAAAACATGGTGCAACCATGGCATTGTAAAGGACATTATCAACAAGACTTAGTTGTATACTTACTTTGAAAGCAATTGAACAAGAGCAACCAATCTAGCAATGTGGAAAATGACCAAAGTTCATAGTAGAAATGGAAGAGAGTGAGAGAGTGAGAGAGAGAAAATCTTGTGCAATCTGCTATAAACAGAATACCAAATATTGTTCAGCAACCGTGGGGCTTAAATCCAGTGTCACAAGGAGCAAGAAAAACGTTATATTAAATACAACGTGTACTGCCAAATTCACCAAATAAGAGATTCTGTTTCTCTGTATTCTTCGTAGATTAGAGAGCAAATTGGTGAAAAAAGAGTTTGAAAGGAAATCTAAAAATGAAAAAAAAATATTCCTGTTATAAATAGTACTTATTGTAAAACCAAGAGATAAAGGAGCAGTCAGTAACAACTAGTGAGATAATTGTGAGAAATCAAATCCCGTAAATCTTGGTGGGAAATAATACCAGAGATTTAAAATCTAAGTGGGTCAAAAATATAGAAGCAAAAACAAGCCCATAATCTGAAACTATTGGGTCAACTGGCAAACGAGAGGCCCACCACAGAGAGGAATTAGACAAAGAAGCCATTCTGCCACCGTAAATTTAAGTAGCCCAATCTATACTCCCCCCCTATTATTGGTTTTTATTTTTATTTTTAATAACAATCGTATTATTGGTTTTTCTATTCCATATTATTTGGATGTCCCAAAATATAATACTATTTCAAAAAAATGAAAAGTTTATTGATAATTTTTCTAATTTAATATTTTTTATATATAAAAAGTCAATATATTTCTTTCAATATAGTTTAAGTAAAAGAGCTTTCTTTTAAAACTTTATTTTTCAAAATGAAAAAGTTAAATTTGTTGTCCATTTTACTATATAAGTTTGATAGATGTCACATTAATAACATATAAATAAATTATTTTATTTATTTTATTTTGGATATAAAAATTAACATGAAAAACAAAAGTTACTAGGTTGTATAATTTGAGTTTGTTATGTGCTCCTGTGTTAGAACTTTCTTTCCTCTCTCTTGTATGTGTGTTTGTGTTAACAATTAAAAAAATATCATTAAATGTTATTATTTTCGACCTTATTACCTAATTAATACAAGTATTCTCTCTTTCTTTATTTATTGCTTTCCAATTTTTTTTTTTAGGAAAATAAAGGGCATGCTGCCATTTTCAATAACTTGCAAACTATACTCATCTACTAAAGAGCACCCACCATAGCCAAACCTCCCATTTCGGCAAACAAGCAATTGATCAGTGCACCGTACACCAGAAATTTCTAACCATATAGCCATATGGCAAATAAATATTAAATTTTAATTGAATAATTCCAATATAATATTAATAGGATTGTAGGACATATTTTGAACTTCAAGAATTATTTGAGAGTGCCACCGCAAATAATTCTTGAAGCCCCCTTTTATTTATTTATTATTTATCTAATATCTTTTGGATATTGGTCATGAGACTGTAGCCTAACAAGTTATGTTGATTGCATATTTAATCGAGAGATATGAGATTGAAATTACATAATGAACATATGTTATTGGGTAAATGGTGATGATCGATGATTTTGATAGAGATCTTGCTGCTGGTAACAGTTTCATCAACTCATCCATTAAGTCAATCAGGAAGTCAATGAAAAGCTGAAAGTTCCATTGGCCTGGGTATATGTAATGTCTCTTTATTTATTTTTTTTCTTGATTTGTATTTTTTTTAAAGAGTGTTAGTAGTTGCTCCTTAAGCTGAAAAAAATATTCGATTATTTTTTATTTGTGTATAACAATGGTGGTGAACAATGCTTGTTTAAATCTTTGCACTGGCACAGGGACTCTCAAATAATAGCACCGTCACCCAAAACCATATAGAGAGAAAAGATGATTTAATCAAGCTAAGGGAAATAACCAAAAAAAAAGAAAAAGAAAAGAAAGGAACAGGTTCTGTTATAGGAGACTCAATTATAGGGGACACCCTTTCTAAATAACTGGAATATGGTAATTATTTTGTTAGTTGGCCGGTTACAAAACAATATGTAATATTAGCATCTCGAGTTTACAAAACTCGAGATTTGATTTACATCTCGAGTTTTTAAAACTCGTTTTTGTTGTTTTTAATTACTGAGCTGGAAAAAATTTGCCACGTGGATAGCACGTGGATAGCGAGTTTTAAAAACTCGCTTTATAACTCTCGAGTTTTTAAAACTCGCTTTCTGTTTAAAATATACCCACTTAAAACGGCACTCTCATCAGACTACTCTCCACTCTCTCACTCTAAAATTTGAAACTCTCTCAGACTCCACTCTCGCAGACTCCACTCTCTCACTCTAAAATTTCAAACTCACTCACTCATATTCCCAAATCACCCCGTGCTCTCAGTCTCCACGGCCTCTCTTCTGCGTTGTTAGTAGTCGTGGTTCATCTCGGTTTCTTCGTTCTTCCTTTGTTCGTTCTTCAGCTCGCTTGCTAGGTAAAGGTTCTCCGTTCCTCTTTTGCGGAATTTATTTTATAGATTTGGGCTTTTTGCATGGTGGGTTACACATTGTTGCTGCTGTTGTTTTTGTTTCTGGGTTGTGGATTTACTTGGGTTTTCAGTTGCTTTTGATACATGCCCATTTGGGTTTTGTTTGAAATTGCTTTATATTTGTAGACATAGATGTCATTGAAATCAGAATTTCATTTTGGTGGGGTTGAGAATAAATGGATTAAGGAGTTTTCTTTATTTTGTTTGTAAAGAATCAAGATTGTGTTTATGGGTTTTTAATAAAAATTCAAATTTTTATTTTCTGTAGTGATAATAGCTGAATGGGTATTCCTTGCTATGTGTGTTGTTGGATGGCCATATAGGAATAAGAAAAAAGTGAAATGAGTGGATATTTTGTGTGCAGTTCGTATAATGCCTTGAATTCCTTAGCAAGACAAAGAATTTCAGTAATGTTGATAATACCAACCGGTCCTGAATTAGGAAGTATAATTGTAAGTACGGCCATAGAAATAAAAGTTCCATCATGCTCGGAAAACTCTGCATAACTTAGTAAGAAAGAGTCAAATTTTGTTTTATAAGGACCATTACATATTGCTATTATGAATATTCGTTTACATTTCACAAAAAATATGACAACTCTGGTAATTAATGCTATTCATGACAAAATTTATATTGGGAAGAGCAATACCCTTGTGGTATTCCTCTCCTTTAAACTCACTTTCTTTAGATGTTTTTTGTAACTCTTAGTGGCTGATGTAGGATGTCCTCTCACAATTGATACCTGCAAATTCATTGAAAGCCCATATTTGTTTAGGGGGGAGGGGGTGGTTTACACAATATCCTTATTAAAATTAAATTCATATTTTTTTTATATGTTGGAAAAATGTTGGTTCTCACTCATAGTCAGCCAAGAGGCTTGGATATTAGAAAAACTAGTCTTATAATTTCAACACATTTATTATGATTCCATCTCACAGTTACTATAACAATTGCACTAATTAATTGTTTGGAAGATAAGATGTTCTCCGGCTAGAAGTTTAAGCTTGTCAAGTTGGTTTAAATCATTGAAGAACTTAAACTCTCTTTGTGGATCTTTTTCATGCTCAATTGAATAAGCTAGTGACCCTATTGAATCTATACATGCGTCAATTTAGATGAATTATATCTTTTATTTTCTTTGCCCCTTCCTTTGCCTGCCCTCACACTATTAATGATCTCACAGTAGCACTCTTTGCAGTATGGAGCCTCGGATTGATGAGGGGTCACTGATCTTGCAGCCGGGTCCTAGTGATTTGTCATTGTTGAGGCGACAACAACATCATCGATCACATGCCATTTGGAATGGCGAGGTGAAATATCTAGTTATAATAACTGCTTTAATTTTTACGTTATTTTTGAGTTTTAGTTAGCTAGTTCTTTCAAAATTGTATTTGTAGTTCTAATAACTGCTATAATTTTTATTGATTTTGCAGGACTCGGGCCCACTTACGTGCCGTGGTCGCACTAAGGAGATGGCAAACATTGAAATGCGAGATAATCGGGTGATTGACATTATAAAGTTGCTGAGGCTTGAAGGATTGTTTAGGGCCCCTTATTCTTGACTTAACTGGTCTCCCTTTGGCCCGTAACAATGCTGGATTAGGCAACCACTTTGGCCCAATCGGATCCCCCCACAATGACTGTGACTTAGGAACCACAAATGCATGCTCATAAGTGTTAAGGGCATTGTTCAAACCATAACATGGGTGAATATATGTGGTGGAATCAATATGCAAATAGTCACATACTCTAATTGCATGTGAACATGGGATCCCTATGTTTTGCCATTTCCCACAACTGCATGTTCTATCCTGTAACCGAACTTCATAACTGTGATTTCCCCCTCCTGCACTACACGTGTTGAGTTGGGTAACTATTTGAAATATCAACTCTTCATTGCTAAATGGCTTGAGATAATGTTTCTCAGATTTACGCTTATTTCCTTCCCACGTGGATAAGGCATGTGCACTCCATTTCTTACCCTCTGAGAACTCAAAATGGTATTCTTTGCGCCGGTCGTGGAAATATTGAACAAGTTTGTTCCAAGTGAACTCAACCAACGCAGCAATAGGAAGGCCCCGTGCACCTTTCAATACACCATTAAAACACTCTGATATATTGGTTGTCATTGCCCCAAAACGTCTTCCACCATCATGTGACTGGGTCCACATATCCACAGACTCGCTCATTAGGTATGTGTATGGAAGATAATCTTGATTCTTTTCCTTGCCATCCTTCCCCGTCACCTTCTTCTTATTCCTAATGGCCTCAATTTCTGCCTGCTTAATGGTCTCCATTATGGTATCAAATTTAACTGCCTGACTAGCATATCCCGCTTTCAACGCCGCTGACTTTAGAGTTGAGTTCTGGAAATGGGTGTTAAAGTTGCTAGCAACATGTCGAAGACAATATCTATGAAATACCCGTGGTCTTCCATCATCCCTTCTAGGCCAGTTTGCAATGGCGTTTTTGATACCAAGATGTCGGTCAGAAATTATGCAAATGCCTTCGTCAGGTATCACGTGGCCAATCGCTTCTCTTAGGCACTGTAAAAACCACCTCCAACTGGACCCTGACTCACAATCCACAACAGCAAAGGCGAGAGGGAATACCTTGTTGTTAGCGTCGGTTGCCATTGCGACCAACAACTTTCCCTGATATTTACCATACAGATGGGTCCCATCAATACTGATAACCGGCTTGCAGTATTTGAATCCTGATATGCATGGACCGAAAGACCAAAACACATAATGCAACAATACAGTGTCATCTTCATCGGTGGGTGTGATACGATAGAACACTTGGGTAGTCGGGTCCTGATCAATATATGCCATTAGCAACTTTTGCAATCTTTGGTAAGACTCTTCCCAATTCCCAAACATCTTCGCAATCGCCTTTTGTTTCGCATCCCATACCTTGTAGTAAGAAGGCTTATGACCATTATATTTCGTCTCTATCATAGATATGAGATGCTTAACTGGGGTAGTGTAATCCTCACATAACTTCTGATCGATGTCTGATGCAATAAAATTACAAGTCATCATTCTACCATCATTTCGCACCCCAATCTGTACACACGTATGAGGACCCACATACACGGTGACCATCCATAGTTGGTGGAGATTGGGCTTCATAACTGCGCAGACATACCACTTGCATGACTCATGTACGCATTTCGCACAAAGTTTTTTCGTCGTCGACCTAGTGTAAGTAAAATGTTTGTTTTCCTTGAGGGCACAATTTGTTAATACGCGCTTCACCTCCTCTTTATTGGCAAACGTCAACCCTTTGCACAAATTCATCCCCTCTCTCCAAGTAGACACAAATGGCAACTCAATATGTGAAGGATCAACCATATTTTCCCAAGTATTTGCAGAGAATGACAATGCAGGAGGTTCGTAGGCAGGGATTGTGTTTGCAATGTT
Source organism: Quercus aquifolioides (assembly GCA_019022515.1). Lineage (NCBI taxonomy): Eukaryota > Viridiplantae > Streptophyta > Magnoliopsida > Fagales > Fagaceae > Quercus > Quercus aquifolioides. Next base: position 10,555,020 of record CM032330.1, on the reverse strand, counting down.
TTGGACACTAATAACATTGTCTGCATAAGGTTCACTACCATCCAATGTCTCGTCGTCACCAATGTCCCTCTCAAAGTCCCTAAAGTCCCCTCTGCCAATCATATCTTCATACTCATCTCTTTCGGTAAAATATTCATCGTTAATGGCAATATTCTCATCAACATAGTCGTCGTCGTCATCGTCATCATCATTGTTCATGGTAGTAGTCTCATCAACATAGTCGTCATCATCGTCGTCATCATCATCATCATCATCATCATCATCATCATCATCATCATCACCATCGGCATGAACATCATCGCCCTCTACATGTGTAGAACACTCATATTGAGCATCCGGAACCGTAACTTGTAAGCTTGTGGTTGTTTGTTGGATATCCTCTTGCCAGACTGCACGCGGCTCCAACTTTATGTACAACTCAATGTTAGTTACTTCAGCTATTTTCTCCAACTTGTCAAACATGATCTTTACATGTTTGTCTGTTTCTATCGCCATATACTTGTAATTAATCCGATGCTTCAAGATTTCATTTGGCATACGATAAGTAATTTCTATGTTGTGCACAGCAGGATTCTCACACAACTCTTCCATGACAACCTTCTTCAATTCATCAAGGGTCTTCAACCTACGATCAATTTGCGTATAATAAGTCTTTATACCCGGCCCTTCAAATGGCAATCCCTTGTTCGCATTGGCATTCTTAAGCGGACCACCGTGGTATAGGATTATATCAATTTCAGGCATTGTGAACCTGTTCAAGTCAAGTTACTGTGTTAGTTAAATCACATAATCTGAACCATGATTGCATAAAAACCAACTATAAACTCAGCCTTATTGCCTTATAAACCTAAATTTTGTCATGCTTTTTGATTCTGATTTGATGCTATGTTATCATACTTTGTTCGATTTAAAAGTGAATACAATATGTGATTGCTTAATTCAAGAAATTTGAGGACTGTGTCATATACCAATTTCTGCTATTTGCATTGTTAGTATATTCTGCACTTATCTGTGCTGGTCTCCTAGACCATTATAGGATCAATTGGTGATTAGTTCTTCCTTATAAGGGTAATGTTAAGTTCTTGGTAGTTCAGAAATTTGACAAGGAAGGAATGAGGATTGAAGAACAAAATCACATTTACTAAATTGGTACTATTTGGCTCAGTGAAATCAACTATGGAAACAAGCATTTTCACAAACACCTTAAAGGCAATCTTTCAATAGGAAGCTTGTATGGGCTAAGCCCCATAAATTTAAACTTTGATTTACAAATTTACACAAATTCAACAAATTATATATAAACATCAAATATGAGACACAATTTGTACTTATCAATTATCACACACCCAATTTTTTTACCATTTCTTTTTATGGGCAAATAAATACTCAAACAATGAAGACTACCATTACAAAGTTCTATACATGTTGCATAATGGAAAATTAACTAAGTTATGTCAACTATCTACAAAATAAATACTCAAACTCTTTAACCCACACCCATAGACTATTAACCAACTACAATGAGAATCAAATTATGGAAACCCTTACCTGAGATATGAATTTGATGAGAAGGAAGAGCAGTGAGAGAGACAATGTGGTGAGTGAGAGTGAGAGGCAATGTAGTGTGAGAGTTATGGGTGAGTTAGAGTTAGTGAGGGTGAGATTTAGTGAGGCTGAGAGACCCAGTGAGGATGCTCTGTTTTGGGTGAGATGTCTGTGATTTTGTTCTACGGGCGTGTTAAGGGAGTGATATATTTTTAATAGTATGCACAGTGGAACTCGAGTCTATAAGACTCGAGTTCTTCGAAATCTTTCATTAAGTACGGTCTTAACTTGGAAGGAGTAATATTCAACAAAACTCGAGTTTTAAATACTCGATATCCAAAAACGAGTTTTAAAAACTCGAGATCTAGGTGTCTCTCATTTTACCAGGTCAGCGGTGAAAAACAGAAAGCGAGTTTTTAAAACTCGAGTTTTTATAGCAAATCTCGAGTTTTAGAAACTCGAGATGCTAGTTTCCTTTTTACTTCCGCGCGTTGCCTAACTTACTATATACTTATCTGTAACACTGTTACTTTGCCCATTCCCCCCAATTATAGGTGTTAAACCATTACACAACCATATTGAATCATTGGCTTGTTGGACTTCGCCCTTAAAACAGCAGTTTTAGTTTTATTGATGGATCACCAGAAATCCCTGGTATGGATGTTTGGCAGGCATTGCTTGGTGCTTGTAGCAATAATGGTGATTCAAAATCACAAAATATTCTACAGATCAGTTGATTTTGGTAGCACTTGGAATCGAAAAATGCTAGGACCACAGTCAATTACACAACTTTTATCACAACTCATCACGTGACAAGTTGTAAGTAGTGAAAAAAAAATGGGGCGTCCATGTGGGTCTACACCTCCACCACTCATAACTTGCCACGTGGCGAGTTGTAGCAAAAGTTGTGAGATTGTTTGTGATTCTAACATTGCTCAAAGAAAGCCAAGAGAGAAAAGACTATTAAGAGCACGATGGAGAGGGGGTGGCAAAAGAAACAAGTATGAGTTGGATTGAGATCGGAAAGAAAATTCAAAGCTTTGTTGTTGGGGGCAAAATGCATGCGCAATCTGGAAACATATATGGGGTTTTGGCTAAGTTTGTTTAATTGTTTAGACACATGACAAATAAAAAGGATATGCTCCAAATAAGAGGTTTAATCTCTATAACTTGGATCAAGATGGGGAGGGAGAGCCATTTTGATTTACAAACCACTCATATATTTCTTAATCTTCTGGGTTTGGTATGATAATCTCTCAATGTAATTGGATGGTTTGATTTTTAGCTAGTTGGTGACTTAAGAACTAGTTGAACTTCTAAGCGGTATTGCCTACTTAGCATACTTGGTAGATAATCAATCAATGTGTGCATTTGATTAGCTTATGATGATTCATTTTTCTTGACTCACCTCGTCTAAAATAAATGAATTTGGTTGTATAACCTCGGTTAGTTGATTAAGATTTTTAGAGCCACCCCGTTTTAATTGGTAAGGTTTAGCTGAGTAAAGTTGAGCATAGTTGCTCTATAATATTTTGACTAAAAGACATGAAAGCATGCCCTGTGCAACTAATGTAAGTATGTAACTCTTTCTTTAATATTTATATGATTCGTCTCATTTCTCACTGTTGTAGGGGCCTTTTTTGTTATGTTGGACTGGACTATCTCCTGCGGTAATAGGCCCAAGTATTTTGAATAAGGGAAGTTGAAACCGGTCCAACTACAACTCAATTTGGGCCGGCTTGTGCACAAACTATGCCTCGTCTGTCAGGAGTGTGCTTATGGCAGGCAAAGCTGTTTTAGATGAGTAATGACAAACAGATTTAATAATAATAACAAAATAGAGTACTCTGGCTATTTAATAGAAAATGTCCAAATAATCCCTATTCACGAAACATAATCACAGTAATAACAATGACTTTTACAAAGAAAGTAAAGGGAACAAATGGTAATATGGGTTAATCAAAAGAGACAGAAATCAAGTCAAGTCTGGTCTGCAGGAGCAAAACCAAAGAGGGAAGAACGCCTCCTCTCAACACAGTTAATCTCCCAGGGAAATCCTGCCGTGGAGATTAATGGCTTTGAGAGAAACGGACCTGAATGGTTAGTGCCCAAAGGAATCCTTTTACTTTTGGACAGAGAGCAGGATTTCGAGAGGGAGAGAGGGAAAATCGACCTACTGGTGCATGCCTGCCGGTCTAACTCTCTCTGTTTTTTCCTTTCTTCTTTCTTTTGTTTTTAGTTTTTTCCTTTTATCTTTTCTTTCTTTTCTTTTACTCTTGTTTTCTATTTTTATGATTCCTCAGAGGCAATCTTGCTGCCTCCTCTGGGCACAGCAAAGGTCTCCTTATATAGTGTCTGTCGTGACCAGATTTTACTATTTTAGCCCTTAACCACCTTTGTTTGGTTTAGATGTACCTGCCAACCACCACTGGTCCGTCTGTGTGCCACTCCCCTTTTTCAAATAAAGGAGAGCTGTTTTATTTATTAGTTTGTCATGGCATCCTTTCCTGCAATGGTGTGGATGTTCTCTCTCTCTCTATCCCCTATGGCATGCACCTAGCAGTTCCCACTCAATTTTGCTTCTATTAGGTGGTATGTCATCCCAGCAGGACGTACCCTTTAAAAGAGCTTGGGCAGGAACTGCAGAATAGATTTTTTTCCCTCTCCCCACCGCCAAACCATGCCCTCTTACCTCAAACCCATGACCCCACCATGTCCCATATTGGCTGGGTACAGGCTGGTGGTGCCTGGGCCTTGCGCGTGCCTCTCTTTCATGTATGTCCCAAATCTGTCTTCCGCTCATGCGTTTGCCACAGTCTGGAGGCTTGCCTATATAGTCTACCATCCTTCTTTGGCCTTTTATGTGGGTTGTTCTACGATTTCCCACTCCCCTTAAGGGCTGAACTTTATTTGATACTGGGTTTTATATTTCTTTCAGCCTATTCCTTGATTGCCATCATGTCCTGCCATATTATTCTGTCATTCCTGCTATAATGACTTGATCCTGCAAGGCCTCTTCAAGCCTGTCGTTTATTCTTTCCCCAGTGGTTTAGCATGGCCATGAGTTTTCTTACTTATGGGTTTCTGTGTCCCTTTTGTTTTCTCTTGGGCATCCTCGGCCCATTTGCTTGTCTTGGGCTTCCTCGGCCTTTTTCCTAACTCTGTGTTCCCATGGGCTTTTACTAACTTCATTAGGCTTCCCCAGCCCAATTTCCTCATACTCATATTTGGGGTTTGTGGGCTTGCCATCAATCCCCTACTCTCTTTGCTTGCATTACTTTGGGCCTGCCATGGTCCATTCTCACTTTTCTACATCATACACTGCTCATGGGTTTGCTATTTGCTATTTCTCTCTTTCCAGGCTCCTTTAAGCCCATTTGCTTCCTCAAGACCAATTTATTTATTTTTATGGACCTGTGATCAATTATTCATGCTGCTTGGGCTTAATGGTTCTTTTTTCTGTCTTTTTGCCAATTTCTTTTTCGGTCTGTGTTGCTAGGCATTTTTCTTCTTTTTTTGGGCTTCCCAAAATGACCATCAACAACTGTTTAGCCACTTAAGTAATTCAATCAGTATCAATGATGGTCTATAGCCTTAACTTTATCCTTGGTATCAACTTGTTTCACTAAGATGGTTGAATTACATGGAACTTTTCCTTTTGGTATCATTTCTTCCTTCATGAAGCATATCAAATTGTAAAAAAATTCTCAAAAGTTTCTCTATAGTTGAAGAATGAGTGTGTTCTTGAATTATGTATAAAAGCTCTAAAAAGTGTGAAAACACGAGCTGTTTAGACCTCCAAATTAAAGATTACGGCTTTGTTGATTTTACTCTAACTTAAACTAAATGCGGAATAGAGTAAATGCGAGTGAACAAACAATAAAACTACTCTAAGCCATATTCATTAAAACACAACAGTAAAATGAAAGTTAAAAGAGTAGGGCAGAAGAATGCAAATACAATATAACACACTAATGTGTTATCGAAGAGGAAACTGAAGTACTCGGTGAAAAACCTCTCTGCTGCCGTCTAAGTGGTAAATCGATCTACTAGACAATCGGTTGGGATACACGAATAACGAGAGACCCTCTAAGCCTAATCTACCCAATGCACCTAAGCCCTCAAAGCTCTTACTCCAATAAGGCCTCTCGGAACCGTGTTTTGTCTAGCTCTTCGGATCCTGCAATATACCCGATTACATCTGCCAAAACTTGGCTTCTTCCAATGCTTCCCAGTAGCACCAAAACCTCACTTGACACTCAAAATGGGTGTGGTAAGTGTTTGGACTATCAACCTTTCGAGGATATGGAAAACTACAATGGATTGTGTAGAGAATTATGGGTATAACAATCTCTCATTCTCAAGGGTTGTGGCTAGGGTTTTTTCTCTGAAAGCACTGCTTAACATTTGTGAGTAATGTGGGTATATATAGTGTGGTTAGGGACAGAATGTATCAAATATGACAAATTGGCAAAACAGAATGTTTCGCGGGTATCTTGTGGGAAGGCCTTACTCACGAGACACTCGCAAAACCCAATTGTCACCATCTATCACAACTCTTCACATTTCAGTCATGTGTTGAGCACATGCTTCACTTTGCTAGAAGGCTTCTCGCGAGCTACCAGCGAAAACTTCTTTGCTCTTCACTTTGCCTTGAGTCTTCACACTCTCTTTCACACACAACCTTTACAATGAAAACCCACATAAAGTACAGGGTACATAAGATTAAACATAATTACAATCAAATTTGGCACGGAATTAAAGCCAACACAAAATAGTTGTAAATCACAACTTTACAATATATATACTTCTCATTGCTTTTTCCCCCTTTGAGAAAAGGACATTAAAAATCTTTATGCTTTGCTTGGCATTAGAATTATGCAAACCCTCTTACAAAAGAAAAGAACAATAAACTTCTTCAAACAAGCAAAGTATAATAATAAAAAATTGATTGAGTAGTTACACTTACACGCACTTAACTTCAATTGATTCTTAGGTTGTGTATGCCAATTCAATGGACATTAAACAACTTTTTTTAAAGGATTACACTTTACCACCTTGAACTATATATTTTTATTACATTTTGTACTCAAAACTTTTCGAATACATGTTTTGCACTCAAAACTATGATCCTTGTTACACTCTGAAACCTGACATCAAGTTTGCCATTAACTTGAATGAAAAAAATATAGCTCAACGTGAAAAAACCCAATTGCTCTTCTTCTTGATCCTTTAAAAACAATTTACTTTTAAAAAAAAATTATTATTACAGATAAGGACGTTGAATCTCTTTATACTTTACTTGGCATTTGAATTATGCAAACCCCTTTACAGAAGAAAGAACAATATACTTCTTCAAAAAAAACAAAGTACACATAATTTTTAAATTTGATTGACTTGATTTTATGTAACGAAAAAGAAGTCCATTTCTTTAAAGTATCTTTGTGATGATGTTGTTTCTTATTTTCTTGATTGTTTCTCCATTTTTTTTTCCCTTTTGCCTTTCTTTTTTTAGTGTTTTTAAATAAATGAATAATTGTGGTATTCTAATTTCATGAAAGAGCATCATAATAATGAAGGTAATCCTGTTCCTTTTTTTTTTTTTTTTTTAACACATCAGTCTTATACTTGAGTTTTTCAAAAAGAAAGAAAATGGAAAGAGGGAACAAGAGGACAAACATAATATTCTTCATGCCTTTCAAATACTACTTCCAATAAAACCTACAGTGACAAAGCATAATTTCGTAAATTATAACTTCAAATAAATGTAAATAATAACTTAAAATGTATTGAAGAAAAAGTGTTAAATGGAACTACAGTTTTATGAAAGAAACAAGTTAAATTAACTAATAATAACTTAAAATATACTCAAACTAAAGTAAATTAATTAGGTCATATCTCTTAAGTGACAAAGAATGATTATGTAAATAATATAATATGACTTTTATCTATTAAAAATATGCCACAATTAGCATTAATCTATGATCACTCAATTACTATGTTATTATTACCGGATTTTTATTAAGATGCCATTAGTGTGGTAGTGAACCTTGGGAACTAAACAGCTTCTTTAGAGCAAGTGAAAGTTATCTTGCACTGAAGGCACAAGATAATTAGAATGAATGAACATTATGTTATGTTATCTATTGCATCATACGCTGAGATAAAAGAAAATTCTTAAAATTATATATTTACATGTTTTGTCAAGATTTGGTGGTACAATACAAATGGAAGGTTGGCAAAGCATGATTCACAATTCTCAATTTTGTGCTACGTGTCTCATTTAATTTTTAATTTAGTACTAAGTGAATTATTGAATGTAAAAATTGAAGAGTCCAAATCCAATTAGATTTTAAATTGAATATAAATTGAAGTCCAATTTTTTGCCACGTGTCCATCTAAATTTTTAATTTTTGTAGCAAGTGAATTATTGGGTGCAAAAACTGAAAAGTCTAAAACCAATTAAATTATAAATCATATATATATATATATATATATAATGAGAACCCATTACATATTTTAGAAATGTATAGTTTAAAAAAAGAAGAAGTGTAAGCTTGTATAATTTGAACCTCTTCTAAAAAAAATTAATTTGAATTGTATAATTATGATTTTTTTTAATTATAACCGTGCATATGCATGGGACTACATACTAGTCTATTAGTAAAGTTTGAGCATATAAAGATTGACAATTTTTATAGACATGTTTTTTAATAGATTTGGACACATGAAAGATAAGTTTCAAGTTTAGAATATTCATTTTTTTTTTTTTTGAAATTATGGCAAGCAAGAATAATACCTTGCTTATTTCCTTATTTTGTTCTTTCCTTGTTTTGTATTCTTTTGAGATTCTTTTGAGATAAAGAATGCATTTCTTATTTGGTACGATTGATAACAATGTTATATATAGTGGAAGTTGCAGATGAATTCCACATTAACTTAGTTATAATAAAATTGAAATTTGAGGCTAACTTGGAGGCTTGCCTAGGTGTGTTTTGAAGCCAAAATTGGATTCTTCTTCCCGTAAGTATCATTAATTGCTTCAACAAATTTGTTCATATACGTGTTTTTCTATTGATATTCATAAATAGGTTTTTTTGCTTGCTTAAAATTTTTCATATAGATGTTAAATGTAGTAAACTTTTATTGCACTTAAATTAATATCATATCTTATGAGATATATTACTACTACATTGTTTGGTATATGTTAAATGTTACTTACACACAAAATTTCAAAATATTCAATTGTCATTTATTATTAAGGGTAAAACTCAAAATAATCAATTGTCATTTATTATTAAGGGTAAAACTTATATGGGCAAGACTTAGGTACAGTATTTAGGTGCTGTTTTTTATGTTCCCCTCTTAAGATTTTGCCATGTAGATTTTTTCTCATGAGAAGAAAGTATATTTTTTAGTTAAATAGCCATATGACAGAATCTTAAGAGGGAAATCTAAGGAACAGCACCTAAGGTACTGTACCTAAGTTTTGTCCAACTTATATATAGTACCTTAGGTGTTGTATATTAAATTCCTCAATTAAATTCAAACGCATCACTGCATTGAATTTAATTGTCGTTGGAAATAATAATAACTGATTGTATTTTATTGATTAATTCAACCATATACTTGAATTTAATTAGGGAACCTAATGAATCGCACTTAGGGTATTATACCTAAGTTTTTCCCTAATGTTAAATCTATAAGGTTAGTCCTTTAGTATATTTGAGAACACAAAAACAAAAAGCTAAAGAGTAAGTGAGTTGCTAATGCCCAATCACATTGGTATTAAAAAAGAATAATAGATCATCTTAATATTTGGTTAGTATAATAATGGTTGGAAAGGAATTTTTTCCAGCAGTAGCTTTAGCAAACCATTCTCATGTTACCCCCCCCCCCCCCCCCCCCCCCCCCCCCCCCCAAAAAAAAGTATTGAGCAATATAACTTTTTTTTAAAGCCACCCAAAGTCTAACTTGAACCTAATCTCTGTCAAATATTCATTTTGTCTCATATTAAAGGTGAGATATATAGTTTGCATTAGTTCACAAATTTAATCAATCTTTTTATTTATATTTTTTTTTTTACAAACAATTGTATCAAATATCTATTATGGGCTAATCACATACAAAATTACACTACAATGGGCTTCTATTTATTGTTAAATCTATAAGGTTATTCATTTAGTATATTTTAGAATACAAAAAAGAAAAAAGAAAAAAAGAAAAAAAAGAGAGCATAAGAACTCTTCATAAATGAGTGAGTTTTTAATGCCCAATTATCTTGATATTTGAGAAGAATGATAGATCATCTAAATATTTTACTGAGCATGATGATTGTAGAAAAGAAATATAATTCAATAGTGGGTTTAGCAAATCATTATTATGAAAAAAAAAAAGTTTTGCAAAACTTACCCAAAATCTAACTTGAACAACTAGATCCGTATCAAACATTAATTTTATCCTATAGAAAGTTTACATTATTTGGCAAAAGTTACACAAGTATTTTTTGTAAGAAAAAGAAAAAAAAGAAAAAACTGCTATCTATCTCAATATTTTTAACTTTCTAATCTTGGCTTGGCTTCCTCCTTTTAAATTAAAATAAATAAATAAATAAAATACAATGATACACTATGGTTTTTTTTATAATAATTAATTTAGGGATACCGAAGCACTAACTCCATATATCACCCAACATAAAATTACTTTCCAATTTTCAGTCCAAAAAATTGCGCCATCTTACTTTTTAGACCCAAACAAACTCAAGCACCAGATGTGCAAGATTTTGTTTAGGTGTATTTGTCACTCTCACTCTTTACTCACTCACACCCACAAATTGAAAATACACACACTCTGCATCTGCATCCATCCCCCATTTTGCTTAGAATCCCCAACTCATCAATCTTACAACTAAACATTCAAAATCGGTCCAAATTGAACAACCCCAACCAGCGGCCATCATCGTCATCATTTATAATCTTAGCGGGGGAAGTGCGATATTCTTTAAATTTAATTGGTATTGTTGGATTTTTTTATAAAACTCTAATTCTCTCTCTCTCTGTGTTTCTTTTCCTCTTTATAGGATATAATATAGATTTTGATTCAGTGTACCAGCCCCACGTTTTTATTTTTTCTCTAAGCAAATTGGATGTTATTTTGTCTGTGTCTGTGCATCTCATACAAGATCTGATGGAGCCGCTTCAACATTTTTGCCATCCGGAGCATCCCTTGGTCTTCAATCAAGATGAAAGAAGTGGACGTCCTTGTTGGGGGTGCTGGGAAATAGTATTGGGTCCCAGCTATAGTTGTAAAGAATGTGATGGATACTTTCATCATAAATCATGTGCAGAACTACCCCTTGGGTTGCACCATCCCTTGCACCCAATCCATTCTCTTATTCTCTTTGACGAAGCCACAAGTTATCTTGAGAAAGAAAAGAGCATATGCCAAGTCTGTAAAGAATCTCGTTATGAATACACTTATCGGTGTTACCGTTGCGACTTAAACCTTCACGTCAGATGTGCTTCTTTACTACCCACCTTGGAAGCTGAATTCCACGACCATCCATTGACACCCTTTTGGAATTGGATCACATTCACTTGCAACCTTTGTGGCATAAAAGAAGACAAAGGTATGCCCTATCTGTGTAATCCATGCGGTTTCTCGATTCATAGAAAGTGTGCTTATTTCCCACGTAGACTCAAAGTTGTACGTCACAAGCACCCTCTCCACATCACCCATTCTTCTCTTGAACTCCATGAATCCGACTCCCGATTTTGTCTACTCTGTGTTCAAAAAGTGGACACACGCTACGGGCTTTACTATTGCTCCCAATGCGACTTCATTGCCCACCTCAATTGTGCTATAGACAATAGAAACAGGAAGAACATAAATTTGCAGGAACTTAAAGATGGGGATAGCGAAGATGCAGAGCTCGATCAATCTGTTGAGTCAGCGGCAGCTTACAAAGTCAAAAAAATCAAAGTGGGAGAGGACGGAACTGAAATAGCCACAGAAATTGAACACTTCAGTCATGGACATGACTTAAAGCTTACCAATGAGGAGGTCCACAATAACGAAAAATGTGACGGATGTATAAGAGCCATTTTTCCTCCTTTTTATAGTTGTGCCAATTGTAGCTTCTTTCTTCATAAATCTTGTGCTAGACTACCAATGAAAAAACAACATCCACTTCATCAACACCCACTCACCCTCCTCCGAAAATCATCTAGAGGCGGTCAATCATTTGGGTGTGATACATGTTTCCAACGTTGCAATGGCTTTGTCTACACTTGTGTGCCTTGCTACTTTGAAATTGATGTTCAATGTAGTTTGATCTCAGACATCTTTACTCACAAAGGTCATAAGCATCGACTTTTCCTCTCCTACACAGGCTTTAATCAAAGTTGTAGTAGTTGTGGTAAAAGAAGAAATCTAGTATTCCGTTGTACTAGTTGTGAATTTGCACTTGACTTTAAATGTGCGACACTACCACAAACCACAAGGTACAAACAACATGAGCATCCCTTCACTCTCAGTTACGCAGCTGAAGATGGCTCTGGTGAATATTATTGTGATATTTGTGAAGAAGAACGAAACCCAAATCATTGGTTTTACTACTGTGCAGATTGCACTTATCCTGCACATCCCAAATGTATTCTTGGAAAATACCCAAATTGGAAGTTTGGAGGCGCTTACAAATTTAATTGTCACCAACACCCCCTTACTTTCATTGAGGAAACTAAAGATGACCCTCCATGTCACCAATGTTGTCATCCTTGCAAAGAGTTGATCTATCAATGTGTGCCATGTAATTTCCATATCCACAATTATTGTTTATAGAAAGGAAAAATGTGGTTTTAATTCTAATTCATATATTTTTCTTTTGAGTTGAGAATTAGTTCTTTATTGTTGAATTGAATGTGTTATTGCTACTGTAAAAAATGGGTCTCTTTCACTTTTTATAACATTAAGTTGAGATTGTTAGTGTGAATATCTGTTTTTATTCAAACAAGTCATCTTTCCACTTTCTTCTTAAAAAAAAAAAAGTCATCTTTCCATTCATTCTTGATAGTACTTACAACATTAGCGTTGTTGAGAAAGTAAAACTGAGACCATAGAGTCTTATTTTGAAGTGAATTTAAATTTTTACTACAATATATCATAAAACCTAGAATTTTGCTGACTGATATATTTTTTTCAATCATCCTGTAGTCAAAATCTGTAGCTCTAGTAGGAGTAAAAATTCTGAATTTAACCAACAGTCATTCATTTATACATTCTAAACTTCCCAATTAGATTTGATCCTCTGTAATTTTATGTTTTATTTTACTCATGATTCTGGGAATTGTATTTCCTTATCTGCCCCTATATTTTATCTTTTAGAAGATCATGTATATTCTGAAGATCTCCTATGATGTTTCTTTCTCGTGTTTTATTGGTAGAGTTCATAGCTTGACTAAGTATTGTTCCAAGTGATTGTTTGATTTGGAGCAATCTATTGTAGCAGCGTAGAAGTGATTACTTGGTTTTAGGAGTTGTACTTGTAATCAGTTGTAAGGGAAACATATTTAGGATCAAGAATTATTTATTGGTGGTACTATTTCTTCTCAAGATATATGTATTGTAATGTGTTGCCATGTCATACACTGTCCATTATCTGGCTACGAATGTTGGCACTTCTAAGAAGGTGGGTTTGTCTTTGATTGAAAAGTCAAAGATATACGAGTTAGATGAACAATGGAAGAAGCAGGGGAAACAATATGATCATTATCACTTGAAGTGGAATGCTTTGAAGAGAGAACAGAAAAAGGTTATACTGGATCTGAGTAATGGGGTTTATCAGAATAAGAATAATGGAGAACAAGAGCTATTCTTGTCTTAAGTATTTCTGCTTGGCAGAGTCCTTTAAGTTTGGATGCTATAATAGCTTAGATACTTCAAGGCCAGCTTTGTGGAAGAGAGGTGAAGATGGGTTGTGATTTGATGGAAACCTTAAAGATAGAGGAGTTGGATAACAATACAAGAAAAAACAATGTTAAAAAATTCTTACTTGCCAATGAGTTATAGCTAAATTTTAGTGGCAGCCTGGTAGGTAGATGTTCTTCTTGATGCTCCCATAATGAGGCATTCTTCCATAGCTCACTTATCCTTTGGTTCCTCACGGACTTGCCCATGGACTTGATCACCAATTGCAGACCACAACATTTCCTAGCAATTGCTCTTGTAAAAATAGTAACATATTCTAGCTGAAACTATATCTTCTGCATTATGCACAAACAAGTTCCATGCCTTTTCTTCATTCAGAAAATCTGCCATGACATCTTGATTTAGAGGTATGTTCCTTTTTGGTTTAAATGGTTTGTTGGCTATCAAAGATGATTTTCTTGAGCTTATTTGTTTTTTTTTTTTTTTGGTACAAACTTGAACTTATTAGTATTGATTTGCTTAGTATGAGGTAAACATTTCAAATTGAATGAAGTGGATATATATATTTTCGTTATTATTAAGTGTTTTTGAAAGTGATACTATAGTTGTTTGACATATATAGTCCTTGAAATTTTATGCTGTTGGCTAATATTAGCACAAGAATGCTGTTACACACTTTGTTGTTCGCCTGATTTCACACTTGAGGCAGGTTGAAGAGCCATGTCATGTCATCTTGAACTTCTTTAGGTATTGGCTTCCTATGCCATGTCATCTTGTAGGTCACTATTCTGGACATTAGTAGACGCAGACTTATCATTAGTCATGACAATTGTAATTTTTGGATTGAGTGTTAGTTTGGTCTGAATTTGAGGCTTGAGTGAAATATATACGTAATAGATGCCTTTTTTAGCCTGCTCGGGGTAGTCCTTTATTTTATTTTTGAGCCATTATTTATAGTCTTTGAGAGATGGGATAGAGATAAACGTTTTTTAGGAAATATTTTTTCTTTTATTTATTTATTTTTAATTTTTGGGGGGTTTTCACTTTTTGTAGTTAAATAACTTAAATCTCTATGTTGTGCTTTTATTTCTTCACTTTCTTGCATATACACAATCAATACAAGCTCAACTTTTAACGCCATTGACTTATTAGGCATAGAGCAATCGTTACAAAAGATAATGAGAACATATTCTTATAATAAATATGGAGTGTTTTCTTTTTCTTAGAAGATCAAATGCCAAATTGCTATAAAGGTCTGTATCGTGGTTTAAATCAACCAGTTACTATAATGTGGCGAAGGGATCTTGCTCACCTGGACCTGGTGTTTGATGAAATGACTGTCTGCTTTGGCTCAACTTTGAAAACACTTAAGATTTTACTCCATTTAAAAGTTATTTTGTTTATTGTTTAGAATAACAAAAAATGTGACGGGTGAATGAGAATCTGTTTTATAGCTGTGCAAAGTGTAGCTTCTTCATACATCTTGTGTTAAATTTACCTTGAAAAAAGCAACCCCCACTCACTCACCTCCCGAAGACACACTATACAAGACTGATTGTATAACTGCTATCTGCCTGCAAAGGATAAGTATTAAAATGTCCAAGCATTTGTTCTTCTTGTTATTGTTTTTTTTAGGGGCCTGCAATCATGATAGCTTAGCTTACTAGGGACTAGAGGCATAGCCAGATATCTAACTGGGAGACTACCTTCCTTAAAGTGAAGAGCATCCAAAATCTGGTTCTTTAAACCAGCGGATACACTTGCATAAAGTACTTTACTTTTAGAGCATTAATCTCCAAGCCAGAAATCACTTTGAAGTCTTCTAAACACTTTTCACTTAAGTGGATTGGGAGTAGCTCAGCTCTTGTGAAAATCATTCAGTCGTCTGCAAAACAAAGATTAATAAGCTGCATATTTTCACATCTGGGATGGAATTTAAAGTTCTTGCAACCAAGTATCCTCTTTTTTAGCATCTGGGTTAGGAACTCCATTGCTAGCACAAGCAAATAAGGGGATAATGGATCCCCTTGTCTCAACCCCTTAGCTCCTCATAAGTAACCAGCTAGTCCTCCATTTATAGCCACAGAGTACTTAGGAGTGGTAATACACTCCCTCACCCAAATTACATATCCTTAGGGAAAACCCACAACCTGAAGGCACTAAAAAAACAAACCACCATTCCACTGAATCATAAGCTTTCCTAATGTCCACCTTGATGGTACACCTGACTTGGCCTTTTTCTCTATCGTAGTTCTTAATAATTTTATGAGCTAATAGCAGAGTTTCAGCTATATTCCTGCTAGGTACAAAGGCAATTTGGTTGGGGACTTGGGGCTAATAATATCATTCAAGCATGCTCTAAGTCTAGTAGCCAAGATCTTTGTGATTCACTTATAAATGATAATGTAACAAGAAATCGGTCTACAAACCCCCCATGCTTAAAGGATTGCTTACTTTAGGGACAAGAGTAACAATTGTTGCATTCACCTCATCAAGTAGCTTACCTGAATTGAAGAATGATTAGTTGGCATGGACATCTGATTGAATAACAGGCCAAACCTTTTTGAAAAAACAAGTTGTGAACCCATCAAGGCCAGGGGCAATCTCTCCATACAAAGAAAACATCTCCATACTTGAGACTGCCCTATCAAATTTTCTGTCTGATCTGCTGCAATTTGGAAGTCTAAAACCTGTTGAAAGTTTCCCCATATTTCTTGAGACAGATACCCCTTAGAGGTGCCTAACAGATTTTGATAATAGTATCCCCACAGCTAATTGTTTTATCTGTTGAGGATCTGTTATCCTATTCCCAGAGCATCCTTCAGACAAAGTTTTTAGTATTGTTATCCTCTAACAGCTTGATGAAAGAATGTAGTATTGTTATCCTCTAAATTGAGCCAACTATTTCTAGATTTTTGTTTCATAAGAGCCTCCTCTGCTGCTATTCTTAGACAATTATACTCATGCAAGCATTCCATTTATAATGTTTAGTCCTGTTCCCTATATATTTCTTTCCTTTACAGTTTTACTCAGTACCTGTTCCCCTCCAAAAAAGCATTCTCCAATCTTGAATTGCAGCATCATCTGGTTGGGCCGCAAAATTCACAGTATTCTCTTTGGGTCCACCTAGTGCTGAAGGCCCAACAATGTTAATCCCATTCTTGCCCAAAATTCAAATCTTCTTTAGCCTTTCCATTCTGACTTATATCCACAACCTCAGCCCGATTGTGAATTTTACCAAGTGTACCATCCTCTAATAACTTGGCTAGTTGAGTTATCTAGGTTTAATTGAATGTACTCCTAGGTAATCTTTAAAACCTTGCTGTGTGAAGAGACTGCTTCAAATCTTGTTTGAAGAATGTCTTTGTTACATTACACTTCTAAAATTTCAAGGTAAAAAACATTTTCTGTGACTTACCTGTGTACTTGTGTTCAAAAAACCATGCTTTTGTTTATTTTTTGCTGGATTAATTTTTAAGCATTCCAGTACTGTCCAATTGTGTTATTAATTTTTTTAAATGATGCAATATGTTATGCCTATACCGATCATCTAACTCTGTCCTCTTTTTTCCCTACCCAATTCTTATGTTCATATTTGTTTCAGTCTCCTGATGACTGAAATTTCCATACCCAGCATTATTTGCCACCATGAGACAAAGTGCTTGGCCTCTCTTGAGGTTCTCTACTTGCTTCTCGTCGTTGTTAAATGGCTTATATTCATTTTTCATTATATTTACTAGGTTTTGTGGTAGGTTGATGTCCTTTCCTTCTTTCTTTAGCCATCTATCTAGGTTCTCATTTCTAAGTCCTTTATTACATATAAATGCAATGCAGGATCTTTGGAGGAAGCTTCCAGTTACTCAAACCCTATTACCAAGGCATAATACCTTGCAGTTTAGCTTGACAAGAGACACTACAAAAGAACTTGGCATTGGAAAGTAAATAGTTGCTGAACGGGTATAACTATAAGTGAGGTAGTAATGAGTTCCTACCTGTCTATACTCTTTTGTATTTTGAGTATGTGAATCCTGTTTAGAGTTGGTCTCTTACCCCATCTTTTTTCTATGTACTTGCAGTTTTGAAATTATGTATATCTAGCAAGCTTAGTATAGCAATCCCAAACACACCAAGCCTAAAAGCTTTTTAAAAAGGATCATGGCTTAGTCAATGCCTATAAGTCATTTTCTTTTTCTTTATTGAATTAAGGAATAACAATAGAAACAAATGAAGAATTTTGAATCCTTAATGATTATGTAGGGAAGAAAGCCCATGGAGAGAAAGGGGGTGTGGGGGGGGGGGGGGTGTAAAGTCACTCTTAGGCTCAATTTATAATAGGGAATGCTTCTGGATTCTAGACTCTAACTGGAGTTAAAGTCATGTTGTAGCTCAATTGGATAAAAATTAGTGTGGCTGTATCCATATAGTGTCATGATTGATTCCCCCCATTTTGTTTTTCTCAATTAAAAAGTCCTTGTAGTTACAATAATTACTTGACACATGCTCAAAAGAATTACTATTACAATAACAATAATTACAATGCAATGAAAATGATGATGTTTACTTCTTTATTAGGCCACCATAATATATAGTCTTGAATATATCAATACCATTTGGGTATCCAAGCTGCCAAACCAAAAAATCTTGCTCTGGAAGCCAAACTTTGCTGGAGGTACAAATCTAGTCCTAATGCTAAATGGGTAGAGGTCCTAAACCACAAATACTCCTCAAACACAAACCCCAAAAGACAAAACCAATCCAAAACCTGGAAAGCAATCAAAACTTGGTGAAATCATATTTGATAAAGGAGCTAGATAGCTTCTAGGAAACAACAGTATGCTCTCCTTTTGGCATGATAAGTGGCTAAAAGATGGTACTTTGAGAAGCCTAATTCAAGGTCCTCTCTCCAGAGAGGAAGATAATATTGTTGTTTCTTTAGTATCAATGGTGAATGGAATCTCAGTGGAATTTCCATGGTCCTTCCCACTCACCTACACCAGCTAATCCCCATATAGTCTCCAATTTCTCTGGTTATTGGATATGGAACATTCCCACCCTTCCGAAAATTTCAGCTTTTTGTTTGGAAATGCTTGCAAAATAGTTTACCTGTCAAACAAATACTGATGCATAGAGGCATTTTGAAATCTGATACATGTGACATTTGTAACTCTAGCAGTGAGAGCATAGCTCATATCCTTAGGCATTTGTAGTTGTAGTTCAACTTCAATTTGCTTCTACTTCTAATAACTTGGTAAAATCTAGCATGTGCATGTGCCATATCACTCCTTCGTGCCATGTCACCATGCCATGTCAACATCTTCCATGTATTGCATTAGACTCCTACATCAAGTTTTTTGGCTAAACTCTGGGGTTAACCATCTGGATGATCATTTCTTTAACTCTGATATTGCTTGTGATAAGAAGAATGTTGATCTGAAGCTTTACAATTGGGGAAACTATTTCTTGTTTGGCATTTGGTATTTATGGATCCAAAGAAACAAACTCAGCTTCAATAATGAAAACATCAACCCTGCTCTTCACACTGTTGTGGAAAAGCAAGTGCTGGAATTTATCTGCTGTCTAAGACAGCAACCATAAAAAAACCTCTTGTATCAGACAAGTCAGGTGGGACTTACTCAACCTCAATTGGGTTAAACTAAACTCAGATGGCTCTTCCTTTGGAAATCCGGGAAGGGACTGGCAGTGGGGGTTTAATTAGAGATGACAAAGGGAATTGGCTCAAGTGTTACTCTAGAGCCATAGGACACACCACCAGCATAGTTACTGAGCTATTATGGGGTTTAAGAGATGGGCTGATCCTTTGCTCCCTTCTGCACCTAGAGGCTATAGAAATTGAGCTGGATGCAGAAGCAGTTGTTTGTCTATTAAACAGTAACTCTGAATCCCTTGGTGAATTTGCTTCCATTGTCGACGATTGCAGGGACTTAATCAGAAATCTTGCACTGCTGCAGAGAGGAGTTAGACAGGAACAGGATTTTGTGACTTTATGATTCTCCTCCCTCTTTGCTTTATTTGGACAAACTTGGCCTGTATTATGATGATAGGCACTATGTGTGAAGTTTTGCATATGCTCTACAAAGGAAGCATCACATGTGATTATGACTTGCTTGAGATAGTAGGGCACGTAGGATGAACCTATCACCGAATTCACTACAAAATTAACGTTTACCAAACTGTTTTCATAGGAAGCAGTTTTTATTTTTGGGAATTCCCCACGTCCCTCAATCACAATACAAAGACAGTATGGAATATGGATTACTATACTATTGATGTAATCTTGCAAGATGCTTTTATCCCCCTTTCTTTCTTTTTTTTTTTTTTTTTTTTGGGTGTCAGGTCAGAAGAAAACTTATCAATTTCCCCGGAAAAAAAAGTTTTACCACTATTCATTCCTTTTCTTTTTTTTTTCTTTCTTTCTTTTCTATTTCTTTCTTTCTTTCCTTGTATTTTTACCACTATTCATTCCTATTTCTGTCTTTTTTTTCCTTCTTTTTCTTTCTTTTCACAAATTGTTAAGTTGACAAGTTATGATTAGAGTAATATCATATCACTTTTAAATAGATTTATCATTAACATTATTTTTATTGGGGAAATGTTAACCAATGTTCTAAAGGCGTTGATTTAAGAGCTATTTTTAAAAACATTTTTATTGGAAAAATAATAAAACAATAAATATTATAAAAAAAAAGTTTTGACACATCTTTTATGAGAAATATAAAAATCTGTTAAAACTTTCTTATTATGGTTTATTAACAATTACTCTAAGGGCATTCGTTAACATAATTCTTTTTATTATGCACTAATCTTAGAAAAATTTACATCAATGCTTGTAAAAGTGGCCAGCACTGTTTAGCCTAAAGAGTGAGATATGGGAAGAGTAAAGTGGGCTGAAAAATCATATGTGAGCCATCACTAATTTGAAACACCTTATTACAAATATCCATGGACCCAAAATTTGACCATCCTTTTTATAGTTGGGTGCTTAGTATGCTTGAAAGTTCAATATCAAGAAGGGCACATGATTTTTAGCTAGGAATGACCTACAACTCTTATAAGTTAAAAACTCTTTCAATCTCCCTAAGCAAGATGAGGACAATTTAGCAGTAGGCCCACATGAAATTTTCAAAGTACAATTTAAAGAAAATTCCACCTCAAAATTCATCATACAAAAGAGATAGAACTTTGTCATTAGGTTGTGTAGCCTAGTGGCACCCGGGATCCTATGTGTCCTTAACTTGGGGGTTCTATCCCCCACAATTACCCAGCATGAACAAAAAAAAAGTTTAATGGAAGAAGACTAGGTGTTGGTAGCTTTTGTCGTCCTTTGGGCTCTATGGTGGTGGGTGGTAGCTTTTGTTAGCTTGTCAAAGTATTCACAAATAAAGGATCAGCTTGATGGAAGTATTTTGTTGGCATCCTTTTTTTACACTAATAATTGAATTAGGTTGAGATCGTATAGTGTTGGCATTTTTTGAGTTGTGGGCTAGCATATTCATTGTTTTATTTATTTAATAAAACATGTTTTAGTTTGAGTGTATTTTAGTAAGCATTTGTTAGACCCAAGTGGATAGTGATCTCCACAAATAATTAATATTGACCCCTTTTAGTGCACCTTATGATTAATAATAAGAGATTTTATTATTGCAATTTATTTATTTATATGCAGCCTGTAATGGGTCAGGCTTGCAATCTTTAATTCTCACAGTAGCTCTACTTCCTTCACACACACAACCATTCTTCACATGGCAGGAACCTATGGCTTCTTCTCTCACTCTCATGGAGGCCTTTTGTCAGGTGTGTTCTGTTAACTATTCCTATATTTATTGTCAAATGTGAAATATATGCTAGTGAGTTTTAGAGATTCTTCTATCCTCTTGGTTTTGTGGATCTTGGATGGAATTTTTCTAGCATATGGATGTTGATTTTTCTACTTTATATTACATTATAAGATGGCGCATGCTAATCTGTGTTGAGATTGACAGCATGAGATGTTTATGTCATTGGCTATGGAAATTGAGATATGAGATTTGAGCATGTGATAGATGAATCTTGGATTCTCTAAAGGGGTCTCACAAAGTTAGTGAGCATTTTCGTGGGGAATTGTACTCTTTCGTTGATATAAATTGGTGGTTGTTTGCTAATGATAACTACAGAATCCCATCTTGGTGTACTGATTAGAACCTCCACTCTCTTGAAGGGCGCAACAGTGGATTTTGCTGGGATTGTTCTAAACATGTTAGTGATCCTTTCTCCTATCAAACTTAAGAATTAATGAATTATTCATACAAACACTTGTTTAAAGGTTGTCTGTGTTTTATCAGTCAAGTGTCTTTAATGTTTGTTACGAGCGATATGATTAAACCAAGGTCAATGCTTCTTTGGACCTAAACGTATTCTAAGTTCTCTTGGTTTTTCAAACTTGGTACAGTAGATTATATGCAGTTTATAAAAGGGCATCATACCCCCATTATTGTTGGTCCTTACCATTTATTAACATAAGAAAAACAAAAGTTGAAACTATTGAATAGCCAGTCCAACTTTCTTTCAATGAGAGGTTTTTTTTTTCATTGATTGAGTGATTTTCTCTAATGCAATATAAGAGTAACACTAATTAATGGAGAAAGGAGGTTTATTGTTTCTCTATAAGTGGATGAGATTGTAGAACATATATAATATCAAGGTGTTGGCTTCATTCTATCCATGCTTTTCACCTATATTTTAAATGCCAGGAGATGGAAAAAGGAAGCAGACCTTCTTAATGACATAACCACTTCAAACCAAATATTACACAATACACAATCTCAGTCAGGAGGCCAGCACAGTGCCTATGTCTATCACATGCCTGAATTTAGGTATAAGGAATAAGTCTTATCAACCTGTTTATATACGTATGTGCAGGTTTGTGCAAGCAACGAGAAATATACAAGTGAAGCTTCAGACTAAGAATGACATATTAGTTTGACATCCTTGGACAAGATATGCTTACAGTGGGAAGGAAAAGTCTTGATAGAGTAAATTTCATTTGTGGGTCAATATCTGGTGGGAAGCGTAACAGATGTGTCATGTTTCCTGCAAATGTCAGCTTGGTTGCTGAAGCTCTAGAAAGAAGAAATCCGTACCGGTACTGGTAAAAAAACCCCTCCCCACCTCTCTTTCAAGACACGCTCCTCTCTATGCATACATTTATATGGAATTTCAATGATGTACTTCTGGTTATAGTTTCATCCATATATAACTATTTGAACAAGGTGCACTCAATTACTATATTTTTAATAAAGGATGAAAAATCAATGTTTCTTCGTGTGAAAAATGCATAATTGACTTCAAGCCCTCAGAATCTCCATTACAAATATTGACTAATGTAGATAGCTTGCTTCCATATGGTGTCCTATATTCAGTCCAAAGAAGAAAAAAAAAACATGGCAGATGAATGCACACATTCTCCTTTGTTGCATTCGAAACTATGCTATATATTGTTTGTATCTTAAACTCCTGGAAGTTGTTAAACTAGTCTGAAAAATAATATTTTAAAAACCTTAACTATCCATCTAAATTTCCCTTACTTAATATTCAAATCAACTTTACTAAGCCTAATACCAATTAAATTTGGTTTGGCTATGAGTTCTTACATACTAATCATTTAAGACATTCAACCTCACTAGCTGCATCCTTACCCCAAGTTGGTGAAAGAGACACTAGCCCCATTATTTAACTAGACAATCTTCCAGGTGGGCCCAAAACTTCTGAATTAGCAGTCAAATTTTGTTATGGATGGAAGGTTGATTTAACACGAATGTTGCTCCATTACATTGTGCTGCTCATTCCTTGGAAATAAGCGACGATCTTGAACAAGATAATCTAATGTCCAAAACTGAGGCTTTTCTAAGCTTCTAAATTTTTACAGTGTTACAACTCGTGAAAATGCTCAAAAGCAATTTCCTGGAAGGCCTGCATAAATCCAAAAGAACTTAGTTTTGGTGATGATTATGTACGGGGCTTGAATGTTCTAGCAAATCATGCTGTGAACTCAAAACTTGAAGACAAACTTAATAATTGGTGGTGTAAAGATGATTCATTTCTTTGAATAGATCAATTTAGTAGTCATTCAAACTATCAAAAGTAAAGGGTTGGGATCAGAGTTTGTAGGATCATGAAGAGCTCATTGGATGGCAAATGGCTTTCCAGAATCACTTTTGGGCTTCACAATTTGGCTCCCAAACAGTTAAACCCCAAATTACAAAGAGTTACAGCTAAATGCTTGTTTGATGTGCTCCATGTGGCAGAAAATTTAAGGATGAAAATTAATTCTGAATTGTAAAATATGCCAGAAAAATTTGCTTCCATGTTGGAGAAGTGATATGTTGCAGATCTCTTGGTTAAGAATTATGGAGACAATGGATGTGGTTATGGTGTGGGCATTGTTATTACTTATTAGGGTGGTAGAATCTCATGTTTATTTTCTTTCAAGCAAACCCGCACCAAAAATATTTGCTATTGGAAGATATATATATATATATGGTTATCTTATGCTAGTTGCAAGGGATGAGAACCTTAGTGCTAGAAGTTTTCAGTCACTTGCAGAAGCAATGCCAAAAGATGATTAGTAGTGTCATTACAACCTCTATAGAGCCATTGTCATGTATCTCAAGGTATGGAATTTTTTTTTTTTTTTTCCATTCTTAATGATGATTATATTATCTGAAAATTGAGTTCTTGAGAGACTGAGACCTGCAACATCATAAAACAGGGATTTACTTTGTTTAAAAGAATTATTGTGGTATGATATTTGTGTTTTTTGTTGGACATTTTAAAGCTTAGTGGCTATTAGTCTACTTAAATAAATTTCAAAGCTTAGTCCTGCACAATCAGTGTTGTATTTGAATGATTTAGCATTTTATTGATAGACTTTATGAACATGTAACCTCACATTTTGACCAGTCATAGAAGCAGTTAAATTTAAGTTGCAAATGACCATTCTTTTGGGACCAATTATGTAGGAATGAAGAAGAAAAATTAAGTGTATGTAGAAACCTGTAATACCATAGAGCAAAGTCACATAATTCATCTTCTTAGAGCAAAGTCGCCCTTTAAAATAACGGCATAGTTCATCTTCTTAGAGCTAAGTCACATGACAAGGTCAATGACAGCTTTTGGATCAAATCACCAAAGAATGAAGACTCAAGTAATTATCAGAGTTTCTAAACTAAAAGAGGGAAGGATGAATCCGCAGAAAGAGGTCGACACAATGAAGGTGCCACTGATTGAATTACAAATGTGTTAGCTAAAGCTGCAAAGACAAGTAAAGAGATCCACAAATTAGAAGAGAAAACTCAGCTTTGTATGGAAAAAATTTTCTGGTTGGAAATCTGATTTTTCTTTGTTGTTTTTTTTTTTTTTTAAATAATTTTGCTTCATTGAAATTGAAGTAAGCCTTCTTATTTTTAGGTTTTTTATTTCCAAGAAAATAGAAAGGTTATTTTTTAGGAATTTGAAACTACTTGCCTCTTCTTAATATTTTGCAATATAAAAAAAGGAATTTTCAGCACCATGGCTTAGCTATTTCTGTCATATTGCTTATGATGGTTACATTATTCTAGAGAACTTTCTGTTGGTATCTCCAAGATTAGTCCATTCAGTTGTGTCATTACATTTCTGTGTATCAGCTTGGATTTATTTATTTTTAAAATTTTAAAGATAGTGTCCTTTGATTCAAAAACAAAAGGTAGTGTCCTTTGATTCACTCCAGGAGAGTAAACCCTAAACACTTTCATTTGCCCAAAAGCAACTTTTTTGGGGTAAGTAATGGTGTTTTTGTGGATGGTTGAACCAGGGCATCCTAGCTGGGATGTTGGTCCCCTGACTAACACTCCACACCCTCTTGGGCAAAATTTATGAAATGTTTCCTTGCCTACTATTTGTTCTTACTAGTACTTGGGGATTATTATTTGGAATAGAAAATTAGAAAACAAAGAAGGAACTGGAAGCAAATTTATATATACACTCCAGCTCTTTGTAAGAGCCAAATAGATCAGTCAACTTAGAACCAGTTTAGAAGGCATAGAGGAGTAGTGAACATCACATCAATATGGTCAACATTTGTGAAAAACCATGTTTCTTGTTGGAGAATATAATAGAAGCATCTTAAAGATATGGCTGAAATTGCTCATTTACTAGTGCCCATACATGAACTTAACTATCTTCATTTAAGAATTAAGACTAAAAATTTGTGCTCTTCATAGATAAGTGAGTTTTTAATATCCAATTACCTTGATATTTGGTAAGCATGATTGTTATAAGGAAGGCATTCAATCAAATGGAGGGATTTGCAAAATATACAAGTTTATAAATAGAAAAAGTCCTAGGTCATTTGGTCATCATAGGCCGCAAGCTGGCAGGCTGGAAAGTCTGTATTTTGAAGCTCGACTGGTCAACTAGGGTCAAGCTTGGAGTCGAGGTTCACTTAACCTCGATTGTTCAAGCAACTGTCGAAGCTGAGAAACTTCACTTTATTGAGTAGATTCTTGAGCTGTTCTCTTGTGTCTTCAATGTTGTTTCTCAAGTGCACTCAAGACACTAAAATTTAAAAATCAAATACATAAAAAATAAATAAATAAGATTTTGAATTGGAGTTACCAGCACAAAATATAATTGATACTTGACACATTCCAGAGTGGTTAAGCAATAGGTGAGTGTGAAGTCCAAAATCAGGGAATATACAAAAGATAGTAGCTGCAAGGAGAAGATTTCATGAGGGTAGAGCATCAATATAAATTGCAAGTTTTAAAAACTAGGTTCATGAACAATTTTCACACTAATATTGCTTGAACTCTAAGAGCATGAAGAGTTAATATTTATGCAACAAGAAACTTTCCGGCACCACTAAACTTCACTTTAGTAGTTCTTGGAAATGGTTCTTGGAAATAAACCTTGAAACTTGTCACTGTAAAATAGATGCCAAGCCCCAAGTAGTGCACCCAAAAAGAAGAGCTTGAAGCAAGACTGGTTATGTGTGAAAATAGATAATTAATGAGGGTCAAATTATGATGAATATTGAACCTGTTCAGCAAAGCGCATTCCCTTTTGACATTGAACATTCAATTTCTGCAATCATATAATTTCAGCTACGTAGCATAAGAAAAAGAATAAAAAAAGTGCATTTGCATTTTTGTGATAAGTCGTTTTAGACATTCGATCAACTTAATTACTTCAATGGTATAAGAATGAAGACCATTCTCTTTCTCCTACTCTCTGTTCTTAAAATATAAGTTTTGTTATTATATTGAGATTGCTTTTTTTCCGATAATCTATTTTATTGAGATAGCTTATTCCCTATGTATTAAACAATAATCATTGCTTTTTTCCTCAAGATACCATACTTCCTTCTTCCTCCAAAGCTTTCACTCCCACTTTGGAAATTCCCCACTCAATGATAATAAAATTGTACAAATTCCCAAATAAGCATTACTTACCAGATTAAAAAAAAATTACAATGACAGAATCACCCAAAAAAAAGAAAAAACACTTATTTACAAGAGCATACAAGAAACTTTATACAACAGCCATAATAAGAGCTATAAAGTTAGAGAAAGTCCACAAAAAAAAAATCAAAAAATTAATTGTTTGTTGCAGTGGATTTTGGCTTCTTCACAATCAAGACTGGGCACTTGACGTTTTGTGCACAATGATTGCTCACACTCCCAAGTAAAGCCCTGCCAGCCCCCACAAATAATGTGTTAGCAATAAATTAAACAATATAATTACAACATAAAAACAATGTCTTAGGGTGTACCCCAATAAATATGAATTTATTTTTATCATACTATTTTAGAAAATGAGGGTAATTGTCCATCTTATTTCATGGTACCAAATTTTCATCTTTCAACCATGAACAAACCAAAAGCTTTTTCACATAGTATTATTATGCTTACCAAATTTCAAGTAAGAGAGTAAAAAAATCAACATTATATAAAACTAAATTATACTAACTCAAATTATTCACTAGCTAAAAAAAGAACCCTCAAATCATTCACATGTATACACCTAAAAAGCCTGTCAATAACATTTAGATCAAATGGCATTTCTCATGTATTCAACGTGTTTGAATTCCCCTATTTACTTATCGTGTATCAAAATAAATTTACGATAATAACATTATCATGCCTATAATTTCCTTTTATTAAGTAAGACCCACCTTTTGATTAGGCCATAACCATGGCTCCCCATGACCAACACATCAGCACCCAACTTCTCTGTCATCTGGCAAATTATATCCCTTGGATCACCATGTTCTATTCTTGTCTCCACCTTCACCTTCACGAGGGGCAAATTTGTCAAGACAAAAACTAAATAAGAAACTATATGATTTTTCAATAAAAACCTTATTTATTTCTAATAAAAAGATAATATAGGAAATTAAATTTTAAAAAATTTCAGCCCTAAAAAACCTTTAAAAAAAATTATATGGGAAATCAAACTTTTATTTTTATGGGGAAAAAAATTAAAAATAAAAATAAAATAAAAACCTATTCCAAACCATGGGGTACCATCATATTCAAATTATGATCCACTATAATCATTAAATAAATTACAATTCTAATAATAACCCATGTTAATTATTAAATAAATGTGTTACATTGGTTAAAAAATACGCGTAAATTCTTTTCTTAAAAATTCAAAAATTATAAAATGATCAATTAAATTACTATCAAATAACAAATTAATATATGTTAAAAAAAAAAACTACTATAATTTTTATATAAGCTATATGATTAAAAATAGGTGTAGATAATCCTCAAATGGTTTTTATAAACAATTATTTTCTTAAAAAATAAAATTACCAAATGACAATTTTACCCTTTAACAAACAAAAAATTTACAACTCACATCATGAATATCTTTGCACATCTTTTTTGCTTTCTCGACCACACACTCAGCCACGTCATTACTGTACTTATCCATAGCCGCCATTATATCAGCCGAAAACAAATACCCTGAACCACACACCAAAATTAACAAAAGGCAGTTTCTCAAAAAAAAAAAAAAAAAAAATTAACAAAAGCAACAATTCAACCTTACGCGTTCCTAAAATGCCCATGGAGAGTGAAGAAAATTACCTGTGCCATCAAGGGCAGAGAAAACTGCACGAGGGTATCTTTGGAATTTTCTGAAATCACGTTTTTGAGGCACCACGAGAGCGCGTGCATGCTCTCCTCACCTTCATCGACGGCCACGAGGATCTTCCGTTCCTTTGCTGCCACGTCAGCCATCGGCTCTTTGATCGGACGGTTGGAAATTGTTGATGATAAAATTGAAAAAAAAAAAAAATTTACTGTTTCTTTCTTTCTTTCTTTCTGTGTTAATGAAAATTTAGTAGCTGTGATGAATGTTTGAGAGTTTTTGAGTATTTATAGGCAGAGAAGGAAAATAATGTGTTGGGTCAAATCTGTGGGCGGGTTTGTGGGTTTTGGGCTTAAGGGTTTGTCATTTGTGGTTTTCAAACACAGTGGGCTCCTTGGTTTTTTTTTTTTTTTTTTTTTTTTTTAAGATTAACTGGTTTTGGCATTAGGATATGATTATAAATAAATACATAAAATATTTGAGGGTGAAAAAGAGTTTTGGATAGAGCATCAAATATCAATCCTCCTGATCAAGCATGGTGAAAATACCACTGCAAACAGATAATCTTTGTTTTTAAAAGATGGGGCCTGTTTAGCAAGTGTTATATGTTATAATATTGTCTATGCTTTGTGAAAGTTACTAAGAGGAGCACAAAATTTGATGCTTTGTGAAAGTTATTGTTTACGCTTTGTTTATGCTTTTGACAAGTAGGGTGTTTGAATAACAGTTTTTGGTAAATGTTTAAAATAGTGAGTTTAAAAAAAAAATGTGTTGGGTAAAGTTGTTGTTTACTGGACGGTTTGAGTTATGTTGCTCATTTTAGAATGTTTAAACACTAAATTTAGAAAACTCTTTTTACCTATTTTCAGTTTTCAAACAATATTGCTCAATGACATTTTTGTAAATATGTTAAAAATCATAGGGCCCACTTGATGTGACAAAACATAAACTCACTTCTCTCTTTTCAAATAAAAAATATTAAATTGTATTGTGCTTGTCAGTTCTTTAAAAATAAAACACACGCATACCAAATACACAATAATGTTTTTTCACACATTGAAACATGTTATTTAAAATATGGTACCAAACATATTTTATGCTTTATGAATACTGTAAACATATGTTTCTATAACACTTTTTAAATCACAATTTTTACATTATTTTAAACAACGATACTATAAATCTCTAACCAAACAATTTTCGGAATCATGTTGTTAATCTCTTTACTAAAGCTTCAAATTTACCATTTTATAACCATGGCACTAAGTACTACATGTCATTTTTGGAATTTTAAAAATTAGTTGAACTTGATGTGGATTTCAAAGATATATATCATATTTGATATGATCTAGTGAATAGATTAGCTCATTTTTAGATTCTGAGATAACACGGGTTCATTAACTATTTCCTAGTACTTAATTAGGTTCAATTGACATTGCCTCCGCTTTAAATGCTTGATTCTATAAGTGGATTATGTGAATATTGCAACAAAAGGGAAAAGAGAGCTTAAAGATTATATGCAGTTTTAAAACTCTAGATTCTTCTCCATTGAAAAGACAAATGGTCATATCAAAGGATGTGTTGGCTAGTCTAAGGTAACCAGCACAACAAGCTTAAGGATAAGGGAACCACGCTAGAACATATCAAGCACAAAGCATATAATAAAAGGAGAAATTAGTTTTATACTGCTTCAATTATAAGGAATTACTTTTTCCAACATTAGCTGATGCCCCTAACCGATCATGACCATAATTTTTATTTAGCTTTTTGTTAAAATATTGAAAAATTTTAAAACAATTTTTAAAAATTGAGATTTTAAAAAGTTATACATTAAAATTAAAAAGCAAAAAACTAAATTATAGGAGAAGAAAATCTAGTACCACAACTTATCTCATAACTTCTTTAACGCAATTGTGATGGGGAAGAAAGTAAGTTGTGAAGAAAAAATTATGGGTTTATGTGTAAGTAATAGACAACCATTCATAGTTTGCCACATCAAAATTAAAGTAAAAAGTTATAAAATAATGCATAATCCTAAAACTAATCTTATAAAGTTGTGGGCCTTATGGCCCATATTCACATCTAGGCCCCTTAAATGTTACTCAGCAAGCAATAGATTCTGCTAAATAAGTTCTTCATTGGTCACTCATACCTATTTTTTGGGAAGGAAGAAAAAAAAAAGTATGAAGTCTAACAAGATTCATACTTAAATTGGTTAAGCATATGAAAAGATAGGTATGTGCATCAAATTTACTAACCCAATCCAATGATTTTTCGGGTTGGTGAGTTTGGTTGGATTGAAATTTTATTTTAAGACTTAAGTTAGGTCAAGTTTGAGTTAATAGTTTTTTCAATTTACCATATATATAAGTTTATTTTATAATCTTCATTATTTTTTTGTTTCTTAAAAAAAAAAAAAAAACTTAATTTTTTTAATTAGTTGATTAAGAAATAGTTTTGATTCATTTATACAAAATGAAATATAATTTAAGAATATTATATGAATTGTAATAATTTATTGAAAAAGACAAAAATTAATAATTGATAAAAGTATTTAAATAATTGCACAACTCATAGACACAACCCAACATAACAATAAATTAGGAGAAGCCTTGGGTTGGTTTTCTATTGTTCACATTTGAAGATATAGATTTTGTCATACTTAAAAAGTTAATGGTTTTATTGGATTGTGATTTCTACATATATAAGAGTGATTTGTGAGCCTTATGACAGTATCAAAACAACAACGATAGATGCTTTTGTAGGAAGTTCCTCTCCTCTGTTGGAGTCGATTTTGTATATCTTGTACCCGGCATATATGCCGAGTACAGGATAGACCACCTCGTTGGAGTCGTCTCTCTCGGTGCACGATAGAAGGTCCCTGCTATCGTACGCTCAAGTGATTTTCTGCTGCGTTTGTGAGTTGTGCTCCAAAGTGTGGCCTTATCTGCCTCTTTGGTGGGCCAGACTACCTCTTTCGGTGGGTCACGCACCGCCTGTGTGCTTCGCACAGTGGTGGGTCTCCCTCTGCCATTGTGGGCCTGCTCTGCCCTGTCAGTGGGCCTTTTCTTGGCCAATGTGGGTCACTCTTCTACCCCCAAATGGATCTAATAGTTGCTTTGAGTGTTCTATTTCAGTCCAGCGGCCATAGATTCTTGCAAGGTAAAACGCTGTCTTTTGGCCTCCGTGCTTTGTTGCATATGGGTATTTGATTTTAGTTTGTTTGGCTGTGTTTTGGGTTACTGTAATAGAAGTGTTGGGCTGCTTGCTTTCAATATGAGGGCTTTAGGATGGAATTGTAGAGGAATTTGCAATGCCTCAACGATGAGAGCCCTTAGAGCTCAAAATAGAGGTAATAAGCCAGATATAATTTCTTTGTGTGAAATGAAAGCAAATGAAGTACGTATGAAATATGTAAAGAGAAGGGTTGGTTTTAATGAAAATGTGGTAATAGAGGCAAAGGGTAGAGCAGGGGGATTATATTTAATGTGGAAGAACAATATGCAAATTGAAGTGGTGGAGTTTAATAAGTATATGATTGCGGTAAAAATTTTGGACCCTGGTGGAGACTAGTATTTGGTTGGATTTTATGGACCACCTTATGCAGCCAAGAAGAGAAAGGCCTGGGAGAACCTTTGTGCTTTATTGGAGACATTTCAAGAGCCTTGGATTTGCCTTCGAGACTTCAACATTATTTTGGATAGTGAAGAAAAGGATGGGGGAAGAGCTGAGAGCTCAATGTCCCCAAATTTTTTGAAGGACATTCTTTTCGAATTGGGAGCTATTGATCTGGGGTTCTCTGAAAGTAGATTCACTTGGAGGAAAAAAAGACGGGGAAAGAATGTCTTAAGGGAGAGGCTGGACAGGGGTATATCTAGCATATCTTGGAGATTAGTTTTTCCAAAGGCAACCATTCACCATTTGGGTGCCATAAATTTTGATTAATGTCCTATCCTTTTGGACACACAGCCGGTTGATCATTACCTTCCTAGACTATTTAGATTTGAGGCTGCTTGGACAAGGGATACAAAGTGCTACAGAATTATTGATGAAGCTTGGAAAGAAGAGGTGGAGGGCTCAGATTTCTTAAAACTATGCATGAAACAACTAAACACCCAAATGGCTTTAAAGAAATGGAACAAAGAAGTGTTTGGTCACTACCAAAGGAGAATAGACGTGCTGCTAACCAAAATCCAATAGATACAAAAAGCGGATTGCATGGAGGAGAACTGTAGAAAGGAAGCTCATCTCCAAGCTGAACTGAATGAATGGCTACTAAGAAATGAAATACTTTGGAAACAAAAATCCAGAGAAGTTTGGCAATTGTGAAATGCCAGCTAAGATTGAGATTGAGGAAAATTGTGGGGGAGTCCGTTACAAGAGCTGTCACATCATTTTTTCAAGCAGGGAGAATGCCAGCTAAGATTGAGGAAAATTTTGCATAAGCTTATCTCCCCCACACAAGCTGCATTTATTCTGGGAAGGTGGATTGCCGAAATCAGATTATTGTTCAAGAAATGCTTCATAGTTTTAAGACAAGAAAAGTAAAATCTGGGTTAATGGCTGTTAAAATTGATCTTCAAAAGGCTTATGATAGAGTGAATTGGAACTTCCTCCAAGTTGTACTCAAGAACTTTGGGTTTGACGAAAAATTTGTGAAATGGATCCTTGAATGTGTATCAACAGTGTCCTTTGAGTTACTAATAAATGGGGGAAAGATAGGGCAATTTAGACCTAAAAGAGGGTTAAGGCAAGGAGACCCATTATCCCCTTACCTTTTCATATTATGCCAAGAAGTTCTTTCAAGAATCTTAGAGAAGGAATTTATGGAGAAGAATATTAGTGGGGTTAAGGCTAGTATTGGCAGCACTCCCATCACACATGTAATGTACGCGGATGATATTGTTCTATTCTCAAAAGCATGTAGGAGGGAGGCTAATGCCATTAATGACTGCTTGGAAAAATATTGTAGGTGGTCTGGACAGCTGCTTAACAAAGCAAAATCAGGGATTATATTCTCCAAACTCACCCACCAGCAGACTCGCAGGGGCATAAAGCATATTCTACAGATGAAAAGTCTTAAAACAGACTTTGTTTACTTGGGGACTCCTTTATTCCTTACCAAGGCTCCAACAAAGGACTTTAAGTTCTTACAAGAGAGGTTGGAAGCCAAATTGAAAGGGTGGAGAAGTAAGACTTTATCATGGGTGGGAAGATCCACTCTAATTAAAACGGTTGCTCAAGCTTTACCTACATACACAATGTCAACTTTTGACATCCCTACTAAGGTGTGTGATAAGTTAGATGCTTTGACTAGAAAATTTTGGTGGAATCCAAAAAACCCAAATGGATGGTATTTGGCTTGGGAAAAACTATGTCTACCTAAAGGAATTGGAGGGATGGGATTTAGAGAGAGCAAGGATTTTAATAAAGCTCTCTTGGCTAAGTTTGCTTGGATGATTGCCTCAAAAAGGGACAACTTGTATATGAACTTACTAAGAAGCAAATACAAGGTCAGAGAGAATTGGATTCAAAGTGAACCTTCCAAAAATGCTTCCCCAATTTGGAAAGCAATTGAGAAAACCAAACCCCTTATTGCTAAGGGAGCTTGTTACCTTGTTGGAAATGGTGCTTCCATTAATGTATGGGTGGACCCGTGGATTCCTTGGCTAGTTGGGTTTAAACCAACTCCAAAGGATGACTCAATTCAACAAAACCCTTTGATGGTGTCTAACTTGATATCTACCAAGGATCATTGCTGGAATCTACATCTGCTAAATGAGCTATTTAATGCTGAGTCAGTTGAAGCCATCCAAAAAATACATATTCCTTTAAGGGGCAGAGCTGATAAGCTAATTTGGGTTCCGGACAGCAAAGGGGCATTTTCTGTGAAATCTGCATATAAGGCTAACCAAGACCCTCCTTGTGGAAGTTCCGTAGTGCAATGGCAAAAAATATGGAAGATCAAAGCTCATGACAGAATCAAAATGTTACTATGGAGAATTGGGTCCAATGTGTTACCAACCAAAAACAACTTGGCAATAAGGATAGGGACATCTGATCCAAACTGTGTGTTTTGTGGCAGAGAACCTGAAACATCAACTCATCTATTCTTTCATTGCCAAGTAGCAAGGGCCATCTGGTTTGGCTACAGTTGGGCATAAGAACTGACAAAATGAATATTGCATCAAACGAGGACATCCTCAAAGTGGTCTTGAACTTGGATGAGCTGAATACACTTCAAATGGCAGTCACTATGGAGGCTATCTAGCATCTCAAGAATCAGGTTTGACATAATGGCAGTAAGGTGAACATCATTTCTAACATATGCAATGCAGAAAACAGAGTAAAGGAATATCTTAATGCTTTGGACCATGAGCAGGACAAAGATAGGAATGAGGAATTAACTTCATGGATTCCCCCTCCTAAAATCTATATAAAATTAAATGTGGATGCTGCTATCTCACAAGCTTTCACATCCTTAGCTGTGGTAGCAAGAAATGAGTTTGGAGAGGTGTTAAAGGTATGGGCTAAAATTCATGATTTATGCACTCCTACTCAAGTTGAAGCAGCTGCAATTCTGTGGGCTCTAAGCTTGGCTACCGCTGAAAATTGGTGCAACATCATTGTGGAGGGGGATTCAAAAATATGTTTTGATGCCCTGTCCAAAGCAGAAGAACCATCTGATTGGTCCATCTCCTCCATCATTCGTGATGCTGCTGACATGAGTGTATCTTTTGATAATTGTGAGTTTTGCTGGGTTACGAGATCTCTAAACTCAGCAGCTCACTCAGCTGCAAAATATGCTATTGCTCTTAAAGTAGGTTTCCTGTATAATAAATGTGATTTGCCTCCCCCTATCTTGAAAACTTGTAGGCAAGATTGTTGTACCTCCTGTTGTTCTTCTTAATCTAATGAAATGGCAGATTATCAAAAAAAAAAAAAAAAAAATCAAAACATGGACAGCAAAAAGATGTAATGGGTACAATCATAATACAGTAATAGTTTCTGTCATTTCTTAGGGTGATTCTCATAACACCATTTTAGCTTTTACGCAAGATCTTTCAAATGTGGAATTTTTGCTATTCCAATTTTTGGAGGCCCAATTCGTTGGCCCATTAATTTGACAACTGTGGGCTGCCCTTTGTTTTTCTTGGGGCTCATCCTATTTCCTCTCTTTTCTTTGGGGTTCTCTTTAAAGAGTTAAATGGGTTGGTCCCCGTCCCCATGTGACTTTTTGTATTGTTTTGTCTACTAGATTTACCAAAATCAGGGGGAAAAAAAAAGAGAAAAAAAATCCATAGCAATATATATATATATATATATATATATATATAAACAGCGTCTCCCTTTTTTGGAATTCGATTTTTAAAAAATCGAGTTACCCTTATAACTCGACTTTACCATTTTTAAGATATCTTCTGCACGGTCTGGTGTTTTGGCTATAACTTGCTGCTCATAATTTCAATTAATTTGAGATTCATGTCTTTTAAAAGAAAATTTATTTTTCTACAAATTTTCCAAAAATAGAGAAAACCAAATTTCAATGTTTGCAGGGCCAAAAATGTGATTCAAGTCGCTGCTGAAAAATCGTAATGGTTTTTGAACATTTTATAAAGAGAAATCATATTAATACTGATCGGTATTATTTAGGTTCCAATTAATACCGATTGATATTAATCAGATTTCAGTTAGTACCGATCGGTAATAATAATTTCTCAATTAATACTGATCGGCACTAATAAAAAAAACTCGAAATACCAATCGGTAATAAGAAAACTCGAGTTATAAGGGGCACTTGATTTTCAGAAAATCGAGTTTCAAAACATGGACATACACCTAAATAGTATGTGTTAGAAATACTGAATGTAATTGTATTGTATTTCATCAATCAAAGAATGTACATAGGTGCCTTTATATAGGAGGCATATGTGTGCAGTACAAGTATGTGTGTGTGCTATACAAGTAATCTAACTGGGCCTAAAGCCCACAATACTATACACGTTAACAGCCCCCCTCAAACTCAAGGTGGATGTGAGACCAACTTGAGGTTGTCAACCAAAGTACGAAGGTGTCCCTTAGGATGTGACTTGGTGAAGATATCTGCAAGTTGATCTTTAGAGGAGACTGAGATCAGCTTGAGAGCACCATAGATAAGATGATAACGGATAAAATGACAATTGATCTCGATGTTTTTAGTCCGTTTATGGAAGACATCATTGTGAGCAATATAAATGGTACTCTGGTTGTCACAATAAAGAGGTAGCAGAGGATGTAGACACACCTAAGTCTTTGAGAAGCCATCGTAGCCAAAGGAGCTCAAATGTGGTGTCAGCAAGGGCACGATATTCTACTTTAGTACTGGAGCGGGCCACATGAGTTTGTTTCTTGCTTCGCCAAGAAATCAGAGACGAACCAAGAAGAAAGCAATAACCAATGGTGGACTTGCGATTAGTAGGATCTCCTGCCCAATCAGCATCAGAAAATGCATGGAGAATAAGAGGAAACTGAGCAGAGTAGAAAAGACCATGGAAGAGAGTGCCCTTTAGGTATCGAAGAATGCGCCGAACAGCAGCATAGTGAGTCGATCGTGGAGCAGACAAATATTGGCTCACCTGGTGAACATCATAGGAAATATCTAAACGAGCGAGTGACAGTGAGATAAACTAGGCTGCCAACCAAGCGTCTGTAAAGAGAGGGATTAGACAATGGTTTCCCTCCCTGAGGGAGTCAGATGCACATTAATCTTAACTGGAGTGTCAACAGTTTTGCTATCAGTGAGTCCAGTTCAAGACAAGAGTTAAGAGGCATACTTGGCTTGAGTAATATAAAGTTCATTTGTAGAATGAGTGATTTCAAGACCCAAAAAATAGCTAAGATATCCAAGATCTTTCATCTCAAACTGCTAACTGAGAAAATCCTTGAGTTCTTGAATGCCACTAAGGTCATCACTAGTTATGAATATATCATCCACATACAAGAGAAGTAAAATAGTGCATTTGTTAGTGCGACGAAGAAATAAGGCAGAATCATAATGACTGGTCGTGTAACCCAAGCGAGAGATGGTAGAGATGAATTTGGCAAACAAAGCTCATGGAACTTGTTTAAGGCCATAAAGTGCACGACGAAGGTGACAAACCTTGTTTGAGTCAACAGAGAGACTAAGAGGAGGTTGCATATAAACTTCTTCACTTAAATCCCCATTAAGGAATGCATTTTTGACATCCATCTGAAAAAGATCTCATTTACTGGCAGCAGCAACAGCTAAGAGGGCAAGAATAGATGAGATACGAACAACCGGAGCAAAGGTCTCTTCATAATCAATCTCAAACTCTTGTGTAAAACCTTTTGACGAACTTTGTAGCGCTCAATGGACCCATCAGAGCAAGTCTTAATCTTGTAGATCCACTTACAACCAACAATAGATTTCCCATGGGGGAATGTCACCAAGTCCCAAGTATGGTTTTTAGATAATGTATCAAGTTCCTCTTTCATTGCAATTTGCCATAAAGGGTCAGTGGAAGCCTCACGATAGGTGTGAGGCTCGTGTAATGTAGCAAGAGCAGTGTAACAATGATAGTCAAGTAAATGTACAGGAATAGATCTTACCTGAGTTGAGTGACGAGGTGGAATGTCTTGTGCAAGATCTTCAGGCGGAGCAGGAGCAGGAGACCCAAGCTCAGGATTGGGGTTGGGTAGCTCGTCTTCAACCTGTTCATCTTCCACCTGTTCATTAAAGGGTGAACTAGGAAAGGGATCAGTGATATCTGGTGGTTGGATAGAGAAGTCTACAGCAACAGAATCAGGAGCAACTACAGGAGGATTAGGAGCAGCTACAGAAGGAATATGTGCCTCATCTGGAAAAAGATCTAAGACAGAGGAGGAAGACAAAGAAGCACTGAAATGAGAGAGCTCGACAAAGAGGCGATGTTCCCAAAAGACAACATTACGGGAGATACGAAGATGATGAGATACAGGATCATAACACCTATACCCCTTTTGAGTTTCTCCATAGCCAAGAAAACAACAAAGCCTTGACCGAGGCTCAAGTTTGTTATGCTCATGTGGCTGAAGAAGAACGAAACAAGCAGAACCGAAGGAGCGAAGGTGGTGATAGTCTGGAGGTGACCCAAAAAGGCGCTCATATGGAGTTTGATTTTGGATAACAGGACTCGGAATACGATTAATGGTATGAACAGCATGAAGAGCAGCTTCACCCCAAAAAGGAGCAGGAACTTTAGCAGAGAGAAGGAGAGCACGAACAATGTCAAGAATATGACGAAGTTTTCGTTCGGCTCTACCATTTTGCTGAGAGGTACCTGGACAAGTTAGTTGATGAACAGTGCCATAGGAATGCAAAACAGCTTGGAAAGCATATTGAGTGTATTCAAGAGCATTATCAGATCGAAAAATTTTGATGCGTCTGGAAAACTGAGTTTCAACCATTTTCGCAAAAGTAGAATATACTTCCAACAATTCAGAACGATGTTTCATATTAAAAATCCAACTATAGCGAGAGTAATCATCAACAAAGACAACAAAATATCTAGACCCACCAATACTAAAGACAGAGGAAGGCCCCCAAACATCAGAATGAATAAGGTCAAAAATATCAGTGGATATTGATTCACTAGTATTGAAAGGCAAAGCTGGTTGTTTTCCTAACTGACATTTAAAATGTTAAATTCCCACTTGTTGAGCCCCCACTTATTAAGGGAAGTTTAGGTCCACAAGTGAGGGGGAGTGTTAGACTTATGATTAAGTGATTAAATTCATCATTTCCCAAAAGCTTAAGCTATTAGGAAATGGTGAATTTAATCACTTAACCATAAGTCTAACACTCCCCCTCACTTGTGGGCCTAAACTTCCTCTTAATAAGTGGGGCCTAACAAGTGGGAATTTAACATTTTAAATGGGAGGTAGAGTAAAGCCAAGGATCGAACTTAGGATCTCCTGCTCTGATAGCATGTTAGAAATACTGAATGTAATTGTATTGTATTTCATCAATCAAAGAATGTATATAGGTGCCTTTATATAGGAGGCATATGTGTGCAGTACAAGTATGTGTGTGTACTATACAAGTAATCTAACTGGGCCTAAAGCCTACAACACTATATACGTTAACAGTGTGAAAACAAAGAAAATCGAGTTCTAAAATAGGGACTACAGAGACAAATTGCTACATAGTTTAAAAAGTAAGGGCAAAAATCTATTTTTCTCCAATTATATTTTTTATAACTGGCCCGACCGTTGAAATGAAAAGATTTAGGACATAGGAATTGGATAGCTCATAGAGGTTGGAGAGACTATACTACTGTGCCAAGGTAGATTTTCTCAATCTATCAAATTGTCTCTTTGATGAGAATATTACTTCAGTTAATGATTTGTGCAATATGATGATATTGTGATTGTAATTTCAAATTCTTATTTACTCTATTTTATCTGATATATTCTCTTTTTGTTAATGTAGAGACTGTAGAGTCAATTTTGTTTTTTTATTCAGTTGTTATGTGTAGTTTTTGCTAGAATCCAGATTCAGATTTAAAGCATGATGAACTTTGATTTGTGACTATAAAATTAACAATTGGTCTTTCTTCCTCAGCAAAATCAATTAAGCACAATTTGCTTTGGAAAGAGACTAGGTTAGTGGATCTGGCTTGTGCCCAAATCCAATTACCCTCTTGCAATACACTAGACAAAAGAGCATTAGAAGAACTGGCTGCATTGTACATAATCCTGTGGCCATATTTCAGAACAAGGCACCATTTGGAAGCCACCAATTGAGTCAAAGATGAATATTCTTAATGGAACCCACATGAAATCTAATGAAGGGTCTAGCTGCATCGTACATAAACTTCAGGATTTTCCTCCACCCCCAGCTGCAATTTTGAGGTATTTTGATTATCCAAAAGCTTTTACCCTTTAGGAGATTAGTTCTAACCCATGCTACCCATAATGACCGAGCTTGAACAAAGAGAGACCAAATAAAACCCATTATTGCTGCTTTATTCCAATCTTCAAGCCTCTTCAAACCCAAGCCACT
Organism: Quercus aquifolioides; assembly: GCA_019022515.1. Lineage (NCBI taxonomy): Eukaryota > Viridiplantae > Streptophyta > Magnoliopsida > Fagales > Fagaceae > Quercus > Quercus aquifolioides. Next base: position 10,514,372 of record CM032330.1, on the reverse strand, counting down.
TTCACATTTTGATTTACAAACCAAGTCCCATTTCACTTTAGTAACTTTTTTTAGGCAATATGAAGTCCTACACCAATAGGACTGAAGACTAAACAGAACAGACTTTATTAACTGGAGCCTACCTACATAAGAGAGATATTTGACAGACCATGACTGCTGTGATTTTATTTATAAGAGGCTTGCACTCTTTTTCAGATCATCTTCCTGATATAAAAGGGACTCCAAGATAGTTAACAGGCAGCTTCCCTTCTTTAAATTGAAGGAACTCTAGGATTTGGTGCTTTAAATGTGCAGGAACAGCCGAAAGAAAATTTTCAGTCTTTGTAAGATTTGCACTAAAGCCTGAAATTCTTTTGAAAGCCTCAAGAGTATCTTGAAATGTAGTTAAGTGAATGGATGTTAGCACTTGAAAACAGCATCAAGTCATCCGCAAAACAGAGGTGAGTGAGTTTTAGAGCTTCACATTTAGGATGGAATCTAAATGCAGAGGATCTTGAGATAGCTGACTGTAACATTCTCGAAAAGACTTACATTACCAATACAAATAAGTAAGGAGGCAACAGATCCCCTTGTCTAAGCCCTTTTCTCCCTTTGAAGTATCCCACAAGGCCGCAATTGAAAGCAATAGAGAATTTTGGGGTGGTAATACACTCCCTGACCCAATATGGATTTTCATAATTTTACTTCTTGCATGTTGATTTTTCTTTCTTGTTTAGCCCTTGTTTCTTGTTTGTTATTTTAAATACCATTTAGGATCAGTTTTGGGGGCCAAGAGAAGAGCTGTATGCTCTACTCTTTGATGAGGCCTTTGCAAATGCTCCATCCCTTATCTTTTGCATAACATTTTCTGGATCTTCTTCTTGTCCAGAAGAGGATTTTGTGTTCCCTCCTCGGCCTGACCAATGTCACCACAGGGCCTTGGGTAGAGCTGGCAGAATCAAATGCCTGTCCCCTTGAGGCTTAGAGAAGAGCTGTATACTCTACTCATGTATCCGTGGTTTTCTCCCTAGGGGTGGGTCCAAATGGCCTTTGCCTTGGTGAGGTTCCATATCATCAAAAAATAAAAAAAGCTATGACAACACAAAACTTAAGACTGAAACAGCATTTCTTTTTCTTTTTTTTTCTTTTTTTTTAACTGTGATTCTATGCAAACAATTGGTGGATTTTGTTTAGTTTGATTACCATTGGCTTGATGTTCCTTTTTTTCTTTTTCTTTTTTTCTGGGTATTGGTAATGGAATATTGCAGAGATTAGTTCAACACTAGCCAACACAGTACCCTGCGTCAAAGGATTTGAGTATTGGGAAAATCAAGTTTAAGGCTTTTGATTTGGGAGGACATCAAATAGCTCATTGAGTGTGGAATGCCAAGGTAGATAGATCAATCTATCATTCATCTTTGATGAGAAAGTTGAGTTAATGATTCATGGAATGCGATAATATGGTGATTATAATATATATTTTTGTTGCTCTTTAGAGTACTTGCAATTTTTATACTTGTTATTCGTAGAGCATCAATTGTGTGATTCAATGTTGAACAATAGGGAATGTGGTTTAAATGATTGTTTGTGACTAGTTTTTGTTAGCTAGATTCAGATTTTTCCCAATTTGAATCGTGATAAACTTAGGGTTTTAACCATATGTGCCATAAATTTGGCAATAACGAATATTTTGATATGGAATAATTACCACTTGTAATAAATTAGATTTGGCTAAAGTCTAACCAAAATATTTAGAAAATAAGAAATTTTGGTGCTTTTATATGAATTAACTCTCCTCCCCCCCCCCCCCCCCCTCTCAACTAGCTAGATGATAATCCATGTCCCATATTCCTGAGTTTTGCTATCCTAATAGAATACCAGCGTCCTGTGCAGTTGTTTTTGCTTATGTTATCGCCTGCAGAATGATCTTAGGATAGTGCTTCCTTCATAATCCCAGACAAACCTTTCAGTATTTATCTGATTCATAGGAGGCAGATATTGATTGTGGGAGTTTGCTGATAGCACATTTTGCTTTTAGAAGGTCTGCTAATAGTATCTCACCATACACAATTCACTCTCTGCTTTATTTTACCAAATCTATCTAGGTCATGAATCATGATGTACATTTTGGACCTCTTCCATTAAAATATGGATTTTTTTTTCCGAGAAAATAGAAAGGTTATTTTTTAGGAATTTGAAACTACTCCATAGTTGCCTCTTCTTAATATTTTGCAATATAAAAATTAAAAAAAAAAAAGAAAAGAAAAGAAAAAAAGGAATTTTCAGCACCAAGGCTTTAGCTATTTCTGTCATATTCCTTATGATGGTTACATTATTCTAGAAAACTTTCTGTTGGTGTCTCCTTTAAGGCAGTTTCCTTTGATTCATTCCTGGAGAGTAAACCCTAAACACTTTCATTTGCCCAAAAGCAACATGTTTCAGATAAGTAATGATGCTTTTGTGGATGGTCCTCTGACTAACACTCCACCCTGTTGGGCAAAATATATGAAATGTTTCCTTGCCTGCTATTTGTTCTTACTAGTACTTAGGGATTATTATTTGGAATAGAAAATTAGAAAACAAAGAAGGAACCGTGGAAGCAAATTTATATATACACTCCAGCTCTTTATAAGAGTCAAATAGATCAGTCAACTTAGAACTAGTTAAGAAGGCATAGAGGAGTAGTGAACATCACATCAATATGGTCAACCATTTGTGAAAAACCTAGTTTCTTATGGATAATATATTAGAAACATCTTAAAGATATGGCTGAAATTGCTCATTTACTAGTGCCCATACATGAACTTAACCAACTTCATTTAAGACTAAAAATGTGTGCTCTTCATAGGTAAGTGAGTTTTTAATATCCAATTACCTTGATATTTGGTAAGCATGAGTGTTGTAAGGAAGGCATTCAATCAAATGGTGGGTTATGCAAATATACAAGTTTAAAATTAGAAAAGGTCCTAGGTCATTTGGTCATCTTGGGCTACAAGTTAGAAAGTTTGTATTTTGAAGCTCTGCTGGTTAACTAGGGTCAAGCCTGCAGTCAAGGTTCACTTAACCTTGATTATTCAAGCAACTATCGAAGCTGAAAAACTCCACTTTATTGAGCATATTCTTGAGGTGCTCAATTGTGTCTTCAATGTAATTTCTCAAGTACACTCAAGACACTAAAACTTACAACTCAAATACATTAAAAAAAAAAAAATTCTAAATCGGAGTTACCTACACAAGATATAATTGACACTTGACACATTCCAGAGTGATTAGGACATAGGTGAGTCTATGAAGTCTAAAACCAGGGAATATGCAAAAGATGCTGAGTAGTAAGTAACAAAGTATAAAATCAACATGGTGCCCACAAGAAGAAGATATCAACATGGTACTCGTAACTCGTAAGGAGAACATGCTAAGTAATTCGTGAAGATAGACCATCAATGTAAATTGCAAGTTTTAAAAACTAGGTTCATGAACAATTTTTCACACTAATATCGCTTGAACTCTAAGAGCGTGAAGAGGTAATATTTATGCATCAAGAAACATTCCAGCCGCACTAAGGCACTTCACTTTATTAGTTCTTGGAAATAAACCTTGAAACTTGTCACTGTAAAATAGGTGCCAAGCACCAAGTGGTGCACCCAAAAAGAAGAGCTTGATGCAAGATTGGTTGTGTGAAAATAGATAATGATGGTCGAATTATGATGAATGTTGAACCTGTTTAGCAAAGCACATTTTCTGCAATCATATAATTTCAGCTACGCAGCATAAGAAGAAAAAAAAATGTGCATTTGCATTTTTGTGACCAAGTCGTTTTAGACATTCGATCAACTCAATTACTTCAATGGTTTAAGACAATGAAGACCATTCTGTCTCCTACTCTTATTCTTAAAATATAAGTTTTGTTATTATATTGAGATAGCTTTCGATAATCTATTATATTGAGATAGCTTATTCTCTGTGTGTTAATTAAACAATAATCATTGCTTGTTCCCCCAAGATACCATGCTTCCTTCTTCCTCCCAACAAGCTTTCACTCCCACTTCGGAAATTCTCCACTCAATGATAATAATATTAAACAAATTCCCGAAAAAGCATTACTTACAAGATTAAAAAAAATACAATGACAGAATCACCAAGAAAAAAAAAAGCAAACAAAAACACTTATTTACAAGAGCATGCAAGAAACTTTATATAACAGCTATAAGAAGAGCTAGAAAGAAAAAAGACCTCCCCACCCCACCCCCACACACACAAAAAAAAAAATAATAATAATAATAATTAATTGTTTGTTGCGGTAGATTTTGGCTTCTTCACAATCAAGACAGGGCACTGGACGTTCTGTACACAATGATTGCTCACACTCCCAAGGAAAGCTCTGCTAGCCCCAAGAATAATGTGTTAGTAAATAAATTAAACAATATAATTACAACATAAAAAAAAAATATTAGGGTGTACCCCAATTAACATTTTTTTTGAGAGAATGTACCCCAATTAACATGAATTTATTTTATTCATATGATTTTAGAAAATGAAGGTAATTGTCCATCTTATTTCATGGTAACAAATTTTCATTTTTCAACCAAGAAAAACCAAAAGCTTTTTCACATAGTATTATTATTTATGAATGTGTGTGCTATACAAGTAATCTAACTGGGCCTAAAGCCCACAACACTATATACGTTAACGGTGTGAAAACAAAAGAAATCGAGTTCTAAAATAGGGACTACAGAGACAAATTGCTACATAGTTAAAAAAGTAAGGGCAAAAATCTATTTTTCTCCAATTATATTTTTTATGACTGGCCTGACCGTTGAAATGAAAAGATTTAGGAGGACATTGGAATTGGATAGCTCATAGAGGTTGGAGAGACTATACTACTGTGCCAAGGTAGATTTTCTCAATCTATCAAATTGTCTCTTTGATGAGAATATTACTTCAGTTAATGATTTGTGCAATATGATGATATTGTGATTGTAATTTCAATTTCTTATTTACTCTGTTTTATCTGATATATTCTCTTTTTGTTAATGTAGAGACTGTAGAGCCAATTTTGTTTTTTTATTCAGTTGTGTGTAGTTTTTGCTAGAATCCAGATTCAGATTTAAAGCATGATGAACTTTGATTTGTGACTATAAAATTAACAATTGGTCTTTCTTCCTCAACAAAATCAATTAAGCACAATTGCTTTGGATAGAGACTGGGTTAGTGGATCTGGCTTGTGCCCAAATCCAATTACCCTCTTGCAATACACTAGACAAAAGAGCATTAGAAGAACTGGCTGCATCGTACATAATCCTGTGGCCATATTTCAGAACAAGGCACCATTTGGACGCCACCAATTGAGTCAAAGATGAATATTCTTAATGGAACCCACATGAAATCTAATGAAGGGTCTAGCTGCATCGTACATAAGCTTCAGGATTTTCCTCCACCCCCAGCTGCAATTTTGAGGTATTTTGATTATCCAAAAGCTTTTACCCTTTAGGAGATTAGTTCTAACCCATGCTACCCATAATGACCGAGCTTGAACAAAGAGAGACCAAATAAAACCCATTATTTCTGCTTTATTCCAATCTTTAAGCCTCTTCAAACCCAAGCCACTTTCACATTTTGATTTACAAACCAAGTCCCATTTCACTTTAGTAACTTTTTTTAGGCAATATGATGTCCTACACCAATAGGACTGAAGACTAAACAGAACAGACTTTATTAACTGGAGCCTACCTACATAAGAGAGATATCTCACAGACCATGACTGCTGTGATTTTATTTAGAAGAGGCTTGCACTCTTTTTCAGATCATCTTCCTGATATAAAAGGGACTCCAAGATAGTTAACAGGCAGCTTCCCTTCTTTAAACTGAAGGAACTCTAGGATTTGGTGCTTTAAATGTGCAGGAACAGCCGAAAGAAAATTTTCAGTCTTTGTAAGATTTGCACTAAAGCCTGAAATTCTTTTGAAAGCCTCAAGAGTATCTTGAAATGTAGTTAAGTGAATGGATGTTAGCACTTGAAAACAGCATCAAGTCATCCGCAAAACAGAGGTGAGTGAGTTTTAGAGCTTCACATTTAGGATGGAATCTAAATGCAGAGGATCTTGAGATAGCTGACTGTAACAATCTCGAAAAGACTTCCATTACCAATACAAGTAAGTAAGGAGGCAACAGATCCCCTTGTCTAAGCCCTTTTCTCCCTTTGAAGTATCCCACAAGGCTGCCATTGAAAGCAATAGAGAATTTTGGGGTGGTAATACACTCCCTGACCCAATATGGATTTTCATAATTTTACTTCTTACATGTTGATTTTTCTTTCTTGTTTAGCCCTTGTTTCTTGTTTGTTATTTTAAATACCATTTAGGATCAGTTTTGGGGGCTAAGAGAAGAGCTGTATGCTCTACTCTTTGATGAGGCCTTTGCAAATGCTCCATCCCTTATCTTTTGCATAACATTTTCTGGATCTTCTTCTTGTCCAGAAGAGGATTTTGTGTTCCCTCCTCGGCCTGACCAATGTCACCACAGGGCCTTGGGTAGAGCTGGCAGAATCAAATGCCTGTCCCCTTGAGGCTTAGAGAAGAGCTGTATGCTCTACTCATGTATCCGTGGTTGGTGAGGTTCCATATCATAAAAAAATAAAAAAAGCTATTACAACACAAAACTTAAGACTGAAACAGCATTTCTTTTTTTAACTGTGATTCTATGCAAACAATTGGTGGATTTTGTTTAGTTTGATTACCATTGGCTTGATGTTCCTTTTTTTCTTTTCTTTTTTTCCTGGGTATTGGTAATGGAATATTGCAGAGATTAGTTCAACACTAGCCAACACAGTACCCTGCGTCAAAGGAGTTGAGTATTGGGAAAATCAAGTTTAAGGCTTTTGATTTGGGAGGACATCAAATAGCTCGTAGAGTGTGGAATGCCAAGGTAGATAGATCAATCTATCAATCATATTTAATGAGAATATTGAGTTAACGATTCATGGAATGCGATGACATGGTGATTATAAATTTATAATATATATACTTTTGTTGCTCTTAGTCCTTGCAATTTTTATACTTGTTATTCATAGAGCGTCAACTGTGTGATTCAAGGTTGAACAATAGGGAATGTGGTTTAAATGACTATGAATAGTTTTTGCTAGCCAGATTCAGATATGCCCCGATTTGAATAGTGATAAATTTAGGCTTGTAACCATATGTGCCATAAATTTGGCAATAACGAATATTTTGATATGGAATAATTACCCCTTGTAATAAATTAAACTGATTTGGCTGAAGTCTAACCAAAATACTAAGAAAATAAGAAGCTTTGGTGCTTTTATATGAATTAACTCCAACACCCCCCCCCCCCCCCCCCCCCTCTTCAACTAGTTAGATGATAATCCATGTTCCTGAGTTTTGCTATCCTAATAGAATACCAGCGTCCTGTGCAATTGTTTTTGGTTATGTTATCGCCTGCAAAATGATCTTAGGATAGTTCTACCTCCATAATCCCAGACAAACTTTTCAATATCTGTTTCATGGGAGGCAGATATTGATTGTGGGAGTTCGTTGATAGCACCTTTTGATTTTAGAAGGTCTGCTAATAGTATCTCACCATACATGATTCACTCTACTTTATTTTACCAAATCTATCTAGGTCATGAATCGTGATGTACATTTTGGACCTCTTCCATTAAAATATGGAATTTCACATTTTTTTACTAGTAGATTAGAGATTTCTTACATGTTAATTTTTTTCTTTCTTGATCTGACCTTGTTTCTCGTCAACTTTTTTTAAAACCTGAGAGAAATTGCGACTTCTTACGTATTCCTGAGCTTTGCTATCCTGATTGAGTACCAGCATTCTGTGCAATTGTTTTTGCTTATGTTAATATGTTATTGCATGCAAAATCCTAACTGTTATGATAGTTCTGCCTTCATAATCCCAAACAAACATTTCCATATTTATCTGACTCATAGGAGGCAGACATTGATTGTGAGAGTTCACTGATAGCACCTTCAGTGTTTAGAATGTCTGCTAATAGTATCTCACTATACATAATTCATACTCTTAGCCATTGTACCAAATCTGTCTACGTCAAAATATACATTGTAGATCTCTTGCATTAAAATATGGCATTTCATAATTCCACGAGTGCATTGGTGAGTCAGTGACTTCTTTGCATGTTAATTTTTATTTCTTGATCAGACCTCCTTTCTTGTCAGTTTTAAAAACCAGCGGAATGCTTTTAATTGTTGAGGGTAAAAATGCTTCCATTTGGGAAATGTAAAGAAATAGTGATCATTAAATCAAACTTCAAATTCTGTATTGGAAATTTGGCAAGATGTTGCTTGATTGCCTAGCAAAGAGAAATATATTTCAAATTATGATCATCATTGCATGCTAGTTCACAATTCTGCAGGATTTTCTTTAATGGCTCAAATTATGCCTGTATCTTCCTTGTTAATTAATGTTTTTTTGCTAAATACATTTCTATCTTTCTGAAGGTGTAGGCACACCCTAGCTTGAATGAAGAAGAAAAATTAAGTGTATGTAGAAACCTGTAATACCATAGAGCAAAGTCACATGATTCATCTTGTTAGTGCAAAGTCACTTGCCCTTTAAAGTAACAGCATGATTCATCTTCTTAGAGCAAAGTCACATGACAAGGTCAATGACAGCTTTTGGATCAAATCACCAAAGAATGAAGACTCAGGTAATTATCAGAGTTTCTAAACTAAAAGAGGGAGGTATGAATCCACAGAAAGAGGTTGACACAATGAAGGTGCAACTGATTGAATTACAAATGTGTCAGCTAAAGCCGCAAAGACAAGTAAAGAGATCCACAAATTAGTGCTTCATTGAAATTGAAGTGTGCCTTATTATTTTTAGGATTTTTTTCCCGAGAAAATAGAAAGGTTATTTTTTAGGAATTTGAAACTACTCCATAGTTGCCTCTTCTTAATATTTTGCAATATAAAAATTAAAAAAAAAAAGGAATTTTCAGCACCATGGCTTAGCTATTTCTGTCATATTCCTTATGATGGTTACATTATTCTAGAAAACTTTCTGTTGGTGTCTCCTTTAAGGCAGTTTCCTTTGATTCATTCCTGGAGAGTAAACCCTAAACACTTTCATTTGCCCAAAAGCAACATGTTTCGGATAAGTAATGATGCTTTTGTGGATGGTCCCCTGACTAACACTCCACACCCTCTTGGGCAAAATATATGAAATGTTTCCTTGCCTGCTATTTGTTCTTACTAGTACTTAGGGATTATTATTTGGAATAGAAAATTAGAAAACAAAGAAGGAACCGTGGAAGCAAATTTATATATACACTCCAGCTCTTTATAAGAGTCAAATAGATCAGTCAACTTAGAACTAGTTAAGAAGGCATAGAGGAGTAGTGAACATCACATCAATATGGTCAACCATTTGTGAAAAACCATGTTTCTTATGGAGAATATATTAGAAACATCTTAAAGATATGGCTGAAATTGCTCATTTACTAGTGCCCATACATGAACTTAACCAACTTCATTTAAGACTAAAAATGTGTGCTCTTCATAGGTAAGTGAGTTTTTAATATCCAATTACCTTGATATTTGGTAAGCATGACGTGGCTGCATGAGTGTTATAAGGAAGGCATTCAATCAAATGGTGGGTTATGCAAATATACAAGTTTAAAATTAGAAAAGGTCCTAGGTCATTTGGTCATCCTGGGCTACAAGTTAGAAAGTTTGTATTTTGAAGCTTTACTGGTTAACTAGGGTCAAGCCTGCAGTCAAGGTTCACTTAACCTTGATTATTCAAGCAACTATCGAAGCTGAAAAACTCCACTTTATTGAGCATATTCTTGTGGTGCTCAATTGTGTCTTCAATGTAATTTCTCAAGTACACTCAAGACACTAAAACTTACAACTCAAATACATTAAAAAAAAAGATTCTAAAACAGAGTTACCTGCACAAGATATAATTGACACTTGACACATTCCAGAGTGGTTAGGACATAGGTGAGTCTATGAAGTCTAAAACCAGGGAATATGCAAAAGATGATGAGTAGTAAGTAACAAAGTATAAAATCAACATGGTGCCCACAAGGAGAAGATATCAACATGTAACTCGTAAGGAGAAGATGCTAAGTAATTCGTGAAGATAGACCATCAATGTAAATTGCAAGTTTTAAAAACTAGGTTCATGAACAATTTTTCACACTAACATTGCTTGAACTCTAAGAGCGTGAAGTGGTAATATTTATGCATCAAGAAACATTCCAGCCGCACTAAGGCACTTCACTTTATTAGTTCTTGGAAATAAACCTTGAAACTTGTCACTGTAAAATAGGTGCCAAGCACCAAGTGGTGCACCCAAAAAGAAGAGCTTGATGCAAGATTGGTTGTGTGAAAATAGATAATGATGGTCGAATTATGATGAATGTTGAACCTGTTTAGCAAAGTACATTTTCTGCAATCATATAATTTCAGCTACGCAGCATAAGAAGAAAAAAAAAAGTGCATTTGCATTTTTGTGACCAAGTCGTTTTAGACATTCGATCAACTCAATTACTTCAATGGTTTAAGACAATGAAGACCATTCTGTCTCCTACTCTTATTCTTAAAATATAAGTTATGTTATTATATTGAGATAGCTTTCGATAATCTATTATATTGAGATAGCTTATTCTCTGTGTGTTAATTAAACAATAATCATTGCTTGTTCCCCCAAGATACCATACTTCCTTCTTCCTCCCAACAAGCTTTCACTCCCACTTCGGAAATTCTCCACTCAATGATAATAATATTAGACAAATTCCCGAAAAAGCATTACTTACAAGATTAAAAAAAATACAATGACAGAATCACCAAGAAAAAAAAAAAGCAAACAAAAACACTTATTTACAAGAGCATGCAAGAAACTTTATATAACAGCTATAAGAAGAGCTAGAAAGAAAAAAAACCTCCCCCCCACACACACAAAAAAAAAAAAAAAAATTAATTAATTGTTTGTTGCGGTAGATTTTGGCTTCTTCACAATCAAGACTGGGCACTGGACGTTCTGTACACAATGATTGCTCACACTCCCAAGGAAAGCTCTGCTAGCCCCAAGAATAATGTGTTAGTAAATAAATTAAACAATATAATTACAACATAAAAAAAAAATATTAGGGTGTACCCCAATTAACATTTTTTTTGAGAGAATGTACCCCAATTAACATGAATTTATTTTATTCATATGATTTTAGAAAATGAAGGTAATTGTCCATCTTATTTCATGGTAACAAATTTTCATTTTTCAACCAAGAAAAACCAAAAGCTTTTTCACATAGTATTATTATGCTTACCAGATTTCAAATAAGAGGGTAAAAAATCAACATTATATAAAACTAAATTACACTAACTCAAATCATTCACTAGCTCAACCAAAAAAAAAAAAACCCTCAAATCATTCACATGCATACACCCCAGATGGAATAAATAAAAAAGTGGCACTTTGTCATGTTTTCAACGTGTTTGAAGTCCCCTATTTACTTATCATGCATCAAAAAAAAATTACAATAATAACATAATTAAGCCTATAATTTCCTTTTTTAAGTAAGACCCACCTTTTGATTGGGCCATAACCATGGCTCCCCATGACCAACACATCAGCACCCAAATTCTGTGTCATCTGGCAAATTACATCCCTTGGATCACCATGATCTATTCTTGTCTCCACCTTGACCTTCACGAGGGACAAATTTGTCAAGACAAAAACTAAATAAGAAACTATATGATTTTTCAAATTCAAAACCTTATTTATTTCTGATAAAAAGATAATATAAGAAATTAAAAATTTTAGCCAGACAAAATCTATCTAAATATTATATATATGGGAAATTAAACCTTTTGTTTTTAATTTCTTTTTATATATTTGGGATTAACAATTATTTTTCAAACCAGTTCTATATATGAAAAACCCCTATTCTTTTTTTTTTTTTAGAAGATGAAAAAAAACCATTTTAATTATTAATGTGTTATGTGATTAAAAAATAATTATTAAAAGGGTTAAAAAATTTATTTTCTTAAAATCCAAAAATTATAGAATGATCAAACAAAGTACTACAGTATCAAATAACAAATTAATATATGTTAAAAAAACCAAATGACAATTATGGTGAAAGGGTTTTAAAAAAAAAAATTTCTCAAAAATTCAAAAAACTGAAAATTATCAAATGACAATTATACCCTTTAACAAACCAAAAAATTACAACTCACATCATGAATATCTTTGCACATCTTTTTAGCTTTGTCAACCACGCACTCAGCCACGTCATTACTGTACTTATCCATTGCCGCCAATATATCAGAAGAAAATAAATACCCTCCTGAATCACACACCAAAATTACAATCAGCACCATTCAATCTTTCGTATTCCTAAAGTGCCCATGAAGATTACAGGCAAATTACCTGTGCCGTCAATGGCAGTGTAAACTGCACGAGGAGGCTTAACGTAGAGGAGGGCAAGGGTATCTTTGGAATTTTTAGAAATCATGTTTTTGAGACACCACGAGAGCGCGTGCATGCTCTCCTCGCCTTCATCGACGGCCACGAGGATCTTCCGTTCCTTTGCTGCCACGTCAGCCATTCAGCTCTTTGATCGGACGGTTGAAAGTTGTTGATGACAAAAAAATGAAAAATAAAAATAAAACACTGTTTCTTTCTTTCTTTTGTGAATGAAAATTTAGTAGTGGTGGTGATGAATGTCTAGATTGAGAGTTTTGAATATTTATATAGGCAGAGAGGAAATAATGTGCTGGGTCAAATCTGTTGGCGGGTTTTCTGGGTGATGTCATTTGTGGTTTTCAAACACAGTGGACTCCTTGGTTTTATTTGTTTTTAAGTTTATCCGGTTTTGGCATTAGGATATGATTATAAATAAATACATAAAATATTAGAAAAAAAAAGAAAAAAAAAAAGAGGTTTGGATAGACTATAGAGTATCAAATGTCAATACCTACTGGTCAAGCATGGTGAAGATAGTATACCACTGCAAACAGATAATCTTTGTTTTTAAAAGATGGGGCCTATTAGCAAGTGTTACAGCGTAATAGAAAAAGTGCCACGTCCCAATCCTAGGGAACATAAATTTAGATTCATGACTAATTTACTGTCTTACATAACTCAATAACATAATTAATTTAAACATAATTTAATAAATTCCAAATAAACAATACTCTTAATAAATCTCTTACAATACTAAAATCCACAATTTAGAAATAAATTTCAAATGCGGTAAAATCTTAAGTGAAATAAAAATAACTAAAAATCCTTCAAATCTTCAAACATTATTGACGATATCTAAAAACTCCTACGCTCTACCTTGCATTTTATGAAGAGATCCAAAGTTTCTGTTTCCCAATTAAACTTTAATAAAAAAATTGTAATTGATGGAGTGAGCCACAGATCTAGTAAACCAATTATACACAATACACAATAAAATAGAGTCAAGCAAAGTAAGAGTATTTTGATTTCACAAACTCATTCAATGATATCAAATATAATATATTTCCAAAACATATAATGAATCACTTAATACATATGTAATCAAATCTTAAAATCATTCGAAAACACATGATTTATCAGAGCACAATGTCACATATACACATATCACATATTCTCACATACAATCATGTGAATGGATACCAACATCTAATCCCTGCTGGTGAGGGATCAACACTTATTACCTGTTTGGATTCACGTTTGCGTTTGTGCATTTGCACATTTTGCGTTTTCTCCTCTTTTTTTTTTTTAAGCACTTATGAACAGTAACTGGTACTATTCATGCATGTGATTACACTGTGCGGGAGACAAAATTACTATTCACGCACTGTTCATAGGACCTACAACCACTTTATTCAGGAAAAAAAATATTAAAAATTGGTCCCACAACACCATCCACACATTTAAAAATTATTTTGCTACAGTGTTTTCAGTTTTCAGTTTTCAACAAAATAAGTTGTATCCAAACGGACCCTTATTCTCACATACAACCCTGTGAGCAGGCTTACACATATATCTGATCAGTTCTAAAAACACTTATTTTGAGACACATATTACAAAACAAAGTTTATACAAAATAGAATAACTTTCTTAATATTAACAATTATTCCAAATATTAAGGCATATCGAATATCACAATATTGAATTGAAACATAAATCAAAAGATGCTTGACTCTCTTAAGAAATAAATAGGAACTAAGGAGTTTATGTAAGTATTTTACAATTCTTGAATAAGTCTAAAAACTCAATTTGCTAAAAGAAACGTTTTAAATACCATTTAGAAAATAGGAATATGAATTTAAAATCACTTGGTTTTAGAAAAATTTAAAAATCAAGAACCTTTTTAGAAAACTTATTTTGAAACCCAATTATTTTCAGAAAATAATTTAGTTTAGAAATTATCTTTTAAATGAGATTTGGATGTTCAAAACGTTATTTACAATTTGAAGTTTCTCTTTAAAACATTATTTAAAAGTTGAAGTTTCTCTTTCAATGATATAAAAATCTTTTGATAAACTTTAGAAAATGTATGCCTAAAAACATAATTTTTGAAAACCTTTAACTTCTAGGAACCTAATAAACAAAATTATGCATATTATGCATAATTACTTACAGCATTTGAATTTCACTGAAAGCCCAGCTAACACTCCCTCCAAATAGTCTCAAAACACTCTTAAATAGGACCTATAATCAACCATGGAAATTACTTAATATCCTCCACAAAATATAAATCTTATTGAATTATACAAATTAACTCACTAAGATTATACTTTGCTGAACTAATAACACTTTTAACACTAAATTAATGATTCTCTAACTAATGATATTCTAACCAAAAATATTCTCTTGCATTAATCAAAACTCATATTGCCATGAGGAAAGGCACTAGTCAAAATATCATTGACCAAGGATTTAATATAAAACCCCAAAAAAACTTGAAAGCCATATTCATGGATTACAAATATTAAGATTTGTAATCCATGACTTGTTCTAGGATACAAGCTCTAGGCACCCTGGGATACAAGCTGTCGGGCTAAAATTTTTTATTTCTTATATTATCTTTTTATCATAAATAAATAAGGTTTTCAATTTGAAAAATCATATAGTTTCTTATTTTAGTTTTTGTATCATTATTGACTTATTAATACTACAGTTATTAATTAATAGTAGTATTTAATTAATTAGGTGAACGCGTGACAAGTATTTATTGGTGGAGTATAGAGTGTAGCAGGAAAAGTGGGACAGAAGATTTGGACTCATAATTAATTAGGTGAACACGTGGCAAGTATTTATTGGTGGAGTATAGAGTGGAGCAGAAAAAGTGGAACAGAAGATTTGGACTTACCAATCATAGGTTTTACGTTACTATTTCAACTAACTTTTACCTTTATCTATAGTACTTTCAGCAAAAAGTTTTCAATTTCAATAAAATAAACGGATCACAAATAAACTGTAGATTAAAAAAAAATCATTTTAATTATTAATGTGTTATGTGATTAAAAAATAATCATTAAAATGATTAAAAATTTTATTTTCTTAAAAATCTAAAAATTATAAAATTATCAAACAAAGTACTATCAAATAACAAATTAATATATGTTAAAAAAACAAAGTACTGTAATTGTTATAAATAAGTTACATGATTAATAATAGGTGAAGATAATCATGATGAAAGGGTTTAAAAAAAGATTAATTTTTCTCAAAAATTCCAAAAAAAATGAAAATTATCAAATGACAATTATACCCTTTAACAAACCAAAAAAATACAACTCACATCATGAAGATCTTTGCACATCTTTTTAGCTTTGTCAACCACGCACTCAGCCACGTCATTACTGTACTTATCCATTGCCGCCAAAATATCAGAAGAAAACAAATACCCTCCTGAATCACACACCAAAATTACAATCAGCACCATTCAATCTTTCGTATTCCTAAAATGCCCATGAAGATTACAGACAAATTACCTGTGCCATCAATGGCAGTGTAAACTGCACGAGGGGGCTTAACGTAGAGGAGGACAAGGGTATCTTTGGAATTTTTAGAAATCACGTTTTTGAGACACCACGAGAGCGCGTGCATGCTCTCCTCGCCTTCATCAACGGCCACGACGATCTTTCGTTCCTTTGCTGCCACGTCAGCCATTCAGCTCTTTTGATCGGACGGTTGAAAATTGTTGATGACAAAAAAATGAAAAATAAAATAAAACACTGTTTCTTTCTTTCTCTTGTGAATGAAAATTTGGTAGCGGTGGTGATGAATGTTTGAGACTGAGAGTTTTTGAGAATTTATATAGGCAGAGATCGAGGAAATAATGTGTTGGGTCAAAACTGTTGGCGGGTTTTCTGGGTTATGTCATTTGTGGTTTTCAAACACAGTGGACTTCTTTTTCTTTTTTTTTTGATAGGAAAGCACACACATAATATTAATCAAATAACAATAAAGTTTACATCATGAAGAATTGCTAATTCTAAGAAACTAGGACAACTCTCCATCCACATACATTGATGAACTATGCCCTTGGCATACTTTGCTAGTAAATGAGCAGGGGTATTTACAGAACGTTTCACATGTGAAAAAAACACATTATGGAACTCCAAGACAGCTGATCTAATCCCCGTAATCACCGCATCAATTGAAACCAAAACTGAGGAGGAAGATTGATTTAATGCCCTAAAGACAATTAACGCATCACCCTCGATTGTTAAGTCTGAAACACCCAACTGCCTTGCGAACTGCAATCCCACTTCAACAGCCTTCGATTCCGCTTCAAGAGGTCCTAGTGGTGCTTGAATTTTCCTGCACATTGCAGCTACAAAACGACCATTCCAGTCCCGTGCTATGATTCCAACTCCAACAGCTTGTAGCTCTGCAAACACAGCAGCATCAACATTGAACTTGAGACACGATGCAGATGGTGGAATCCATGTCTGAACATGCTGGATAGACATCTGAGGTACCGGTAAGAGATTAACAGCAACCCAATATTCATCTAAGTATTGCATCGCCCACCGAAACAGCGTTCTTCAATCTTTTCGCGTTCCACCATGTCGAACTTCATTTCTGTTATTCCACATTGCCCATACACAGGTTAGTAACAGTTCAATATTTTCCGGTGAACTCTTTTCGTCCATCATTAAACACCATAACATCTCCTTTACGGAGCAAAGCTGGTCCATCACGTTAGGAAACACCAGTTTTGTTGAAGACCAAAGTTCTTTAGCTTGGGTACATTTCCAGAAAAAATGAATCGCATCCTCTGCTTCCGTGTTGCATCCTTCGCATGTATCAACCTGCAAAACATTTCTTTTAACAAGGTTAGTTCTTACCGGTAGGATGTCTTTACAAGCCCTCCAAGCGAAGTGCCTAATTTTATGAGGCACATTAATCCGCCATATGCGTTTCCAAAAGCTTTTTTCTTGGCTATCATCAGAGCTTGAACTTGAGGAAGTCGCTAGGGACATTCAAGACGCAACCCAGTAGGCATTTTTTACAGAAAAAACACCATTATTACTCCAAGCCCAAATCAGTTTGTCATTTGGCAGATTAGAGCTTATGGGGATTGCCTTTATAACCTCTACATCAAGCGGCAAAAACAGAGCATCAATAGCCTCCACCTTCCATGAAGCTATTTCCTTATTTATCAGTTCTCTAACCTTCATATCTTGCGGCATAAACAATCTAGGGGATGAAACCATGAAAGTTGAAGGCTTGGGCAGCCATCTATCACCCAAAATCCGGATTTTCTCACCATTACCAAGTCTCCACCTTAAACCATATTTAACAAGAGGTTGAGCAGACATAATACTCCGCCAAGTAAATGAAGGATTATTACCCAAAACAGCCTGTGAGAAATCACATGTGGGAAAATATTTGGCCTTCAAAACCTTGTACACCAATGAATCATGACCCTGTTGAAGTCTCTACCCTTACTTTGCCAATAAAGACAAATTGAACTCCTTAAGCTTTTTAAAACCCATCCCACCACAACTCTTCGGAGCACACAATTTTTTCCAACTCATCCAGGCTATCTTCCTCTCATCATTTCTTTGCCCCCACCAAAAATTACGAATCATACTGGTCAAATCCTCACAAAGAGAGTCAGGCAATTTGAAAACATTCATAGTATAGGTCGGAATCGCTTGTGCCACAGCTTTGATCAACATTTCTTTCCCTGCCTTAGACAATAACTTCTCTTTCCAACTAGCAAGCTTTTTCCTTAATTTATCCTTAATATTAATGAAAGTGTTCTTCTTATTCCTTCCCACCAATGATGGCAAACCAAGATATTTTTCATGATGCTTAATCACTTGGGCTCTAAACCTCTCTTTGATGACTTCTTGAATATCAACAGGAGTATTATGACTAAAAAACAGAGAAGTTTTAGCACGATTTAACTGCTGCCCCGAAGCACATTCATAAACCCTCAACACCCTCTAAAAGGTATCACACTCCTCCAAGGAAGCTCTACAAAATATCAAACTATCATCAGCAAAGAAAAGATGAGATATTTTTGGACCCCTACAGCAAGCTGCAATTCCCCCCAACCTTCCATTCTCCACCTCTTTCTTAATAAGAGCAGAAAGACCTTCCGCACATAACAAGAATAAAAAAGGAGATAGTGGATCACCCTGCCTGATTCCCCTACTTGGAACAATATGCCCTTTAGGCTTGCCATTAATCTTCATGGAATAAGAAACAGTAGTGATACACTTCATAATTAAAGCACACCATCTATCATCAAATCCCAATTTTTGCATAATTTTTTCCAACCATATCCACTCTACCCTATCATATACCTTACTCATATCAAGCTTTAAAGCCAAATCACCCACTCTTCCATTCTTCTTTTGACTAATATGATGCATCATCTCATATGAGACAACAACATTATCAGTGATTAACCTTCCATGCACAAAAGCACTTTGGGTAGGCTTGCGGTACCTAAAGGAATTTTCGAACAATATTTGACCGAGTTTATTTATTTATTTTTTTATTATTAAAAAAGATTTTTCCAATTACCTACCTGAAAACTACAAGTTTTCATGTAAAAATACCGACATGACACATTGTATTCAGCGGCATTTTCAAACAAATCTATTTTAAATTTAGGAGGATTTTTGACAGCAAAATAAAATAATAACTAAAATTCTCTTTAATGCATACAGAGATAATTGGCCCGCTACGGGGCATGGCCTTCATCATATTTCTGAATAACATACTGATACCTCAAAGGATTGTTGGGAAGATAATTAAAAATCTCCCGGATTACAGGGTCTTCAAAAAGGGTGAAACAAAAACGCATATGTTCCTCAGAGTTTGCCAGTTGTTCAATTTCGCAAACCTTACCAATACAATAATTTATTTCTGCCTGTTTTACATCCTCGGGAGACGGTCCCCGCCTTTTGGAAGTCATTCCGCTTGAGGACGTACTCCGAAGATTATTTGCATGCTCTTCGGGCACGACCCCCAACGGAGTCCGGGTAAAAACCGAACAAACCATGTTTGGAGAAATCATTGGTTCTCTTACAAAAAGTTCAGAGTCTGGAACTACCTGCACAGATATAACCGAAATTATAATTTTGAATAGAAATGGGACAGCATCTTCAGCCGAGCATACTACCATTCATAATTTAGACCCTCCCGCTTAAAATCATTCTGACAAAGAAAAATAACCTCCTCGCCAACCAAAACACAAACAAAGAAGCCCAGATAACAAGAACAACAAGGAACGAACCATACATAAAAGACAATGCAGAGTTTTTCGTCTTCACTTTTTCACTTAATTTATTCTTTTCTATTGTGTGATTTGGATTCATACGTCAGTTTTGTATTTGTTTTCAACTAGGGATGAACATGAATCTATAACAGAAACTATTAAGAAAAAAAAAAAACCGAGAGAAACTACAAACATATCAAGAAAAGAAACAGATAACAACGAAAAAGTAGCAATAACAGAAAAGAAAATAGGACTAACTCTCAATAATAGATCCCAGGTGTAGTCACTTATTCGTAACATCCCAGCAGTATCGTCGACTTGATCTCCACGCACATAATATTTGGCACGGACCCAGGTTTCCCACCTGGCCCGTAATTTGGCCCAGATCAATTTTACATCCATGCTATCAAGGGTAGTTCCGAAGATTGAGTTGACCGCATTGGCAACTTTAAGAAGTTTGTCTCTGTCAACGTCCGTTGACCCGCTTTCCCAACTGACATTCGTGGCGGCAGTCATGAGAAAGTAGTCAACAGCACCATATTTTTCGATTAACTGTTCCATTTTCTCAACTTTCTTACTTGATAAGAATTTAGATATTGCAGCGTCTACTTTTAGATGCCTTTCTCTTTCTCTCTCTGTTATATGGCCTCCTTGTTCCAAAGCCGATTTTTCTACGCATCTCTTTATGTAGTACTTTTGGGTCGACCAAAACCCAACATTACCCTTCCGTAACTCCCTAACCCTGCCCATGGTTTGGGCTGACTGGTGTTGGTTCCTTGGGAAACACTAAAAACAAAGTACGGGGGG
The DNA here is from genome assembly GCA_019022515.1 of Quercus aquifolioides. Taxonomy (NCBI): domain Eukaryota; kingdom Viridiplantae; phylum Streptophyta; class Magnoliopsida; order Fagales; family Fagaceae; genus Quercus; species Quercus aquifolioides. The sequence goes on along the minus strand of CM032330.1, from coordinate 10,493,848 downwards.
TGAATGACATCGCGGGTTTAATGAGGGGGAAGTTTGGCCTCCTTGTTCCAAAGCCGATTTTCCTACGCAGTACTTTTGTGTCCAAAACCCAACATTACCCTTCCGTAACTCCCTAACCCTGCCCATGGTTTGGGCTGACTGGTGTTGGTTCCTTGGTAAACACCAAAAACAAAGTACGGGGGGTGAATGACATCGCGGGTTTAATGAGGGGGAAGTTTGGCCTCCTTGTTCCAAAGTCGATTTTCCTACGCAGTACTTTTGTGTCCAAAACCCAACATTACCCTTCCCTAACTCCCTAACCCCGCCAATGGTTTGGGCTGACTGGTGTTGGTTCCTTGGGAAACACCAAAAACAAAGTACAGGAATAATAGAAGGAAGAACTTTTTTATACCTATTAATAATAGCTTTTGATGCAATTTTATAAACCACATTACAAAGACTAATGGGTCTATAATCAGTCACAGTTTTTGGCTCTTTACATTTAGGAATAAGGACAATATGTGTATGATTGAAATTCGGTGGAACAATACTTGAATTGAGGAAAGCCAAAACAGTTGAAGTAACCACATCACCAATCTTGGGCCAAAAGTGTTGATAAAATAATGGAGGCATACCATCCGGTCCAGGGGACTTCAATGGGTACATTTGCTTCATGGCATTTTTCACTTCACCTTTTGTAAACTCCTTTACTAGCATCTGATTCATCCTAGAGGTGACTTTATGTTGAACTGCATTTAGAATTTCTTCAAACTCCGTAGGATCACTACTAGTGAAAAGCCTCTCATAGTACTGCAACATCAACTCCTCTACATGCACATCTCCCTCCAACCACCTACCATCCTCATCTAGTAAACCCTCAATGAAATTCTTTTTGTACCGTGCTGAAGCTTTCTCATAGAAAAACCTAGTATTCCTATCCCCAAATTGCATCCAGCTAATTCTTGATCTTTGCCTCCACATATCATCTTCCTTATCCATCCAACAGTTCAACTCAATTCTAGTGTTCTTCAAAGATCTAATTACATCCGGTGTTGTAGGTTGCAACTTTAACCATTCTAGTTTTTTTGGTAAGTCAGCCACTGTTTTCCCTACATGACCAAATTCAGTGCCATTCCATACCTCAAGTCTAGCACGGCAACTCTCCAAGCATCTATTAAGAACATCACCTGATCCTCCATACAAGCCTTCATCCCAAGCTTCCTCTACAATAGCCTCACACCTTGGGTCCTTTAACCACATTGATTCAAATCTGAAAACCCTACCCATCTTCTTTTTTCTAGGTTTTACAGACAACTGAAGAATAAGAGGGGAATGGTCTGAAGCCGAAGATGAAAGATGAGTAAGATTAGCCATTGGAAACAAATGAAACCATTCCACCGTAGCCAAAGCTCTATCCAACCTTTCCCTAATTTGAGGTCCGTCCTCTTTTAAATACAACCAAGTAAATAAAGGCCCCGTGAAACGAACTTCCTTAAGACCGCAACAGTTAATTGTGTCAACAAAATATTTCATTTGCTGTCTTGTTCTATTACTTTCCCCCTCCTTTTCATCCATGCTAGTAATTTCATTGAAATCCCCAATTACTAGCCACGACAAAGAGGATGTCCCATGTAAATGTTTAAGTTTTTGCCATGATTCCCATCTTTTAGAAGTATCCGGTTCACCATAAAAACCAGTAAGGTGCCACCAACCAATACCATCCCCCCGTCTACCCATGCATCAATATGAGAATGAGAATAAGTCTGAATATCAAGCCTAATATCTTTTTTCCAAAATAAAGCTAAACCACCACTACTTCCTCTACTAGGCACAATAAAATCATTTTTATATTTACACCAATCACGAACTTTTAACATCCAATCCAAACCAGATTTTGTTTCCATTAAAAAGACAATATTGGGATCTTGTTTATTAATTACCTTGAACAAGGCACGAACTATCCGACGGATCCCAAGCCCTCGGTAGTTCCAGCTCAATAGACTCATAATGCCCGGCGAGGTTGCATAGCAACATCCGCCGTTGTAATCTGATCCACCCCAGAAAGAATATGTAAACCTTCAGTAATACTCACCTTGGATTTCTTTTTTGTCAAATCTGCCTTCTCTGTTCCACGCAGCATCTCCTTGCTACTCCTCTTTGGCCTAAGTACTTTATTAATAGGCACCTCCAAACTAGATCATGGCTTTACAACAGCCCTCTTCCAAGTCCTATTCTTGAGCCCATTCTCTCCAGCACTACTTGAATTACAATCCTTTGATGTGGCCTATTTAGTTGCACCTTCATTTGATCCATCAGTTTTTGCGCCTTGAATAGTGAGCAGCCCACCCATATTTTTATCTCCACTTCTCTTGGGCCTACCTTTAACCGGGTTGCTATCTTCTTGTACACATCCCTTCTTAGCATTAACGCCACTAACATTCTCCTGAAGACACGAAGCAATACATGGCTCAATTGATTTTCCTGATGAAACGCGTTTACTAGTAAGTGAGTCATCATCCATCACTTCAATATCTACCAAGCCCGAGTAAAGATCAGTTTTATTCTTCAACTGCTCAACACGCTTCAACTGATCAACACGAATAGAATTTGAACTTGGAATACACAGTTCTGATTGGATAGCTTGATCAATCTCAGATATTATCGCCTGAAAGTCAGGAGTAAGTTTCCCATCAAAAGTTGCAACTGTCCCAGCCTTTGCAACTGACTCTGTCACAGCGCCACCCTTGGACGGCCCACCACCAGAACCACCACTAACAATTTCACATTGGTTCTGCCCTAAAACTACTCCCACAGAGTCAATATTCGAGTTTACATTCTCTCTGATAGACAGCGCAGTTAATCTTCCTCGACTCGGATTTAGTTGCGCATCAACCTCCCTTCTCTCCAATCTGCCACCATTGTTTACAGAAGTAGAGGTCTTACGAAAACCAGCCTTCAACCATTCACCATAAGGGAGTTCTTGATGATCTTCGACTTGAAAGGAACATGTTCTTGCTTCATGACCAAACTGCCCACACCTGAAACAGAGCCCCACTAATCTTTCATATTTAAAGCCAATACAAACTTTGTCTCCTTCAGGACTTGCAACAACACCACCTCTACGTAGCGGTTTCTCCAAAGGCAGTTCAACCCTTACACGTATAAAACGGGCTTGATATGATGAAAAAGCCTTCAAGTCAACCTCCACAACCTTACCCAGTCCATTGCCAATATCTCTACCTACTTCCTCAGACAACAGATCAAAAGGAAGCCCCCAGACCTGGACCCACATTGGTATCGAAGTAAAACGGACAGAAGTAGCAGTCATACCCCGCTCCCATCTACACAAAACCAATGGATGATCTTCAAAACTCCAAGGACCATTTGCTAGCACCCACTTCAGTTGGCTCTCCATGGAAAATTTAAACTGAAATACACCATCTCCAACATCAACAATACGTACATCAGAACCCATCTTCCACACAGATCGCAGTAAGGTCTTGGCGGCATGTTGGTTAAATGGCTTATTTGTGAGAAATTTCCCCAACAGACTCAGAGAGCATTCTTCCAACATTTTGTCTCTATGCATTGTTCCAACCCTAATAACCTCACCTTCATCTTCTGTCAACTTAATGTTTTTTAGTTTTTGCACAAAATCCGAATCCATAATTGGAAACGTAAGGCTGAAAGAAGTGAAATAAAACCTAAACTAGAAGAGGAAAACCAATCACACTACTATGACTCACGAACAACGTGAGAAAGAAACTCCCATGTAGAGAAAAAGACTCATCTTACGTGAGAAGGAAAAACTGTCTTTGTAACACAGCGGACTCCTTGGTTTTATTTATTTTTACGATTATCTGGTTTTGGCATTAGGATATTTTTTTTGAGAAATAATTTAAAAAAAATATCCTAATGCCAAAACCAAATATTATAAATAAATACATAAAATATTAGGGGAAAAAAAAGAGAGGTTTGGATAGACTATAGAGTATCAAATATCAATACCTACTGGTCAAGCATGGTGAAAATAGTATACCACTGCAAACAAATAATCTTTGTTTTTAAAAGATGGGGCCTATTAGCCAGTGTTAGAGCATCCGCACTACAACCTCTAGAGTGGAAAAAGTGCCACTTTTTCTACGAACCCAAATTCATGGAACATAAATTTAGTTGCATAATTAACTTGTTGATCTTACCTACCTCAATAACATAATTAATTTAAATATAATTTAATAAATTCCAAATAAACAATATTCTTAATAAATCTCTTACAATACTAAAATCCACCCTTTAGAAATAATCTCTAAATACTATAAAATCTTAAGTGAAATAAAAATAACTAAAAATCTTTAAAATCTTCAAGCATTATTGATGTTGCCTAAAACTCCCACGCTCTATCTTGCACCTTATGAAAAGATCCAAAGTTTCTGTTTTCTAATTAAACTTTAATCTGAAAATTGTAATTGATGTGGTGAGCCACACATCTAGTAAGCAATTATTCACAATACAAAACAAAATAGAGTCAAGCAAAGCATGAGTATTTTGATTTCACAAACTTATTCAATGATATCAAATATAATTTCTTTCCAAAACATATAATGAATCACTTAATACATATGTAATCAAATCTTAAAATCATTCAAAAACACATGCAAATAATTGATCAGAGTAAAGTGTCACATATACACATATCACATACTCTCATATACAATCTTGTGAGCGGATATCAACATCTAACCCCTACTGGTGAGGGATCAACACTTAAGGAATAAATAGGAACTGAGGAGTTTATGTAAATATTTTACAATTCTTGAATAAGTCTGAAAACTCAATTTGCTAAAAAAACGTTTTAAATACCATTTGGAAAATAAGAATATGAATTTGAAATCCCTTGGTTTTAGACAAATTTATAAATCAAGAACCTTTTTAGAAAACTTACTTTGAAACTCAATTATTTTCGGAAAATAATTACTTTAGAAATTATCTTTTAAATGAGATTTGGACTTTCAAAACATTATTTACAATTTGAAGTTTCTCTTTAAAACATTATTTAAAAGTTGAAGTTCTTTTTTCAATGATATAAAAATCTTTTGATAAACTTTAGAAAATGTATGCTTAAAAACATAACTTTTGAAAACCCTTGACTTCTAGGAACCTAATGAACAAAATTGTGCATATTATGCATAATTACTTACAGCACTTGAATTTCTTTGAAAGCCCAGCTGGCACACCCTCCAAATAGTCTCAAAACACTCTTAAATAAGACCTATAATCAATTATGGAAATTACTTAATATCCTCCACAAAATATAAATCTTATTGAATTACACAAACTAATTCACTAAGATTATACTTTGCTGAACTAATAATACTTTTAACACTAAATTAAGTTGTTCTAACCAATGATATTCTAACCAACAATATTCCCTTGCATTAATCGAAACTCATATTGCCATGAGGAAAGGTACTAGCCAAAATATCATTGACCTAAGATTTAATATAATACCCTAAAAAAGCGTGAAAGCCATATTCATGGATTACAAATATTATAAGTTTTGTAATCCATGACTTGTTCTAGGATACAAGCAGTAGGCACCCTAGGATTTAGTATATATATATATATATATATATACATACACACTAATGAAAACGTGAAACCAGAAAGCAAAGTTCTCACTGATGGTATACTTAGTGTAAGCGAGCTCTAAGATCACATCTTATCCATATTCATGATTTAATAATTTTGGCTTGGCGAAAATGCACTTTTAGTCCCTATATTTTGGGTCAATTTCATTTTTGTTCCAAAATTGATTTCGTTACTAATGTCATCCCTAAAAAAAGAAAATCGATTCTATTTGGTCCCTGTCGTCAACCTACTAACAGAAACCTCCTACGTGGCAGACGCAGTGCCCTACTTGTTGACATGGCGCTGACATGACCATTAAAATATTATTAAAAAAATTATTTGGCATTTTTTAAATGCCACGCCAATATTTAAATTAAAAAAAAAAAAAGCAAAATCAGAAAATTTATAATAAAAAAAAAAGAAATTAAAATTTAAAAAAAAAACCTTAAATCTAATTTAATTAAAATTATTTCTTAAAAAAACAAAAATAATTATCCTTTTAATTCTTTTTCTTTTTCTTTAACCTCATCAGTGATCAGATTTTAAAACATCTCTAAACTCTCTCTATCTCTAATTCTCTCTCTCTCTTCACCCTCGACGAAATCTTTCTCAAACCCAAACTCTCTCTAATCTCAAAATCTCATCTCCGCCGATCTGCCAAACTCCAATCTGAGCCAAACTCTCTCTAATCTCGTTCAAGACTCAGTGATAAGGTCGGTGCTGCTGTCAAAGAAAGAAAACCCATCGAACCCATCGAGAAGGTCCGTCGATTCGGTAACTCACCATAGTCATCGATTTGATAGTTTTGTTTCTGTGTAGTTATGGCTCCGTTGTACGAAACCCCAGTCACCGATTCGGTATTGGAGCCTAGATCAGTGGTTGTGAAGCCGAGATTAGTGGTTCTCACACCTCTTTCTACCTCACCGTCTCTCTTTTCCTCTCTTTAAGGTTGATTTGGAAGTTTTTAGCTTAGGATTTTTGTAGATTTGATGTTAAGGCTTTGCTGGTTGTTGGGCAATTTTGGAAGATTTGATTCGGTGGTGGTGCTGTAATGGATGTTGGGTTTCTATTCTTTTGCTTGGATTTGATATTCATGTTCTTTGATTCGGTGGTGGTGATTTGGGGGTTTTTGTTTGTTTTTCCTGTGGGTTTTTCTATGTTTGTTTGCCAAGAAAATTTATGGGTTTGAACTTTGAAGGCTAAGGTTTGCTTTGCTGGAGATATGAGTTTGGCGTTTGGTTGAGATCTAGGTTTGGGGTTTGGTTCTTTGCTGGAGATTGATTATGGGGAAGAACAAGAAAGCAATAAAATAACGAAAGCAATAAAAATAAAATAAAGTAAAAGACAAGAAATACGTTTAATTAATTTATTTTGTTTTCATGTGTTTGGTTATAAAGAAAGTAAAAGAAAGACAAAGAAAATTATAAGAAAATAAGGATTGATTTGCTAAGAATATGAATCTTAGAGATTGGAATTAAAAAGAAAATCATTTTAATTAAAAGAAAGTAAAATTTTTGTTTAAAAAAAGTTAAAAAATTTTTTTTTTATTTTTTATTTTTTTAATTAAAATTAAATTTTTATAATTTAAATGCTAACGTGGCATTTAAAAAATGCCAAATAATTTTTTTAAATAATATTATAATGGCCACATCAGCGCCACATCAGCAAGTGGGGCATTCTGTCTGCCATGTAGGAGGTTTCTGTTAGTGGGTTGACAGCAAGGACCAAAATATAATCGATTTTCTTTTTTTAGGGACGACATTAGTAACGAAATCAATTTTGAAACCAAAATAGAAATTGACCCAAAATATAGGGACCAAAAGTGCATTTTCGCCTATGTTATAATATTGTTTATGCTTTGTGAAAGTTATTAAGACAGGCACAAAATTTGATATCATGCTTTTGACAATTACACAAAAGTTTAAATTCTTAGTCTCTCTACTAAAAGTTTCAAATTTACCATTTTATAAACATGGCACTAAGTACTAACATGTCATTTCCGGAATTTTTGAAATTAGTTGAACTTGATGTGGATTTCAAAAAAATATATCATATTTGATATGATCTAGTGAATAGATTATCTCATTTTTAGATTCTGAGATAACATGGGTTCATTAACTATTTCCTAGTACTTAATTAGGTTCAATTGACGTTGCCTCAGCTTTATATGCTTGATTCTATAAGTGGATCATGTGAATATTGCAACAAAAGGTAAAAGAGAGCTTAAAGATCATATGCAATTTTAAAACTCTAGGTTCTTATTCGTAGAAAGGACAAATGGTCATATCAAATCAAAGGATGTGTTGGTTAGACTCAGGTAACCAATACAACAAGCTTAAGAGCATTCCCTTCTAAAAATGTCATCCTATCATATTTTACGATCCCAAAAAGCTACTTTATCAATTATACCATACCATTTTACAATACATCCAACATCTCATTTCTTATTTACATCATTTATTCATTAAAATATTAATTTCACAACCTCTTTCTCTCTCTTCCTCTCTTCTCTCTGTCTTTTCCCTCAGTCTCTCTTTCTCTTCATTTTTCTGGGTCTAATAGATCACCACCACCGTAAAATATATTTTAAAAATCCAGCCACCACCAAAAAAAAAAAAAAAACTCACAACCACTGTCACTCACATCCCAGTAAACCCACCATGCCACTAGCTAGCAACCACTACTACAACCACAATAGCCACCACCATGCCAACCACCAAAACCCATTAAAAAAACCACCAAATCCACCACCAACAACAACAACCACCACAAGAAACAGCCACCACAAAAACCACCAAGAGGAAAAAAAAAACACAAAGAAACTGCCAAAAATCACGACCAACAACCACAAGAAACAACCACTACAAGAACCACCAAGGAAAAAAAAAAAAAACACACACACACACACACACACACACACAAAAAGAAACCACCAACAACAACCACAAGAAACAGCCACCACCGCTGATCTCGTTGAAAACAACCACAACGCCAAACCCAGAAACCCACCACCGCCCATCTCGCTGATCTAGAAACCCACCATGCCGATCTCCAACTCAACCGCACCACCACGCTGATCTCCACCAGTGGAATTGGAGAACAAATCTAGGTTCTATAGGGCAAAGACGGTGGCTATTCTCTGCAATTCTTATGGGTATTAGTGACTGTTGAGAACAGCACCACTTTAGCAACGGTATGGTGGATTTGTGGACTAGAGTTTTGATATGGGTTTGAGACTATGTTGATGATCACGGTGGAGCTCCGTTGATTGTAAAGTGAATCTAGAGTCTGGACTATGGCAGCGGTATGAAGGAGAAACGAAGAGATGATAAAGAAGAGGGAGAAAGAGAGGAAAGTGAGTGAGAGACAGAGAAAGACAGAGAGAGATGAGAGACCGTGTGATGAGAGAGAAAAGCCTGATATTTTATGAATAAAATATGATGGTACTGTAGCACTATGCCAAAAAAATTTACAATTTCCCATGTTTAGCCTTCCGGCTGTTGAGACAAATTGGACCTTAATACTAAAATATGCTTACATTTGACATTTGCAAGCCCCGCTGTGAATGCTCTAGGACAAGGGAACCATTCCAGAAGATATTAAGCACAAAGCATCTTAGGAGAAATGAATTTTATACTGCTTTTATAAGAAATTACTTTTTCTAACATTAGCTGATGCCCCCAACAGATCATGGAAACTAGTGTCCATATAAAATTTGATAGCCGCTTATTCTAATTAATTTCATTTTTGCTGAAAGTGTGTTAAAATATACATATAATTTAAAAAATTATACATAAAAATTAAAGAGTAAAAAACTAGCTTATAAATTATACCCAACACACAAGAGATTAAAGTTTTGTGAGGTTGTGGCCCATAGTCACATCTAGGCCCCTTAAATATTACTCAACAAGCATATAGATGCTGTTAAAGTCACGTCTAAATAAGATCTTCAAGGGATTGGTCACTCATACCTGTTTTTCAGGAAGGAAGGAAGAACAAAAATGAAGTTGAACTAGATTCATACTTAAATTGGCTAAGCATGAAGCACCATTAAAAGATAGGAATGTGCATTAAACTTAAAAACCCAACCCAAACCTTTAGTTGGTTTTTGTGGGTTGGTGAGTTTGATTAGATTGAAATTTTATTTTGAAACTTAAATCAGGTCGAATTTAATTGTTTTTTCAACCCATCATGTATATAAATTTATTTTATAATCTTTTTTTTCTTAAAAATATTTTTTAGTTGATTTTGATTTTGGCATTTTGAGAATCAGTTTTGATTCATTTATAAAATTGAAATATAAATTAAACATATTATATAAATTGTAATAATTTATTGAAAAAAGTATTTAAATAATTGCACAACTAACAAACCCAACCCAACCTAACAATAAATTAGGTCAAGTGATGGTTTGGAATTTATCAACCCGACAAGGTCAAGTTGGGTTAAAAAAAACCTCAAACTTGACCTATGCACACCACTAATAAAATATATAGGTTCCAATAGAGTAATTAGGAAGAAAGTGAATAATCTCTTTTATATGAAGTTTCTATTGTTTACATTTTAAGATATAGATTTTGCCATACTTAAAAAGTTTAATGGTTTTATTGGATTTTTATTTCTACGTATATGAGAGTGATGCGTGGAAGTTAACACTTATGGAAGTATCAAAAGATTCAAAACATGGACAACAAAAGATGTAATGGGTAGTGTGTTATGGACTGAAACAGAAGCTACAATCATAACAATAGTTCTGGAAATCTGTTATAGTTTTTTGTCATTTCTTAGAGTGATTCTTAAGACACCATTTTAGCCTTTAAAGCAAGATCATTCAAATGTCGATTGACAAGTATAGTGAATGTTGGGAGGGACCTGAAAAACGTGCTAGCAAGAAGCAACCTTCAGAATTTGGGACTTTTGTTATTCCCATATGGAGCCCAATTTGTTGGCCCATTAATTTGGAAACTGTGGGCTGCCCTTCGTTCTTCTTGGGCCTCATCCCATGTCCTCTCTTGTCTGCTTTACCAAAATCAGCCCAAAAAAAAAGATCCATAGCAAAATGCATTTGAATTTTTTTTTTCTATGTTAAGAGCTTATTTGTTAATAGTTAAAAAAATTATAGTTTTGCCTTGAAAAAAAAAATAGAAATTTAAAATGTTGTACGTAACCAAATAAGTTTAAAAGAAACTATCTAATAAGGTTTTTTTTTTTACAATGCTTTTCTCAATTTACTAGTGATAAACGGTGATTGGGATATCATTTTTACCTGGACTACAACTAGTACTACTTATCCACCAATTATAATAAACAATATTAGTAATTCTTCAATATTTCAACTTTCCAGAGTACACTGATGGTATTTTCATTTTTCATATAATAGTTGATTTTATTATTTAAAATACATGTGGTAAAATTGGAACTGGGCCTAATAACCCGACCTAAAACCGAAGATAAATACTTGACAATTGACATGGCCTATGATTTTTTTCCTTCGTAGAAAAACGGGTAGAACCTTACCCAATCCATTTTTAAAGTGACCTTTTTTTTTTTAACATAATAGATTTAGGTGGGAAAATTATATATATATATATATATATATATATATCTCTTTCATGGTTTCACATGCACATTTAGAGCACTTGCAATAGTGGTGCTAAAATACTAAAAAGCAAGCTACAATGATGGAGGTATATCTAAATTTTTTTGCAAATGGTGAACAGTAAACTTCTATCTTTACAAGCTTGCTCTAGCTCCAAAGGGGGAAAAATTGTTGTTTATTTGGCAGTTGTGGGTGGTAAAGAGACAAAAATAAAGAGAGATAAAGAGACAAAAAATAAAGTAAGAATAAAAAAATGATAAAGAAAGAATATTTAAATGAAGCAATAAAAAAAAAGAACTTTTAATATTGAATATATTGTAAAAGTGGGATGGTAAAATATATAAAGTAGTTTTTTAATATATTAGAAGTTAAATTTTTTAGGTAAGTGAATGCTTTTAGTAGTTATGGTGATAAAATATCGTACCTAAAAAATATTAGATTGTGGGAACTTAAGAATTGTCAGTTGCATTTTATTATCTTGCTTTCATAAAATAAAATTTTGGGATGCTGAAAATATTATAAAATGGTATGGTATAATAATAAAGTGACTTTTTAAAATGGTAAAATAGAATAGAATTGGAATTTTTCAATACTAATGCTCTTACACGGCAATGTAATATACCTGCTACAACTCATTTATTAACAAAAACATGTCTTAAGCATTGATAATTTATCTGTTTGGATCAAAGAGAATTATTATTTTATTGAACAAACTATTCTCTAATATATAATTTCTTTTTTTAATGTTTAATGAAGTTTCTTGTATTTCCTTTATAAAAATTAAAAATTGAAAATTAAAAAAAAAAAAAAAAAGTCAAAACGGGACTGCACTGTAGATCTTTATAAAGTGTTTTATATAGGATGGGTTGGGTCACATCAAAAAGAAAAAGAAAAACAAGGCCAGGCTGTCTGTTCAAACTTTCTCAAGTTCCTCAGTCTATAAAGCCGGTCTGGTTTTCCCTCATTTCCTCACTTAGGTGACTCTCTCTCTCTCTCTCATTTCTTAAGCACTTTGCTCATTTTTAAAGCTGTGTGTCGTTTTTAAAGCTCTGTGTTAATTTGTATTTGCGTAAGCAGTATTTGGGAAAGGTAGATTTCTCAATCTATCAAATTATCTTTAATGGGAACATTAAGTTAATGATATGTTCAATATGATGATATTGTGATTGTAGTTTAAATTTCATATTTACTCTTGAGAATGCTTGCATGTTTTGGGGTAGCCTAGTTCTAACTCTCTTGCTTACTTTAATTTAATGGAATCCTTTCTGTCATAGTAGGGAACATGACTTACATGATTGAGCTAAACTCTAACCAAAATACCAAGCAAATGAAAAATTTTTGGTGCTCAAATATATTCTGTATTTATTAAGTTTCTTTTACATATGAGCTTTGCTATCCCAGCTGGTCTTCTGAAATTGTGTGTGTGCTTATGTTATGTTATTGCCTTCTATTCCGTATTTGATTCATGGGATTTTGGTGACAGCACAATATTTTGTTTTAGAAGGTGTGCTAATACTAATAGCGTCTCGAGTCTCGACCTACCAAATTTATCAGGTCAAATATTAATTACATTGCAGATCTCTTGCATATTATAATATATATGGAGTTTCATAATTTTGCTAGTACATCATTGACTTCTCACTGGTTAATTATCCTTTCTTGTTAGTTGTGTTTAAAATACTATTCTGAAACACAATGGTGATCCTTCTCATCTCTTTTGAGATTCTGGATTTGGGAAATTTGGCAAATGTCTCAATCCACACCTAGATGGCTAGATCACTCCGCCATCCACCCACCGACCCACGCCTAGAACTTGATCACTCTGTGACCCACACACCGACCCACGCCTAGAACTTTCTTATTAGTATTTTATTTTTTATCTTGGTAATTGAAATAAAGAATAATAGTGTGAGAGATGGATTAGTATTAGTTTCCCCATTTTAGGGTAAGTTCCCAATTTAGAGAAAAATGTTCAAAAACACCCTCACATCATACTCTCTACTAGTTCTCCATTTTTGGGAAGCATGGCTCATTCCCGAACTAGGTACATTGCTGTCCTATATCTAGGGATGCGGAAAAATTTCATATGTGTTCAGCGCATGAGATACGATCTCTTAAGAAAGTATGGCTCATTCCCCAAAATCCCAAACTAGGATCTGCTTGTTTGGGGGAGGATGATGATAAATTTTATATACGTATATTTAAGGTAAATTACTTATTCAGTCCCTAACTCTTTGTGTGTTAATTTGGTTTCTAATGTTTCAATTTTGTCAATTTTGTTTCTAACCTTATGATATTGTGTCAATTTGTTCTCCACATGGATCTATCTTTGTTGAGAAAGAGAGATATCTCATTTCAATTTGGAAATTTTTGTTACCAAGTTTGGTTTGGGAAAGAGAATTAGAAACTAGTTTAAATTGAGTGGGCAAACCACATTAAACAAGTTCGGGTTTTCTTCCCCAGTTGATGTGTGATTTTTTGATAATAAAAACTAACCACATCACTAAAAAAGTCATGTCATTATTTCGTTAGATATATTGACAAAAATACTAACAGAAGTTGGTAGAGAAACTAATAGCACTCATTTTTGAAACTTCAAGGATAACAAACGCTAACTCCAAGGGATTGGCTTTGTGGTTCCTAAAGCCTCATGATATCCATGAGATCTTAGATTCGAAATCTCTTATTAACATCTTGAGACTACCTCCCATGGGATTCCTCCTTGCAATAACCTAATGTGTGTAGGACAAGGGGATTGCATACATCCGAGGAAATAGTCAAATTCTCAAATAGGTCTAGACATAGGTTAACTTTATAGACCAACAATGTATTTTGATCCTTTTTTAATAATATATTTTAGATTGTTCAATTAAAATGATCACATAATTGTATTGACCGACAAAATCATAATTATTTTTTCAAATATGTTTGAATTCAGCCTTGTGGTTAAAAAACTACACAATTAAATTTAATTAAAGAATCTAAAATACAAAAACTCTAAATAAGTTTTAAGATAGAATGTTGGTGGCTTTGCTTAAAACATGAGAAAGTCTATAGACACAAAATATTAATAAAACTTCTTACAATTGCTGATGTGGCAAATTATTAGTGGCAGGTAAAAAAGTAATATCAGTTGTGGGCTTTTTAGATGGGAACTAGTAAAAACTTGACAATTCAACTGTTGTGAAAAATGTAGTAAAATTTTTTGCTTATGTAACATTGTTCATAAAACACAGCTATTTTAGGTCCACTTCGAACCTTTCATACTCTTTCAAATTCTTCTAGGACCACAACTTTTATTCTGCATTTTTTGTTGTAATTATAACGTAGCCTATCATTTTTATATGAGCTCACCACTTTTTTTTTTCTTTTTCTATTACTCACAATCAACTATATCATAATTGTAGTAGAAGTTGTATCTTATCCTATTATTTACCCTTTTTTTTTTTGAAAGATCCTATCATTTACCATTAGTTCAGTTGTTTGTGGTACACTCACGTGTATTGGATGACTGAATGGTAATAAAAATTAGGCCTGGATAACGAGTTTTTTAATGGTCAAATTTTAAGAAAATTTTTATATAACTTTTATGAAAAATATAAAATGCAAGTAAAATAAATTCAGTTACTTTTTATTCTTATAAAAATTTTTTGAAAATATTACTTAAATCAATAAGGCATCTATTAACTTTTTTCAATAAAATTTATCTATAACCTAATTTATTAATGATTCTAGTTAATGGATACTTTTAGAGTATTTGCTAATTGACAATTTAAAAAGAAAATTAATATCATTTTTATGAAAAATATAAAAATTTGTAAATTTTTTTAATCATTAAAAGTTTTTAAAAGTAATCATTAAACCAAATTTGTTAACTTTTCTCTTAACTTATTAGTGATTATCAATGGTTTTGGTGTTTCTTTGCCTTTAGAAGCAGTTATTACTTCTTTTAGTTTATTTAATTGAAATTGAAAACTTTTTATAAGTACAGTAAAAAAAAGTTAAAAATTAGTTAAAATAGTACATTATGATCGATGAATAATACTAAAAAATACAATGGCACACATAGTAACCAAAATAATTTAAATAGTAACACAAATAAATTAAATAGTAAAAAAATCTGCACTTTTTCGGAGAATGCTAAACTCAAACAAACCAGAAAACACTTGACCCTGTACAAAATCACGCAGGGACGTGTTGTGAGAGAGTTTGGATATATACACCTTAAACATAATCTTAGTTTGTCTCTCACGCTACACCCTAGACACTACCACCAAAAACAGAGAAAAAAGGGAAACTCCTCCACCACCACAGCGTACCAGTAAAAAAAAACAATCAGAGTCTCCTTCTCTGTTCTCTCACAAACATACATACTACAACAAAAGAAAATAGAAGAAGGAAGGATGGATTTGGTCAATGGGGTTGTTGATCTCATCTTTGAGGTGCCACACTCTCTCTCTCTCTAATTTCTTAAGCAATTTTTAAAGCTTTCTGTTAATTCTTGAGTTTTTTTTTTTTTTTTCCCCCCTGAGAAAAGCTGGGGGGTTTTTATATCTTCAAATCAAAGGTGGCCAACGTGTTGTTCTTAGGCAATGATGAGAGCTGCAAAATGGCGGTGATTTCGAGCTTCTCAGACGAGGTAATTCTCTCTTCTTCTTCTTCTTCTTCTTTTTTTTTTTTTTTTTTCTTGGCTCAGGAGATCAAGAGTGCTTTTTTAAGAAAAATAAATCCTGGGTTTTCTTTTTCCTGCTAAGAAGGGAAGGTTCGATTTTGTTTTTCACTGAAAATAGAATTATGTTTCTACTGTGGAAAATTCAATAGTAGTAAAGAAAATATTAATTAAAAGAAAAAAAAAACAAGAGTTTCATAAAGTATGCATTTGGTGGGCTATATAATTTTGGTAGATTCTGCCTTGTGTGTAATAATACCTAAGGATGTACTATTTGTGGATGGTGGAGATGAAAATTTAAACTTTTCATTTCAACCGTTAATTAGAGAAAGTAAAAAGTTACTTTTTTTTTCTTTTTTTAATCTCTAATCCGACTGCTGAAATAAAAAATTGGGCATCCATGAATCTGAATCCAAGTAAATGAAATTGGTAAATGCAGAATCTAAAGATTTTAGGTTAAGAAGGTGTAACAGAGTTCATAGATTAGAGTGTGACATTAGTAATAGTTAAGAATGAGCTAGATACAGTAATTTGTACAAGTGAATGTGAGATTTTTAAGCTTTAAAGCCGGAACTTTTAACAATGAAAAAGCTTTTTTTTTTTGGTTTGATTTTGATTCTCAGCTTAAAAATGATGGATTGGTGTTTTGTTTAATTTGACTACCATTGATTTGATATTCTTTTTTTGGGTATTGAATCTATGGATGAATGAATATTGCAGAATGTTGAGACAGCGCCGTATTTGACATCATGGGTGTCTTGTATTGGGAAAATCATGTTCAACTTTTTTGATTTAGGAAGACCTCGGATAGCTCATGCAGTTTGGAGAGATTACGGTGCCAAGGTACATTTCTCAATTATGTTTGACGAGAATATTTAGTTAATGATATCTGCAATATGATGATATTGTGATTGTAGTTTAAATTTCATATTTAGTCTTGAGAATGCTTGCATGTTTTGGGGTAGCCTAGTTCTAACTCTCTTGCTGTGTTAGACCAGGCTGTTTTATTTGATACAGTTCCTGAACTGTCTGTTTTAGTTTAATGGAATCCTTTCTGTCCTAGTCTGAACATGACTTACATGATTGTGACTAGTTTTTGCTAGTAAGCCGGATTCTAATTCACCCCGATTTGAAGTTTGAACCATGATAAACTTTGAGTTGTGACTGTATATGCCATATATTTGGTAGTGGTGAATGTTTTGGTTTAGAATGGAAAAGTTAGCCTTTGTTAAGTTTTAATTGATTTGGCTAACCTCTAACCAAAATATTAAACAAATGAGAATTTTGGTGCTCTTACATTTACTGTATTAAATTTCTTTTATATGTGTCTCATATGCTTAAGCTTTGCTATCCCAACTGAACACCAGCGGCCTGTGAAATTGTTTTTGCTTATGTTGTTGCCTTGCCCTAAATCTTAATATACTATTGCCTTCATACTCCCAGGCAAACCATTCCATGTTTATATTTGATTCATTGAGGCAAACATTGATCATGGAAGTTTGGTTATAGCACATTTTGTTTTAGGTCTGTTTGTAGTGTCTCAACATTTCATACTTTTACTAGTACATCATTACATCTTACATGTTGATTATTCTTTCTTGTTTAGACCTTCTTTCTTGTTGGTTGTTTTAAATAACATTTGGGAAATGTTGAAAAAGAAAGGTGATCCTTATATGTCTCTTGAGGTTATGGATTGGGATTTGGCTTAATTTCTGTCTGATTGGATAACAAAGTGGAAAATGTTTCGAGTTATGCTTGGCATTGTGAGTTGCTCCACCATGCTATCTTCTTTGTTAAGTAATGCAATTTTGCTAAATACATTTCAATCTTTGTTCTGTAGATGGATGCAGTTGTCTACATTGTGGATGCTACCAGGGCCAATGAGCAATTTCTGGGGCCAAGAAGAGACCTGAATGATCTACTCTCTGATGAGGCCTTTGCCAATCTTCCATTCCTTATTTTGTGCACAACACAATCTTTTGATTATCCAGAAGAGGAATTGTGTTCCCTTCTCGACCTGACCAATGTCACCACAGGGAAGGGTTTGTTAGAGCTGGCAAAAGCAAATGCCCATCCCCTTGAGGTTTTTGTGGCTGAAAAATACAACACAAAGGAGTATCTACGTGGTTTCAAGTGGCTTTCTCACTACATAAAGTAGTGGTAGACTAAGAAGAGGCAGAACAAAAACCCTATGTTTTACTTTTTGTATTCCACTTTATTCTCTACCAATCACAACTTGTTATATATTTATTATATGACTTATAGTATAAACAAAGTTTAAAATAGAAAAAAAAAAAAAAAAAAAATCAAACGCGTGACACACCATGATTATAGTATTCAAAAACAGTTTTTTTATTGTAGATTCTATAGATTCTGTGACTTTTAGAATTTAATTTTTCTTTTATTTAATTTTTAAATGAACTTTGTGTATACATCCTCTGCATCAATAGAGTTCTTAAATTCTTCTTGTTTATTGAATTTGAAATGAGTGGTTTTGGATTTTACTATATCATCAAAATGGTCAATGTTTTACCCTATAATAGTAAAATCCAATTCACTCATTTCAAAATGAGTAAAGTTGTAAATACAATTTTAGAAACTTTACAATGAAATTACCATAAAAATTCTATAAAATTTTAATCTATGAGTAATACATCATCACACATTAACTATGCAATGTATAAGCCTCTTATCCTAGCCAATCCAAGAGAATATCCTAGTGGGCGTAATTGGTGGCAGTGATGATGGTTTTAGCTGTTGTGAGAATGCTCAAAGATTTGTTTACTCCTTAGCATGTTTATGTGGGTGCACGCCTGTATGGTCTGAATCTAGTGAGAGTATGTTTCTTTCAGCAATCAGCTATGTTAATGCCAATTTTACATGATTTTTTTTAATGAAATAGGAATTAATATGGCTGAATTCAAAAATGACATTTTAATTTTAGCATAGCAAATTTTCAACCAAAAAAAATTTTAATTTTAATTTTTTTTCACAGTGATGGTTATGATTTTTCATTTTTTTTTTAAATTGAAATGAGCAATGACATTGTATTTAGAGAGATTAAACTGTTTAGATTAAAAAAACAGAAAAAAAAAAAAAATTGTTTTTCAAAGTGGATTGAGATTTTTTTTTTTTTTTTTAATTTTTAGATACGTTTATTTTGAAGACATTAATTAGTAGAAGAGTATCATATTTTGCAGGCATTTTAAGTAGAGTTAGGATTTATTTTTATTGAATTGTTCCTAAATTTTGTCCATATTAAAAATAGTGTCTAGGAATATTTCTAAACCATTTAAAAATTAAAAATTTAGTCTAAAAAAGGGAATCCTGATATATAAATATTATAGATAAATATATAAAGCCAACCTTACATACTGTAATTAAAGTATTGTACCTGACACCTCTTTTAAAATTTAAACACCTCTCCTCTTGCTTAATAGTTTTAGTTTTCATTTAAACCATCAATCAGAGAGGGTGAAAACTTGGAAACTTAAAAAAAGCCTTAAAAAGGCATATATATTATATATTTTTTCTATAATAGGCCCGACCGTTGAAATGAAAAGTTGAAGTTTTGAACTTTACATCTTGGCCATCCATGGCTGTTGCACCCTGTGCAAGACTCTGAATCGAAGCAGATGAAAAAGTAAACGCCCAGTTGAAAATCTAAAGAGATGAAGGATCTAAAGATTTAGGAGTACATTGAAATTGGATAGCTCGTAGAGTTTGGAGAGACTACTACTGTGCCAAGGTAGATTTTCTCAATCTATCAAATTGTCTCTTTGATGAGAATATTCCTTCAGTTAATGATTTGTGCAATATGATGATATTGTGATTGTAATTTCAATTTCTCTATTTTATCTGATATATTCTCTTTTTGTTAATGTAGAGACTGTAAAGTCAATTTTTTTTTTTAATTCAATTGTTGTGAGTAGTTTTTGGTAGCAATCCAGATTCAGATTTGAAGCATGATGAACTTTGAGTTGTGACTTATAATATTAAAATGCCATATATTTTGGCTGAATTCTAACCAAAATACTAAGTAAATGAGAATGTTGGTGGCACCAACATTCTCATTTACTTAGTGCTCTTAGTCTTATATATATCTACAGTTATTTGCTTTTTATATGTGTCTCATTTGCCTGTGCAATTGTTTTTGCTTATGTTATTGCCTGACCCTAAAGCAAAGCTTTCCGTGTTTATATCTGATTTATGGGAGAACATTGATGATGGAAGTTTGCGGATAGCGCCTTTTGTTGTTTCGTCTGCTAATAGTGTCTCAACATACATGCATGAGTCATTCTCTATGTCATTCTACCAAATTTATCTAGGTTAAATATTACATTGCAGATATCTTGCAATAAAATATTGATACCAAAACTAATTCATATACAAGGGAAACAAACACCTAGCCACAGCACAAGGAAGGAATTAAGAGGAAGAGGATTTAAGAGAATCCAAAGAAATTCCCCCATACATAGCACAAAACTCTATTTTGAGATACCATTCCTCTGCTGCCATATGTGATACACAGCAAACCATAAAGCTAAACGGAATACATTGGATCTGAGGCTCTTATCTTTGGCATGTCTTTCACCCCAAGCCATGATCTCTACCCAACAAAAGCTAGGATGCTTCACCAAGCACCAACTCATTAGAGTTTTCCATATTATACTGGGTAAAAGAGCATTCAAAGAAGAGGTGCTCTCTGTTTTCAATTTCATTTCTGCATGGTACACACTTAGTATCCATTAAAGCCCCATTTAAGCACTCTTTCCTTTGTAGACAATCTATTCAACATGGCCAGCCAACCAATGAAAGAGGTTTGGCTCTTGAATACCATATCAATCTCCACCAACTAACCTCAGCTTTTTTCTCCCTAATAGCCTTCAAAGTTTCTGCACAAGAGTGTGTACCAAATTTGGAAGGGATCCAAATTGGTCTATCTTCCTCAGCAAAATCAATTAAGCACAATTTGCTTTGGATAGGAACTAGGTTATCAGATCTGGCTGGTGCCCAAATCCAATTACCCTCTTGCAACACACTAGACAAAAGAGCATTAGAAGAACTGGTTGCATCATACATTCATACATTTTCCTGTGGCCATATTTCAAGAACAAGGCACCATTTGGATGCCACCAATTGTGCCAAAGATGGATTTTCTTACCTGAATCCACATGAAATCTAATGAAGGGTCTAGCAATCTCCCTGAGCTTCAGGATTTTCCTCCACCCCCAGCTGCAATCTTGAGGTATTTTGATTATCCAAAAGCTTTTACCCTTTAGGAGATTAGTTCTAACCCATGCTACCCATAATGACCGAGCTTGAACAAAGAGAGACCAAATAAAACCCATTATTGCTGCTTTATTCCAATCTTCAAGCCTCTTCAAACCCAAGCCACTTTCACATTTTGGTTTACAAACCAAGTCCCATTTTACTTTAGTGACTTTTTTAGGCAATATGTACGTCCTACACCAATAGGACTGAAGACTAAACAGAACAAACTTTATTAACTGGAGCTTACCTGCATAAGAGAGATATTTCACAGACCATGACTGCTGTGATTTTATTGCACTCTTTTTCAGATCATCTTCCTGATATAAGAGGGACTCCAAGATAGTTATCAGGCAGCTTCCCTTCTTTAAACTGAAGGAACTCTAGGATTTGGTGCTTTAAATGTGCAGGAACAGCCAAAAGAAAATTTTCACTCTTTGTAGGATTTGCACTAAGGCCTGAAATTCTTTTGAAAGCCTCAAGAGTATCTTGAAATATAGTAAGAGAATGGATGTTAGCACTTGAAAACAGCATCAAGTCATCCGCAAAATAGAGGTGAGTGAGTTTTAGAGCTTCACATTTAGGATGGAATCTAAATACAGAGGATCTTGAGATAGCTGACTGTAACATTCTCAAAAAGACTTCCATTACCAATACAAATAAAGGAGGCAGCAGATCCCCTTGTCTAAGCCCTCTCCTCACTTTGAAGTATCCCATAAGGCCGCCATTGAAAGCAATAGAGAATTTTGGGGTGGTAATACACTCACTGACCCAATATGTCATAATTTTACTGTTACACCATTTACTTCTTACATGTTGATTATTCTTTCTTGTTTAGCCCTTGTTTCTTGTCAGTTGTTTTAAATTCCATTTGGGAAGCCAATAGCCTTGTAACTCAATTTGTTGGCACCTCCTAGTATTTCCAAGGAATACATTAAAGGTTCAAATCGCTTCTCCTTAGTTATAACTATCAAATTATAAAATAAAAATAAAAAACTATTTGGGAAATGTGAAAAAAAAAGGGTGATTCTTAAATATATATTGAGATTCTTGATTGGGAGTTTGGAAAATTGCTGCCTGATTGCCTAACAAAGTGGACTGACCATTTTTGAGTTATGCTTGTCACTGTGTGTTGTTCCACCATGCTATCTTCCTTATTGAGTAATGCATTTTAATTGTTGAGGGTAAAATGCTTCCATTTGGGAAATGTTAAGAAATAGTGATCCTAAAATCAAACTTGAAATTCTGTATTGGAAATTTGGCAAGATGTTGCCTGATTGCCTAACAAAGAGAAATATATTGTAAATTATGCTCGTCATTGCATGTTGATTCAAAATGTCGCAGTATTTTCTTTTAATGGCTCAAATTATGGCTATATATAGGCACAATGTTAATTAATGTTTTTTGCTAAATACATTTCTATCTTTCTGAAGGTGGATGCAGTTATCTACTTGGCGGATCCTTATGACAAGGAGAGGTTTGTTGAGTGAAAAAAAAAAAAGAGCTGGATGCTCTCCTCTCTGATGAGGTCTTGGCAAATGTAGATACCCCAACCTGGTGTCCATATACTTAAAAGACCAACTACTGGTGTCCCTAAGACAATACAAAGTACTGGATTAATAAATATTCTAAAACGTTTAGGGTTACTCCATTTTTTTTATACCACAAAAGATAAAATACAACCAGTACACCAATGTAAGACTCTCTATAGGCTACACAAAAGCTAGAGGCCTGTTTAGCGCAGTTTAAAACTGGACCCAGAGTAGTATCATTTACAACAAAATTATCAATTGTTATTCCATCATTCTAGCAGACTGGCACTGCTGCAAGTCTTCCATGATGACTGAGTTCTTCCAATTTGGATTGTACCTGCCACTCAACACATCCTGCAGCTATTTTAAGCTTGATAGCAGAAGTATTTCCTTATATCCTTGCCTCTTGGCCTGGGAAACAGCTTCCCTTGTTGCCAATAGCAAGGTCTGCAATCTCTCTGTTTCTGCAATAGAACAGCATCCTTTGAAAATTTCCTTCCCTTCCTTGTCCTTTGCCAAGTAAGCTATTAGACTAAGGATTTGCCACCTGATAGCTCCTTGTCTGAGGCCTTCTTTTGGATTGCAGCTACTGTGCTGGTTGTTATTTTCTTTGTTGAAAGCTCGTAGTACCTGCCAATCAAGTTTTTTGACATTAGTAATGAGTCTTGGGGATTAGGATCCTTACATTCAAAAATGAATCTGTTCCTGTTCATCCAGAGGTCCATAAAGTACAAGCAATGATATATTCAAAGAAAGGATTTTGATTCCTGTAATTATCAATGTTAGTCACCCATTTCCTCAACCAGTAGCTGATTGAAATTGGATGTAGTAGATCAGATTATAAATTGATGTCTGTCTTCATCTAAATTGTTTTTTCAAGTGTGCAGGATAGGAAAAGATGGTCTAAGTCCTCTTCTGCGGAATGACACACTACATATCTTGTATCTGATGCAATCTTTCTTATCTTTAGACTCAATTTGGTTGGAAATGCATTTTTCAAAAATTTCCACAAAAAGGTAGTGATTATTACGGGAATTTTCTACCTCCATAACTTCTTCCAAAACCCTTCTCTATAATTACTATCTTCTAATCCAGTAGAGGTAGTACCTGAAAGAAGTTGATACCCTTTTTTGACTTCATAAACTCCCCAATTTGAAACAGGCCAATTGAGTATTATCCTTATCTGTTTTAGATAAGGGAATAGAACTAATACTTATAGCTTCTGCAAATTCATAAACTTGGTTTAGAAGTTGTGAGTTCCAAGTTTTTGTTTCATGATTAATTAGGTCTGAAACAGAATTTAGACCTAATTGTTGAAGCTGTACAGGGGTTAATTTAGGAGAGAACCAGTCCTTGTGATTTAGGGCAATAATACAACCATTACCCACTCTCCACTTTGCTTGAGTCAGAAGGGAGTTCTTGCAAGAGCAAAAATTATTCCAAATCCAGGAGTCTAGTGGTTTGAACTGTCCCTCAAAGGGGGAAGTTTTGGGAAAGTATTGGCTTTCAGTGTCCTAGACATGATTGATTGGGGCTGATTGGCTAATCTTTAGACTTGTTTAGCTAGCACGACCTTAATAACCAGCAAAGCTTTTCTAAACTCCAGCTCCCTCTCCAAATAGATTAGCATAAGGCATCCCAACCCACCATATGGAGCTTCCTACGTTCATTCTCATGCCCCCACCAAAAATTGCATACAGTCTAAGAAAATGTGTATAAAGGCAAGGAACTAATCACTAATTTAATTAAGGTCATTCTGCCTGCCTGGGATAAGAGTTTAGCTTTCCATCCTTGAAGCTTAGAATTACTTTTATCTAGCTAGGAGTGAAAGTGTGGCACCTTATGCCTGCTGAAATTAAAATTAAAACCAAGGTAACTTCTAGGAGTTTCACATTTCTAATGTGCAAGGAGTTTTCCCATTTCAGTTTTAGATCAATGACTGTGTTTGGACTGAAAAAAATGTCAGATTTGAATGTGTTGATCACTTGTCTAGAAACTCTAGAATACCAATCAAGTTTTTCCACCAAGATGTATATAATTGCAGGAGCATTTCTGGCTATTTTGATGCCACAGAAGGTCTTGGACAGTTCACCATCAAGAACAATTTTGCAGAGGATGAAAAGGTAAGGGGATAGAGGATCCCCTTGCCTAATTCCTCTTCTTCTTCTACACAGGCAATTACCAATGGCTGCTGATCCACCATGTTTTGAAGGTTGTGTTGAGAAGTGGGCTACCATAGCTTGAAACTCGAACTGCACTCCATGAAGTTCAGTTAGTCTTAACCTTTGAGCATGCAACATTCTTTTCACTTCATCTGCCTCAAAGGATCATTGAAGCCTTTCATTACCTATCATCCTGTACTTTGTACACAGCTTAAACTTGCCAGCCCAGGCCTAGGCAACTTAGGCCTAGGCCTAGGTCTCACCACCAAAAAAAAAAAAAAAAAAACTTTAGGGAAAAAGGGCCCGTCCTCCATTGTCAAAGGCCCAAAATTTTATAAAATTATATATATTTTTCTAATGGTTGTGCACTTAAAAAAAAAAAAATAGTGATGCTAAGGATACTACAAATTTTACGATAAACTTACAAATTGGCATGTCATGAATCACAAAAAAGTAATTAGACATTCATTAATTAGACTGATGAAATTCATCAATCATAGTTATTATCACATCATATTGTGAATATTTTATTGTACTTTTATTTTATTTTTCCTTTTCATTTCTATCAAGACTCCCAAAGTACTTTATCCAAAAAAAAAAAAAAAAGACTCCCAAAGTATGAGACCAATAGAAACTTAACCCAATTGAATGTCTAAAATTTTTCAAAAAAAAAAAAAAAAAATTGCAAATGTGTTAAATCATTAATTATAGATTAATCTCCCCTAATAATTTGAGACTTTAATTTTTGTAAACCGATATCTATAAAACCACACATCAAATAATATCTCTCTCTCTCTCTTAAAAACAAGATACAAAATTAAAAATTAGATTACAACTTTACTTAACTATGCATCGTCATATATTCAAAGTAGTAATTTTTTTAATCATAAAATATTTTTATTTCTATGTATTAAAATTTATGATTCAACTATGATATTCAATTATCTATATGAAATTAACATCAGTTTAATCGGTATTATTAATCAAATTATGTATTTAAAGTATCAAATTAACCTTGATTTGATTATTATTAAATAATTTTGTTTAATTAATATCTACATATAAAAGGTCTTCACATAAATTTTTTTCCTAAGACCCCAAATTATGTTGGGCTGCCCCTGCTAACCCATTTTATCCACTATAGGTAATACATGAAATTGGACTCAAAGAGAGAGATACATTGAAGCTTACCCAAAAGGCCAAAACCAGATTGGGCCTCCAATGTTCTAATATGAAAAAAGTCCCATCAAAGGACCGTGGCCCTTTAGCGCAAATGAAGTCTAAATCAATTCAAGAAGAGAAAATTAAGTAGATAAAAGGAAGCTTCCATGCTCAACAACCCTCACTGTGTCTCTGAGACGCCATGCAGCGTTAATCAGCTGCTTGCTGCATGCGTGGTACCGAGAAAGATCCAAAACCTCTAGGACAAGAATAATAAATTAGAAAGTACAAAAAATAGAGAAGCTTTTAAGTGTCAAGGCAAGATAAGAGGGACAGATTGTTTAAAACAAGGTGAGTGAAGATGATAATGATTGATGATTATTATTATTATTATTTGCTAAACTGATGATGATGATTATTATTATTATTATAAGTAAGATGATGATAAGTAGTTGCCTGACTACACCCTTTCTCAAACAATTGTTTATAATTATTTTTTTATGTTATAAAAGTAAACCGTGACTATATGTTAGCAACAGAGAGAGAGAGAGTGGCAGGAATAATCTAACAGATATTATTAAGCACATGGACCAGAAGTAAATGATTGCCTCCTACCCAAGAAAACATCTTACTGGCTTTTATATTTGGGTCCAAAAGCGCGTACATTAATTATTTATTTTTAGAAATTTCTACAAGCAAGCATGATATTCTTTTAAGATTTTTAATTATACTAATCATGTGACTGTATTAATCATTATTATCTTATCAATAAACATACTTATAATTAACTAAAAATATTATTATATACACAATATTTTTATAATCAATTTTAAATAGGTAAAATATTATTAGTTTTAATCTGAACTTACTACTAAAATTATTATTTTGACTACCTATAATAGTAAAAAATAATTTATTTGATTTGAAATTATTGCGAAATGTCATAACTAAAAGTAACTAAGAAATGTTGCCTAAATTTTTTTTTTTTTTTTTAAATGTCGGCTATTTTCACTGAAAAGTCAAAACCAACTGTCATTCAATGTAAAGTAAGCTAAAGTGGACTTGAGGAATGGATGCGGACAAATTGATGTGGATTTGATTTATCTCTCGACCGCAACCCATAAGCTGGCCTGGTCTGTCCCAACACATAATTTCTGCTCTGGTAATTGTGGACCAATATTATAACCCAAAGGTATCTACCAAATGCTCCAAAATTATTGCTTGCCTTAAAAACACAAACAAACCGCACACAACACAACACCTCTCTCTCTCTCTCTCTCTCTCATTAGATGCACCTTTTTTTTTTTTTTTTTTGAGAATTCTCATTAGATGCACCTAGAACACAAAACTCATGTATAATTTTTGAGGAATTCATTCCAATTATGTTGTACTTTTTTTTTTGATAAACAAACACACACACACACAAAGGAGAGGAAAAGAGGTTTTAACACAAAGGCACACCATAACTCTACTCAAAAGTCATGACAACTTTTAAGGGAGGGTGGGGCAAGTTAAATTGAGAAATATTTAATTATTTATGTACTAATTTAAGCACACAATTATTTTATTATATTATTGAATGCATGTTTTATTAAATATTTTTTTCTCCTTTTTCTTGATTTTGTCAAAATAATTAAACTCAAGCAGGAATACAATATTCCTAATCAATAATTTCCCATATAGAATTTAGAAAAATAACTATAAAATTTCGTTTAATATAAATTATTGGGTAAATTACAAATTACACTCTTAAAGTTTGGAGGTGATTGGATTTTACACCCTAAAGTTTTAAAATTTTGATTTTATCTCATGAAGTTTGGGGTGTTTGAATTTTACACACTAACGTTTTAGAACTTGGATTTTACCCCCTAAAGTTTAGGGTTGTTTAGATTTTACACTCCTAAATTCTAAAACTTTAGGGTGTAAAATCCAAACATCTCAAAATTTTAGGAAGTAAAATCCAATCACTTCCAAAATATAAGGGGTAAAATTCAAATTTTGAAACGTCAAAGTGTAAAATTCAAATATCACTAAACTTCAGGAGGTAAAATCCAAATTTTAAAACTTCAGAGTGTAAAATTAATTACCCTCAAACTTTAGGGGTGTAATTTGCAATTTACTCTAAATTATTAGTGTACCATATATAATTAATAAATGAAATAAATACATTTACCCCCTCCCTAAACTCTTCTCAATGACAGCACAAGTTTAGGCTGCTATAATCTTAATTCTTGTTTTTAATACGTCATTATATATATAAATACGTCATTATAATAAGTTGATAACTTTTTCCTTTTTTCATAAATTTTTTTAAATAGTTTACTAATATATATCTTAAGGACAAACATTAATAAAAAAGTAAAAACCTTAATATAATAGTTGTGGATCCCACCAACCCACAATGACCAATCAAAGCATAAATAATGTTTCCTTGTTAACGTTTCCTTTTTTTTTGTTTCACTTAAAAAAAAAATTATCAAAAAAATTGCCAAAAACTGAAAAACCGCCAAAAACTGAAAATATTACCCAAAAAGTGTGGCGTTAACACAACCCTTTAATAATTATGACCAAATTCTGCTCTGGGTACCCACCAATCATATTCCACTCTTTAAAGTCGTGTTCAACCTTTTTTCTTCGATAATGAAATCAAAAAGGCCATTATTTAGGCAATTAAGACGAGACACGTAATACCGAATAAATTAGCATGTTGCTTGGAATGTGGTGATGATTGGCGCAGAATGTTCGATTAGGATTCTTCCAATCCTAGAATATTGCTATTTTTTTTTTATAACTTTTTCACTTTAAAATTTTTTTTATTCAAAGACTGGAACTAGAGTTAAAACCATGGTTTTAAAAACCGGTACGGTAAGAGAACCGGAAAAGTTGCTGATTATCGGTTTTATGGTCGAACCGGGGTCCGACCGATGGTCGAACCGGTGACGTCATAAATAATTTAATTATTATTTATTTAAATTATATAAATAATTAATAATTTTTTAATTATATATAAAATATATATATTAACAAGTGTGTGTAAAAGTAAAACAAGTATAAAATATTTTACAAAATTCACTGAGTCATCCCTCCCTACTCTCTCAACACTCTGCTTTCTCAATATCAAAGTTTCCCTTCCACAAACCAAACCTTCAGCCTCCGATCCACTCCCAGAAGATACCACTCATCACCGGCCACCGATCCACTCATCACCGGCCACCGATCCACTCATCGGCGCCACTCATCACCGATTGCATCTCCACCGCCATCAGCACCACCCACTGATTCACCTCCCTAAGTTTTTTCTTTTTCTTTTTTCTTTCCGTTATCCTCCGTCGTCGGCCCCACTGTTTCTTGGCCACCTCCACCGTCGTTGATTCATTCTTTTAATCTCAGTTCTGGATTTTTTTTTCCTTTATTGCTGTGTGGCTTTATTGATTTGGGTTTTTGGATGGTTTATGGGTCATGGGTGGCTGGGTTTGTGGGTTGTGGTGGATGGTTGGGATGTTTTGTGGGTCTTGGTGGTGGCTGAGTTGTGGGTTTTGGGTGGGTAGTTGAAATGGTTTGTGGGTAGAGCAGACTAGGAGTGAGCTCAAAGGGTGAGGGCGTGCCGCTGTGCGTGAGGTGCGTGCTGCTGTGCGTGAGGCAGAGAGAACAGAGTGAGGTAGAGAGTAGAGAGAGCTTGAGTTGAGTTGAGCGGCCTTGAGAGCTTGAGGTGAGTAAGAGAGTGAGGCAAATGAGAAGAGGAGGCGTGAATCGTGAGGTGAGAGTGAGATGGCTGATGAGAAGAGTGAGTCAGTGAGGACTTTAGGTTTGTTTTGAGGAGCAAAAAACTTAAAAACGACATAGTTTAGTTTGAGGAGCAAAACCGGTTTGATCGCGCCGGTTTTCGGTTCTCAGGTTGAATCGGCCGGTTTTTACTATTTGTCGGTTTTTAGGCCATTTTCGGTTTTATACCATAACCAGACTGGATTGAAGGCCGGTTCCCGGTTGAACTGGTCGGACCGGCCGGTTTGGTCCGGTTTTTAAAACTATGGTTAAAACTCATTCTCAACCTTTGAGAACAATTGTGCACAGTCTAATACCTAAAGGTTTGTAGGGCCAAAACATAAATAATTTTTTTTAGAATTCTAGAATTAAAATATGAGAAATGTTAAAAAATGTTTTAAGTGCATTAGTTTAAGAACTATTTTAAAAAATATTTTTATGAAAAAATGATAAAACAATTAATTGTGTTGACAACTTTTTATATTTTTCTTAAAAATAGTATCAAAACTTTTATAATACAATTTATTAAAAATTGCCATAAGGGCACCTATAAACATGACTATCAAAATTTTTAGAATAAAATTAGACATTTTTTTAAATTCTAAAAATAATCTGCAATTTATTCTAAAAATAAAATTAGACATTTTTTTTTTTAGTTTATTAAACTTTTGTGTCAAGCATTTTTGTTAAAATTATGAGATGGTTATTTATGAATAGCAAAAAGAAAGTGATAGATAATTATTCACTTATCACAATTAATCAAGTGATAAAAAGTGTGTCAAATTGTACGCTGGCTGGAGAATTTTGTTGTCTCAAAAGTTTTAAAAAATTTATGAAAAAAAAAAAGACCACCTAAACAAGGTGTTCATGTGTGGACTGTCGGAACGTGTGAGGAACGCGCGAAACTGAAAGTTGTAGCTTTTCTCTTTCACTCTTCCCCATCGCCATTTACCGCTACTCACTTTCTCTCTCTAAGCTTTTCTCTGCAACTTTTCCAACACCCACTCTCTCTGTCTCTCTCTCACAAACACACAAAAATCAGAAAAGAAAAGGAGGAGGGATGGATTTGCTGAGCTGGTTTCAAGCTTTGCCCTATATTTTATTGTTTTTGAATTGGTACTTCCAATTATTCAATCAAGCCTGGCTTTATATTTTATTGTTATTGTTGGATCCATTTTTCTCTCATTTCTTCAACATTGAGGTAGCTCTCTCTCTCTCTCTAATTTCTTAAACTTTTTGCTCATTTTTAAAGCTTTTTGTTAATTAGTATTTTTTTTTTTTGGTGAGAAAAGTTGGGCGAATTCTATCCCTTCAGATCAAAGGCGGCCAATCTGTTGGTCCTAGGCAGTGATGACTACAAACGATCAGTGATTTTGAATTTCTCAGATGAAGATGAGGTACTTTCCTTTTTTGGAGGAACTTTTTTTTTTTTTCCTTTTTTTGTGTGTGCAGAGGATATAGTTATAGTAGATTATGTTCTTTTGGAATATGATCTAGTTGTAATAAATGCAACTAGATCGAGTAGCAGCTAAGACCCAGTTGCAAATCTAGAGGAAATCTAAAGGGGTTCAGAATTTAACACTTTGTTTGGCAAAAACAAGGGACGGAAAAGAAAGTTATGGAAGATAAATCAAAGAAGTTTTTTTTTTTTGATAGGAAATCAAAGAAGTTATCTTCCCAAGTATATATTTGGTCTATAATAAGAAAGAAAGTGAAAGGAAATAGCTCATTGATTGATCCCACGCCCTTCTTGTCTCTCCGTTTTCTCCCAAATTGGTGGCCCAGGGGAGGGAAATAAATCCCTCCCTTTTACTTTCCTCTACTCCAAATCATCTCAACCATACAATAGATTCCCTTTACTTTCCCCCCACTTTCCCTCGAACCAAACATAATGTTAGAGGTTTTAGGTTAAGCAGAGTGTGACATTACTAAAAATAGAAAGCAAAAAGGGTTGTAAAAGGTAAAAACTTGATGCCAAAGAAAAACCAAGTGAGTTTGATTTCTTGGGTCAATAATTCAAAAGAATGTAAAGCAGGCAAAAAGGCTGAGCGGTACACCTATCTGGCGCAAAACAGTTATTATTACCATTAGTGAATGTGAAAATTTTTAAACTGAAACTTGATGCTTGGTAAAGCTTCTTTTATTAATTTATTTAGATTTGATTCTCATTGAGCAAATGGTGACTTGGCGTTTTGTTTAACTTGATTACCATTGACTTGATATTCTTAGTTATGAATGTGAGTGAATATTGCAGAGAATACTTGGAATAGAGACACCACCATATTCACGGCTGTCTAGCATGGGGAGAATCAGGTTTAACTTATCTGATTTTGGAGAACTTCGGACAGCTTGTAGAGTTTGGAAAGACTACTGTGCCAAGGTAGCTTTCGCAATCTATCAATTATCATTGATGAGAATATTTAGTTAATAATTTGTGCAATATGATTATATTGTGAATCTGTGATTGTAATTTAAATTTCTTATTTACTCTTGAGAAAGGTAGCATGTTTTGGCATAATCTAGTTCTAACTCTCTTGCTGTGTTAGACCAGGTTGTTTTATCTGATGCACTCTGTTTTAGTTTAATGGAATCCTTCATGTCTTAGGGCTTTTTTTTTTTTATTTTTTTTTTATTATAAAAAAATTGCATTTACGTAACGTACGTAGAGTCATTTATTATTTATTTATTGTTGACTTATAAGGAACATGACTTACATGATTATGCCTAGTTTTTTATAGTAAGCCGAATTCAGATTCACTCCAATTTGAACCATGATAAACTTTGAGTTGTGACTGGATATTCCATAAATTTGGCAATATTAAATATTTTGGTTTAGAATGGAAAAGCTAGCCTTTGTTATATTTTAAACTAATTTGGCTAAACTCCAACCAATATACCAAGCAAAGGTGCTCTTATATATCTACCCCTAAAATTGGGTGTTCAACAAACCGTTCAAACTTCACGACTGCACTCAAATTAATCAAAATCGCCCATAAAATGAAGTAACTGCACTGCACTACAAGTGATAGTGAAATACATCGCATGTTGCGGCAGTGTATGATTTTATGATAAGAAAACCGCACCGCTCCCGTGTGTGTGTGTTGTTCCAATTTCACGATAAAACAGCTTTGTTTTGGATAAATATAAAATCAAAAGTTCAAAATCTCATTCACTTCTCCATCTCACATTCTTACTCTTCTCTCTTGATACCCTCATTCACTCTTAGTCTCTCTCAAGTCTCACCCACTCTCAGTCTCTCTCAAGTATTGCATTGGATGGATGGACCTTTTTTGTTGCGTTCGTATTTATTTAAACAATTTCTTGTTGGATTTGCAATTTAATACTTTTTTGGGTTTGTAATTTATTTCATGACTTTTTTCCATTATGGTTGTGATAATTGAAACTTGAAACTAGCATACATGACTAGCTGTGTATCCGGTACATTGTTATGGACCTAATGGTTGTTGCTTGTTAAGCTTTTTTGAGTTACATGTTTTATTTGTTTTAACATGTATAATTGTGTATGGTTTATTGTCATGGATTATTATTATTATTTGTATATATTTGTGGTACTTTTTAGTTTATAGGATCATGGATTTTCTTTTGTCTTGTATATATTTGTGTTACTTTTTTTTGTTACACATGTTATATTTTTTTTTTTTGAAACTTACAATCATGTTGTCATGGTTATTAATAGTAAACTAGTAATTGTCCATGACATCTTGAAAAATATATTAGCCTAAAACTGACCAAATTGCACCTTGTATGCCGCACCGCATCACACTGTCAGTCCACACATGTGACCGCAAAACTAAGGTGCGGTGTAGAGATGGTTTGGCCAAACCGCATGTAGGTGCTAGTGGTTTCCTTCTAGGAAAGGGGAGTACGCCTCGGCGAGTGGACGAGGGCGAAGAAAAGATGGAGTTGCCACCTAGATTAGGTCTAGGAACCATTTACATAGCGCCCTTATGTGAAAGGACTGATCTTATTACTAGAGTATGAGTTTGGAGTTTAGGTATGATTTTGGAAAGGTATTAGGCACTCAAAACCGCCTGACCTGAGGGTCTGCTTCCACTCATTGTGTCTTACATCTTAATCTTATTAAAGGCATATTCAACATCGTTATTCTAAACTCACACACACTCTAGCATTCATCTAGCAATCATCTAGCAATTAACATGGCATTTCATCTCAAAACCCTAACATACATCTGTCATGGCAACTCATATTAAACCTAACATACATTTATCGTGCATATCATATTATCTCATCCAAGACAGCAAACAAACAAAGACATCACAAGGGGCAGAAATATAGACATGGTAGCAAGGTGTTAGCATCAAATATAACTCAAACCTTTAAGCATAATATCCAAGCATCAAACAAACATTTTCATCATAAAAAACGCATGTTCATTTGAGTGCATGACTTACCTCACTTACCTTATTGCATTAAAGCACCTATGCATCAATGCATGGTCATGTGAATGCATATTCATGGCATATCAAAGCAAGAAATAAAGGGAAACCCTAAGCTTAGCATGTTAAGGACAAACAAACAACCAATCAGGGAAGCAGAGACTTAAAAAAAAAAAAAAAAAAAAAAAGGTCAAAACAGAGGCATATTACATAAAAGAAATAAAGAAATAGAAGCAGAAAACTCAGATTAGGGTTTTTGGGCACAAGTATGGGTGCGCATACATAGGCCTTCATACGCAGGCCAGTTGTATGCGTACGCATACTTTGAGTCTGTGTACGCATGCAAGAAGCATGTGTATGTATACATGCCCTAGAACCCTAACCTGGAATAGAAATGCAGAAAAACAGAGAAGAAACAACAATTAAAGAGACTAATAACCTAACATGCTTTAAAACAAAAAACTGCTAAACCCTTAGGCTATCTAAACATGCTTTAACACAAACAAAGCAAGAAAACCAAAAGAAAACAGAATTAAAACTGAGAAAAGAAAAAAAAAAAGGTTAGAACTTAATACCTCAAACAAGAAGTTTTTCAAGTTTGATTTTGACCGTTCTCCTCAGTCAATCTATTCACAATCAAATACAAAAGTGATTAGTAATCTTAAAACTCGAAGATCAAGACCAGAAAAAGGTCCCAATTAAAAGAAAATTGACTTGAGGATGTTTTGTGAAAAACTCCCTCATTGATTCACTATTTCTAGTAAATCTTAGGTTTTTCCTTAGGATTTTCTCTGTGTTTTTGAAATATACCATGTAAGGCTTTATATAGTTGAAAAATGGGTGTTTGAAACGGCTCTCAGACGATATGGGATTCATTCCAAACCTCAGCTTTAATGCAGAAAAAACTTGCATTTCATAGCTTCTGGAACCCTTGCTGCATACGCAGGCCCGTGTATGCGTACGCATACATCAAACCTGCGTACGCATACACGTATATGCGTACGCAACCCTAGAGTTTCCGTAGCCTTTATTTTCCAAAAATAACTTTATTTTATTCATAAAAGAGTCATATTTTCCATAATACATTCCTTAAGTCAATTTATAATCTGATCGGGCCTTAAACTACCCTTAGGCTTTAGAATTTTACCATCATTGGGAAACAAGAGCCCAAGTCGTAAGGGATACAAAATGCAGTATCTACACTACACCACAAAGTGTATTGCTAAAAATGGCCCAAAACCACATCAAATCACTCTGCACCGCAAACACCCCCTTTGTTAACTTTCTTTAACATATGTCCAATATGCTTGAGCTTTGCTATCCCAAATGAACACAAGCGGCCTGTTCAATTTATTTTTGCTTATGTTACTCCCTGACCCTAAATCTTAAAAAATGGAATTTCATAACTTTACTAGTACATCATCTACATCTTACATGTTGATTATACTCTCTTGTTGATTGTTTTAAATACCATTTGGGAAATGTGGAAAAACCAAAAAAAAAAAAAAAAAGATCCTTGTATATCTCTTGAGAGATTCTGGATTGGGAATTTGGCAAATTGCTGCCTGATTGGATACTAAAGTGAGAAGTGTTGAGTTGTGCTCGCTATTGGCTAGCAAGTGAAAAGAGAAAAGTGCCATTTTCCTTGTTAAGTAATATGCATTTAAATCTTTTTTTTGTAGAGGGATGCAATTGTGTACGTTGTGAATGCATGCGCGGAGCAATTTTCGGAGGCAAGAGGAGAGATAAATTATCTACTCTCTGATAAGGACCTTGAAAACGTTCCATTCCTTATTTTTTGCGAAACTCCAGAACCTTCTTATCCCTCTGAAAGGGAATTGTGTATCCTCTTGGGACTGACAGGCAGGACCACAGGGCAGGGTAGGGTACAGCTGGCCGGCAATGCCCGTCCCCTTGAGGTTTTTGTGGCTGAACCATCCAACAGAAGGCAGCATCAAGATGCAATCAAGTGGCTTTCTCAGTACATCAATGGGCATTAGAAGTGAAGACTGTTTCAAGTAGAGATTCTGGGTGCACTGTCAGTTAAATTTTTGATATATTATTCTTGATTTTTGATTGCCTGCTAGCTATAATGTAGAATATGGCTTGAATTAGGAGTTCAACTCTTTGTTGGATTTGGATAAGAAATGAATTTTATTCATTTTGAGTTACTGTTGTTTAAAGTTATCAAGCTCTATTAGAAGTCTTGTCTACTACTTGATTTGAAATTCCTTTTGAAATAGGAGTGATTCTCCTTTTCTGTGTGGAGAAGAAGTCTAGTTTTTCTTGGTTTTGGATATTCTAGCCTACTCAAGTCTCTTATATAAGCATAGTGCTGCTATGGAAAATTAGAGAGTGTGTGTGAAAAAAAGGCTCTCTTTTCGTTTGGTTATTTGATATTTGTGGGTTGCAATTTGGGATAGTGAGAGAGGTTTGTTGCTGCTTGGTTTTGGTTCTATGATTTGGTGATTTGCTCTCTCTTGGTGCGTTGCAAATTTTGGATTTACTTTGTGGCTTTCTCTTTGGTTTGTGTGCAATTGGTATTTGGTATATGTGAACCTTTGGTTATTTGGTTCATATTTGGTTCTTTGATTTTGTATTTGTGAGAGAGAGCTATTTGGTTGTATTTGGGATTTGAGTTTGTAAGAGTGCCTCTACACCAATTTGGATTATCCCAAATTTGTTATAGTGAAATTTGTTCATTGTTGCCTGTAGATGTAGGCTAATACCGAACCACGTAAATCTTGGTGTTCAGTGTCTATTTTCTTTTGGATTAATTTTCTTCGTTCCTTTTGTTTTTTTTTTTTTTTTAGTTTGGATATTTTTCTCAAGCCTAAAATATTTTTACAATCAATCTTGATAATTTGAGCTTCCGCTATTTTATAACATATAACAAATACCACATGAGATCCATACTAATTTTTTTTTTTTTTTTGGCTGAATGAGATTCATACTAATCAATAAGTGCCACTTTTGCAAGCGCTACATTATTATTATGTTATTATTTAGGTATTAAGTTAAGAGTAATGTTACAGTCATAAGCTATTTTACAATATTTTTACAAAATACTGATGCGGCAAATTCTTTATTAGTTCTAATATAGGTCCACTGCTAACATCACATTTATGTTTATTAATGATTATTTGAAAATTATTAAAACTATATCAATAATTTGTAAAAATATAGTAAAATAGTTTGTTTATAGCATTATTCTTAAGTTAAATGTTAAATATTTAAAATTTTAATTTCAAATCGACTACGTACTCTGCCCTCGTAAACAACTTGTGCCATGAGAAGACAAAACACAATGGAAAACATTTTGTCATGGAACTGGAAAGTCGCGGCACCTCCATAGTCTATACCCATTAAGCCAAAGTTTTCCTAACCAAGCAAAGTTTTGAATAAAAAGAAACTATTGTACAATCATATGCATAACTGAATTTGAATTTAGGAAATTCATTGTAATATTTTAGGACATCAGAATTTTCAAGTATTCTCAGGTCAGTATGATACACTACATTTTTCTATAGTAAAATCACATAGACTTTCAGTACTTTCAAATCTCTTTGCTTCATTTGTTGTTACAAATTTTCAATCGATTCACTAATTTAGCACCAACTTAACAATATATTAAGGACAATTAACTTATAAAAATTAAATATAAAATCATTTTGGAAACATCATATAGCCAAGTGCCAACCAATATAATCAAATCGAAGGAAACCAAAACATATTAGAAAATTCATTCTCCAAACAAAAAAAAAAAAAAAAAGTAGTTAGCAAGAGAAAACATAAAGCTTGACTTCAATTTCTCTACAAACTCTTTGAAGTTCATCACATTCTTTTTTCTAATCCCATGTAAAAAGGGTTTGGCTTACCTCCAATATTTTTTTAACTGGAATCTCCTTTTGTTTTAATGAAAAACTATCACATCACCCACTAACTAAATAAACTGTGGAGATTAAAACTCACTACCACTTGCCATTATTATTTAAAACAAAAGAAGATGTCCAGTTAAAAAAATTATTAGAGGTAAGCTAAACAAGTAAAAATCATTAGGAGAAGATGAAAAGGTGTTAACAATAACTATGGAGATTGGGTTTAATGGTAACGGTTTTATTTAAGATGAGATACGAAGAGTCTTTTTTTTTTTTTTTTTTTTTAAGAGAGATTGATAGGAAAACAAAGGTTTGTTTGAAAAAAAAAAAAAACTGAGGAGGTAGGATCTGATACGTTAGCAAAACTAAAGGAAAAAAAAAATGTCACTTTGATGATGCTCATGACAATGAAAATGACTTATATAAACTATTTTATAACATTTTTACAAACTTGACAAATCTTTACAGAATAACCACCTACCACATTAGTATTCCGCAAAAAAGTTTGTGCCTTTAACATTTTTTAAACCTCAAAGAAGCCAAGTATATAGAGGTATATTATTGCCCATTTTTGGATATATCTGTATTTGGTAAAATGTAAAAGAGGGGAATTGAGGAATCCATTTTGCAAGAAATTATTAGGTCCACCAGGAGGACCACTGACGTGGTCTTTCTTAACCTCCCAACCAATAAAATGCTCTTATTTATGCAAATGTAACATTACCTGATAATTTTTATTTTTTATTCTTTGTAATGATTAGAAAGTTTACTCACACATTTGTATAAATAGTATTATCTCATTGGTTGAGAGGACCACATCAGCAGTCCTCCTAGTGGACCTACTAATTTCTCCAATTTTGCATCAAATATACATAATTATATGTAGCCCTGTAAGGACTCAATTTGTAAAGGCCCTCGAAAATAAGAAGAAAAATGATCCAATAAGCCCAAACAATAAATTTTTAGAGAGTGGGTTCAAGAACTAGGCCCTGACAAACAGATAACGCCCTATGCGGGATTCACACCTGTTGAAGGCCGGCGCGTCAAAGTTACCCTTCAAGGTCGCTCCTCGGCACTAATCCGAGGAGCTTGACAGTGATCCCTTTCTCTACCCCTCTTCCTCCCTTCTTCATTACTGCTATGTTGGTTCCCCTTATATAGTCCTCTTCTCACCATCTCTCTCTTCCACCTGTTGATCATCCACGCACTTTCCTTCTGACCGTCCATCC
Source organism: Quercus aquifolioides (assembly GCA_019022515.1). NCBI lineage: Eukaryota > Viridiplantae > Streptophyta > Magnoliopsida > Fagales > Fagaceae > Quercus > Quercus aquifolioides. Next base: position 10,454,560 of record CM032330.1, on the reverse strand, counting down.
CATCAGTTGCATTATCAGTACTCATGTGATTTGCAGTGACCAAGGTTGCCCTATCCAAGAGTCACATCTCCATTAGTGCGGCCAGAGGATTAGGTGAGCGCATTTAGTGTGGAGGTGACAACCTGTCCTGGGCTTGTTCCCCCACTTAGTGTTGATCTCGATCCTTCGAGGACAGGTTCATCCTCGGCGGGGATCCTTACAACCCAGACCTTCATACCTCGTCCTCAGACGATCCTTCTTCCTCGGCATGGGCCCTGGGCCGGATGTAAAGTGGGCCGAGGCTACCAAGTTCTCAGGCCCTACAATAGCCCCTCAAAATCTTGTTGTCCATATCCTCAGACAGGGAGGAGGGTTTTGATAGAGTCTTTTCGCCTGCCTAATGTACGTTTCTGGCGCCTCGATATTCAGTGCGCGCTCGCATTAAATTTTGGTGGCTCCATGTTCCCCACGTCCAACAGTGTGATGGCAATCAGTCGGTGGGGATTTCCTGCCTTTATGGGCGGGAAATTCCGCTTGGTTAATTTTAATTTGGGATATAAATACTCGTTTGAACCACTTGGCCTCCTTATTTGTGCACTCAAGAACTTCGGCGCACATACTCTGAATCTGGTCCAACTTCTACACTGACCAGCGCCCCTTTCCAACATAAAGAGCCTGTCCGAGGAGAATCTCCCCATTTCTGTAAGTCTCCTTCTCTCTGTAGCACAAACTTTTCTCTGATTTCTCTTTTTCTTCTCTTTGCTCTCTCTCTCTCGGGTCTTTGAGCTGTTGCTAGGGATGGGTAAATTTAAGAAGTTAGTTAAGTCTGAAGAAATGATGGAGAAGTTCATTGCTGATTACAAGATACCCCGTAATGTCAGCTTGAGGTATTGCGAGGAAGGAGAGTGGTACATTAGGAGGAATGAGGGCGAAGTTGTGATCCCCATAGTCGCCTTCGTAGAGGGCGGCATGAGAATCCCTATGGGGCCAGTGACGAGTGGTTACCTTAGGCATTTTCGGCTAGCCCCTACCTAGTGCGCTGTTAATATGTTTAGGATACTAGGGTACGTAGACGCCTTAAATGAGAAGATGGGGTTGAGGCTAACCCATCATGATGTAAACCGGTGTTACAATCTTCAGCACCTGAAGGGTAAGTCGTACTATATGAAGACGAGGGACGATAGGGTTCGGCTTATCCAGTGCCTCCCCGATTCTAGTAAGGGGTTGACTCAAGATTTTCTTATTGTGTCAAGGGAGTGGCACGACGGTCTCCACTGCCCGACAGTAGAGGGAGAACCAAGTAGGATACTCGAAGTAAGAGATGGTCAAACTTCTTTTCTTTTTTCTTTGTCGTACATCTTCTTTGTTTGATTGATCATAGGAGTTTTATTTCTCTTTCTGCAGATCCGCACGCCTTCGCGCGTCATTTTCACCTGGTCAACAAGAAGGACTTGGACGTCGTTCTTAGGGCGGAGCTCTTTCTAAACGAGGCCGATAACCAGGTTAGAGCTGCCTATAAGATCCTCGGATGCGACCCGACCCAGAAGTATTTCTCGGTCCTGAAACACGTTATCAGGGCTCGTGATCCTCAGCTTAGGCAAATCACTATAGTAGAAGACGGGTTTTCATTTTTCGAAGGAACTTCTATTCCGGAGGGCATCCCATTGGCAGGTTCTTCCTCGTCCCATCAAGCCGCAAAGGCCGAGGAAGGGAGTTCGAAGAAGGGGGAGAAGTGGTCGAACTAAGCTCGTCTGAGGACGAATTTGGTGCATTTAACCGAGCCGATCAGTCCGAGGATCCCTCTGGTGACCTGGGGGACCCCCATTTATCCGAAGCCGATCTTCAGCCCCCAAGGGTTGGTACTCAGGCTGAGATGGGTTCCAAGAGACAGTCCCAAACCAGCCTTCTTGACCTACTTGAGGGCAAGTCGAGGAAAAGAGTGCCGAGGAAGTCGCAGCCCAAGCCTCCTCCACCTCTGCCCAAGCCTTCGCCTGCGCAGACCAGGTCGTCCTCCATCCTTCCAATCTCGGACTTTCGGCTTGAGTCCTCCGATCCAAAGAGGAAGAGGCCTTCCAAGGGCAAAGAACCAGTGGATGGGGGCAGATCCCATTCTTCTCCAGAGGAAGGTGAAGCCCGCCGACCTTCTAAACAACAGAGGCTTGGTGGTCAGCGTAAAGGAAAATAAATTGTTCAGCAGTCCGAGCCCCAGGCCTGGCTGCCCGCTGTCATGCTCCATGGACAACTTTTGATGGATGTCGCTACTCTCTGAGATTTCCGATGAGGCGAGGGGGCTCGTGTAGCCGATGCCCTAGAGAGGTCCCTTCTCCTCCCCTTCGACATGGCTGAGCTTGGCAGCATGAGGGGGCCGGAGGTTGCCTGCAACCTCAAGAGATACCTGGGCATGGTAGGACCTCTGGTACTTGTTTATTTTGTTTGAATTTTATTGCTTAGCACCTCCCCTCCCCTTTATGGCGTATTTGTTTTGGTTGGCAGGCTATCCAGGCTGTTTTCAGGCTGGACGAGAAGTCCGACAACCAGAGTAACGCTCTAGGGCAGGAGCGCAACAAGTTCCTGAAGACTTCGAGTACCCTTAAGAGATCTGAGGTAGATCTCAAGAAGGCTATTGAAAATCTAGAGGAGATGACAATGGCTAGAGATAGCGCGGCCTCTGACCTAGCTGCTGCTACGAAACAGGCCGAGAACCAGACGAAGCGCCTGCAGGATGTCGAGGGCCAACTGCGGGCTGCCAAAGAGGACATCGCTGACCTGAAGCAAAAGTTGGCCGAGGCGGTGGGGGCGGTGGGGGCGAAAGGTATTGCCGAGTATGCCAGAGACGAGGTCTTGAGGGCTAAAGAAGAAGCCGTGTTTGCGAGAATAAACGCCGAGCGTTCTGTAGAACAAGCGGAGGAAGAGGCCTTTGCTGAGGGGGTGGCTAAGACTGAGGCTACCCTTAAGGCTCAAGTTCCCAAAGTATGCAGGCTCTTTTGTTCCCAGACTTGGAATGAAGCCTTCAACACAGCGAGGGTCGAGGCCTCGTCTGACCTTAGGAGGGCGGAGAGAGTGTATTACCCCCCAGCTATTTACGAGGTTGTCACCGTCACTCCCGAGGCGGACTCCGCTTTACCATCGGCAAGTGAAAGCCAGGCCAATACTGCCGAGGACACATCTTCGGCCGATAGACCTGTTGGTGAGGCTAAGCGCCATGGAGCATTGGAGGGGACAGGAACTGATAGTCAAGAAGTGCCTCAGGTTGTGGTAGAGCTTCTTGCTGACCCCCAAGCCACACTTGTTGTCCCCTAGAACCCTCCTGTCGAGGAAGGGTCCTTTGAAGTAGCCCCTTCGAGCCAGGGCCCCGAGGTGTCAGCCGAAGCCTTCCAACAGGCTTCTTAAGACAAACTATCCACCGAGTTGGGGAAGTAAGCCATCTCGTTGGGCTACCCCATTTTGATGGCATGGGATGCCCTGATTTGTTTTCTTTTTCATTTCACTTCGCTTTTTGCCTTGGCGATATTGTAACGAAACTACATACTTTCTATTTGAAATATATATTCAGTAGTTCGCTTTTAGTTCTTTGGTTGATGCTTCCTTTTACTTGTTATACTTTAATGTTTTGCTCAATACCTTGGTTCTGTTCTGGACTTAGTTTCGTGAGGCAATTAGCTTTCCCTTAAGTTTGAATCCGAGGACCATACCACAACTCGGTTCTATCTAACGCTTTTGTTCTTCTGCAAGTAGCTAGCTTTCCCATAGGTTTGAGTCCGAGGACCGTGCAAGACCTTGGTTCAGTCTAAGACTCCTGTTCTTCTGTAAGTAGCTAGTCTCCCCATAGGTTTGAGTCCTTGGACCATGCTAGACCTTGGTTCAGTCTAGTACCCAAGTATATTTGAGTGGTTAGTTTTCCCATAGGCTTGCGTCCGAGGACCATGCAAGACTTTGGTTCAGTTTAACACTTCTGTTCTTCTATAAGTAACTAGTTTCCCCATAGGTTTGAGTCCTTGGACCATGCAAGACCTTGGTTCAGTCTAGTACCCAGGTATATTTGAGTGGTTAGTTTTCCCATAGGCTTGAGTCCGAGGACCATGCAAGACCTTGGTTCAGTCTAACACTTCTGTTCTTCTGTAAGTAGCTAGTTTTCCCATAGGTTTGAGTCCTTGGACCATGCAAGACCTTGGTTCAGTCTAGTACCCAGGTATATTTGAGTGGTTAGTTTTCCCATAGGCTTGAGTCCGAGGACCATGCAAGACCTTGGTTCAGTCTAACACTTCTGTTCTTCTGTAAGTAGCTAGTTTCCCCATAGGTTTGAGTCCTTGGACCATGCAAGACCTTGGTTCAGTCTAGTACCCAAGTATATTTGAGTGGTTAGTTTTCCCATAGGCTTAAGTCCGAGGACCATGCAAGACCTTGGTTCAGTCTAACACTTCTGTTCTTCTGTATGGGATGAAGGAGTTTGTCCTCGGTGCTTGGTATCTTATTTTTGGCATGATGACGGCCTCGATCTTGCTTCGCCGGAAGTGGGCCATGCATCGGGTCGGATCCTTGACCCCACGGTGCCCTAAGCAGGGGTGGTTCGGACTTCTAACCTTACACGTGGCAGTAACCCCGCCTTCAGTTCAAGTTTCTGCCCTCCTCAATTACGAGGCGTCCCCTGACTGTTCGCTTTCCGCGCTTGACGTTTCGCCGCGCGAGATGCGCTCTCATTAATATCCTCGTGGATTGATGCAGATCCAGCGGTCTACGACCTCCTTGGAATTTGGTTAGGATTAATGTCGCTGATAATCCTTCTTTCGAATTCTGTGTGGATCAGTTCCTACCAACCTCCATCTCCTATATAAGGCTCTTTGGGGGGGAAACGTCCTTCTACACTCCATGAACCCTCTAACTAAACCGGAAACATGTCTCATCAATTCTCCGAGCCCCTTCAATAACCCTACCAGGATTGTGATAAGAGTTTGAAGGAATGGGATGGCCTTGGATGGGAGTGAGGGCACACAAGCCAAAGGTCCTCCTCCCTCGACCGAGAGCCGTTGCGGTTGTAGTTCGCGTCAGACTTCCGGCGCGGCAAAGTTTGGACGTCATCTTGATGGTGTCGTGCATGGCGGTTAGGAGGAAGGTCCTTGAAGTACATAACGCTCTTCTCCGAGGCGTATCCATGCCTGCCCTTCAGACTGGCAGCGATTCGCGCCTGGCCTACCCGCAGGTGGAGGCCCGCAAGATTACGTCATTTCTAGTGCCCGGGTGTTGCCGCTTCCAACGGTCAACCATCGTGGGGCTGGGAGAGAATCAAGGGAACATCATGGGGAAGGGCCGTCAGGCGCCCTTACATCTGCTCCTCTCTTCTCGCCGGCACCATCTGCACCGGCTCGGGGGTTGTTGGTAGCTTTAAAACAAGCTTGCCTCAGCCCCCTTCCCTAGAGTTAGTTTTAAAACAGGCCTGTCTAGGCCTCTGTTTGTAGAATTAGCTTTAAAACAAGCCTGTCTGAACCTTTGTTTGTACCTTGTACTTATTTTTTGATTAATAAAATGTTGCGATGTTTGTTTCCTTTTCCTATTCTTTGAATCTTTTACTTTCCTACAACGTTCATATCTTATGCAAAAGCGTTATTGTTGGTTGTTCCTTCTTTCTCTTTTTTTTTTTTTTTTTTTTTGAGTCGGGGTCAGTGTTGCCGGTGGTGACGAAAAACTACCCAACCTTGTGCAAGCCCCCAACGGGGGAATCGTTAGCCGTTGCGCTTGCTAACGCCTTAGTTCTTCCCATAGACGGCACCAATTGTAAGGACTCAATTTGTAAAGGCCCTCAAAAATAAGAAGGAAAATGATCCAATAAGCTCAAATAATAAATTTTTAGAGAGTGAGTTCAAAAACTAGGCCCTAACAAACGGACAACGCCCTATGTGGGATTCACACCTGTTGAAGGCCGGCACGTCAAAGTTACTCCTCAAGGTCACTCCTCGGCACTGATCCGAGGAGCTTGACAGTGATCCCTTTCTCTACCCCTCTTCCTCCCTTCTTCATTACTGCTCTGTTGGTTCCCCTTATATAGTCCTCTTCTCACCATCTCTCTCTTCCACCTGTTGATCATCCACGCACTTTCCTTCTGACCGTCCGTCCCATCAGCTGCATTATCAGTACTCATGTGATTTGCAGTGACCAAGGTTGCCCTGTCCAGGAGTCACATCTCCATTAGTGCGGCCAGAGAGTTAGGTGAGCGCATTTAGTGTGGAGGTGACAACCTGTCCTGGGCTTATTCCCCCACTTAGTGTTGATCTCGATCCTTCGAGGACAGGTTCATCCTCGGCGGGGATCCTTGCAACCCAGACCTTCATACCTCATCCTCAGACGATCCTTCTTCCTCGACATGGGCCCTGGGCCAGATGTAAAGTGGGCCGAGGCTACCAGGTTCTCAGGCCCCACAAGCCATTTTTGGATATATCTATATATGGTAAAATGTTAAAGAGGGATTTTTTTTTTAGGGACCCGTTAAAAAGGGATTTGAGGAATCAGTTTGCATTTTTTTTTTTTTAATGAGTAAGGAATCAATTTTAATTAAATATACATAATTATATGTAGAATTTTAAATGAGAGATTTGATAGTAATTTTAACTGAAAGGAAGATGGCAAAAACTTTAATGTAGGATTTGAAAGGTCAATGATAGACATTTAACGGCATATTTATTCTTCACACATGGCAGGTAGGTTGTATGAAAAAAAAAAAAATTGATATGTACAACTCATACTCAGACATGTGACACCATTTATTCAAAAATATTCATATCGAAAAAAAAAAAAAAAAAAGATGCATCAAAAAAATTTCATATGAAGCAATTAGCAACAATATTAGCAGTCCAAGACAGATATAAATTATTAAAATAAATTTAAATCCCTAATTATATAGGTAAATCACTCTTAGGGCCTGTTTGTGTTTGCTTCCTATTTTTGGAACTAGTTTAGTTTTTTCAACATTAGTTAATAACATTTACATTTTTCTTCACCCTATGCTAAGGATGTAGTTTTGATCATTGGCTCATTGCCACTGCTTGAATTGCTTTCTTTAGAGTGAAAAACTCTAGTAAAGATAAAGTCTTCTGGCTCTTTTTACTAATGGTCCGTTTGGTTGAAATTGTGGAAAAGTGGGAGGATAGAAAATATTTTATTTTATCTCATTTTTGTTTGATTGGGAGTGAAAAAGTAGAGAGATAGAAAAAATGAGTTTGAATAAATTTACTCATATACCCTTATTAAATAATAATGCCCAATTAAAATGAAAAAAGTGACAAATAACCATACAAAAAAGAGCAATCACTCAAATTTATTATAAAAATAAAAATCGTGTCCCAAAAAAATCACGTCTAGTTAAAAAAAAACTATCACACCCAAGCCATAGAAAATCAAAAGAAAAAAAATAGAATAGAAAAAAGAAAAAAAAGAAAAAAAAAAGAGACAACTAGTAACGTTACTACCCAAGAAAATAAAAAAAGAAACAACTGGCAAGTGCCTAGAAATGAAAAAAAAAAGGGGGGGGGGGGTGGGGGGACGTTACTGCAGGGAAAAAAAAAACAACTTAAAGAAGCCCATGTTTACAGAGGGCAATTTTGTCAATCAAGAAAAAATTCATCCCCGCTCAGTTTTTTACCCATTTTGGAAAGAAAACATTGTTGTAGGCCTGGGGAGAAAACACCTAGGCTCTACCATTTATTTTCCTTCCTCCCTGCTTAACTAAACACACTCTAAAAAAGTTTTTCTTCCTATTTTCTCTCCAAAGTTTTCCATCCACCCTATTTCGCCTCCAAACAAACACACCTTAAGTGTCTTCTACTATCTCCTTGTTTTTCATCGTGAACCCAAATAAGTAATAGTAATTGTGGGGATGAAAGCCCAAATTTGTATATTAGGCCTTGGGCCTTATTCAAGGATGTGGATATGTCCGAGGAGGAGCAAATGATTAGAGGAGGCCCCAAAGTTGAGAATCACGGAAGAAAAGAATAGAAGCATATAGTCTGAGGAGTATCCCCTTCTCGGATACGATGAATATCAGTCAAGCAGGTACTTAGGCAGTTTAGGTGACCTTCCAAGAAGTTCCAACAATGAGGATGAACTTCAAGCACGTAAAAAGTTGATAAGAATACAGAAATATCTAAAAGAAAAGCTGCTACCACCGCATTAAATGCATTGCAGCAACTTTTCTGGCCGCATTTATGTGGAGAAGACCCCTGAACAGTGCAGTCTCAATCACCACTATTCACAGAGAGCCAAAGAAGATGTCTGATGGGACATATACTCAAGTGAAAGCTTAGATGATTAACAAGTGTACGATCAAGATGGTCTGAAAGAAAACTATATAATGTAAAAGACCTTCAATAAGAGGGGGATCGGAAAATATAGTAAAACAGGAGAGAAGAAGAATTACTGTAGCACTAAGGATTGTATTAGCTTTCAGGAACAATAGTTCAGCTCATAGTTCATCTCCTCAAACACTAATTTAATCGAGTTTTAAGTGTGTTTTTGTGCTTATTCATCTTTTAAATCCTTATTAGCTGTTGTTCAATTCGCAAATAGCTCAACTCTTTCACCCACTCTCTACAAATTCATTGTATTGGGCTCATTGGGCTCACATCCCACATCTTTTAGGCTTGGGCTACAAATTATGACCCTACAATTGGCGCCATCTATGGGGAGAGCTTGAGTGAGAGTGAGAGCAACAGTTGATGATGGCAGAACTAGGTCCACAACAGTAGAATCCAGGGCATCCCAACACGTTGATCCTTTTCTCAACCTGGAGCAAAGAGGTGATCGTGAAGGTAGTGTGCATACCACACATACTAACCGAAGCCAACCTCGAGGTGGAAGTCATATTTCTTATGCAGAGAATAACAAGAACATGCAACTAGAGATTGATCAATTAAAAAGGGAGTTGTGCCATGCAAAGAGGAAGCGGATTTCTTTAAACTCTAACGATTATTCTGATGACGAACAGGATGTTAATTACAGGCGGAGGTCTCGAACCCCACCTAGTGAATCCTTTTCCTATGAGGATGAGCATTATCATAAACGACGGTCTCGAAGCCCATCACGTGGAGGTGTAGGGAACGACGCTATGAGCAAGGCCCTGAACCAAATCTCTAAGTCGCCTTTCACGCGTAAGATTGAAGAGGCAAGACTTCCTCGTCATTTTCATCAGCCAACATTCACTATTTATAATGGTTGAACAGACCCTGTGAAGCACATGAGCCATTTCAACCAAAGAATGGCTGTCCATTCCAAGGATGAAACTTTGATGTGTAAGGTTTTTTCCTCTAGTCTAGGACCAGTTGCAATGAGATGGTTTGACAGCCTGAAAGCAAATTCTATAAGTTCCTTCAAAGAGCTCACTCAGGCATTTGGTTCCCGTTTTGTCACATGTCGTAGAGTCGCTCAGCCTTTGGCTTCCCTGCTATCATTAAACATACAAAAGGGTGAAACCCTGAAAGCGTATTCAGATAGGTATTGAGAGATGTTTAACGAGATGGATGGCGATTTTGACGAAATGGCCCTCAGTACGTTTAAGCTCAGCCTCCCTACTAACCATGGTTTGAGGAAATCTTTGACTGGCAAACCTGTCACCAGTGTGTGTCAACTGATGGACATTATTGATAAGTATAAGAGGGTTGAAGAGGATCAATGGCAACAGAAAAGGAAGGATAAGGTTATCCCTCAAGAGATGAGGGATTTCAGGTCGGATCGTTATAGTAACAATACCACGGAGAGATTTTGCTGGACAATCAGGGTCGGCAAGTCTTCAAGCAGTCAACGCCGTGTTCAGAGAACCAGTGCATCAAGTTTTGGAGAAGATTAAAAATGAACCGTTCTTCAAACGACCGAATAAGATGATGGGAAACCCTGGAAGACGTAATCATAACCTCTATTGCCAGTACCATCAGGATCATGGCCATACCACAGAAGATTGTAGGAGTCTATGGGATCACTTGGACCAGCTTGTCCGTGAGGGCAAATTAAAACAACTCCTGCATCATTCCAGTGGTCAGGGGAGCCAAGCAAGCTCAGAGTCTAGAAGAGATGTTTCTTCAAGACCCCCCTTAGGAACTATCAATGTCATCTTCGCTGCACCGGGGAGAACAGGATCCTGCCTGTCCAGAGTAATGTCCGTAGCTCGTCTATCCACAGAAGATGTTAATCAGGATCCGAAGAGGGCTAAAATGGATGTTCCACTAGTCCTAGGCTTCTCGGATGTAGATAAGATTGGAACCATCCAGCCCCATGACAACGCTTTAGTAATCACCCTTACAATTGGAGGGTATGATGTGAAGAGGGTGATGGGACCAAGGCAGTGGAGCTGAGATAATGCACTCCGACCTCTATAAAGGGCTGAACTTAAAACCTGAGGACTTAACGCCCTATAGTTCTCCCCTGGTGAGTTTCGACGGAAAAGTCGTTGTCCTGAGGGGCTAGATACGACTACCTATGCAAACTAGTCTGGAAGTAGTAGAGGTAGATTTCATTGTTATAGATGCGTATTCACCCTATATTGCAATTGTGGCCAGACCCTGGCTTCATATGCTAGGGGCTGTTTCCTTTACTCTGCATCAGAAGGTTAAGTATCCATTTGAAGTCCAGGTTAAGAAAATTTTGGGAGATCAATTTGTGGCCAGACAATGCTTAGTGGTTGCCATTCAACATAAGCCCGAGGCTGAGTGCTTGGCCCACGTTGGAAAGGATTTATAGCAGTTAAACCCTCTGGCATTGCCCATCGATGATTCAGCCAAGGAGGCGAAGTGTGAAGATTTGGTAAAAATTGCTATCAGGGAGGATCCAGAGAAGTTCTTTCAAGTTGGATCTTAGTTGCCTCTTCAAGAGAAGGAAGAGCTGATAGAATTCCTTAGAAGAAACATTGATGTATTTGCCTGAAATGCTTATGAAGCCCTAGGGGTGGATCCTGAATTCATATGTCACCACATGAAGGTCAACCCATTGGTCACTCCTAAGAAACAGCCTCCTCGGCGCCCATCCAAGGAACACGCTGATGCAGTATGAGAAGAAGTAACGAAGCTTAAGCAAGCTGGAGCTATTAAAGAAGTGTTTTATTCTGAATGGTTAGCGAATACTGTGGTGGTGAAGAAGAAGAATGAGAAATGGCGAGTATGCGTAGATTTCACGGACTTGAATAAAGCTTGCCCTAAAGATCCATTCCCTATGCCTAAAATAGACCAGCTGGTGGATGCCACTGTTAGCCATCCTCGAATGAGTTTCCTAGATTCCTTTCAAGGTTATCACCAAATACCTTTAGCCCTGGATGATCAAGAGAATACTGATTTTGTCACCCCTATTGGGAACTACCACTACAAAGTGATGCCATTTGGTTTGAAAAACGCGAGATCCACCTACCAAAGAATGATGACGAGGATGTTTGAAGCACAGTTGGGTAAGAGTATTGAAATCTACATAGATGACATGGTGGTGAAAAGCAAGGCAGTTTCTGAGCACGTGGGAGACCTCAGAAACATTTTGAAGTTCTTAGAAAATATAAGTTACGCCTAAACGCTTGCAAATGCTCGTTTGGCATGGGATCAGGCAAATTCTTGGGTTATATGGTAACTCACTGAGGGATTGAGGCCAATCCCGACCAGATAAAGGCTATTAATAGTTTGCAACCCCCTCGGAATCCCAAAGAAGTGCAAAAATTGACTGAAATGGCCGCTGCTTTGAACCAATTTATCTCTCGATCAGCAGATAGATGTAGACATTTTTTCTTGTTGATCAACAAGTGGAAGGGGTTTGAGTGGACTAAAGAATGTGCCTTAGCTTTTCAATAGCTTAAAGACTATCAGGCATGGCCACCAATCATGTCCAGTCCCAAGCCAGATGAAGTCCTATTTGCCTACATTGCTATGGCCACTTATGTTGTAAGTTTGGTATTGATACGAGTTAATCGTGGTGTACAACGGCCAGTTTATTATGTGAGTAAGTCGCTGCATGAATCCGAGGTTCGTTATCTACCGCTGGAGAAAGCCATCCTAGCAGTAGTGCATGGTACACAGAAGTTATCCCACTATTTCCAAGCACATACAGTAGTTATCCTCACCCAGCTTCCGCTTAAAGCCATACTCCGAAGTGCTGATTACACAGGGAGGATAGCTAAATGGGGTAAAATTCTAGGGGCTTTCGATATTAAGTACATGCCTCGTACTTCCATCAAGGGTCAAGTCCTCGCGAATCTGGTGGTCGAGTTCGCTGAACCCTCATTAGAAGAATTGGTACCAACGCGAAACATGGATGAAAAATCGGTTGGCATGATCTCCCAACAAGGTTCCTTATTCTGGGAGGTGTACGTTGATGGTGCAGCAAATCAGAAAGGTTCTGGAGTAGGATTAGTGCTGGTATCCCCTGAGAAAATCACCATTGAAAAGTCATTGAGGCTGGACTTCTCGGCTACAAATAATGAGGCCGAATATGAAGCTCTATTGATGGGAATGACCATGGTTCGAAAGATGGGCGAAAAGGCAGTGAAAGTGTTTTCGAACTCAAAGTTAGTTGTTGGCCAAGTAAAAGGGAAATTTGAAGCAAAAGATGAAGAATGCAGGGATATTTAAGCTAAGTTAGATGCCTGCAATTAAAGTTTGAATCTTTCAACTTGCTACACATCCCCAGGAGCGGAAACACACATGCTGACTCTTTAGCCACACTTGCAACCTCCTCGGCACAAAATTTGCCTCAGGTTATCCTCGTAGAGGATTTATACAAACCCACAGAGATGAAAAAAGAGATAGTTCGAGTTTACCAGGTTAGAGTAGGGCCCAGCTAGATGGATCCCATAGTCCTATTTCTGAAGGAAGATATCTTGCCTAAAGAAAAGTCAGAGGCTGACAAGGTACGAAGAAAGGCCACTCGATTCTGGCTGTCCGAGAACCAGGAGTTATACAAATGCTCATTTTCAGGGTCATATTTGTTATGTATACATCTTGAGACAGTTGAATCACTCCTCGAGGAGTTACATGAAAGAATCTGTGGAAGCTATACTGGAGGCAGATCTTTGGCACATAGAGCCATTACCTAAGGCTATTAGTGGCCAAATACGCAAAAAGAAGCCCACAAATATGTGAAAAAGTGCGATCAATGTTAGCGATTTGCACCAAACATACACCAACCAGGGGGAATCCTTAATCCATTATCCAGCCCGTGGCCATTCGCTCAATAGAGCTTAGATATTGTGGGTTTATTCCCTAAAGTAGTAGGAAATAAAAAGTATCTGCTAGTCGGCATAGATTATTTTACCAAATGGGTTGAAGTTGAACCTCTAACAAACATCAGAGACGTGGACGCAAAGAGATTTGTCTAGAAAAATATTGTTACTCAGTTTGGGATTCCTCATACCCTCATCTCGGACAATGGCCTTTAGTTTGACAGCAAAGCGTTCAGAAATTATTGTTGTGAATTAGGGATCACGAATAGATACTCTACCCCTGCTTAAAGCGGAAGCTGTTAACAAGGTCATAGTAAATGGACTAAAGAAAAGGCTAGACAACGCAAAGGACAAATGGGTGGAAGAACTGCCACACGTCCTTTGGACATATAGAACTACGCCTCGTAGGTCTATTGGGAAGACCTCTTTCTCAATGACTTATAGGGCTGAGGCTGTTATCCCTCTGGAGACTGGTTTTCCAACGTTAAGAACTAGTTCATTCAATTCGAGTAGCAATAATGAGCAGCTAGAGAAGAATTTGGACTTGATTAAAGAAATGAGGGAAAATGCAATGGTCCAATTGGCATATTACCAACAAAAGCTCAAACAAGGTTATGATGCCAACGTAAAGGTAAGGCCTTTAACACATGGTGATCTAGTGTTAAGGAAAGTTATGGGCACTGCAAAGAACCCATCTTGGAGAAAGTTAGGACCCAATTGGGAAGAGTCATACCGTATTACCTCAGGGGCTTGCATCGGGGCATATTTTTTAGAAGACTTAGATAGCCATGTAATACCACGTCCATAGAATGTAAACAACCTTAAAATGTATTATTATTAAATGAGTTTTTTCCTTGATCAATATGTTTATTTATTACATAAAGGTTTTGTATTTTCCGCCATTACGGTTCTTATAAGTGTTTAAACTTAAATTCAATCATGCCTAAAGTCCTCGGACCAGATGATATGGGTTAGTTAACACTCCATTACAGTTCTTATAAGTGTTTAAACTTAAATTCAATCATGCCTGAAGTCTTCGGATCAGATGATATGGGTTAGTTAACACTCCATTACAGTTCTTATAAGTGTTTAAACTTAAATTCAATCATGCCTGATGTCTTTGGACCAGATGATATGAGTTAGTTAACACTCAATTACAACTTTTATAAGCGTTGAAATGGATCTTAAATCATGTTAGGCTTCTCAGACCATATACTAGGGTTAAAATTAATGCTCAATGGCGTCCCTTGTAAGTGTTAGATAGAGCCCAATTCAGATAAAGTCATTAAGTACAAAAATATGCCCAATGCTTTAATCAAGTCCTTAGATTAACACCCCCGAGTAAGGTAAAGTACTTAATTATTTGCTTAAGTATCAGAGAACGTAAAAGACACCTTTACCTTCCATTATTTGCTAAATTCATTATTAATTCTTATATAACCCAGTCTTGGCCATTGTTTAATTTATTTACGTCATTAGCAAGGTATTGTTATTGATTCTGCTCAAGTTAAAGTAGCAATAGATCAACATTATTTATAATAACAATAAATCTTGTAATGCATATAGTGAAGATATAGAAAATAAAAGAAGAACGCTTTCATTGACCAGAAAGTATTTTTCATTCCCTTACAACACCAAAAAAAAAAAAAAAAAACAACAACAACAACAATAAAGGTCCTAATATCTAAGCCTTCGTCTTGGAGACTAAGGGGTCAACAGTCTGGCTGGACTGGGTGGCAGCAGCATCTGGGGCATGATCCTTGGGTTCAGAAGGAGTTTTCTTCTTATCCGAGCCCTTACCCTTGTCCTGAAGATCCTCGGCTTTCTTGCCTTGGCCACCAGCTTGATTAGACTCCTTAGGAGCTTCAAGAAGAGCAGGAGGGGCTTGGCCAACCAATGGCTATTCTGATACCTTTGGAGCTTGTTCGGAATGAGAGGGGTCAGGACCTGGGAGTTCGCAAATGTCAGGATCGTAATATACGCTCCCAGGTCGCCTCAAGTCAGAATCTGCAGGGACCCCAACAGCATCAAGGGCTTTACCCCAAGATACATCACAGTATTCCCTGCATACTGCAAAGAGCTCCTCTGTGAGTCTAACTTGAGTCTCCTCTACCCCAAGCTTATATGCTGCTTGCTTCTCAGCCTCGGCTGCCTCCTTGGCCAGTTGGGCAGCTTCCCTGGCCTTCTGAAGCTCAGCTCGAAGATCCTTCACCAGTTGCCTCTCTGTTTCCAAATTAATTTTAGTTATATGCAAATGCTGGCGTTGATCTTCGGCCTGCTTTTCAGCATTCTTGAGGCCTGCATCAACACTGTCCCTAGCCCTAATCGCCTCTTTTAGCTGCTCGGACAGCTTAGCGTAATCCTCCTTAAGATTACCCAAAGTTTTCTCAGTCTCGGACCGAGAATAGGCCTCCGCCTTGGCTTCATTGCGGGCATCTTTATTCCATTCTTCGGCCACGTAAACTTGTTGGGTAATCTACATAACAGAATGGGAAAAATTTAGTGTAAAACAAAGAAGAGGGATGAATAAAAATGATCAATGGTTTACTTAGAGAAGCGGATCAAATCACTTACCATAGCCAGGTCCCTCTTAAGGGATAGGAAGAGTTCTTGCTGACTAAAGCGCCTGTAAGCATCCATATCTCTTGGTAGGAGAAGTGGTTGCTCCAAGGCCTCAGCAATAAGACCTGCCTGCCCCCCTTGATAGTTCCTGACTGAGGTGTCCCAAGGGAGGGGGGCACCATCTAGCTCCAGCTTAGGAGACCATATGTGCGGTCCTCGGCGCACATCAGCCGCGAGAGGATCCTCTCGGCTTTCAACAGAAGAAGACCTTCTGCTTCGTTGGTCTTTAACCACTTTCTGCTGCTTATTTCCCTTTGAGGGGCCCACCTCACCTTCCTCAAGAGCTGTATTTGGCCTTTTCTTCTTCGGCTCAGGGACTGGCTTTAGGCCGAGGTTAGCAGGAAGCTGAGGAGGGGGTGGAGGAAGATTGGCTGTAGGCTGGGACTTATTGGCTTCTTTTGGTTTGGAAACTTTGTTCCTTGCCTTCATAAGGTCCCTTAGACTCTTGCTGCTCGTATTCAAAGCCATTCCTTCTTCCTCCTCCGAGGAGTCGTCCGGAAGGGCAGTTATTAAAATGGGGGCGCGGACGCTGGATTGCCTGTCGGCATCTTCCTCGGCGTCCGAGAAGGGAATCACCTGAACCTCTCTAGGCTCCTCTTCTTCAAAGCGAAAATTGTCAATTTGTTCCTCTAGTGAAGAGGTTAAGGAAGCAACTCCTTCTCCTACTACGGCTACCTCAAAGGGAACTTGTTGAACTGGAGGGGCGTGCAGGGGAACACCTTGTGGGACCAGATGTGTCGTGTGGAGCCAAGAAATTAGGCCGAGATACGTCTATCCGAGCTAACCGACAATCGTTCGCCCTTATAGCGTTGTCGACCTCTTGAAATTTGTTGGAAAGGGGTTTGAAATCCAAAATTAGGTGGACAGCCCGAAGTTGCCCGTCTTCACTTACAAAAATCTGGAATCTAAGTAGGTAGTTGAGGGTTGCTACGTTGGTCAAGCTGAGCCGAGGAGCTACGTGCCTTCTATCTGTTAATGCCACAACAAAGCTGAGCATAGTCAGAAACTTAAAGTAAAACACTAATACACAGAGAAGAAAAACAAAGCTAATGATGAAGAACCCGAATCTATTGTTGGGGAACCTAAATCTAGGACATCTCACCTGGCTCTCCTTGTTGGGTTGGGCAATGAAGTTCGTCATGCCACGCTCTCGAGACGATCAGGTAGTTGTCTTTCATCCCCTTGTTAGACTTGGAAAGACAGTAGATGAGCCTGACGATGTCGGATCGGGATTTAAGATAAAACCCTGCCCCCTTTTGTTTATGACACTCGTACATATGTACTACGTCAAGCCAGGTGAGCCCCAAGCCTAAGTGCTGGTTCAGAGCATCAATCGCTCTTAGGATCCTAAAGAGGTTAGGTGCACATTAGTGGGGACAAAGCCTATGGTTACAAAGGTAATCTCTTGTAATGCGACCTATGGGGAGAGTCATTCCTCCTTCTATGAAAGCTATCATAGGAATTATAACTTCTCCCACCTCTCGGTCAATTGCTATTCCTTTCGGAGGACAGTACCGCAGGACTATTTCCTACGGTATGTGATACGTTTCTTTGAATATTTCTATCAAGGCAGGGCTATCCACTAAATATTTAAATCTACCCATCTCGAATCAATAAAAACGGAAAATACTGAAAATAACAACTGGGAAATAAGAATTTGAAGGCCGAGGAGAAAAAGAAGGGTTCGAAGAAGTTAGAACTTACACGAACTATGGTGGAAGATGATCCTTGAAATCTACAGAAGGGTTTTCAAAGATATCTAAAGAAATAAAATTTCGATGATTCACTGAGTTTTGTGAGTGTGAATGCTTGAGTTCGCTGGAGAGTCTGAGAGATTGTGAAGTAAAGGAAAAATGATCTTCTTTGAAGCTTTATATGGGGGGCAGAAAGTGAGTGGGAATTATCCCGCCCAAACCCTGAGGAAAAATGTCATCCGTTGGATTAATGTTTCACCTTTGGATGTCAAAGACACAGCACCGCTTGGAGCAATTAATAATGCTTTGCAAATTTCGAAACGTCAATTGCAATAATGAAGCACCTAAAACTATGCTCCCACACGTGTAAACTCGGGTATTTTTACATTTCTCCCTCATTTCAGTGGCAGTTCAAAATCTCATTTTTCTCCTCGGATGTGAGGGAAAAACTAAAATTTTAAGGGGCTATTGTGGGGATGAAAGCCCAAATTTGTATATTGGGCCTTGGGTCTTATTCAAGGATATGGATATGTTTGAGGAGGAGCAAATGATTAGAGGAGACCCCAAAGTTGAGAATCACGGAAGAAAAGAATGGAAGCATATAGTTCGAGGAGTATCCCCTTCTCGGATACGATGAATATCAATCAAGCAGGTACTTGGGCGGTTTAGGTGACCTTCTAGGAAGTTCCAACAATAAAGATGAACTTCAGGCACGTACAAAGTTGATAAGAATACAGAAATATCTTTAAAAAAAGATGCTACCACCGCATTAAATGCATTGCAGCAACTTTTCTAGCCGCATTTATGTGGAGAAGGCCCCTAAACAATGCAGTCTCAATCACCACCATTCACAGTGAGCCAAAGAAGATGCCTGATGAGACATATACTTGAGTGAAGGTTTAGATGATTAACAAGTGTACGATCAAGATGGTCTGAAAGGAAACTATATAATGTAAAAGACCTCCCATAAGAGGGGAATTGGAAAATATAGTAAAACAGGAGAGAAGAAGAATTACTGTAGCACTAAGGATTGTATTAGCTTTCAGGAACAGTAGTTCAATTCATAGTTCATCTCCTCAGACACCAATTTAATCAAGTTTTAAGTGTGTTTTTGTGCTTATTCATCTTTTAAATCCTTATTAGCCGTTGTTCAATTCGCAAATAGCTCAACTCTTTCACCCACTCTCTACAAATTCATTGTATTGGGCTCACATCCCACATCTTTTGGGCTTGGGTTATAAATCGTGACCCTACAGTAATGTTCAATCACACAACCTAATGTTTAAAATAAAAATTTAGATGAAAGATCTAAATTCAACTGCAAATCAACCTTCCTCTTTGTTCCTCGTTGAACCAAAACCAATTATCACGAACCAAAACTTCATATTGAGAACGGAAATTACCAAATCTTAAACAAATAGTATTTGATATTTACAAACCATGGCCTCAAATAAAGAGCAAAAATTATGAATTTCTGTTAGGACATATGTAAATCATTTTAGGAATATATGTCAATTTAGAATTGGCTAATCCTTTGACAAAACGCACTTTACTTGTAATTGGGTAGATCTAGGATGTGTTTAATACTTAAAGGAACAAAGTTTCAAGTTCAAGTGTTAAAGCCATGCAAATCTGTCCAAGAATCAAGTGAAGAAGTGCTGGATTTTAAAGCCCGACAGATAGAATCTATCGAAGTTTAAAAGGCAGTTTTAGCCCGATACTTGACAGCTGCTCGATAGATAACCTATCTATCAAGATTTATGAAAATAAGATTTTCTTTTAATGGCTCAAATTATGGCTGTATCTTTCTTGTTAAATTAACAAGAATGATATAGGTATGATTAAATTAACAAGAAAGATATAGGCACAATGTTAATCAATGTTTTTTTGCTAAATACATTTCTATCTTTCTGAAGGTGGATGCAGTTATCTACTTAGCGAATCTTTATGACAAGGAGAGGTTTTTTGAGTGAAAAAAAAAAAAAAAAAAAAAAAAGAGCTGGATGCTCTCCTCTCTGATGAGGTCTTGGCAAATGTAGATACCCCAACCAGGTGTCCATATACTTAAAAGACCAACTACTAGTGTCCCTAAGACAATACAGAGTACTGGATTAATAAATATTCTAGAACTTTTAGGGTTACTCCATTTTTTTTATACCACAAAAGATAAAATACAACCAGTACACCAACGTAAGACTCTCTATAGGCTACACAAAAGCTAGAGGCCTGTTTAGCGTAGTTTAAAACAGGTCCCAGAGTAGTATCATTTACAACAAAATTATCAATTGTTATTCCATCATTCTGGCAGACTGGCATTGCTGCGAGTCTTCCACGATGATTGAGTTCTTCCAATTTGGATTGTACCTACCACTCAACACATCCTGCAGCTGTTTTGAGCTTGATAGCAGAAGTATTTCCTTATATCCTTGCCTCCTGGCCTGGGAAACAGCTTCCCTTGTTGCCAATAGCAAGGTTTGCAATCTCTCTGCTTCTGCAATAGAACAGCATCCTTTGAAAATTTCCTTCCCTTCCTTGTCGTTTGCCAAGCAAGCTATTAGACTAAGGATTTGCCACCTGATAGCTCCTTGTCTGAGGCCTTCTTTTGGATTGCAGCTACTATGCTGGTTGTTATTTTCTTTGTTGAAAGCTCGTAGTACCTGCCAATCAAGTTTTTTGACATTAGTAATGAGTCTTGGGAATTAGGATCCTTATATTCAAAAATGAATCGGTTCCTGTTCATCCAGATGGTCCATAAAGTACAAGCAATAATATATTCAAAGAAAGGATTTTGATTCCTATAATTATCAATGTTAGTTACCCATTTCCTCAACCAGTAGCTGATTGAAATTGGATGTAGCAGATCAGATTATAAATTGATGTCTGTCTTCATCTAAATTGTTTTTTCAAGTGTGCAGGATAGGAAAAGATGATCTAAGTCCTCTTCTGTGGAATGACACACTACATATCTTGTACAGGATTTTTCAACCTCCATAACTTCTTCCAAAACCCTTCTCTATAATTACTATCTTCTAATCCAGGAGAGGTACTACTTGAAAAAAGTTGATACCCTTTTTTTGACTTCATAAACTCCCCAATTTGAAATAGGCCAATTGAGTATTATCCTTATCTGTTTTAGATAAGGGAGTAGAGCTAATACTTATAGCTTCTGCAAATTCATAAACTTGGTTTAGAAGTTGTGAGTTCCAAGTTTTTGTTTCATGATTAATTAGGTCTGAAACAGCATTTAGACCTAATTGTTGAAGCTGCGAGGGGGTGAATTTAGGAGAGAACTAGTCCTTGTGATTTAGGGCAATACTACAACCATTACCCACTCTCCACTTTGCCTGAGTCAAAAGGGAATTCTTGCAAGAGAAAAAACTCTTCCAAATCCATGAGTCTAGTGGTTTGAACTGTCCCTCAAAGGGGGAAGTTTTGGGAAAGTATTGGCTTTCAGTGTCCTAGACACGATTGATTGGGGCCGATTGGCTAATCTCCAGACTTGTTTAGCTAGCACGACCTTAATAACCAGTGAAGATTTTCTAAACTCCAGCTCCCTCTCCAAATAGATTGACATAAGGCATCCCAACCCACCATATGGAGCTTCCTACGTTCATTCTCATGCCCCCACCAAAAATTGCATACAGTCCAAGAAAATGTGTTTAAATGCAAGGAACTAATCACTGATTTAATTAAGGTCATTCTGCCTGCCTGGGATAAGAGTTTAGCTTTCCATCCTTGAAGCTTAGAATTACTTTTATCCAGCTAGAAGTGAAAGCGTGGCACCCTATGCCTGCTGAAATAAAAATTAAAACCAAGGTACCTTCTAGGAGTTTCACACTTCTCATGTGCAAGGAGTTTTCCCATTTTAGTTTTAGATCAATGACTATGTTTGGACTGAAAAAAAATGTCAGATTTGGATGTGTTGATCACTTGTCTAGAAACTCTAGAATACCAATCAAGTTTTTCCACCAAGATGTATATAATTGCAGGAGCATTTCTAGCTATTTTGATGCCACAAAAGGTCCTGGATAGTTCACCATCAAGAAACATTTTTGCAGAGGATGAAAAGGTAAGGGGATAGAGGATCCCCTTGCCTAATTCGTCTTCTTCTACTACACAGGCAATTACCAATGGCTGCTGATCCTCCATGTTTTGAAGGATGTGTTGTGAAGTGGGCTACCATAGCTTTAAACTCGAACTGTACTCCATGAAGTTCAGTTAGTCTTAACCTTTGAGCATGCAACATTCTTTTCACTTCATCTGGCTCAAAGGATCATTGAAGTCTTTCATTTCCTATCATCCTGCACTTTGTACACAGCTTAAAAACTTGTTCATATCGACACTGTATCCATTGCTTTGCTCCATTGTCCATCTTAAGGACAAAGCCCGCAAGGAGAGGCTTCAATGGGTCCACTTGAACTCTAATGTTTCTGTGGGCCGGCCCAAGGCCTAGGCCTAGGCCTAAGGCGCCAACACAAAAAAAAAAAATTAACTTTAGGGAAAAGGGCCCCACCTCCATTGTCAAAGGCCCAAAATTTTATAATATATATATATTTTTTTTTTCTAATGGTTGTGCACTTAAAAAAAAAAATAGTGATGCTAAGGATACCATAAATTTTATTATAAACTTACAAGTTGGCATGTCATGGATCACAAAAAAGTAATTTAAACATACATTAATTAGATTAATTAAATTCATGAATCATAGTTATTTTCACATCATATTGTGAATATTTTGTAGTGCTTTTATCGTATTTTTCCTTTTCATTCTATCATGACTCCCAAAGTATGAGACCAATAGAAACTTAACCCAATTGAATGTCTAAAATTTTTCAAGAAAAAAATGTTGCAAATGTGTTAAATCATCAATAGATTAATCTCCCCTAATAATTTGAGACTTTAATTTTTGTAAACCGATATCCTATAAAGTCACACATCAAATAATATATATCTCTCTCTATCTCTTAAAAACAATATATAAAATTAAAAATTAGATTAAAACTTTACTTAACTATGCATCGTCATATATCCTAAATAAAGTATTTTTTTTAATCATAAAATATTTTTATTTCTTTTTATTAAAATTTATGATTCAATTATAATATTCAATTCTCTATATGAAATTAACATCAGTTTAGTTGGTATTATTAGTCAAATTATGTATTTAATATATCAAATTAACCTTAATTTAATTATTATTAAATAATAATTTTGTTTAATTAATATCAACATATAAAAGTTCCCTACGTGTTGTGCCCCTGGTGACCCATTCTTTCCCCTATAGGTAATACATGAAATTGGACTCAGAGAGAGATACATTGAAGCTTACCCAAAAGGCCAAAACCAGATTGGGCCTCCAATGTTCTAATATGAAAAAAGTCCCATCAAGGGACCATGGCCCTTTAGCACAAATGAAGTCTAAATCAATTCTTAGAAGAGAAAGTTAAGTAGATAAAAGCAAGCTTCCATGCTCAACAACCCTCACTGTGCCTCTGAGACGCCATGCAGCGTTAATCAGTTGCTTGCTGCATGCGTGGTACCGAGAAAGATCTAATCAGAAACTTCTTTGAACCAATAAAGTGCAGTTACTGAAGGACAAGAGAAACCCCACTTGCTTTCCAAAAGCTCTAGGACAAGAATAAACTAGAAAGTACAAAAAATAGAGAAGCTTTTAAGTGTCAAGATAAGGACAGATTAATTGTTTAAAACAAGGTGAGTGAAGATGATGATGATTGATGATTATTATTATTTTTTGCTAAACTGATGGTTATTATTATTATTATTATTATAAGTAAGATGATGATAAGTAATTGCCTGACTACGCCCTTTCTCACACAGTTTTTTATAATTATTTTATGTGGTAAAGGTTAACTGTGACTATGTGTCTATTTAGCTAGCTTATTTTTTGCCAATTTATTTTACTATTCAGTTTATTTTTGTTATTATTCATGGATCTCACTGTACTATTCTAACTAACGTTTACCTTTATCTACCATACTTTCAACAAAAAGTTTTTTGTTTTAGCAAAATAACTGGATCTCAAACAGACTCTATATGTTAGCAATAGCAAGCTAGAGAGAAAGAGAGAGTGAGAGAGAGAAATCAAGTAAAGTCACGCAATAGGTTGGACTTCTCAAGAATCAAGAGTCAAGACTATAGAAACGGCGGCAGGTATAATCTAACAGATATTGTTAAGCACTGGACCTGAAGTAAATGATTGCCTCCTACCCAAGAAAACATCTTACTGGACTTTTATATTTGGGTCCAAAAGAGCATACATTAATTATTTACTTTTAGAAATTTTTACGAGCAAGCATGATATTCTTTAAGATTTTTAATTAAACTAATCACATGATTGTATTAATCATTATTATCTTATCTATAAACATACTTATAATTAACTAGAAGTGTTATTATGTATACAATATTTCCACAACATTGATATTATTAGTTTTAATATGAACTTATTATTGAAATTATTATTTTGCCTACCTATAATAGCAAATAATAACTTATTTAATTTGAAATTATTGTGAAAAGTCATAACTAAAAGTAACTAAGAAATGTTGCCTTTTACTAAAAAAAAATAAAAAGAAATGTTGCCTAAATTTCTTTTTTTTTTTTTAATAAATAAAAATGTCGGCTATTTTGACTGAAAAGCAAAACCCAACTGTCATTCAATGTAGGTGTTGCCAAAGTAAGCTAAAGTGGACTCGAGGATGCGGACAAATTGACGTGGATTTATCTCTCGACCGTAATCCATAAGCTGGCCTGGTCTGTCCCACCACATAATTTCTGCTGTGGTAATTGTGGAATGTGGACCAATCCCAATATTATAACCCAAAGGAATCTACCAAATGCTCCAGAATAATTGCTTGCCTTAAAAACACAAACGAACCGCACACAACACAACACCTCTCTCTCTCATTAGATGCACCTAGAACACAAAACTCATGTATAATTTTTGAGGAATTCATTCCAAGTATGTTGTACTTTTTTTTTATAAACAAACAAATACACACACATACAAAGGAAAGAAAAAAAGGTTTTAACACAAACGCACACCACAACTCTACTTAAAAGTCATGACAACTTTTAAGGGATGGTGGGGCAAGTTAAATTGAGAAATATTTAATTATTTATGTACTAATTGAAGCACACAATTATTTTATTATATTATTGATTGCATGTTTTATTAAATACTTTTTTTTTCCTTTTCTTGATTTTGTCAAAATAATTAAACTCAAGCAGGAATACAATATTCCTAATCAATAATTTCCCATATAGAATTTAGAAAAATAACTATAAAATTTCATTTGATATAAATTATTGGGTAAATTGCAAATTACACTCCTAAAGTTTGGGAATGATTGGATTTTACACCCTGAAGTTTCAGAATTTAGATTTACCCCCTGAAGTTTGGGGTGTTTGGATTTTACATTCTAAAGTTTTGGGGTATTAACACCCTAAAACTTTAAGGAGTAAAATCCAAACACTTCCAAAATCTAGAGGTAAAATCCAAATTTTGAAACATCAAAGTGTAAAATTCAAATATCACCAAAATTTAGAAGGTAAAATCCAAAATTTAAAATTTTAGAGTGTAAAATTTAATCACCCTCAAACTTTAAAAAAATAATTTACAATTTACCCTAAATTATTAGTGTACCATGAATAATTAATAAATGAAATAGATACATTTACCCCCTCCCTAAACTCTTCTCAATGACAGTACAAGTTTAGGCTGCTATAATCTTGATTCTTGTTCAAAAAATACTAACGAATATCTTTAAAGTATTGATTAATAAACTTTAATTCTTGTTTATATATATACACGTCATTATAATTTTGTTTGTTTTTAATAAAGTAATTGTGGATCCCACCAACCCACAACGACCAATCAAAGCATAAATAGTATAAAATACTAAAACGGTTATCAGGTAACGGTATCTAGATTCTAGAGGATATTCATTTTTATTTCCTTTTTTACCCCCAAACATCATGTGTCGCTACCGAAAGTGACAAACTCATATAAGGGTAATTCCAGACATTCTCATTCCCACTGTCCAAGAAGTTTCTTCCAGTCAAAAAATGTCTTTCGGTACAAGTAAGTACCATTTGAATAAAGCTTTGGTCCAGTGGCCACTGGCCACTGGAGTCGTTGTGATATGAACACGTGTCCAGTACTCATTGACACTGGACACAAGCAGCTCTCTTGAATAAATTAATGTGTTGTTTTTTATTATCAAGTATCGAAGTCCAACGTTGGAATTTGATTGGTGTGGTCCGTGTGGATAAGGATCTGACCAATTCCACTATCTTGTTATTTATTTCCTTCACCATTTTTAATTCTTATTTTGCACACAGCCTAAAGCACACAATTATTTTATTATATACTTCTTTTTTATAAATATTTGTTTTATTATATTCTTGATTGCATGTTTTCTTAAATATTTTTCTTTCTCCTTTTGTTTGATTTTGTTTCTATTATTGTAAAAGTAATTAACTTTTCCCAAAAACAGATTGCTATCTCCATAAATGTTAACTTCTAAATATTAAATTATAATAAACTATAAACTTACTTGTTTGAATAAAATGATAGTACATAAAAGGATATTGTTAATGAATGTCCAATGAGCAAGTGATTAAGATTTATTTAATACTCTATTAAATAATGTCATAATACTTTTTTTTTTAAAATAAAGTTAAATTATACAAAACGCACATAATCACAATAAATTTATAAGTAGGTTTAAAATCAACGAATCATTAATGTATGTCTTTTATTTTGAGAAATATTAATTTATAACCTAAGGGCATTTGTTAATAGGGTTTGACTTACCTCCAGTACTTTTTTAATTGGAATTTTCTTTTATTTTAATGAGAAATTATCACATCACCCACTAACTAAATAAAATATGGAAATTAAAATCTATTAATACTTGCTATTGTATATTTAAAACAAAAGAACATGTCCATTTGAAAAAGTACTAAAGATAAACCAAACCCTTGTTAATAAACCATTTAAGAAAAAAAATTATAGGAAAAAAAACAATTAATATTTAAGAAATTTTTTTATGGAAAAAAAAAATTAATATTTTAACAATTTTTTCTATTTTCCATAATATTGGTGTTAAAACATATCTAAAATAGTTTGTTAACAATTGTCCTAACCGCACCCATTAACAAGACCCTTTATTATTATTATTTTTAAATGTATTATAACTCATAAATTTTTATAGGGTAAACTACATATTTAGTCTCTATTATTTACATTATATTTTAATTTGGTCCCTAACCATTCAATTGTGTCAATTTGGTTCCTAAAATTTCAGTGTTGTGTCAATCATGGTTTTAAAAATCAGACTGCCCGGTCCAACTGGTTGAACCGAAAACTGGCCACTAGTCTGATCAGAAAAACATTAAAAACCGATCAAAACTGGTCAAAAACCAGATAAACCAGGAACAGAAGGCACATTTAATTTTGCCCCCAGTCCCATTTTTAAAACCATAGTGTCAATTTAGTCCCTACTGTTATATATTAGAAGAAAATTGTTGACATGACAAACAATAAAAAAAAAAAAAAAAAGTTTATTGTGACGATAACATAAGCTAATTTTTTATGGACTAAATTGACAATAATATGGACTAAATATTTTATGTTATCAATTTTTATTCAAAAGATAATAATATAAAATAAATTGATACAATTAAAAAGTTAAAAATCAAATTAAAATATCATATTAAGAAGTGAGGTCAATTACCTAATTTAATAATCTTTATATATATAATTATAAATTTGTTTGGTTTTTAATAAAGAAAGTGCGGGACCCACGTACGTTGAAACCCTGTGAAGTTTGAGGAAGCAATTGGATCACATGTGAGTCGTGACATGTGGGGAATCAATATCAAACAGCCAATCAAAACATTAAATAAAAAAAGAAAGTACTAAAACGGCGCAGTTCATTATTAGGTACAGGTTTCCACTTTCTACGGATACTTTCAATTCTTCTACGTAGAATCCAGCATCACGTGTGACGTGTCGGCACTCGCTACCTTAAATGACAAATTTAGTATTTCCTTTTTGTGTTAATCATTTGAAATCTACCAGCCCAAGTGGTACCTAGTCATCTAAGTGAGTTTCAGTTCAGTGGTTCTAGCCCCTGCATAAACACTTACCCAGCCAAAAAAAAAAATTCAATTGAAATCCTTTTCACATTCAAAGCATTGCTTATCCACCAATCGTTTTCCTAGTCTTTAAAGAAGATTTAATTCAAGTACCATTGGAATCAATTGTGGAACGTCAAACGTGCCTGGCGGCTTCAGAAATTTTATTGGAGGAGTTTTTCAAGAAATTTAGACTAAAAATGTAAAATTAAGTCTCTAACTTTTTTCAGATTTTATTTCAGTTCTCTAACTTTACTTTCATTCATTTCAACCCTTTAAATTTTAAATTTATTCAATTAAGGCATTTTCGTTAATTTTTGTTAAAATTTTTTGAGAAAAAATTTTGAAAATTCTTTTTCAATCATTAATTGAAAATTTTTAATTTAAAAACTTTGAAGAAAAATATATAAAATTTAAAAATGAACCGCAACATATAACAAAAGTTGATGAAAAATTTTTAATTAAATAAACTTGAAAGTTAGAGGACCGAAATGAACAAAAGCAAAGTTAGAGGACTAAAATGAAATCTGAAGAAACTTAAAGGGTCATTTTTGCATTTTACCCAAATTTAAAATAAACAAATTTTAATAAAAAGAGAATTTGAATATATTGTATTATTGACAAAAAAATACAAATACATTAAATTTTACAATTCATTTCTACCAGTTTTAATATTTCGAAATCGTCACATGATAGTTTATTATCAATTGTCATTATCTATTGTCAATGTAGATGTGACCATTATATTTTGTTAAGTTTGTATAATATTTTTATTTTATGTAATTGTCAATATTTATCTGTTATTGTTTTTTGTAAATTATTGACATTATATTAATTATTGACCCACATATCGACACTCATTCATACATAAATAATACATCTAACAATCACTAACTTTCTAGTAAAAAAAAAATCATTAACTTTACTATTTTCTTTTCTTTGAATCACTAGTTTCATAACAAAAAATTATTATAACATGATAACAATATATACATGTAACAAATCTTATGTATTTCTTGGTTATTAAATTATAAAGTTATATTATATTTATACCATGTACACATTCACACACTTCACAATTCACATTAATTAAATTATATCAAAAAAAAAATAATGCACACAATTAGTATCAAACACACACAATCTCTCACATATATATAATATAAATTCATAATAAAGAGAGATATTCAAAACTCACAAACACTCAGATTTTACTCTTAAAGTCAGAGATACATAGAAAGTTAGATAGAGAACAGAGATGAGATGAGATGAGATTCATGCGAGAAAGGGAAAGTGATTTGTGTTGTTAATTAGTTTTGGGATGAGCTGATCTATGTTGTTTGATTTTGGACATTGATTTGTGATCAGGGTGTGCAAGATTTTAGCCAAGTTGTGCAAAAATATTTTTAAGGGTAATTAAATTAATAAAAAATTATTTTATATATATATAAATATTTTTTTTTTCAAGTCAGGGGGTTCATTTGAACCCCCTGAATTACAAGTGCAGCCACCCCTGTCAAACATGGATCCCTAAGATACTGTTATTTATTTCTTTTAATAAATCCAAGATTTTAGGTTGAAGGGCCAAAATATGAATAATCTTTTTTTGTTTAGAATTCTAGAATTTAAAAAATATAATAGAATTTTGGATTAAATACACTATTGTTGATGCCATATTGTGTCTGGCCCCAACTAACGCATCAAAATAATGTTTTAAAACTCAAAATGGGTGAAAATCATGATTTTTAAAGGCAAAAAGTTGTGAACAAATTACAATAGATCAATTTATCCTAATAGGGTGGTGGACCAAAAATCCAAACCCAAATTTTCCATTTCTTGGGCGAATTAGACCAAAAACCCTAATTGGAGACTCAAAAAGTTGACTTTTTGATTCGACCATTTGATCGGGATAAATTTTAGACCATATTGTAGATCATATTTTTCTAATAGAAACGACAGTTCACGGACCAAAATCGAAGTTAAAACAGATGAGATATCAATAAAATACCAAAATCCTAATTAAATGTTTCACTATTTTTAGGCCAGAGCTGATTTTGGGCCATTTTTTACTAAAAAACTGTACCAACTAAGCAATATGTTTGAACAAGATTGAAGTATGGTGTCTCAACTATCTTCCATAAAAAGGGTTTGGCGATATCTGCCATGGTTTCAGAGAAATGAATTTTCCAAGAAAATGTCACAAAATTTTATTAATTGCGTCACCTCTCTTCTGAACAAGATATCTTGACAACCGTAACTCTAAATTGAACGAGGTTAGAGCCTTTGAAAACTAGACATCTATACCTTTCTAGGGATATTAAATTCGATAAAATTGGAGCTCAAAAAGACCTTCAAACCACAGCATGAAAATCGGGCTAAAACTAAAAGGAAAAAAAAAAAACAAAAGACAAAGTAGAATAGCTTGGAGGGGAAAAGAGGAGACGCTATGTGAGATGTTGCACAACACATCTCTTGCAGCAGCACCTCCATTTGTTTCTCCCCTCCTATAAATAGACCTACCCCATTTTAGCAATTTGAGGTACAAAAACCCCAAAAATTCTTCTCTTTCTCTTAGGAATGTTTTTTAGATATAATTTTTCTCTCTCTTTCTTTGGAAAACCCCTCTCCAAACAAAAATTCCAGCCCTCTTTTCCACCATTTTTACACCTCAAAAACCTTAAGTGGGTAAGTTTATAAGAAATGGGTTAGCTTCTTCATAGCTATACCCATTTCCTTGTAAAAATCATTTTATATATAAAATACTTCATTTATTTACTTTTTCATTCTAGCACTTTATTTCCTAGCTCTTATCTATATATTATTTATTCATTGTTCTTTACATATTGTCCTAATTAAATAATGCTTTATTTACTTCACTAGTCCATTTATTATATTCTTGCACTTTATTTCCTTGCTCTATCTTTATATTGCTTGCCCTATTTATTTATTTCTCTTTACATATTGTCTTAGTTAAATAGTGCTCTATTTTATTTGTTGCTTCATTTACTTCTTGTTTATCTATATTCTTGTGAGTTTCTCCTAAATGGGTTTCATATCCTTTTCCTTAGACACTATGTGAGAAGTAGCCATAGGAGAGTGGTTGAAGGCTTCAAGCCTCCCATTCCTTAATAGGGGGAAGGACTGATCAAGTCTAAGCATTTAGGAAAAACACTCTTGTTCTACTTACTTGTTCATGTATTTATTTATTGTTCTATTTACTTGTTCATCTATTTATTTAGTGCTCTATTTACTTGTTTATTTATTTGTTTGTTGTTCCATTCATTTACTTGTTGCTCTTTATATTGCTTTACATATATTGGGCTATATTATTGTGTTCTTCTCCTTCTCTCTCTCTAAACCTAAAAAAAAGTTTTCTACCATTTTTCTTTTGGTTGCCTTCTCACTTGAGAAAGCAACCACAACATTTATGATAAATATTTACATTCCTAACTAGATGATATGTAATGGTTTAGGTCGTGTGTGCGACCATTCTAGTTGGAAAATAAAGTCTTATCATAGGTGAGTTTTTCTTAAATGGGTTCTAAACCTTGTTTCTAAGCACAATATGGGTATGTTGCCTAGAGAGTGGTGATGGCTTGCCTCCCATTTCTCATATTGGTAAAGAACCCATAAGGCTTGCATGTGGCAAGATTTGAACTTATTTAGGAGAAATTTCCTTAAAAAATGATTTTCCAATAAACTTTATTTTATTTTCTTGTCTTTAATTTCCTTTACATTCCAAGCACTTTATTTTATTGTCATATATTTAAATTCCTTTAAATTTCAAGCACTTTATTTTATTGTCTTGTCTTTGAATTCCTTTAAATTTCAAGCACTTTAATTTATTGTCTTGTCTTTAAATTCCAGGCACTTTATTATATTGTCTTGTATTTAAATTCCTTTAAATTACAAGTACTTTATTATATTGTCTTCTCTTTAAATTCCTTTAAATTCCAAGCTCTTTACATTATTATCTTGTCTTTGCATTCCTTTAAATTCTAAGTACTTTATTTTAATGTCTTGTCTTTAAATTCCCTTAAATTTCAAGAAATTTATTTTTGTGTCTTATCTTTAGATTTCTTTACATTTAATCACTCTTGTTCTCTTCTATCCTTTCTCATGTTTAATATTGCTATAAAAAAGCTTGAAATAAACAAACCTCTAAAAATGTTCTTCTCAAGTAAAAAAAAAAAAAATGGTTTCAATGACTACTCTTTTCTAATTTTTTTTTTCCAAAGGTCTTCTCTTTAAAACCCTAAAAGGTTTTCAAAAAGTTTTCTTAGATTAATAAAAAAAAAAAAAACATTTTCATTTCTTTTCTATTCTTTTCAAAATGATTTCTTTTACTACATAAAAAAAGCGTTCTTTTTGAAAACCCATTTTGAATAGACAAAATTTTTGATAAAAATGATCATTTTTCTACATCATGTTTTCTTCAAGAATAACAAAAACCATATGACTTTTGGGATCCAAGCCTTTTTCTTTATAAGTAAAACCCATGGATTTTTTTTCTTTAAATCAATTATTTTCTTAAATTCCTATTGTTCAAAGTTATTGCTTTTACAAAAAGAATTTCAAAAACATCATTTGGTTTTCATCATCTCAATAAAAACCATAGGGATTTTGGCTCTAAACCCCTTTTCCTTAAAATAAAAACCCATGGAAACTTTTTCTTTAAATCAATTATTTTGTTAAATTCCTTTTGTTTAAGATTAGTGTTTTCACAAAAATGTTTTCAATACAAACCTTCTTTCCTCAAAACTTTTGTCATTTCAATAAAAACCATGGGATCTTTGGATCCAAACCCCTTTTCTTTAAAAAGAAGACCCATGGAAATCATTTTTTTCAAAATAACTCTTTTTCCAATATTCTTGTGTTTCTATAGATGGTTGTTTTCGCCAAAGCACCATACGTGTGAAAAGGTCCCTGTGTGACCGTGTGAAAGGAATGATCTCCGCTGGTTCCTTCTCTTCCCCCCCATTTCCAAATTCTCTCTCTCTGCTCTCTCTGTCTGCTCTCTCTCTCTCTCTCTCTCACGCACAGAGAAACACAAAAACCAGAAAAGAAAAGCATGAAGATGGTGGGCTTGCAAAACTGGGCTCAACCTCCGCAACTTATTTCATTTAAATTGCTCATGAGCTGGTACTTTAATTTCTTCAATGAAGTCTGGCCTTTCTATTTATTGAACTTCCTGGGTCTATTATCCTCCTATTTCTTGATTATGGAGGTGCCTTAAACTCTCTCTTTCTCTTTAGTTTCTTAAGCATTTTGCTAATTTTTAAAGCTTTTTGTTAATTTGTATGGTTTTTTTTTTTTCTTTTTTTTTTTTTGAAGTTGTGCAAATTTTTTCCCAAAATTCCAAAGACGGCAAGTCTGTTGATCCTAGTCAGGGATGGGATCTACAAACGGACAGTGATTCTGAATCTCTCAGATGACAATGAGGTATATTTTTTTCCCCCTATTTTTGTGTGTGTGCAGAGGACATATTTTTAGTAGATTATGGATTTTGGAATAGGATATAGTTGTATATGAAGGGAATTAGAGACAGAGAGAGAGAATGAGAAAACTGAAATCTTGTATGTACCAATCTTTTTTTTTTTTTTGAGAATCCGGACCCGAAGGCCAAGCAAACAACCCTCATCTCTAACTCTCTTCTGACAAACCCCATATATTTCGGATTACATCACTAACAAATCCCACATATTGTGAGCTGTGTTGACTGCTGCCTAGATGAACATCACATGTGTAGACTATCTTAACATCCCCTTCAATCGAAGACTCGTAAGAGATTGCAACGCCAGCAAGCTGGCTGAGCAAGAAACAACACTGGGTTTGAAGCTAAGGCAATTGTTGATTGATTGTCACACCGGAGTACCGGTGGAATAGAGAGAAAAGGTCCCAAATCTTCGGGTTTTCATAGGATAAATATTGGTAATAGGGGTCCGGGCTCTCACAAAGTGGGTGGGCCCCATCATGGGGCCCACCCACATTTTGAGTGAGCCCGGAGCACTGTTCCGTGACTAACTAAGTTTTTTCCGGTAATAGGATGAAGAGAAGTAGCAGGGATAGTTGAGAAAGTTTCAGGTAAGATACTAAGGATGATGCATATGATAGTGATGCCTCAGGAATGGAGTGCAAAGCTGGCTGTACAGGTGTAGCTGACTGTGAAGGTGTAGATGACTGTATAGGTGTAGGTAAGAGAGGCTGTGATGGTAATGTATCGATAAGGTGTGAAGTGGCAGGAGAAGGTACAATGGGGCAATGTACATTGGACAAAGACTGAGGTTCCACAGGACAAGGAGGTGGACCTAAAATAGATGGAGTGGAAGAGCAATGTAAATTGGTTAAAAATTAAGAATCAAAAGGAGGAGGTGCTGGACCTAAAACTGATGAAGTGGTGAGAGAGGGATTCGGATTGGGAGCTGGACCTAGAATAGATGGATTACGACCAGTTGTAAAATAAAGAAGTGAACTAATCCAAGTGTTCGTAGGAGATTGGAAAGGAGGTGCAGTGTCTTTAGGAGAAATAGAAGTATGATATGGAAAATAAGTTTCATAAAAAACATGTCTAGATGTGTCAAGTTTATTAGATGAAAGGTCAAGGCACAAATAATCTTTGGAATGAGTTGTATAGCCAAGGAAAACACATTCTGCAGATCTGAACTGCAACTTATGTTGATTATAAGGTCTTAAACTGAGAATAATCAGGTTTTTGACCAAATAAAATTTCCCAGGGAGGAGAGAAGTGCAGGGAAGGAGTAGGCAACCTGTTTATCAAGAAGACAGCAGTAGAAATTGGTACTCGAACACCTACAAGACTGAATTTGGATGAAAAATTTAGCTTTTGGAGGGTGGAGAATGAAGTTGTTGATTGAACTTCGATGGATTGAAGTAAATTGGGTATAGACCATCTTTACTATGGCCCTAATAGAGGATTTTCCCCAAATGAAGGTCCTGTCTAGAGAACAAGGACTCATCAAAATAAAAGTTGCAATGATTATCTTTGCAACATTTGCAACTTTTATGAACTGATCGTGCATTTGGATAGTGATGATTTTGGCCGCGTCTGCGTTTTGGCTCCTTTTTTTTTTTTTTTAAGCGCATTTCAGTAGGGAATATGCACTGTTCAGTGGTCCCGTGCACTGTTCACAGGACCCACAAGTACTTTATTCAGAAAAAAAAATTAAAAATGGGTCCCACGGTATTATTCACACATTTAAAAAATATTTTACTACAGTGTTTTCAGTTTTCAGCAAACCAAGTGGTATCCAAATGAACCCTGAGAGTAGATTGGACTTCATGCTAGGAACCTTTAAGATGTGCCTAAGATGAAATATATGTTTGGATGCTTGATGTTGAGAATTACCAATGTGAGTGACAGGAATGGTCTTGCCATTTCCAACTAAAACAAGAACACCTCCTCTATACTTAGTAGGTCATTGAAGATTAGGTAGATCATGTGTGAAATGATCTGTAGTTCCTGTATTTGATAACCAATAGTTCTGAGTTGGCTGGTATGAAGAAGAAGCCATTGCAGCAAGTTTGGCTGGTAATTGTTTGCCTTGGAAAGCATAATTCATCCGATTATAACAATGAAAGGCAGTGTGTCCCTTCTTATAGCATATCTGACAATGTGGCTTTTGATAGTTTGGTGTTGAAGAATAATTGCCTTGAAAATTCTGAGGTGTTGCATTACGTGGATTGCCTTGAAAACCACCTTGATAGAATCCTGATTCTGATATCCACCTCTATAGGGTCTACCTCCTCCTCTACCTCGATTATTGTTAGATCTTCCTCTGCCTCGATTGCCTGAGATTGACCATTAAAGGTTGCAGTAGATGAATTGTTGAAATTAGGCCTAGGGTCCAGTTCCAATCATAGCCATTTGGACTGGATCTTTGACGAGTTCAGTAGCATGTTTAAGTGATTTTTCTTCAGAAGTGAGAAGAACATGAATCTGTTCATAGCCTATAGGATCATCCTTGGTTCGTACAGTAGAACTGAAAGAATAGTACTCTTGAGGCAGTCCATCAAGAATGATGTGGAGAAGCTCTTCGTCTTCAACATGAACTCCTACTGCCTGTAATTTGTCTCTGCAATATTTGATCTTTGCCAAGTAAACTGCAATAGTATCATTGTTCTTCCTGAGGCTATTCAACTCTCTCTTCAGACCAAGTATGTTAGATCTAGACATAGATCTATACCTCCTCTCCAAAGTCTCCCATACACCTTTAGCTGTAGTTTGCCCAGCAACAACAAGAGTAAGTATAGATTGAGATAGTATAGCACGAATCATAGACATCAAAGCACAATCTTTTGTGTGGTAGGATAACCTTTTTCATCTCTAATGAATTTCTCAGGACATGAGAACAAGGATAAGAACCATCAACAGTGTCAAGGAAAGAGTATGCACTCAGAGTGGAGGTGATCTGAAGCTTCCATAGCATGTAGTTACTGTGATCAAGCTTTATAGAAACCAGGTTGCATATGTTAGAAAGAAGAATCATAAGAGTGTGAAGTGAGGAATTGTGAGTTAATGCTAGGTCTTAACAAAGAAGCAGACTGAGTCTTGTATATTCCAATCTAAGTTATACACTATGTGATCAGGTATTTATATACAGGGAAATGTTAACCAATGCCTGCATTGGTTTAGGAGCTATTTTTAGAAACATTTTACTGGGAGAATAATAAAACAATAAATGTTGTTAACAACTTTTTATATTTCCCATGAAAAAGGTGTCAAAATTTTCCTATTAGGGTTCATTAAAAATTGCCCTAAGTACATCCGTTAACATAACCCTTATATAAATACTTTAGCTAACCCTCATCTCTAACTGCCTCTAACAAAACCCATATATTTTGGATTACATCACTAACAAATCCCACACATTATGGAACACTGATACACATTTGTTGATTGACTAGATGAACATCTCAAGTGTAGTCTATCTTAACAGTATAAATGCAACTATAGTAGCATATAACACCTAGTTGGAAATCTAGAGGAATCTAGAGGGTTCAGAATTTAACAGTGTGTTTGGCAAAACAAGGGGAGGGAAAAGAAGTGAAAATTACACTTTACCCCCTAAAGTATGACCCCTTTCTACACTTACCCACTAAACTGTGAGAATACACACTTTATCCCCCTAAATCATACCCCCTTTTACACTTACACCTAAAATATGATAATGCATACTTTATCCCCTAACTATGACCCCTTTTACACTTTCCCCCTAAACTATAAGAATGCATACTTATTTCCCTAAACTAGTACCCATGAGATGGGGTGCAAAGTGTTACATGAGTAATAGTTTAGGGAGGTAAGTGTGCACTCTCATAGTTTAGGGGGGCAAGTGTTATGCATGTAATAGTTTAGAAAGGTAATGTATGCATTCTCATAATTTAAGGGGTAAGTGTAAAAGGGATATAGTTTAGAGGGTAAAGTATAATTACCTGAGAAAAGAAAGGAAGGGGCAGGGGAGGGGATTGGGGAGAGAATATGGAAGAGAAAGTAGAGAAGTTATCTTCCCAAGCATTTGGTTTACAATAAGAAAGAGAGAAAGGAAATAGCTCATTGATTGAACCCACATATAAAAGCCCTTCTTCTCTCTCCATTTTCTCCCAAATTGGGAGGAAAGAAATTGGTGGGCCAGGGAGGGAAATAAAAAATCCGTCCCTTTTACTTTCCTCTACTTAAATTCATCTCAACCATACAATAGATTCCCTTTCCTTTTCCCCCACTTCCCTCGAACCAAACATAATGTTAAGGATTTAGGTTAAGCTAAGTGTGACATTAGTAAAAAGAGAAGCAAATAGGGTTGTAAAAGGTAAAAACTTGATGCCAAAGAGAAACCAAGTGAATTTGATTTCTTGGCTCAATAATTCAAAAGGTAATGAGGGAAAAAAAAGGGTGAGCAGTACACCTATCTAGCACAAAACAGTTATTATTATTATTAGTGAATGTGAGATTTTTTAAACTGAAACTTGATACTAGTAAAGTTTCTTTTATTAATTTATTAGATTTGATTCTCAATGAACAAATGGTGACTTGGCGTTTTGTTTAATTTGACTGCCACTGACTTGATATTCTTTGTTGTGTGCATTGGTGAGTGAATGTTGTAGAGAATAGTTGGTAAGAGCATTCTTATCAAGGGTTTTATAAATGCTAAATGCCATTTTTAGCAACAAAACCACTAAAAACCCATCTTCATCAAGGATGCTAATCTTAAAAAAAATACAAGCTGAGCTGCAGTGAGCTTTCAAAGATGAAAGCTCACTGTAGCTCCCATCTTAAAATATATATATATATATATATTATATGGTTCTCTCTCCTCTTTTCTTTAAAAAATAAAGAAAGTATATTTTAATGAAGTGGTAAAAAAATATAAAATCTTTGATGTTGGGTGTATTGTAAAGTGAGTTGTTAAAATAGATTAAGTAGATTTTTGAGATGCTAAATGCTAAATTTTTTAAAATCTTTGATGAGGATGCTCTAATGAGACACCACCATATTCACAGGTGTCTAGCATATGGAGAATCATCAAGTTCAACGTATCTTATTTTGGAGAACTTCGGACAGCTTGTAGAGTTTGGAAAGACCACTGTGTCAAGGTAGGTTTCTTCTCAATTATCAATTATCATGGATGAGAATATTTAGTTAATGATTTGTGCAATATAAAAGACCAGGCTATTTTATGAATCTGATGTACTCTCTGTTTCAGTTAATGGATTCCTTTATGTCTTAGGCCTTTTTTTAATAAAATTAACGTAGAGTCAATTTTTTTGATTCAATGTTGACTGATAGGGAACATGACTTACATGATTGTGCCTAGTTTTTGATGGTAAGCTGAATACAGATTCACCCCAATTTGAACCATGATAAACTTTGAGTCATGACTGGATATGCCATAAATTTGGCAATATAGAATATTTTGGTTTAGAATGGAAAAGTTAGCCTTTGTTATATTTTTAACGAGTTGTGATGAACTCGTGCTCTCTGTCATTCTACCAAATTTATCTAGTTTAAATATCACAATGCAGATCTCTTGCATTAAAAAAAAAAAATGGAATTTCATAATTTTACTAGTACATCATCAACATCTTACATGTTGATTATACTCATTAATTGTTTTAAATACAACTTGGGAAATGTGGAAAAACCTAGAAAAACAAAAGATCCTTGTATATCTCTTGAGATTCTGGATTGGGAATTTGGAATCGCTACCTGATTGGCTAGCAAAGTGAAAAGTGTTTTGAGTTGTTCTTGTTATTGGCTAGCAAAGTGAAAAGTGAAAAGTGCCATGTAGTAATAATGCATTTAATTCTTTGTTTTGTAGAGGGATGCAGTAGTGTACATTGTGAATGCTGATACCAGGAGGAACATGGAGCAATTTTTGGAGGCAAGAGGAGAGCTACATGCTCTACTCTCTGATGAAGAATTTGCAATTATTCCGTTGCTTATATTATGCATGACTGAAGAACCTTCTTCTGCATCAGAAAATGAATTGTGTTCCCTCTTGGGCTTGTCAGACAAGACCACAGGGAAGGGTAGGGTAAAGCTGTCAGGAAATGCCCGTCCCCTTGAAGTTTTTAAGGTTGAACCTCACAACATAAATCAGTATCTAAATGCTATTGAGTGGCTATCTCAGTACGTCAAGAAGTAGGCATTAGAAGGGAAGACTGTTTCAAGTAGAGATTCTGGGTGCACTGTCAGTTAAAATCCTTGATATATTATTCTTGATTTTTGATTGCCTGCTGTAACAAATACCACATGAGATCCATACTAAGGAACTCTCCTCTACATTATTATTATTATTTTCTTAAATAGAAAACACACAAACTTCATTAATAAATCAAAGCAAAAGATACATTATGGAGAAGAGTCTGTTCACTAAAAAATCAAAGATGCCTAAAGCATGTTTAGTTAACAGGTGAAACATGCATATTGCCATTCCTACGAATGTGAGAAAATAAAACATTATGAAATTCATAGGAAGTAGCTTGCACCCTGTAAATCAAAGAAGCAATCAAAGAAGGAGCATGTGAATTTTCATGAAGAGCTTGAACGATAGTAAGAGAGTCCCCTCCATATCTTTAGCAAACACCAAACCAGATTCAAAGGCCTTCTCTTCAACTTCAATAGCTCCCAAAGAATACCGAAATTTCTTGCTAAGACCTGTAATAAAGTTTCCCACATGGTCTCGGATAACAACCCCAAGTCCAACTTCCTTTTTATTCGAAAAAACAGCCCCATCCACATTAACCTTATAAAAAGGAAAAGACGACGGCACCTATTAAGAAACCAGACTCTGAGAGGGCTTCACCGGAACTTCCACAGCCGCCCAATACTCCTCCAAGTAACGAGTACACCATAGAATCAACAGCTTCCCATTCCTCCTCAAACCCCCATGACGAACTTCATTCTTATTCGACCAAAGCGCCCATACAATTGTGATTGCCACTGCGTTATCTTCACATGACCACTTAAGCTTCCATCAGAATAAACCATAGGAAATCCATAAAACACCTAAACTGCACAGTAGCTAGCTCATGAAAATTTCTGAATAAAGCCCATGTCTCACGAGCCTTAGGGCACTCCAAAAAAAGATGAAGCACCGATTCCAAATTATCACCACATTCCTCACAAGCACCCTCTTAAGAGAACATGCATGTGAACCAGATTAGCTTCTGTTGAGAGAATATCACGAACAGCCCTCCAAATAAAATGGGGGATCTTGTGAGGAACTTGGATCTTCCAAAGCTTTCTCCAAAACAGCCGCATACCATCACCATCCAAACTTGAAGCACCTCCAATAGTCCTATCCAAATCCATTGCAACTTTATAGGCACTCCTAACCAAAAATAAACCATTTGAAGTCTCTTGAGCAAATCCAAATTCCAGCCTTTATCTTCAACATCAATCAGATCCCTGACCATAGAGACCTATGGAGAAAGAACTCTAGGTGAGAAAACCTTATATGAAGAGTTTGGAACCCACTTATCCTCCCAAATCCGGACCTTTTGTCCATTACCAACACTCCGTCTCATCCATTTTTTAACAATTTCTTAAGCTGCAAAAATGCTTCTCCAAACGCATGAAGGCTTATTTTCCAAAGAGGATTGAACAAAATCACAATTTTTAAAATAACGTGCCTAAAAAACTCTATAAACAAGAGAATTATTGGCCAATTGAAGTCCCTGGCCTTGTTTTGCCAAAAGAGCAAGATTAAAAGGTTTTAGAAGTTTGAATCCCAACCCTCCACACGATTTAGGCACACACATCTTCTTCCAACTTAACCACGCCATCTTTCTTTCCTCCTTTTTTTCCCCCCAAAAATTTGTAATCATATTAGCCAGATCATCACAAAGGGAATCAGAAATCTTAAAACAACTCATGGTATATGTTGGAATCGCTTGTGGAACCACCTTAATCAAAATCTCTTTCCCAACTTTAGAAACAACTTCTCCTTCCATCCAGATAACTTTGTAGTTGATTTTGTTAGGTTTTACACGTATGAGTGAAGTTCCACATTAAATAATATGAGAAGAATGAGTGGTTAATATAACATAATTGAGCATATACCTATTGGGCTTAGGCCTTTTGGGTTAAAGTGTGTCTCTATATGTTATATTAATTATTTAAGAAAGCTCCCCAAGGTGTGTACTTGAAGCCCTTTCGCAAATGGAGTAGGGCGGCTCCTTTTCACAGTTGGAACAAAGGAGTATTATGGCTAATGGTGCTAGACAACAGTGAAGTGTAAGATTCCCATGGAGGATAAAAAACGTGCGGGTTGACACATGGAGGCCCATGGATGATACACTAGTGAAGGAAAAAAACCCATTAGGCAAGGGGGCCCACATAGTGGCAGAGACTTACACGTGAGGGGGAGATTGTTGGGTTTCACACGTGTTTGTGAAGTCCTACATTGAATAATGATACGAAGAATGAGTGGTTGATATGATATAATTGAGTACATACCCAATGAGTTTAGGCCTTTTGGGTTAAAGTGTGTCTCTATATGTTATATTAATTATTCAAAGAAGCTCCTCAAGGTGTTTATCTCCCCCAACAAATTTTTCCTTCAGAGCATTAAAAATATATTTCTTTTATTCCTCCCAACTAGAGAAGGAAGACCAAGGTACTTTTCATGTTGTCTAATAATCCGAGCTCCAAACCTTGTCTTAATCTCCTCTTGAATATCCTGATGAGTAACACTTGAGAAAAACATGGAAGTTTTAGCCCTATTCAATAGTTGGCTAGAAGCATTCCTAAACTTTTAAAACCCATTGCAAAGAATCACACTCCTTCAAGCTAGCCTTAAAAAAAATAAGACTATCATTTGCAAAAAAATAAGTGAGAAAGAACAGGAGCATAGCACCACGTCAAACAACCACCCCCTCCATCTTATTCTTCTTGTACATATTTTTTAATTAAAGTAGAGAGATCATCCGCACAAATTAAAAAAAGATAAGGAGACAAAGGGTCATTTTGCTGTAAACCTCTAGAGAGAATGATATTACCTCTAGGTTCACCATTAATACGTACAGAATAAGAAACAGAGGAAATACATTGCATCATCAAACCCCTCCACCTAGAATTGAAACCCAATTTTTCCATGATTTTATCCAAACAAATCCATTTCACTATATTATACGCCTTACTCATATCTAGCTTCAAAGTCATCTCTCCAATATTTCCCCCTCTGTTAGAATTAGTGTGATGCACAATTTCAAAAGCTACCAAAACATTATCAGTAATTAACCTACCATGCACAAAAGCACTTTAGGTATCATAATAAATTTGTGTAAAACTTTTTTAAGTTTATTAGCAAGAACTTTTGAGACCAATTTGTAAAACACATTACATAGACTAATAAGACGATAATCAGTAATACAATTAGGATTAGGATTTTTTTTTTTTGGCACTAAAACAATATGGGTTTCATTAAACATTGGTGGGATAATACCAAGATTAAGAAAATCCAAAACAGTCTTAGTAACAACATTTCCTATAGTAGGCCAAAAGTGCTAGAAAAATAAGGGCAGCATACCATCTGGACCTAGAGTTTTAAGAGAATACATCTGTTTAAGAGCCTATGAACCTCCATGTTTTGAAATTTACCAGTGAGTGATATTCATATCTTGAGAAACCTTTGGAACAATGGCCTCCAACAATTCAACAAAATCTGAAGGGCAAGAGGACTTGAAAAGATCAGAATAATAATTAAGAACAATACCTCCATGGCTTTATCATCATCCTGCCAATTATCATCTTCATCCAACAGCCCCTCAATGCAATTTTTCTAAAAATGATTAGATGCTTTTGAGTGGAAATAGCCTATATTTCTATCACTAGCTTGAAACCAATTTAAGCGAGATCTCTGATGCCACATTGCATCTTCTTTGTCTCGCCAACAATTAAGCTCCACCCGAGTATCTCTCGTAAAGATAATATTTTCAGGCGAAACCGGTTGCATCTCTATCCACTGTAGATGTTTTTGTGGATGGGCAATATTAAAGATAATTATCACCAGCTTCCCTGATATTAAAACACTGAGTCGTACGCTATAAAGGCCTAATTGCTACTGCATCAATGATAACATTCCTCTTTGTAAGAAATTTTGCCACTAAAACAAACTCATGAATTTGTTTATCCTTTGAAAGTAATAAACTCTTCCCTTCTTTATGAGAAAGAGAAAGTTTATTCCACTTAAGTGCAAGATCATCCATAACTAACAAGAAAACTGTTTCCCAAATCCTACAAGCCTTAACAGTAAACTAGTTACTGGCTTATTGCAATGAACGAAACATCTTCCCCAAGAAAATGAAGGAAACCAACTACTACAGCCTATAAAGTTGAGAGCATCAACCTTCATAGCGGAGAACGTAAAGAGGAAATTTTTTTCCCAGGAAGTTAAGAGCAATTACATTATTATGTAGGTATTAAGTTATATGTTTTCACATTTAACTATTTAAAATTTTAATTTTCAAAATGACCACTCTGCCCTCGTAAACAACTTGTGACAAGAGAAGA
The DNA here is from genome assembly GCA_019022515.1 of Quercus aquifolioides. Classification (NCBI taxonomy): domain Eukaryota; kingdom Viridiplantae; phylum Streptophyta; class Magnoliopsida; order Fagales; family Fagaceae; genus Quercus; species Quercus aquifolioides. Next base: position 10,410,897 of record CM032330.1, on the reverse strand, counting down.
TAAAACACAATGGAAAACATTTTGTCATGGAACTGGAAAGTCTCGGCACCTCTATAGTCTATACCCATTAAGCCAAAGTTTTCCTAACCAAGCAAAGTTTTGATGAAAAAGAAATTAACGTACAAAGGTACAATCATATGCATAACTAAATTTGAATTTAGTAAAATCACAAAGACTTTTAGTTTCAAATCTCTTTGCTTCATTTGTTGTTACAAATTTTCAATCGACTCACTAATTTAGCACCAACTAAACAATAAATTAAGGATAAATAACATATAAAATTCTAATAGCAAAGTCATTTTGGAAACATCATATAGCCAAGTGCCAACATTATAATCAAATCGAAGGAAACCAATACATATTAGAAAATTTACGATCCAAACAAAAAAGTAGTTAGCAAGAGAGAACATACCAAGCTTGACTTCAATTTCTCCTCAAGCTCTCTGAAGTTCATCACATTCATCTTTCTAATCCTATATAAAAATCATTAGGAGAAGATGAAAAGGTGTGACAACTGTAGAGATCGGGTTTATGGTAACGGTTTTATTTAAGATGAGAAAAGAAGGGTTTTTTTTTTGAGAGAGAGAGAGATTGATAGGAAAGGTTAACATTGAGAAGATGTGGGATCGGCAAATTTTTATGGGTTCTCATCTTAGCATACCATTAAAGTTATTAGGGTTTGGCTTACCTCCAATACTTTTTTAATTGAAATCTCTTTTTATTTTAATGAGAAATTGTCACGTCACTTACTAACTAAATAAAAGGTGGAGATTAAAACTCCCTGCCACTTACTATTATGTATTTAAAACAAAGTGAAATATCCAGTTAAAAAAGTACTGGAGGTAAGCTGAACCCCCTTTTTTAATTACCAAAACCACCCACCATATCAGCAATTTGTAAAAATTTGTGGCTTTAGTATTTTTCAAATCTCAAAGGAAGCCAAGTATATAGAGGTATATTATTGCCCATTTTTGGATATATTTGTATATGGTAAAATATAAAAGAGGGAATTGAGGAATCAATTTTGCATTAAATATACATAATTATATGTAGCCCATTTTTGTTTCAACTAAAGAGTCATACATATACAATTAAATACGTCAAAAATTTCCTCAAAAAAAAAAGAGATTCGTCAAAATAAGCTTACATGAAGCAACAACATTAGCACTCGAATTCCCATTAAAAAAACATCAGCACTCAAAAACAGTATTAATTATCATAAAATTCAATTAAGAGACCAGGAAAAATAAATAAAGAACAAAATGTAAAGATTGTGAAAAAGGATTGTTCTTTATAACCATGTAAAAAAAAAAAAAAAAAAAAAACAATGTAAAATAATATAAGATTTCAACTAAAGAGTAAAAAAGTCAAATATATACAATTAGATACTTCAAAATAATTTCATAGCTCCTCGTTGAACCAATACCAATTAACACAAACCAAAACTTCATACGAGAACGGAAATTAGCAAGTCTTGAACAAATAGTATTTGATATTTACAAACCATAAGCAAGATAAATAGATAGAAAATGGTCAAAATTCCTTCCATGGCTTCAAATAGAGAGCAAAAATTATGAATTTCAAAGAGAAAGATTTTTGTTTTATTGTCAACAACACAATGGACACAATTAACTTTGCCACTTTTCATGATGCCTATTGTGCATTTATAAATTTAATTTAAGGGCATAAAACTGATAATAAATGACGGATTTTAAGGAAGGACATTGAGGAGACAATTATGCTTTTAATTTAATTTTATGGATGTTTTAAAACTAATAAATGGAAATTGTTGATATATCTCTTGGCCACGTGTCATCTGGATCACTTGTTACATGGCAGCTCATCCAACTCTATGTTGCACCCATTATATATTATTATTATTATTATTATTATTATTATGCATTGATTTATAAACTTTTGTTGGATTTTATTTTTTATTTTCTCGAAACTTTTGACTCTTTCCACAAGCATAGGAGTCACACTGATTCTAAAAAAAAGCATATATAGGAATCAAACTTAATCGTTGTTTACTTTCACATTTCGTGTGCCCAGAGCATCCAACTCTTTTTTTTATTTTTCTTTTTTGCTTTTTGAGCAAAAAGCTTAGCACAACAAATTTGGACTTTGGAGGCACAACCAAAGTCTACTTAAATTAAAGCTACCTAATTTAATGCTAATTACTATAAAGGGCTCCACAGCTTTTCTTTATAAGTACGTACCTAATGAAATGCCTAGATAATATTCTTATTTATTAGAGAGATTAACAATTAAGGGAGAGAGAAAGATATAAAATAATAAAAAGAACAATTAATTTCTTTTCTACAAAAGGTTGGAAAGAAATTCCTTCACTGTGAACAAAATCATATGTAGACTTCTTTACATGGAAAGGAAATAAAAAGTCGGCCACCTTTTATAGTGGATAATTTATGGTGGTAATTTATGACTCATTATATTCTATTTTACCCATTTAAAAATTCAAATTCTTTAGGAGTAATTTAATGATGTACATTAAAGACTCTAAATTTAAATCTTTCGACTCAAAGTACACGTGGACTCATAAACCTAAAGTGTAACACAGGTTTTCATAATTGTATATAATATTGGATTAGATTATATTATGTTGGGGAAAATTATTGTGTATTCCCGGAGTATCATAAATGCGTACTCCCTCCTCTCACATGAATAATAGGTCTCACTAATTAAATTTATAGTGAAACCCACCATTCATGTGAGAGGAGGGAGTACGCATTTATGGTACTCCGGGAGTATCTAATAAATAGGGGAAATTATTGTGTACTCTCGGAGTACCATAAATGTGTACTCCCTCTTCTCACATGAATGATGGGTCCCACTAATTAAATTCATGGTAGGACCCACCATTCATGTGAGAGGAATGAGTACGCATTTATGGTATTTCAGGAGTATCTAATAATTTTCCCATATAATGACACTATTTGACTCAAAAGACTTAAATTTATAAGTTTGGGCCTAACTATATTATATTAAAGGGAAAAATGCCTTAACACCCCCTAAATTTTGAGGCAATAGCCATGACACCCTATAAACTTTTTGATTTAGCCAATTTAGTACCTGAACTATACACATGTACCAAATCACTACATTTGTTAGTTTACTATTAAAACTAACATTTGAGCTCACGTGAGAGAAACCTTTAACAAAAATTACCAAATCCCAACCCCAAGTGAACTGATTGAGAGGAGAGAAAATTAGAGTTTAGTTTTGAGAGAGGACAGAGGAGATTGAACCAGATCCTCCATTCATGGCTCGTCAGAGCCGGAGTTCGTGTTTGGCTGCCAATTGCACTATCTCGCCAAATCCTCTTATCAATTCTCCCTTTTATTTTATTTTTTACAACAAGGTGTACATCATTACATCTTACATGTTGATTATTCTTTCTTGTTGGTTGTTTTAAATAACATCTGGGAAATGTTGAAAAAAAAAGGTGATCCTTATATATCTCTTGAGATTCTGGATTGGGAATTTGGCTTAATATCTGTCTGATTGGATAACAAAGTGGAAAATGTTTCTAGTTATGCTTGGCATTGTGATTTGCTCCACCATGCGGCCTTCCTTGTTAAGTAATGCAATTTTGCTAAATACATTTAAATCTTTGTTCCGTAGATGGATGCAGTTGTCTACATTGTGGATGCTACCAGGGCCAATGAGCAATTTTTGGGGCCAACAAGAGACCTAAATGATCTACTCTCTGATGAGGCCTTTGCAAATCTTCCATTCCTTATTTTGTGCACAACTCAATCTTTTGATTACCCAGAAGAGTAATTGTGTTCCCTCCTCGACCTAGCCTATGTCACCACAAGGAAGGGTTTGTTAGAGCTGGCAAAAGCAAATGCCCGTCCCCTTAAGGTTTTTGTGGCTGAAAAATACAACACAAAGGAGTATCTATGTGGTTTCAAGTGGCTTTCTCACTACTAGGGATGACAATAGGGCGGGGCGGGGCTGAAGGATCAGGTCTTCATCCCCCCCTCGCATGGTTTTATCTTACCTCATTCCCGCCCAACCCCGCCCCGCAAGATGGGGAAAACTTGGGGCCCCGTGAAGTCCCGCCTCACCCCGTAAAACTCTACTTTTTGTTAATTTACTCTACAACTAGTACAATTTTTTTAATGAAACCTATTTCATTAATAAAAATATAATTGAAATTACAACTAAATTTATCCCATCAAATCAAATCAATTTTTAGAAAAATTTGAATAATATATCCAAGTGTTTAACAAGACAATCACAAAAATAAAAAAAAATCTCATATAACATATAACAAAATAAAGGTAGAGAACCACATTATGTATAATAAAATAAGCTAATATTGATATGTTTGTTTAAATAATAGGGTTTTAGGGTATGAAAAATTTACAATTATAATCCTTAGCAACGTGAAGCAAGGCAGGGATAGGGAGGGTCTAAAAAGTCTAAACCCATCCCCGCCCCACCACCTTTACGGGGCGGGGAAAACCCACGCGGGGCGAAGTGGAGAGGGGCGGGGCAAAATTGTCATCCCTACTCACTATATTAAGTAGTAGTAGACTAAGGGTCTATTTGAGATCCGCTTATTTTGCTGAAACTGAAAATTTTTTGCTGAAATTACTGTAGATAAAAGAAAAAATTAGCTAAAAGTTGGCTCCAAATTAAAAAAACTAGCTTATATTACTATTTATAAAGATTGGACAACAAAAAACCAAAGCAAACATTAACTTCCAAAGATTGGCCCTTTTCTTAATGAAGTACATGTTGAATTACTTACCAATGATTGATCGAACAATACCAAGTCCCAAATAACCAGATCCTTCTTGACCAAAAGCTATTTCTGTAACTTGATTATAGAGTCTAAAAAGAGATTTCTAATAAGCACTAATGGGAGTGCAAGAGTTACAGTATTAAAAAACAACTGCATCCATAGTGAAAAACCCTTGAATACTGTAACCATTCCTTTGTTAAAGTTCGTCATCTTTTAGGGTGATTCTCTAAACACCATTCCTTATCTATCACTTGCTAGAATCGAAAAGAAGTTGCAATATTGCTTAATATAAAGGAAAGCTTAATAAAAGAACAACTGCTTGATAAAAATTCTCTACCAGACAATACAATGCAATGGAAAAGAATCACAGCATGAAAAGGCATTAAAAGTTTTTAAATTCTTATCCAATTCATTTTGAAATGATTGGATATGGATTTTACGGTATCATCAAAATGGTCAATATTAATTTATCCTATAATAATAAAATCTAATCTACTTATTTCAAAATGAATAAATAAAATTTTAGAAACTTTACTTTAAAATTAAGGTTAATATACAAAAACTATCCTTGAAGTTTTACCATAATTCATTTCAGTCATCTAACTTTGCTTTCGTTTATTTCAGTCCTTTAAATTTTAAGTTTATTCAATCAATGCCTCTCCATTAACTTCCGTTAAAATTTTGTAAAGAAAAATTGTAAAATATTTTTCAATCATTAATTGGATTTTTTTAATAAAAAAATTGAAGAAAAAAATTAAAAATTTTGGATAATTAACTGTAACATTTAACATAAGTTGATGGAGATGCCTTAATTGAATAATCTTGAAACATAGAACACTTAAATGAACAAAAGCAAAGTTAAAAAATTGAAATGAATTTTGATAAAACATAGAATATGAATTTTACATTTTAACCTAAAATTAACGTAAAAATTCTAGAAATCTTAAGGTTAGGAAATGGGGCCAATCCGTGTAGCAATTGTTCACTATGAATTAAAATTTTAATTTAGATAATGCCAAGGTTGATTCATTAAACGGAAGGAAAAATTGGGATTGAAGGGTTGTTCACATTTTTTTTTTTTTTTTTTTAATAATAAGAATTTATTAGTTGAAAACTTGAAATCAGCATCAACAATTTAACATAGCAAATTTCAGTTTTTTTTTTTTTTTTTTTTTTTTTTTTTTTTTGTGAAAGTGAAATGAGCAATGGCATAGTATTTTCTCATTTACTTTTGGATGAAATATACAAACTTTAAAAAAAAAAAAAGTTTCTATTTTTGTTAGTTAAAATTTAACTACATTTAAAAATAATAATAGTAATTTAATTTAGATTCTTCAATTATATTAATCCACATGACTATAGTATTGACTAATAAAATCATTATGATCTTCAACATGTGGTTGAAAAAAACTACAAAGTTGAATTTAAAATACAGTTACTCTAATTATTTTTTATTAAGACAAGAGTGTTGCGTGTTTTAACACTTTTACTTCGGTTGTGTTCAACTGAGTTGAGCTGAGTGGGAAAGAGAGAGTGCCAAAGTTTTTGGCGCTTGTTTTTCCAGTCTAGAATGTTCCTAACTCCTAACGAGCACAACCTGTCAACAAAGAGGGAGAGAGAGTCGGGTTTAGAGAGAGAGAGAGAGAGAGAGAGAGAGAGAGAAGTCAGAGATTAAAATTTAAGGGAGAGTAAGGGATCGACAACTGGATCAAAGGAAGAAGAAAAAGAAAGATACAAACACAAACATGCACCGTGAGAAAGAGAAAGAGAAAGAGAGGGTCTGGAATTGAAATGGAAGAAGAAAAGGAAAGATCATAAATTTATACGAAGTAGGTTTTTTTAAATGGTGAAGAGAGGGCTCAAGGGCATTGATGCGTTATTTTAAATCTTCGATATTTTAAATTTCTGGACAATCAAACATGTTTAAGAAAGAACATGAAGAATATGAACAGTCATGTTCTTCCCAAAAACTAATGAATTTTTTTTTAAAATGTTTGTTTTTAATTTAATTAATTAATGTGTGATTATATATTTTTTTTTATTCCACCGTCAGCCACATCAGCTTTTACCGTTAGTTGGATGACGAAAATGACTTAAATGTTAGGCGTTAATTGGTTTAAGGACTAAAAGTGATAAAAATAAAACGTAGAGACCAAAATAAAAAAAAGTGCAAAATATATGGACTAAAAATACATTTACACCTACAAAAATATTAAAATAGTAAAATGGTTATCAGGTAGGTACCTAGAATCCAGAGGATATTCGATTCTCAAAAAAAAAAAAAATCCAGAGTATATTCATATTCTTTCCTTTTTTACCCCCAACATCATGTTTCTCTACCGAAAATGCCAGACATTCGTGTTTCCACTGTCCAAGAAGTTTCTTCCGGTCTTCCTGTAACGATTTTGCCAAAAATGTCGCTGGGTACAAGTTCCGTTGAATAAATTAACATTTTTTTTTAATAATCAAATCGAAGTCCAACGTTGGAATTTGATTGGTGTGGACCGTGTGTATAAGCACCTGACCAAGTCCTATTGTGTTTCCTCCTCAAAAAAAAGTCCTATTGTGTTTAACATTTATTATAAGTTAATTAATTGATAAGTGATGGTGCCAAAAATCGTCAATAAGCTGCACAGTTCTCATGTACTCAAGACAAAACCTGCACAACAAAGAAGAAGAAAAATCATACAAAGAGCACAGTGTGCTACCGGCCAAAGGCCCTCCAAATGTTGAGTTAGAGAAATTTCACAACTCTAGAATGCTAGAGTTATGAGAAATTATGCATACCTTGTTTTTTAAGGGCTTGGGGTTTTTATAGTAGTGTAAAACCGACTCCTATTTCTTGGGCAAGAAGGTGTTTCCTTATGAGGAAGATCCTAATAAATATACATATTTTGCGAGATTCTTCCCATATAATGATTCTATTGACCAAGGTCAATCGTAGAGTGCAAGATATTTCCATTTAGGATTCCTTGGGGTTTACTTAAGCTATGTAGGTGTCACGTGGCATTGATATCCGTCAGTCTCGGGCCCGTGCACCTAGAATTCTTCCATTATGAAGGATCATCCGTCCACTATGGGAAACCACCCGTCGTGTGATCTCTCCGTTTATTACCTCAACCTGTCGTCTTATTGTTGATCATTCATTAACTTAGTACCATCACTTATGGCTAGCTTATTTGAACGGATCTGTCAACCTTAACTTTTATCCTCTTCAATAAGGTCTCTTATAGTTGAATAAAAAATTTATAATCATTTCTTCTTGTTCTCTCATATCATAAAAATTTTGTACTTGTGAATCCATTACACCAAAGATGCACAGTAATTACACAAGATGTAACTTAAATTTGAACACAACTCTCTCTTTCTTTATATATATATATATCACATTCAATGGACAGTAATATATAATTTGAGCCTTCTATATTTATATTTATATTTATACTTGTTGTAGTCTTGTTTATTGTGTATAAATTAAATAATTTTAAAATTAATATTATTGTCCTTTGTTCGAAATTGCAATCTCCATATTTGTACTTTAATATAAAAACAAAGGGTTGTTGTAGGTCTTGTTTATTGTGTATAAATTAAATAATTTTAAAATTAATATCATTGTCCTTTGTACAAAATTGCAATCTCCATATTTGTAACTTTTATATAAAAACAAAGGGTTTTGTTAGTTTAGGACGTTTGTTAATAAATTATTTTTAAAAATTTTTAATACCGCTTTCATGAAAAATATTAAAAAAAAACTATAAAAAATAAAGTTAAGTTTTTTTTCCAAACTAAATTTCCTAAAAATATTTCTTAAACCAATAATCTAAGTACGTCCATTAACTTTTCCTAGAAACAAATTGCTATCACCATAAATGTTAACTTCTAAATATTAAATTATAATAAATAATAATCTTACTTGTTTGAATAAAATGATTATATATATATAATGATTTTGTTAATGAATATCCTAAAAGTAGTGATTAAGATTTATTTAATACTTTATTAAATAATGCTGTTATACATTTTTTTTTTAAATAAAGTAAAATTATACAAAATACATGTAACTACAATAAATTTGTAAGTAAATGTAAAATAATAAATCATTCATATGTATTATAACCCATAATTAATCATTCCTAAGGGTACATATTAATCATCAATTTTTAAAAACAATTCATAGAGACCTAAAACACTGTCAAAAAAGTTAATAATTTTTTTTTAATTTTTCTATAAAAAATTTCTTAAAATAGTTTACTATTTTAAAATATATGCATTTAACAAAAAAAAAAAAAGTATTCATTATAATTTTGTTTGGTTTATACCATAAAGAAGGTGTGGGCCCACGTACGTTGCAAATAATGTGTGAGATAGCAAATTGGTCACATGTCTGAAAAAACCCACGCGGTGAATGAATAAAACATCTCGAACAGCCAATCAAAAAGCATAAATAAAAAGGAAATGCACTAAAACGGCGCATTTTCATTATTAGATAAGGTTTCCATTTTCAACGAGATCCTTTCAAGTCTAACTAGATTAAAGCATCATGTGTCGGCACTGTCGCTACCATAAATGACAAATTATTAGTACTAGTTCTTAATAATTTTGACCACATTCAATGCATTGGGTATCCACCAATCATATTCCACTCTTTAAAAGTCGTTTTAAGACAAGACAAGTACTACCGAATAAATTAGCATGTTACATGGAATGTGACGATGATTCGCGCGGAATGTCAAATGTGGACTAGGATCCTTCCAATCCTAGAATATTGCTATTTTTTTATTTTTCACTTTTTTATTTTATTTTTATTCAAAGACTGGAACTAGAGTTAAAAACTCATTCTTAACTATTGAGAGCAATCTTATACAGTCTAATACTATTTTTTTCCTCTCTTATGTGTGTGTTTATTTTTAAAAATAAAATAAAATAAAATAATATACTAAGCTTGGAGGGCCAAAACATAGATAATGCTTTTTGTTTAAAATACTAGAATTAAAAAAAAAAAATATATATATATATATATAGGGATTTACTAATGTGTGCCCTTAGAGCACATATTAGTAATTTATTTTATGAAACTTTTTCTGAAAAATCGAAAAAATAATTCACTGTTTTGACAGTTTTTTCAATTTTTCATGAAAATTTTCCCAAAATGGACGGTTAATGTGTGCCCTAAGGGCACACATTAACTAGACCTATATATATATATATATATTAAACGGTCTTACAAACGTATAAGGGAATACATTAGTAAACTATTTTAAGAAACTTTTAATAGAAAAATTAAAAAAATGATTAACTGTTTTGACAACTTTTTCAATACTCCATAATTTTTTTTCCAAAATAGATAGTTAATGTATACCCTTAATATAAACAAAATTCAAACAAAAGAAAAGAGACTGAATAATTGTTCTCAATAAGTTTTAAATAGAAATTTTAAAATAAAATTAGACAGTTTTCTAAATTCTGAATTTAATATGCAATTTGTTTTATATAGAATGTAAATGAAACAAGAAAATCATCATTACAAAAAGTAATTGTAGGGACTGGGTTTGAGTACTTCTTCTATTGGATGAGTGAACTTAGGCCCAACTAGCCCAATACAATAAATTTATAGAAAATGAGTTTAAGAACTGGGCCTTAGTGAGGGTTACAACAACTAGACATGGTTACGAGTTGATTTGAATAACAAGGACGTGGACTAAAGTATGAAATCTTGTCCTCGGCCCTCATCTGAGGAGCTTGTAGTTCTTATTATTTCTTCAGTGCTTCGTTACAAAGGTTTCAAAGAGGATACAAATTGCTACCGTGTTTTCTGTTTCTAAATCCAGATCCCCCTTTTCCTAAAGGATTTCTTACATTATATATCCCCTTTCAGTTGATCTTGGCCCTACATTTGTTGATCACACAGGTCACTACTTAAGTGCTTGTTCCATCAGCCGCCTTACCAAACCTTTTGTGAGTTGCAGCGACCAAGGTAGCACTGTTCAGGGGTCATTTCCTCATTAATGCGGCCAGAACGTTAGTTGTGGGCATTTAATGTGGAGGTGACAGTTTCTCCTTGAATTGCTCTTCCACCATGCTCTCATGGCTGACCCATTGCACTTGTCCTTTTTCTTAGGATGCTCTGGGAGGCTGCTTTCGATGGTGTGCCTTCCCTTCTATGATCTCGGTTTGCCGAGAACAGGATTGTCCTCGGCAATGTCTCCTAGCCATTTGGACTTCTTCATTCGTTCTCAGACATTTCTTCCTCCTCAGCGTGGGCTTTGGGCTTGGTATAAAATGGGCCGGGGTTGCCAAATTCTTTGACCCCACAATAGCCCCTCAAAATCCTGCTGTCCAGCTCCTCAGACGGAAAGGAGGATTTTGATGTCCTCGGGCCTTGGTCATGGTTTGTCAAGTCTTGTCCTCCGTCAGCGCCAGAGCCTTTTCACCTGTCTAAGGCACGTTCCTGGTGCTTCAGTATACGGAACGCGCCCTCATTAAATTCTGACGGCTCTGTGCTTCACACGTTCAACGATGTAATGGTAATCTAACGGTGGGGATTTCTTTAACTTTATGGGCGGGAAAACTTGTAAGGTCCTTTTTAATTAGAGGTATAAATACCTATTTAAACCGATTCGCCTCTTTACTTTTACACTCAAGAGTTCTTGCGCACATATCCTGAATTCGATCAAATCTCCAACCAAACTCACGTCTCTTTTCAGTATAAAAAGCTTGTCCGATGAGTTTTTCCTCATTTCTGTAAGTTTTCTTCTCTCTCTAATTCACGTTTTCTTTCTTCTAAGTCTCTTTTCCTCTTATTCCTCTTTTTTTTCGTCCTTCCCTGAGTCTTTTAGCCGCTCTTTAAGGATGGGTAGGTTTAAAAAGTTGGTTGAGTCTGAAGAGGCGATGGAGAAATTCATCGCCGATTATAGGATACCCAGTAATGTACGTTTGAGGTACTGTGAAGAAGGGGAGTGGCATTTTAGGAGGCAAGAGGGGGAAGTAGTGATTCTCATAATCGCCTTCCTAGAAGGTGGTATGAGAATCCCTATGGGGCCGGTGATGAGGGACTACCTTAGGCATTTCTGGTTAGCTCCCACCCAGTGTGCCACCAACGTGTTTAGGATCCTGTTGTGTGGACGCCTTAAACGAGAAGATGGGTTTGAGGTTAACCCATCACGATGTAAACTAGTGCTACAACCTCCAACACCTAAGGGGTAAATCCTATTATATGAAGACGAGGGACGATAAGGTTTGGCTTATTCAGTGCCTCCCCAAGTTCAACAAGGGATTAAATAAGGACTTTCTCATCGTGTCCGGGGAGTGGCACGACGACCTTTATTGTCCGACAGATGAAGGGGTACCAGGTGGGGTATTTAGAGTAGGAGATGGTTGATTTTTTTTTTTTTTTTGTTATCATAGTTTGCCTTGTTCGGTTGCTAATATGAATATGCTTTCTTTTTTGCAGATCCACACGCCTTTGAATGACACCTTCACTTGGTCAACCGGGAGGATTTGGAAACCATCCTTAGGGCGGAGGTCTTTGTGAACGAAGCTGACAACCGAATCAGAGCCACTCACAAGATCCTCGGGTACGATCCCATCCGAAAGTCATTCTCGGCTCCGAAGTACGTGATCAGAGCCAAAGATCCTCGACTTCACAAGATCACCGTAGCAGAACACGAGTTCTTGCTTCCTGAAGGATCTCCCATCCCAGAAGGTGTTTCGTTGGCAGGCCCTTCTTCATCCCATTAGGCTGCAGAAGCCGAGGAAGGAAGAGCAGAAAAAGAAGAAGAAGTTGCTGATTTGGGTTCTTCCAAGGACGAATTTGGTGTTTTCAACCAAGCCAATCCATCTGAGGATCCCTCTGGTGACTTAGGTGACCCTAATTTGACCGAAGCGGGTCTCCTATCAGTAGGGATTTCTTCTCAGGCCGAGATGGGTTTCAAGAGAAAACCTCAAACTAACCTGCTCGACCTAATTGAGGGCTAGCCGGAGAAGGACGCACTAGGGAAGCCACAACCTAAGCTTCCTCCTCCTTCACCCAAGCTTTAGCCTGTTTAGACTAGGTCATCTTCCACCCAGCCGACTCTGCCTCCTCGACCAGAGCCCGCTGATCCAAAAAGGAAGAGGGCTTCCAAAGGCAAAGAGCCAATGGATAGGGGGAGATCTGGCTCCTCTCAGGAGGAAGATGAAGCCCGACGAGTTTCAAAGCAATTAAAAATCGGGCACTAGGGCCAAGAAAAAGAAGTGGCCACACGGTCCGAGCCCCAGGCCTAGCTGCCTGCCCCAATGCTCCATGGGGAGCCTCTGATGGACGACGCCTCCCTTAGGGACTTCCAATGGGGTAAAGGCACTTATGTGGTCGATGTGCTGGAGAGGTCCCTGCTACTCCCCGCCGATATGGCCGAGTTGGGGGATTTGAAGAGGCAGGAGGTCTTCCTCAACCTCAAAAGGTACCTGGGCAATGTAAGACTTCTAATACTTGTGACTCCGTTGATTTTTGTTCTTTGGTTTCCAACTCATCGTGTACTTGTTTCAATGGGTAGGCTATCCAGGCCACCTATAGGTTGGAAGAGGTGGCCAATAACTAGAGCAAGGCCCTAGATCTCAAGCGTGACAAGCGCCTGGATGCCACGCGGACCCTTAAAAACTTCGAGGCTGATCTCTTGAAAGCAAGGGAGGATCTGAAGGAGATGATGAGGGCCAGAGATAGTGCTGAATCAGGCCTGGCTGGCGCTCAAAAACAGGCCGAGGACTAGACGAGGCGCTTGCTCGAAGCCGTGGATCAGTTAAAGATTGCCAAGGAACAAATCACTAATTTGAAGAAGAAGTTGGCCGAGGCAGAGGGGGCCAAGAACGTTGCGGAGTGGGTCAGGGATGAAGCCCTGAGGGCCAAGGAAGAGGCGGAGTTCGCCAAGACAGAGGCCGAGAGCTCTAAGGAGAAATCCAAGGAGGAGGCTTTTGACTTGGGAGTGGTCAAGACCCAGGCCCTTCTCAAGTCTCAAGTACCTGGGGTATGCAGGCTCTATTATTCCCAGGTCTGGAATGAAGCCCTTAAACAAGCTGGGGTTGAGGCGTCATCAGACCTGTGGAAGGTAGAGAATGTATACTACCCTCCTGCTATCCGGGAATCTGTCCCCTCTAGCTCTGAGGTTGAGGTTGCTCCTGAGGAGGCTGAGGCTGCTCGACCTGAGGTTGCTCTGGTTATGACTGCTCCTGATGAGCTAGCCGAGGAGGGTGAGCTTTTTGGGGCATTAGAGAGAGAGATAACTAGTAACCAGGAAGCACCCCACGAAGTGGTGAAGTCTCCGGCCGACCCTCAAGCTCCTCCTGCTGAAAAGGCATCAGACTTGGCCTCCCCTGTTGCGCCCTCTGAAGTCATTCCTCCAAGCCAGGATCCTCCAGCTTCTGACACAGCCTCTCAACAACCCTCTAAGGACAAATTGACCATAAAGTTGAAGAAATAGGCTGCCTCTGTTGTGCTTTTGCCTCATGTTTCTTTCTCTTCTCCTTTTTTTTTTTTTGATATTTGAACTGTTGCAATGGAACACTTGGGCTGAATGTATGCAATTCCCTTTTCATGTGTTAATTGTTGCTACGATGGGTTCTACTATTTATATAACTTGTGCTTTGATTATTTAGCTAAACAGTCTCAACAATGTGACTTGTTTTCCATTTTTGAAACAGTAGCCAAAAAATATAAAGTCCATAATAATAATTTCCACTTAGACTTTGATTAACAATTGAGCCACCTCATTACTATGACTTGCTTTTGCTGAATAGACTATGAAAGGCAATAACCTTATAATATGAATCCTATACCTCATGAATTGGTTATCATAACGGGTAAAAAATGCTAAGCGTGCAACAATTATAAAGATAAACCTTTAAATCCTAAGATCAAATGCCACAGCACAATATGCAAAAGTACCCATAGGAATGTTCTAAAAATTTGTTGACCTCAAGGAAACGGTTGGCTATTGACTATGCAAGGGAGTTAAGTTCAATGTACCTCAAAGTGCCTTGAGTGATGCTCATGGGCTTGTGTTTATGTACATCTTTATCGAATGAGGACAGGGCAAGTGGTCCGAGGTACCAAACTCCACTTTGACTGTATTCGTAACTCAGATGAATGCTCAAGCTCGTTAATTTCCTTAAAAGTTGTGGTCCGAGGAGTCACACAACACCTGGAATCTGTTTAACGCTCAGGCTTTTGTTAAAAATAGTTAGTTTCCCCATAGGCTTGAGTTCGAGGACCATGCAAGGCCTTGGTTCTGTCTAACACTTAGATTTTTCTTGAAGTAACTAGTTTCCCCATAGGTTTGAGTTCGAGGACCATGCAAGATCTTGGTTCTGTCTAGTACTTAGATTCTTCTTAAAGTAACTAGTTTCCCCATAGGTTTGAGTCCAAGGACCATGCAAGACCTTGGTTCTGTCTAGTACTTAGATTTTTCTTGAAGTAACTAGTTTCCCCATAGGCTTGAGTCCGAGGACCATGCAAGACCTTGGTTTTGTCTAGTACTTAGATTTTTTCTTGAAGTAACTAGTTTCCCCATAAGTTTGAGTCCGAGGACCATGCAAGACTTTGGTTCTGTCTAGTACTTAGATTTTTCTTGAAGTAACTAGTTTCCTTATAGGTTTGAGTCTGAGAATCATGCAAAACCTTGGTTCTGTCTAGTACTTAGATTTTTCTTGAAGTAACTAGTTTCCCCAGAGGCTTGAGTTCGAGAACCATGCAAGACCTTGGTTCTGTCTAGTACTTAGATTTTTTCTTGAAGTAACTAGTTTCCCCATAGGTTTGAGTCTGAGGACCATGCAAGACCTTAGTTCTGTCTAGTACTTAGATTCTTCTTGAAGTAACTAGTTTCCCCATAGGTTTGAGTTCGAGGACCATGCAAGTCCTTGGTTCTGTCTAGTACTTAGATTTTTTCTTGAAGTAACTAATTTCTCCATAAGTTTGAATTCGAGGACCATGCAAGACCTTGGTTCTGTCTAGTACTTAGATTCTTCTTGAAGTAACTAGTTTCCCCATAGGTTTGAGTCCGAGGACCATGCAAGACCTTGGTTCTGTCTAGTACTTAGATTCTTCTTGAAGTAACTAGTTTCCCCATAGGTTTGAGTCCGAGGACCATACAAGACCTTGGTTCTGTCTAGTACTTAGATTCTTCTTGAAGTAACTAGTTTCCCCATAAGTTTGAGTCCGAGGACTATGTAAGACCTTGGTTCTGTTTAGTACTTATATTGTAACCAAAATACAAAACATATAATCATAATAGACTTAAAATTTGAAATAGAGAAATGCTTTTATTAATAATAATACATTCTCAGGTTATTTACATTCCATGGACGAGGTACAGCTTTTCCATCTAAGTCTTCTAAGTAGTATGCACCTATTCCTGCTACTGAGGTAATCCGGTATGGTCCTTCCCAATTGGGTCCTAGCTTTCCAAAGGATGGGTTCTTGGCAGCACCCACAACTTTCCTCAACACTAAGTCCCCTGGTGCTAGTGGTCTCAGCTTCACATTGGCATCATATTCCTGTTTGAGTTTTTGGTGGTAATAGGTTAACTGGATCACTGCCTTTTCTCTTCGTTCATCGATCAGATCTAGGCTCTTCCCCAGTATTTCATCATTACTGCTTGGAGTGAAGGAGCTCGTCCTCAGCGTTGGGAAGTTTGCCTCTAGAGGGATAACAGTCTCGGCCCCATAGGTCATGGCAAAAGGTGTCTCCCCTGTTGACCATCGTGGTGTAGTCTGGTAAGTCCATAAGACGTGGGGCAGCTCTTCTACCCATCTTCCCTTGGCGTCATCCAATCTCTTCTTAAGCCCATTGACTATGACCTTATTGACAACCTCGGCTTATCCATTTTCCTGAGCATAAGCTGGAGTTGAGTACCTATTTGTGATCCCCAATTCGCAACAGTACCTTCTGAAGATTTTGCTGTCAAATTGGAGTCCATTATCTAAAATGAGGGTATGAGGGACCCCGAATCGTGTAACAATGTTTCTCCAGACGAATTTCTTAGCATCCACATCTCTGATGTTGGCTAATGGCTCAGCTTCGACCCATTTGGTGAAATAATCTGTGCCGACTAACAGATATCTCTTATTTCCTGCTAGGGGTGTGCGCGGTTCGGTCGGCTCGGTTTTTTATCAAATTTATTACCGAACCGATAGAGATCGGTTTTTTCATAATTGAAACTGATGCACACCGACCACGATCAGTTTTCCGATCTATAGCGATACGGTTTTTGCGGTCGGTTTAATCGGTTTGATCGGTTTGAATATTAAAAAAAAAAAACTGTTTTTTTTAATTAAAAAAATTGGGCTTTAAGCCCAATATCAATACACAACATGTTCAGGACTTAACGCAAAATGTTCAATTGACAAAATTTTCACACATCAACCTGTTCACAGTTCACACAAAAAGATCCCTGTCTATCTATACAAAATTCTTTTTTAAAAACTTTGTTCACAGTTCACACATAAAACTGCTTTTTTTTTTTTTTAATAAAAAAAGTGGGCTTCAAGCCCAATATCAATACACAACATGTCCAAGACTTCACGCAAAATGTTCAATGACAAAATTTTCACACATCAACGGATCACCCTGTTCACAGTTCACACATAAAAAAAAAAAAAAAATAAAAAAAAAAACCTTGTCCATCTTCACACATAAACAGCTCCTTATCCAAATAACTCAACTTGAAAACAAAACCCTGTCCATCTTCACACATAAACAGCTCCTTGCCCAAATAACTCAACTTTAAAACAATTGATATATAAACAAATGCATTAGAAATTTAGAAACTACAAACAAGCGTGGACCCACCCTGGTCTCCTGCCTGCACTCACCACTCACCAGCGCTTTTAACATTGATCTCCTGCCTGCACTCACCCATGACCCACGCAGTGGTTACTGAAGAGCAATAGAGTTACTAACAGTCCAGCAATAGCTAGTGGTGATTGGTGAGCCAGCCGAGCCAAGAGCGGCAAGAGGCAAGACACAGAAGCGAGAAAGAGACTAAGGCATCTGAGACTGAGAGAGTTTTTTGAGACTGGACTTAAGTGAACTTGTGAGAAAATATATATTTATACTAGGCCAGAAATCAGAAAACCTAGCTTAAAACTACACTGTTTTGATGGGTTCTTTTTTTTTTGGGGTTAAATTACTAAGTGAAACGACCACGTTTTGTTATAAAAAATAAAAATAAAAAAAAACCAAGTAAAATGTATCGGTCGGTTCGAGAATGAAATCGGTTTTGGATTTGCAGCTCCGGTGGCAGCACCGCACCGGCATTGGAACTAGCTTTGCCCTCCGAACGCCGGCCTCGGCTTATTCGGTCGGCGATAGTGTCGGGATGGTGTCATCGGCGCCGGTCGGTTGGGTCGGCTCTGGTTTTGTTTTGCTCACCCCTATTTCCTGCTGCCTTGGGGAAAGGACCTACAATATCCAGACCCCACTGGGCAAACGGCCATAGACTGGACAAAGGGTTGAGGACCCCTCCTGGCTGGTGAATATTTGGGGCAAACTTTTGGCACTGGTCACATTTCTTAACATATTCTAGGGCTTCCTTCTGCATCCCCGGCCACCAATATCCCTGGGTAATGGCTCGGTGCGACAGAGATCTTCCTCCTGTGTGACTCCCACAGATCCCTTCGTGCAGTTCTTCAAGCAATAATTCTAACGCTTTAGGGTGAATACACAGTAAATATGGCCCAGAATAGGAGCGTTTATACAATTTGTGATTCTCAGATAACCAGAACCGTGGAGCGTTTCTTCGTATCTTCTCAGCCTCTGACTTCTCCTCGGGTAAAATATCATCTTTGAGAAATCTCACTATAGGGTCCATCCAGCTAGGACCTACTCTAACTTGATGGACATGAACCATGCCTTCTGCGACCTTGTTTGCCCTATCCAGGTGCTCAACAGGAATAATCCGAGGTAGACCTCCCCTGCCGAGGAAGTAGCAAGCATGACCAATGAATCTGCATGGGTGTTTCCACTTCTGGAGACGTATGACAAGCTGAAAAGATCAAAGTCTGACTGCAAGCGTTTGACCTAGCTTAAGTACTCTTGCATCCTCGTATCTCTGGCTTCCAACTCTCCCTTTACCTGGCCCACTACCAATCTCGAGTCCGAGAACATCTCTACTGCTTTTCCTCCTATTTTCTGCACCATGGCCATTCCTTGTAACAAGGCCTCATACTCAGCTTCGTTGTTTGTGGCCGAGAACCCAAGTCTCAGGGATTTCTCTATGATGGTCTTCTCAGGAGATACTAGGACTAGCCCCACTCCGGACCCCCTTTGATTCACCGCGCCATCAACGTACACCTTCCAACATGGGGGTCCTGGCATAGAGATTACCCCAACGGATTTTCCATCCATGTTTCACCCCTCTGCTACTATTTCTACTGGTGGTTCAGCAAATTCGGCCACCAAATCAGCTAGGACCTGGCCCTTTATAGAGGTCCGAGGCATGTACTTGATGTCAAAAGCCCCCAGAATTGTGTTCCATATGGCAATCCTTCCAGTGTAATCAGCAGTCTGAAGTACAGACTTCAGGGGCAGTTGGGTTAGAACAACCACTGTGTGGGCTTGGAAATAATGAGGAAGCTTTCGCGTAGCATGGACCACAGCTAGTATGGCTTTCTCCAAGGGTAAGTATCTGACCTCAGCTTCATGCAGTGACTTGCTCACATAATAGACTGGCTTTTGAAGGCCATTGTCATCCCATATTAGCACCAAGCTCACAGCATGAGGGGCCACAGCAATATATGCGTATAAGACCTCATCGGCCCCAGGACTGGACATGATAGGTGGTCGGGATAGGTACTTCTTGAGTTGTTGGAAGGCCACAATACAGTCCTCGGACCACTCAAATCCTTTCCACTTGTTGATCAAGAGATAAAATGGTCTGCATCTATCTGCCGACCTGGAAATGAATCAGGTCAAGGCTGCGATCATTCCAGTGAGCTTTTGGACCTCCTTGGCATTTTGCGGTGGTTTTAAATCATTAATAGCTTGATCTGGTCAGGGTTAACCTCAATTCTCCTATGGGTAACCATGTAGCCTAAAAACTTGCCTGATCCCACGCCAAATGAGCATTTGGAAGCATTTAGGTGCAGCTTGTACTTCCTTAGGACATCAAAGGTGCTGCCGAGGTTTCCTAAATGCTCGGATACCACTTTACCCTTCACCACCATATCATCGACATAGATTTCGATGTTCTTGCCCAACTGCGGCTCGAACATCCTCATTATCATCCTTTGATAAGTAGACCCTGCGTTCTTTCAGGCCGAACGACATTACCTTGTAGTGGTAGTTCCCAATAGGTGTCACGAAAGCTGTCTTCTCCTAATCCTTCAGGGCTAGTGGTATTTGATGGTAGCCTTGAAAGACATCTAAGAAACTCATCTGAGGATGGCCTGCAGTTGCATCCACCAGCTAGTCTATCTGAGGCATGGGGAACGGGTCTTTTGGGCATGCCTTATTTAGGTCCGTGAAGTCTACACAAACCCGCCATTTTCCACTTTTCTTCTTGACCACCACAGTGTTGGCCAACCATTCGGGGTAAAAAACCTCTTTAATAGCCCCTACACACTTAAGCTTCTTCACCTCGTCCCTAATCGCATCGGCATGCTCTCTTGATAGGCGCCGGGGTGGCTGCTTCTTGGGAGTGATGGATGGGTTGACATTGAGATGGTGACAGATGAAGGCTGGATCAATCCCTGGAGCATCACAGGCATCTCATGCAAATACATCAATATTTCTTTTAAGAAACTCAACCAACTCCTCCTTCTCCTGAAGAGGCAGCTGAGCCCCGACCTGAAAGATTTTCTCTGGGTCACCACCAATGACCACCTTCTCTAGATCTTCACATTTTGCCTCATCGGCCGCTGTATCAGGAGGCGACACCGGGGCCTTTGATTGCTATAAGTTCCTTTCAGCAGAGACCGAGGACTCCGCATCGAGTCGATGTGAAATGGCAGCCACCATACACTGCCTTGCCGTGGATTGGCAACCACGAATTTCGAGAACCTAGTCCCCTGACGGGAATTTCACATTCTGATGCAAGGAGGAGGCAACAGCCCCCAAGGTATAGAGTCAGGGTCTACCAACAATGGCCGTATATGGAGAGTAGGTGTCCACCACGATAAAGTTCACCTCCACTATATCCAGGCCGGTTTGGATGGGTAGCCTAATCACGCCCTTTGGAATAACAAGCTTCCCGTCGAAGCTCATCAAAGGAGAGCTATAGGGTATCAAATCTTCCGATTTGAACCTCAGCCCCTTATAGAAGTCGAGGTACATAACCTCGACCCCACTGCCATCATCCACCATCACTCTTTTCACATCGTAGTCCCCAATTCTGAGAGTGATCACCAGCACATTGTCATGGGGCTGGGTGGTTCCAATCTTGTCTTCTTCTGAAAAACTCAAGATTGGGTGAAACTTCATTTTGGCTCTCTTCGGCTCTGGTTGGGACTCCTCGACGAGCAGCTGAGCCACAGATAACACTCGTGAAGGGCGTGAGCCTGTTCTTCATGGCGTGGCCAAGATTACATTGATTGTCCCTACAGGTGGCCCTAGGGTAGTATCTCTCTGGGGCTCCTGATGGGTCTGGCCTTGATGACCGCTGGAATGATGCAGAAGGTGCTCCAGCTTTCCTTTTCGAACTAGCTGGTCTAGATAGTTCCAGAGGTTCCTACAGTTCTCTGTGGTATGTCCGTGGTCCTGGTGGTATTGGCAATAAAAGTTCTGATTGCGCCTCGTGGACTCTCCCGCCATCTTATTCGGCCACTTAAAGTATGGCTCGTTCTTGATTTACTCCAACATCCGATGTACTAGTTCTCGGAATACAGCATTGATAGTCTGTGTGTTGGTTGTTCCGGGTTGCCCTACGAAATCTCTCCTCGGGCGGTTTCTGTTATATCGATCCAACCTGAAATCCCTCCTCTCCTGAGGGATAACCTTCTCTTTTCCCTTGCCTTGCAGCTGGTCTTCCTCTACTCGTTTATACTTATCGATCCGATCCATCAGTTGGCGCACACTAGTGGCAGGCTTTCCAGTCAGAAACTTCCTCAAACCGTGCTCGGCTGGGAGACTGTTTTTGAAGGTGCTGATGGGGACATCATCAAAATTGCTGTCCATTTCATTATACATCTCCCAATATCTGTCCGAGTAGGCCTTTAGAGTTTCTCCATCATGCATGGATAAAGACAATAATGCGCTTAAGGGCCGAGGAGCTTTGCTGTTTGTAACGAAACGAGAGCCGAAGGCTTGGGTTAGCTGCCTATACGAATCTATGGAATTCGTCTTTAAGTCATTGAACCACCTCATCGCCACTGGTCCCAAGCTGGATGGGAAAACCTTGCACATCAGCGCCTCGTTTTAGAATGGACAGCTATCCTTTGGTTAAACTGGCTCACATGCTCCACGGGATCTGTTTTGCTGTTATAAATGGTAAAGGTTGGCTGTTGGAATCACCGAGGAAGCGTAGCCCCTTCTATGTGGCGTGTGAAAAGTGACTTGGAGAGTTGATCCAGTGCCCTGCTCATGGCATCGTTTCCCAAGCCCTTAGGGGATGGGCTTTTACGTTTACGCCTACGGTAGTACTCTTCTTCGTGAGAGAAGGTCTCGCTTGGAGGGGTTCGCGATCTTTGTCTATAGTCATCATCGCCTTCATCACTGGAGGGCATGTCAGGGCTAGAATGAGACCGCCTTCGTTGTGCATGGCGCAGCTTTCTCTTCAAATCTTCTATCTCTCGTTGCATGGCTTGATTATCATTCTGTCTCTGGGATACGTGGCTCCTAACTTCTTCTTGTTTCATGGGCTGGTTGTTATTTTGTCTCTAGAGCATGTGACTCCTCACACGAGAATGGCTTCTGCTGGTTTGAGTGGTGTGCACACTTCCCTCTCGAAACCTTCCATTCTCTTCATTTCGATCACACTCAGGGTTGGGAAAGTTACCCTGTTGTTGGGATCTAGCCGGTTCAGGCTAATGGGAGCCTGCTTGATGAGGGCTTGATCCTACCATGCTTGATTGTTGCCCTTACTAACACACAAGTTCTACCCACAGACGGCGCCAATTGTAGGGACTGGGTTTGAGCACTTCTTCTATTGGATGAGTAAACTCAGACCCAACTAGCCCAATACAATAAATTTATAGAGAATGAGTTTAAGAACTAGGCCTTAGTGAGGGTTACAACAACTAGACATGGTTACGAGTTAATTTGAATAACAAGGACGTGGACTAAAGTATGAAATCTTGTCCTCGACCCTCATATGAGGAGCTTGTAGTTCTTATTATTTCTTCAGTGCTTCGTTACAAAGGTTTCAAAGAGGATACAAATTGCTACCGTGTTTTTTGTTTCTAAATCCTGATCCCCCTTTTCCTGGAGGATTTCTTACATTATATATCCCATTTTAGTTGATCTTGGCCCTACATTTGTTAATCATACAGGTCACTACTTGAGTGCTTGTCCCATCAGCCACCTTACCAAACCTTCTGTGAGTTGCAGCGACCAAGGTAGCGCTGTTCAGGGGTCATTTCCTCATTAATGCGGCCAGAACGTTAGTTGTGGGCATTTAATGCGGAGGTGACAGTTTTTTCTTGAATTGCTCCTCCACTATGTTCCCATGGCTGACCCATTGCACTTGTCCTTTTTCTTGGAATGCTCTGGGAGGCTGCCTTTGATGGCGTGCCGCTCTTCCCTTCTATGATCTCGGTTTGCTGAGAACAGGATTGTCCTCGGCAATATCTCATGGCAATTTGGACTTTCTTCGTTCGTCCTTGGACATTTTTTCCTCCTTGGCGTGGGCCTTGGGTTTGGTATAAAATGGGCTAGGGTTGTCAAATTCTTTGACCCCACAGTAATTTTTACAATTAAGAGAGAGAGAAAAATTTAGGAGCACAACTTTTATGTCAAGCATTTTTATTACAATTATGAAAACTGACCAAAAAAAAAAAGTAGCAACAGATTAACCAGAAAGTAATTATTCACTTATAACAATAAACCAAGTGATAAAAAGCGGGTTAAAAAAAAAAAAATGGTGATAAAAAGTGTGTGAAATGGTACGCTGGCTAGACAATTTTGTTGTCTCGAAAAAAAAAAAAGAAAAACCCTAGCTGTTCTGTTCATGTGTGGACTGTCCGAACGTGTGAGGTAGTTGTACGTGTGAAACTGAAAGTTGCTTTTCTCTTCACTCTTCCCCATCACCATTCACCACTACTCATTTTTTCTCTCTAAGCTTTTCTCTGCAACTTTTCCATCACCCACTCTCTCTCTCTCTCAGAGACACAAAAACCAGAAAAGAAAAGGAGGAGGGATGGATTTGCCGAACTGGTTTCAAGCTTTGCCCTTTATTTTATTGAAATTTCTGAATTGGTACTTACATTTCTTCAATCAAGCCTGGCCTTATATTTTATTGTTATTGTTGGATCCATTGTTCTCTCATTTCTTCAACATTGAGGTAGCTTTCTCTCTCTCTCTCTTTCATTTCTTAAGCATTTCGCTCATTTTTAAAGCTTTTTGTTAATTAGTTTTTTTTTTTTTTGAGAGAAGTTGGGAGAATTCTATCCCTTCAGACCAAGGGCGACCAATCTGTTGTTCCTAGGCAGTGATGACTACAAACGGTCAGTGATTTTGAATCTCTCAGATGAAGATGAGGTACTCTCTTCTCTTCTTCTTCTTCTTCTTCTTCTTTTGTGTGTGTGTGTGTGTGTGTGCAGAGGATATAGTTTAGTAGATTATGTTTTTTTGGAATAGGATATAGTTGTAATAAATGCAACTAGAGTAGCAGCTAACACCCAGTTGGAAATCTAGAGGAAATCTAAAGGGGTTCAGAATTTAACACAGTGTTTGGCAAAAACAAGGGAGGGAAAAGAAAGTTATGGAAGAGAAATCAAAGAAGTTATCTTCCCAAGTATATATTTGGTTTATAATAAGAAAGAAAGTGAAAGGAAATAGCTCATTGATTGATCCCACGCCTTCTTGTCTCTCCATTTTCTCCCAAATTGGTGGCCTAGGAGAGGGAAATAAATCCCTCCCTTTTACTTTCCTCTACTTCAATTAATCTCAACCATACAATAGATTCCCTTTCCCTTCCCCCCACTTTCCCTCAAACCAAACATAATGTTAGAGGTTTTAGGTTAAGTAGAGTGTGACATTACTAAAAATAGAAACTATTAGGGTTGTAAAAGGTAAAAACTTGATGCCAAAGAAGAACCAAGTGAGTTTGATTTCTTGGGTCAATAATTCAAAAGAATGTAAAGCTGGGGAAAAGGCGGAGCGGTACACCTATCTGGCGCAAAACAGTTATTATTATCATTAGTGAATGTGAGAATTTTTAAACTGAAACTTGATTCTTGGTAAAGCTTCTTTTATTAATTTACTTAGATTTGATCCTCATTGAACAAATGATGACTTGGCGTTTTGTTTAAGTTGACTACCATTGACTAGATATTCTTTGTTGTAAATGTGAGTGAATATTGCAGGGAATACTTGGAATAGAGACACCACAATATTCACGGCTGTCTAGTATGGGGAGAATCAAGTTTAACTTATTTGATTTTGGAGAACTTCGGACAGCTTGTAGAGTTTGGAGAGACTACTGTGCCAAGGTAGTGTTAGGATTAGTGCCCTAAAATCCTATTGTATAATGCTATGTATGATATTATGTTATAAGTAATAAAGTTGTTTTATTATCAAATAATGCTTAACATGAATATTTTGACATTATCATATAGTCCTTGAGATGCTTAGTATGTGACTTATGTGATTTAGTCATAAAAGATGTAAATCACAAGTTCTTTGTAAACTCAGAATCTTAGTTCGTAGTCAGTGATGAAATTGAGTATTTCATCTGCAAAGACTATAACATATCAACTAATATGATTTGTCTTGATCATGGAAGTGGAGACTTCTAGTTGATATGTTAATATGTTTTAAGTGTATAAGACATATTGAACTGGACCGCTGTGAGATTTGTTATTCTATTAACGACTGTTAAATGAATAATAAATCTTATGACTTTTATTTACATAAACTCTCAATCCTAAGAGAATAGTGAACCCGATCATGTAATATAGGCTGCTTTGATATATCAGAAGTGAAATTTAATCTAACGGTCAAAACTTTAGTATGTTGCTGCGTTGGTGCTCTTATATATCTACCCCTAAAATTGGGTGTTCAACAAACCGTTCAAATTGCATGACTGCACTCAAATTGATCAAAATTGCCCACAAAATGAAGTCACTGCGCTGCAATACAAGAGATAGTCAAAGGCATCGCATGTTGCGGTGCAGTGTACGATTTTATAATAAGAAAATCACACCGTTCCCATATGTGTGTGTGTGTGTGTGTGTGTGTGTGTACATACATATAGTAAGTGGCCAGCCTAGCATGAGTGCATTCCAGTTTCATGATAAAATGGCTTTGTTTTGGATAAATACAAAATCAAAAGTTCAAAACCTCATTCACTTCTCCATCTCACACTCTCACTTCTCTCCTAATACCCTCATTCACTCTTAGTCTCTCTCAAGTCTCACCCACTCTCATTCTCTCTCCAGTATAGCATTGGATGGATGGACCTTTTTTATTGCGTTCATATTTATTTAAACAATTTCTTGTTGGGTTTGTAATTTAATACTTGTTTTGGGTTTGTAATTTATTTCATGCTTGCTTTAGACTTGTTTCCATTATGGTTGTGATAACTGAAACTTGAAACTAGAAGAAATGACTAGCTTGTGTATACGATACACTGTTATGGACCTTCTGATTGTTGCTTGTTAAGCATTTTTGAGTTACATGTTTTATTTGTTTAACATGTATAATTGTGTATGGTTTACTGTCATGGATTTTTTTTTTTTTTTTTGGGTATATATTTGTGGTACTTTTTAGTTTACTACATCATGTATTTTCTTTTGTCTTGTATATATTTGAGTTATTTTTTTTGTTACACATGTTATATACATACATATATATATTTGAAACTTATAGTCATATTGTCATGGTTATTAATAGTAAACTAGTAATTGTCCATGACATCTTGAAAAATATATTAGCCTAAAACCGACCAAACTGCACCTTGAATGCCGCACCACACCGTACTGTCGGTCCACACATGTAACCGCAAAACTAAAGTGCGGTGCAATAATAGGTTTGGCCAAACCGCACCGCAAAGTATGGTGCTAAAAATGGCACAAAACCGCACTGCACTGCGAACACTCCTTTATTAACTTTATTTAATATATGTCCCATATGCTTGAGCTTTGCTATCTCAACTGAACACCAGCGGCCTGTTCAATTTGTTTTTGCTTATGTTACTGCCTGACCCTAAATCTTAATATAAATTTGACTTCATAATCCTAGGCAAACCTTTTTGTATTCATATCTGATTAATGGGAGTTCGCTGATAGCACCTAGGTCTGCCAATAGTGACTCAACATACATAACTCATTCTCTCTGTCATTTTACTGAATTTATCTAGTCCAAATATTACACTGCAGGTCTCCTGCATTAAAAATGGAATTTCATAACTATAATAGTACATCATCTACATCTTACCTGTTGATTATACTTTCTTGTTAATTGTTTTAAATACCATTTGGGAAATGTGGAAAAACCTAAAAAAAAAAAAAAAAAAGAAAAGAAAAGTGTTTTGGGAAATGTGCTCACTATTGACATTCTGGATTGGGAATTTGGCAAAAATTGCTGCCTGATTGGCTACCAAAAGTGTTTTGAGTTGTGCTCGCTATTGGCTAGCAAAGTGAAAAGTGAAAAGTGCTACCTTTCCTTGTTAAGTAATATGCATTTGAATCTTTGTTTTGTAGAGAGGTGCAATTGTGTACGTTGTGAATGCTGACACGAGCATGGAGCAATTTTCTGAGGCAAGAGAAGATCTACGTCATCTACTCTCTGATGAGGACTTTATAAATGTTCCATTCCTTATTTTTTGCGAAACTCCAGAACCTTCTTATCCCTCTGAAAAGGAATTGTGTTTCCTTTTGGGACTGACAGACAAGACCACAGGGAAGGGTAGGGTAAAGCTGCAGGCCGGCACAAATGTCCGTCCCCTTGAGGTTTTTGTGGCTGAACCATCCAACAGAAAGCAGCATCAAGATGCAATCAAGTGGCTTTCTCAGTACATCAAGTAGTAGGCATTAGAAGTGAAGACTGTTTCATGTAGAGATTCTGGGTGCACTGTCAGTTAAATTTTTGATAAATTATTCTTGATTTTTGATTGCCTGCTAGCTATAACAAACACCACATGAGATCCATACAAAATTTTTTATTTTTGCATGAATGAGATCCATACTAATCAATAGGGCTACATTATTATTATGTTATTATTTAGGTATTAAGTTAAATGTTTTAACATTTAACTATTTAAAATTTTAATTTCAAATCGACTATTCTGCCCTCATAAACAACTTGTTCCATGAGAAGACAAAACACAATGGAAAACATTTTGTCATGGAACTGGAAAGTCGCAGGCACCTCCATAGTCTATGCCCATTAAGCCAAAGTTTTTCTAACCAAGCAAAGTTTTGATGAAAAAGAAATTAATGTACAATCATATGCATAACTGAATTTGAATTTAGGAAATTCATTGTCACATTTTAGGACATCAGAATTTTCAAGTATTCTCAGGTCAGTATGATACACTTCATTTTTCTCTAGTAAAATCACAAAGACTTTCAGTACTTTCAAATCTCTTTGCTTCATTTGTTGTTACATATTTTCAATTGACTCACTAATTTAGCACCAACTTAACAATATATTAAGGATAATTAACATATAAAATTTAAATAGCAAAGTCATTTTGGAAACATCATATAGCCAAGTGCCAACCAAAATAATCAAATCGAACGACACCAATACATATTAGAAAATTCACACTCCAAACAAAAAAAAAAAAAAAAGTAGTTATCAAGAGAGAACATACCAAGCTTAATTGACTTCAATTTCTCAAAAGCT
This sequence comes from Quercus aquifolioides, assembly GCA_019022515.1. Lineage (NCBI taxonomy): Eukaryota > Viridiplantae > Streptophyta > Magnoliopsida > Fagales > Fagaceae > Quercus > Quercus aquifolioides. The sequence continues at coordinate 10,382,152 of CM032330.1, read as the reverse complement.
CTCTTGAATTTCATCACATTCCTCTTTCTAATCCTATATAAAATCATTAGGAGAAGATGAAAAGATGTAGACAACCGTAGAGATTGGGTTTAATGGTAACGGTTTTATTTAAGATGAGAAACGAAGGGATTTTTTTTTTTTTTTTTGAGAGATTGATAGGAAAACAAAGGTTTGATTAAAAAAAAGAAAAAAGAGGAGGGATCCAAAACGTTAACATAACTGAGAAAAAAAAGTTGTCATTTTGATGATGCTTGTGACAATGAAAACGAAGGTCGCCTATTCTTAAAGGTTGTTATTTGAGCTCACCACTAATATCATTTTTTTACTTACTAATAATTACTCAGCATATCAATAATTTGCACATCAACAATTTGTAAAATAGTTTATGTCTTTAGCATTTTCCAAACTTCAAAGAAGCCGAGTATTTAGAGGTATATTATTGTAATTTTTAGATATATCTATATTTGGTAGAATGTAAAAGATGGATTTAAGGAATCAATTTTGAACAACTTGTGCTAAATTAGGACATCAGAATTTTCAAGTATTCTCAGGTCAGTATGATACACTTCATTTTTCTCTAGTAAAATCACAAAGACTTTCAGTACTTTCAAATCTCTTTGCTTCATTTGTTGTTACATATTTTCAATCAACTCACTAATTTAGCACCAACTTAACAATATATTTAGGATAATTAACATATAAAATTTAAGTAGTAAAGTTATTTTGGAAACATCATATAGCCAAGTGCCAACCAATATAATCAAATCGAAGGAAACCAAAACATATTAGAAAATTCATTCTCCAAACAAAAAAAAAATGTAGTTAGCACTTAGCAAGAGAAAACATACCAAGCTTGACTTCAATTTCTCCACAGGCTCTCTGAATGTTCATCACATTCTTCTGTCTAATCCTATGTAAAAATCATTAGGAGAAGATGAAAAGGTGTTGACAACTGTGGAGATTGGGTTTAATGGTAACGGTTTTATTTAAGATGAGAAACGAAGAATCTTTTGTTTTTTAGAGAGATTGATAGGAAAACAAAGGTTTGATTGAGAACCCAAAAAAAAAAAAAAGGGAGAAGAGGTAGGATCTGAAACGTTAACAAAACTGAAGAAAAAAAAAATGCCGCTTTGATGATGCTCATGACAACGAAAATGACTTATATAAACTATTGTATAACATTTTTACAAACTTAACAAATCTTTACAGAATAACTACCCACCACATCAACCGTCCGCAAAAATGTTTGTGCCTTTAACATTTTTTAAACCTCAAAGAAGCCAAGTATATAGAGGTATATTATTGCCCATTTTTGGATAGAGAAAACATTAGGTCCGGAGCTGGCGTAAAACCAGTGTTTTACGCCAGCCAATAACATTAAGCCACGTGGACTTTTTTAATTAAACCCCTCTCCAAACATCCAAAACTCACGCCATTCACCTCAGACAAAACAGAAGAAAACAGAGAAACCCCTAAGCTCTAAGCTCTGCTTCCTTCACGCCGAACCTCCACCACCGCCACAGCCTGATCGCCGGAGCAGAACGAAGAAAGAAAACTAGCCCAGACAAAAGCTCACGCCTTCACCTCTGCTTCCTTCACGCCGAACCTCCACCACCGCCACGTAGATCGCAAACCCACTAAACAGTACAGCTTGCTTAAACCCCAAATCAGAACCAGAACGAGTTAGGCAAAAATTCCTGGTTTCCTCTGCTTCCTCCCTCTTCCATCCTCTAAGCATACCGCCACACAAGTCACCGGATTCGTTGCTAGAGCTTGTAAACATGCCGGAGCCACCGTGAGCATGGTGTTGCGATGCAAAGGTTTGTTTTTCATGATTTTCCCTTTTCCCCAATTTGGATTTCGAATTATTGATGGGTTTGTTTATGGGTTTATGGGTTTTTTCTGGAGCCTCATGAAATATTTGTGGGTTTTTTTTTTTTTTTTATTTTGGTATCTTTATGGGTTTTGATTAGATTCCTAAGTGTTAGGGTTCAACCCGTATCTTTATGGGTTTTGATTAGATTCCTAAGTGTTAAGATCAGTTTTTGTTATTTTTGTTTGTTATTCCTAAGTGTATGGATTACTTTTGTTTGCTTTTGAAATTGTAAAAATTAGTGATTTTTCACAAAGCTCAATGATAAACATCACTGAATTTGGATGTGTTTATAAATTTTTGCCTAATTCTAATATAATAATACTGTTGTCGTTGTTGTTTTAGTGTTGGGAATACTCATTTGTTGTTCCAATTCATTGTAATGAATAGGTGTAACATAGGTTCTAATTTTTAATTTTGTGGTTTTGTTATGCATTTTCTTTAGTGTTACTTTATATGGTTGTATATTTAGTATTGTATAAGATAACCATTTCTTTAGGCATTGAATAAGAATTCCTGTCTATTTATTTGCTTAGTCATTGAACAATTTGTCAACTGAATTAGATGTAAACAATGGGTACCATTCTATAGGCCTAAAATTAAATTGGAAATCAATTACTACATGTTGGATTGGAAGTAATATATAGAATGAAGTTGTTTAAGCATTGTATCTACTAGGTTGTTTATGCTGTCCTGTTTGTTGTGTATGGCTCTTCTATGGCAGCTTAATGCTCAAGTCCATGGCATAAGGCGTAGGAGATGACTGTCATTGAATCTGAATTTTTTTTTTTTTTTTTTGGGTTGGTAGTTGTCTAACCCATTAGTTGAAGATTCAAAAGAGTGTTACTTCTTGCATGATAGGATTTCTGAATTGTTTGATTTCTTTTATAAAAAGAAAAAAAAATGCTTCTAATTTATATTAGAGAAAGGGAATGTAAGTAAAATGTGTCCTATATATATTTCTTTCAATTTTTCATGCTCTTTCAGTTTTCAGTTTGTGTTTCCTTTTTTTTTTTTTTTTTTTTTTTAACATTCACTTTAAGTTTTGGATTTGCTTTTCTTGTAATCTTGTTCAATTAGTAATCCTACACTGAAAAGTTATATATTTTTAGTCTCTATATTAGTTCAACCACGAAATGAAATTAATTGATTGAGAATCTTGCTGGCTATTTATTTGTTTAGTTGTAGCCTTGTCAGTTTGTCAACTAAATTAGATGTAAACAATGGGTGCCACTCTAAAAGCCTAAAATTGAATAGGAAATCAGTTACTAAATGTTGGATTGGAAGCTATATATTGAATGATGTTGTTTAAGCATTGTACCACTAGGTTGTTTATGCTATCCTATTTGTTGTGTATGGCTCTTCTATGGCAGCTTAATGCTCAAGTCCATGGCATCTAACGGTTCCCTCCCCTTGTTCCTTAGTTCTCTCCCTATTTGTAATTAATTTCTTCTTTCTTCTTTCTTCTTTTTTGCTTTCTTTTTAATTTTTTGGACTGCTTTGTGCTCTTTGCATAAGGTAGATTTTATATATACATCTTTCTTGCTAATTATATATATGATGTCCTGTTTGTTTTTGTTGTCCTGTTTGTTGTGTATGTCTCTTGTGCTCTTTGTGCTCTTTGCGTAAGGTAGATTTTTTTAAAAATTGTGTGTTTGATCCATAAAAGATTCCGATAAAGATCATGAACTCAATAGATGATAAAATATGTTTTAGCAAGTTTGTTTAGATGCATGATTGGCTATTTTAGTACATCTAATGCTAAATTTGCTATATGGTTCATTGGTGTCTTTAAAAGAACTATTCGTAAATTTTTATTTAATGAATTGGCTAAAAGTTCTCATTTCAATTTCTCAGGATGTGGAAGACCAAAAGCAGCTGCCAAATGTTTGGCAAAGGACTAGAGATCTTGGTGTCTACAGCTATTAAATAGTTCTCTCTTTGGAAAATCTTCAGCGGTATCGAGGAAGGGTGGAGACAAGCTGTGAGATTTGTAGTCACCAATCTGAAACTGTAAGCCATATCTGGTGGGAGTGCCCATTTGCACAAAACGTGTGGGATTTATTCAAAGGTTGAACACAAAAATGTAGCTAGCACGAATTAGAGAAGTGGGTCGTTACAGCGTGGACAATATACAATGTGAGGAATAAATTTTATTTTGACTTGGCGAATGGCTTGTGTGAAGAATACCAACGTCTTATGGATAGGCACTGAGTGACTTGATGTACCATCTTCTTGAGCTGATGCACTCTTTCTTTTGTCTCTTTATACTACCATGTACTTGAGCCCTGACTTGGATTGGACTTTCTTTGTATACTGTTTCTACATTAATGAAAGATTTCTATTGTTTTGAACTCAAAAAAAATTGAAAAAAAAAAAACTAATTATGATTAATATTATGATTGTTAGTAAGATCTATAATGAGCAAAATTTGATAAATGGTTAGCACCAAAATATTTGGTAAATACATATGGTTCTAGGTTCATAACAAGCAAAAGATGGTAACAAAAATAATCATCCATATAATGTGAGTCATGAGCGTGACCATTGGCTTTATGCTGTGTTTCAGTAGTCTTGAGATACTATACTAGTTTTTTCCCCTAATTGGCTTATTGCAAGGCTTATAAACTTAAAAGAGTAAAAATAACATCTTAGGCTCTACAAACAAGTCATGAATTTTCAAATAATTCAAGCCAACTAATGCTCCTGTACCATACAAACTAAAATACATCTAAAATAAAACTTGTCACAATTTTTTTTATAAGAGTTTCTAATTGATAATACATTCACCTGAAATAAAACTTGTTACAATTTTTTCTATAAGGGTTTCTAATTGAGAATACATTATTTTGAAATAAAACTTGTCACAATTTTTTTTATAAGAGTTTCTAATTGATAATACATTCACCTAAAATAAAACCTGTCATAGTTCAATATACAAAAAAGAGGACCCAGATGGTTCTATGTCTATCCACCACAATTTAAACTTTATACAACCAAAAAATATTTGCTTTCCAATCCATTCTCTTCGACACAAACAAGGTCTGTACATCAACTTTCTTGGAATTGTTGTAATAGATCCTACATAAAAGAACGTACAACAAAATACAAAAAATAAAATTAGAATGAACACAGTTAAAAAAAAAATTCAATATATTCTAATTAAACGCTAAGTGGTCATACCATAAATGATGACTGGTTGGGATGTATATGCATAGTAGATGATGATGTAGAAGGATACGTCACAGTTGGCAAAGAGTCCTAAAGATGATTGACAAATAAAAAAAATGAATAAATAACAAAAACATCTATTACAGAACACTTTATGTATTATATTGAAACTAAATATATTGTAATTAAATAACCTCAGTTTGACTTTGTTGTTGATACACTGACTCCCAATGTGGTGTCAAGCTTGTATTTGCAACATCCCTACAAGAAGTAATTTTATAAACCAAAAATTTAAATACTAAATTAATACTACAACTCAACAAGGTCATGTAATTACCTGGAATGTTTATGTGTTGGACAATTGGTTCTCACATGGCCCGTTTCTTTGCAAATGCTACATTTTCTCTTCTTCATCAATTGTTTTTCTTTCGGATGCTTTTGTCTCAAAGCTTTAGGCCTTCCCTTTGATGGAACATGTGGAGGGTCTCGCAAAGTAATTGGAAGATTCAGCAACACCCAGACATGTACTCACAACCAAACCTTCATTAAAATAAATGACAACCTTTTAGATAAGGGAGCTAGACAGAAATCAGACATCACATTAGAGCGATTAAGTAAAAAGATCAACTCAATGTCACCTTCTGCCAAAGTATTCCCACTGAAACGAAGATCTACAGAAATGCTTTCAAGTGGTTCATTAACTACTCTGAATAGATCAGGTACCAAACAAAAAAGGGCAAAAGTAGATATTTCAATTAGTTGCTTCACACTTGAATAACACTCAGAAAGAGAAAAGCAAAGGAAGAAAAGACTGAGTTCAAGTAAGAGCACCAACCCTATATGGTAGCCAAATAAGAAAGAAGATTCAGCAATCCTATCATACAATAAGTAACATTCTTTTGAATCTTCTAAAACTGGGTTAGGTAACTACCAACCCAAAAAAAAAAAAAAAAAATCAGATTCAATTTAGTCAAGCAAAATTGTGCATAATCTATGTTAAATGACAGTCATCTCCTACGCCTTATGCCATGGACTTGAGCATTAAGCTGCCATAGAAGAGCCATACACAACAAACAGGACAGCATAAACAACCTAGTAGATACAATGCTTAAACAACTTCATTCTATATATTACTTCCAATCCAACATGTAGTAATTGATTTCCAATTTAATTTTAGGCCTATAGAATGGTACCCATTGTTTACATCTAATTCAGTTGACAAATTGTTCAATGACTAAACAAATAAATAGCCTGCAATTCTTATTCAATGCCTAAAGAAATGGTTATCTTAGACAAAACTGAATATACAACCATATAAAGCAACACTAAAGCAAATGCATAACAAAACCACAAAATTAAAAATTAGAACCTATGTTACACCTATTCATTACAATGAATTGGAACAACAAATGAGTATTCCTAACACTAAAACAACAATGACAATAGCATTATTATATTAGAATTAGGCAAAAAGTTATAAGCAAATCCAAAAATCAGTGATGTTTTATCATTGAGCTTTGTGAAAAATCACTAATTTTTACAATTTCAAAAGCAAACAAAATTAACCCAGGGAAAAAAAAAAACAAAAAATAAGCAAAAACCGATCTTAACACTTAGGAATCTAATCAAAACCCATCAAGATATGGGTTGAACCCTAACACTTAGGAATATAATCAAAACTGCAAGATACCAAAATACAGAAAAAAAAAAACCCATAAATAATTCATGAAGCTCCAGAAAAAACCCATAAACCCAAAAACAAACCCATCAATAATTCGAAATCCAAATTGTGAAAAAAGGAAAATCATGAAAAACAAACCTTCGGATCGCAACACCATGCTCACGACGGCTTTGGCATGTTTACAAGCTCTAGCAACGAATCCAGTGACTTGTGAGGCGGTATGCTTAGAGGATGGAAGAGGGAGGAAGCAGAGGAAACCAGGAATTTTTGCCTAACTCGTTCTGGTTCTGATTTGGGGTTTAAGCAAGCTGTACTGTTTAGTGGGTTTGCGATCTACGTGGCGGTGGTGGAGGTTCGGCGTGAAGGAAGCAAAGGTGAAGGCATGAGCTTTTGTCTGGGCTAGTTCTCTTTCTTCGTTCTGCTCCGGCGATCAGGCTGTGGCGGTGGTGGAGGTTCGGCGTGAAGGAAGCAGAGCTTAGAGCTTAAGGGTTTCTCTGTTTTCTTCTGTTTTGTCTGAGGTGAATGGCGTGAGTTTTGGCTGTTGGGAGAGGGGTCTAATAAAAAAAAGTCCACGTGGCCTAATGTTATTGGCTGGCGTAAAACACTGGTTTTACGCCAGCTCCGGACTTAATGTTTTCTCTTTTGGATATATCTGTATTTGGTAAAATGTAAAAGAGGGGAATTGAGGAATCCATTTTGCATCAAATATACATAATTACATGTAGCCCATTTTTGGATATATCTGTATATGGTAAAATGTTAAAGAGGGATTTGAGGAACCGATTGTTTTTATTTTTTTTTATGAATAAGGAATCAATTTGCATTATATATACATAATTATATGTAGAATTTAAATGAGAGATTTGATAGTAATTTTAACTGAAAGGAAGATGGCAAAAACTTTAATGTAGGATTTGAAAGGTCAATGATAGAGACATTTAAGGGCATATTTATTCTTCAAACATGGCAGGTAGGTTGTAAAAAAAAAAAATTTGATATGTACAAATCATATTCAGACGTGACACCATCTATTCAAAATATTCATATATATATATATATATAAAAAAAAAAAAAAAAAAGATACATCAAAATAATTTCATATGAAGCATTTAGCAACAATATTAGCACTCCAAGACAGAAATAAATTATTCAAATAAATTTAAATCCCTAATTATATAGGTAAATTACTCTAAGTTGAGATCACTACAAAAAACGCGCTTTTAAGCCACGTTTTTTTAAAAACACGGCTGCAGGTGAGACTTTGAGCCGCGTTTTTGACCAGCTCTGAAGTCGCGTTTTCTGAAGCTGGAGCTGCGTTTAGCTCCCTAGGACTTAAGCCGCGTTTTTAAAAACGCGGCTACAGACCCAGCCGGGTTTTTTTTGAAACGCGGCTATAGCCTTCGTTTTTTGTAGTGTGAAAAGCTCTACCTGATTAGTGTCTTATATATATTTAGTGTGTTGCACAATACAAGTGCGAGAAAGAGTGGTTCTGCAAGCTCAAGAGCATATTAAATAGGGTGTTCTCTATTCTTTCTGGGAGGGAGTACTTAAAAGTGTCTTTGGGGTTTTGGTCTTTGTAAGAGTGTTATTGTGTTACTATTATAATATTCTTATTTCATAGTAACACTTTATTTTGTTGATGTTCATAGATGTAGGCATATTGCTAAATCACATAAATTTTTTGTGTCTATATTTCTTCTCTCTTTTTTAATATTACGTAAATAAATTATTTTCACAACAAATTAGATAAAGGACATATATGTATCAACTTCAAAGCAATGATATACTTTGTGTCCATTTGGAAATTGCTTATTTCCGCTAGCTTATTTCAAAAAGCTGAAAGTTAGATTATTTGAAATAAAGTAAAGACAAAAAGTAGTGTGAGATCCGCAAACAGTTGATAATTTACACAAAAAAACTAATTTTTAATCGGTTGCGAAATACACATTTCATCATTTCTAGATTGAGGCTTCCTTTTTCCAATTTTGGAAGTAATTTATAATTATATCTCCTTGGGAGTAGGAAGTAAACCTAGCTTCACTTTTGCTTTCAAAAGAAATTAAACAGAAAGACCTTAACTATTTATAAAGATTGGACAACAAAAAACCAAAGCAAACATTAACTTCCAAAGATTGGCCCTTTTCTTAATGAAGTACATGTTACTTGAATTACTTACCAATGATTGATCGAACAATACCAAGTCCCAAACCAGATCCTTCTTGACCAAAAGCTATTTCTGTAACTTGATTATAGAATCTAAAAAGAGATTTCTAATAAGCACTAATGGGAGTGCAAGAGTTACAGTATTCAAAAACAACTGCATCCATAGTGAAAAACCCTTGAATACTGTAACCATTCCTTTGTTAAAGTTCGTCATCTTTTAGGGTGATTCTCTAAACACCACTCCTTATCTATCACTTGCTAGAATCGAAAAGAAGTTACAATATAAAGGAAAGTTTAATAAAAGAACAATTGCTTGATAAAAATTCTCTACCAGACAATACAATGCAATGGAAAAGAATCACAGCATGAAAAGGCATTACAAGTTCTTAAATTCTAATCCAATTCATTTTGAAATGATTGGATATGGATTTTACCGTATCATCAAAATGGTAAATGTAGGGATATTGGGCCCAGGGGTCCGTCATTTGGTTACGTTTCGAGCCTGTGGCCCAACCCGAGGATGAGGCATTGCCTAAGGAAGAGAAATATTTATCAGAAAAAATTGTGTTGGTAGATAGAGGTTAGTCTTGGTCATAATGGCTCAAGAGGGTGGGCCGAGGATAAATGCGTCCTTGGCTGACCAATTCCAAGGTCCGAAGAGGTTGTCTATTGCTCAGGGTGACGTTCCAAGAAGTCTCGTTGGTGTTGATAAGCATTGTAGAAATGTCAGACAGGAGAAAATCCTAAAATATTATAGGAGAAAGCTGCTGCCAACGCATTAAATGTTCTGCAGCTAACTCTCTAGCGGCATTAATGTGGAGGTGATACATGAACAGTGATTTTTCAGCCTTACAGCTACTACATAAGGACTTATAGGAAACGCTGATGGGACAAGTATTAATACCAACCATTTAGCATGCACGTGGAAGGTGGGGATGAAAAGAAAAGAGAGTATAAGAGAAGAAGAGGGGCAATTAGAAAGAGGATCGGAATTCAAGAGTAAAATACTGTAGCATTCAAGAACCAAATTTGTAACTGAACTTGAGAATAATATATAAGAACAGACCTCCTTAGATCTTGCTAAGGGCGATTTTTCTTCAATACAAACATTTTTCTTTTCATTCTCTTATTACCTGAACCCATTCTAGTGTTCGTTTGATTAACTAAAACCCAGTTTTCCAACCCATTCTCTATAAATTTATTGTTTTTGACTTTTTGGGCCTAAGTCCATCCACATAGTGGGCTAGGAGTCTAAATCTGGTCCTTACAGTCAATATTAATTTATCCTATAATAATAAAATCTAATCTACTTATTTCAAAATGAATAAATAAAATTTTAGAAACTTTACTTTAAAATTAAGGTTAAAATACAAAAACTATCCTTAAAGTTTTACCATAATTCATTTCAGTCATCTAACTTTGCTTTCGTTTATTTCAGTCCTTTAAATTTTAAGTTTATTCAATCAATGCCTCTCCATTAACTTCCGTTAAAATTTTGTAAAGAAAAATTGTAAAATATTTTTCAAACATTAATTGGATTTTTTAATAAAAAAAATTGGAGAAAAAATTTAAAAATTTGGATAATTAAGATTTTAACATAAGTTAATGGAGATGCCTTTATTGAATAATCTTGAAATATAGAATACTTAAATGAATAAAAGCAAATTTAAATAATTGAAATGAATTTTGATAAAAACATAAAATATGAATTTTACATTTTAACCTAAAATTAACTTAAAAATTCTAGAAATCTTAATCCTTAAGTAATACTAAAGCATAACACATTAACTATGCAATGTAGGATTCCCAACCCAAATCCAAGGGAGCATCCAAAGAGAATATTCTAATGGCATATTCTATTGGCAAGCAAACGTGTCATGTTAAGGTTAGGAAATGGGGCCAATCCGTGTAGCAATTGTTCACTATGAATTAAAATTTTAATTTAGATAATGCCAAGGTTGATTCATTAAACGGAAGGAAAAATTGGGGTTGAAGGGTTGTTCACATTTTTTTTTTTTTAATAATAAGAATTTATTAGTTGAAAACTTGAAATCAGCATTAACAATTTAACATAGCAAATTTCGGTTTTTAAAAAAAAAAAGTGAAATGAGCAATGGCATTGTATTTTCTCATTTACTTTTGGATGAAATATACAAACTTACAAAAAAAAAAGTTTCTATTTTTGTTAGTTAAAATTTAACTACATTTAAAAATAATACTAGTAATTTAATTTAGATTCTTCAAATATATTGATCCACATGACTATAGTATTGACTAATAAAATCATTATGATCTTCAACATGTGGTTGAAAAAAACTACAAAGTTGAATTTAAAATACAGTTACTCTAATTATTTTTTATTAAGACAAGAGTGTTGCGTGTTTTAACACTTTTACTTCGGTTGTGTTCAACTGAGTTGAGCTGAGTGGGAAAGAGAGAGTGCCAAAGTTTTTGGCGCTTGTTTTTCCAGTCTAGAATGTTCCTAACTCCAACGGGCACAACCTGTCAACGGTCACCATTTTGACCATCTAGAAGAAATTCCTCTTCTTCCACACCCATAGCTTTCACCACCAGTACTAAAGTTTTATAAATAAACTCTCAAAGTCTCTATCTTTCTGACCTCTCTCTCTCACACACACACAACAAAGAAAAGAAAAGAAAAGAAAGGATGATTTTGATCAATTGGGTTCAAGTCTTGCCTTATGTTTTATTGTATTTGCTGAATCAATGGTTTGTCTATGTCTTCAACATTGAGGTGCCTCTCTCTCTCCCTAATTTCTTATTATGCATTTTGCCCATTCTTAAAGTTGTGTTAATTTTTATGTGTTTTTTTTTTTTGGCCTGAGAAAAGCTGAGCACCTTTTATCCCTTCAAACCAAAGGAGGCCAACATCTTGTTCTTAGGCCAGGATATGATCTACAAACAGTCAGTGATTTTGAGCCTCTTAGATTTGGTACTTCTCTCTCTCCTTTGGTTTTTTTTTTTTTGGCTCAGGAGATGAGGTGCCTCTCTCTTTAAAAGAGAAGGAAATCCCGAAATTTTTTTTTTTTTTTTTGAGTTGAGAATAGGTTGTGGTGATGGTTAAAGAACCTGGTCCAACAACAACTATCAAGATTAGTGCCAAAATTTGGAAATTTTGAGATCGGCTATAGATCCTCAATAGACTAGTTAGCGTCGGCCATTAATCCCAAAAGTTTCAATGTTTTTCATTAAAAACGGGATTTGGTTCTATTATGAAAATTGAATGGTAGTAAAGAAAATTATAAGTAAGAGGAAGGAGCTAGATAAAGTAGTTGTTGTATACTTTCTGTAGGCTATATAATTTTGATTGATTATGCCTTTTGCAATCGATATAGTTTTAGTAGATGAAACTAGTCAATCAACTAAGACCTAGTTCAAAATCTAAAGACATACAGAATGTAAAGGTTTTAGGTTAAGAGAGTGCATAAAGTGTTACATTAGTTAAAGATGTAGAGAGGGCAAAAAACCGAGTGGTGCACCTACTCTTTGGCTCAAAACAGTTTCTTGTGTTAGTGAATGTGATATTTTTGAGCTTTGAAGCCAAAACTTAATTCTGAAAAAGCTTCTCTATTTCTTTCTTTTTTGGTTTGATTTTGATTCTCAGCAAACAAATGGTGGATTGATGTTTTGTTTAATTTGATTACCATTGACTTCATATTCTTTTTTGTGGGTATTGATGAATGAATATTGCAGAGGCAGAGCATATCTAGAAATGAGATGTCATCGAATATTACACGAGCGCCTTATTTGACATCATGGGTATCTTGTATTGGGAAGATCAATTTTAACTTTTATGATTTAGGAAGCCACTGGATAGCTCGTAGAGTTTGGAGAGACTGCTGTGCTAAGGTACATTTCTCAGCCTATCAATTTTGTTTGATGAGAATATTTAGTTAATGATAAGTGCAATAGGATGATATTGTAATTGTAGTTTAAATTTCATATTTACTCTTGAGAATTCTTGCATGTCTTGGGATAGCCTAGTTCTATCTCTCTTGCTGATTATCCCCATCCCAAAAAAAAAAAAAAACCCTATTGCTCTGTTAGACCTGGCTGTTTTATCTTTAGTCTCTGTTTCAGTTTAATAGAATCCTTTCTGTCTAAGTCCTTTTTTTTCTTTTTGAATGTAGAGTCAATTTTTTATTCAATTTTGACTAGTAGAGAACATGACTTACATGATTGGGACTAGGTTTTGCTAAAATTCACCCCGATTTGAACCATGATAAACTTTGAATTGTGACTGTATATGCCATAGATTTGGTAGTAATGAGTACTTTGGTTTAGAATGGAAAAGTTTGCCTTTGTTATATTTGTTACATGTGAAAATGAAAATTTTGGTGCTCTTGTATATCTACAGTTATTAACTTGTTTTTATATATGTCCCATATGCTTGAGCTTCGCTATCCCAACTGAACACCAGCGGCCTTTTCAATTTGTTTTTGCTTATGTTATTGCCTGACCCTAAATCTTAATACAATTTTGGCTTCATAATCCTTGGAAAACCTTTTTGTGTTTCTCTGATTCGTGGGAGAACATTGATCATAGGATTTTGCTGATAGCACCTATTGTTGCTAGGTCTGCCAATAGTGTCTCAGCATACATAACTCATTCTCTCTGTATATAGTTCAAATATTACAATTCAGATCTCTTGCATTAAAATATGGAATTTCATAATTTTACTAATACATCTTTTACCTCTTACATGTTAATTATTATTTCTTGTTTAGCACCTGCTTATTGTTAGTTGTTTTAAATAACATTTGGGAAATGTGAAAGAAAAAAAAGGTGATCATTATGTATAGAGAGGGCAATGTTTCAGTCCATCTTTTAGCCCAATGGGCTGTTTTTGTTGATTGGGTAGGGCCAGTTCCCATCTCTGGTGTCTCTCTCCTGGTTACTCAAGCTATGGAGAGAGATGGTTCTAGGCCCTCCTTTTTTACTCCGATGTTCATCAATAAAGTTTTTATTCAACAAAAATATATATATATATATATATATCTTGAAGATCTGGATAGGGAGTTTGGCAAATTGCTGCCTGATTGCCTAATAAAGTGGACCATGTTTTGAGTTGTGCTTCCCATTGTGTGTTGCTCCACCATGATATCTTCCTTGTTAAGTATTGCATTTTTGCTAAATACATCTCATTCTTTGTTCTACAGATGGATGCAGTTGTGTACATTGTGAACGCTAATACCAAGACCAGGGAGCGATTTTCGGGGCCAAAAGAAGAGCTGAGCGCTCTACTTTCTGATGAGGCCTTTGCAAATGTCCCATTTCTTATTTTTTGCATAACCGCTGAACCTTCTTCTTGCCCAGAAGAGGAATTGTGTTCCCTCTTGAACCTGACCGACATCACCACAGGGAAGGGTAGGGTAGACCTGGCAGTCGCAAATGCCCGCCCCCTTGAGGTTTTTGTGGCTGAATCATACAACAAAAAGCAGTATCTGGATGGTTTCAAGTGGCTTTCTAAGTACATTAAGTAGTAGGCATTAAAAGTGAAGATTTCACATGTTATTTCAACTGGAGATGCTGGGCGCACTGCCAGTTCAATTCTTGACTACGCAAGTTGATCGCCTGCTATAACAACTACCACATGAGATCCATCTGGTTTAGGTGAGTTGATCACCTGCTATAAGAAGTAGTAGCACATGATTTCCATCTGGTTTAGGTGAAGGGACTTGAAGTAATGCAAAAGATTGAAATCCGTTTGGAGAGGACAATCACTGTGCATACTAGGGAGTTCTTCTTCTGTGTCTGCATCTGGAAGCTTGAGATTGATGTTGAAGCAAGTGCCTCCTTCAGCAGGCTCTTTACCAACAATTCTTATATCTCTACCCATTAGACACACCTAGAGCACAGATTCTATAACATTTACTAATTAAATGCTTATGTATCAGCTTAAAAGCAATAATATGCTTCATCATTTCCCAAATTGAGGTCACCTTTTGTTATTTCCGGAAGTACTTCATATGTTGGAAGTAAAACTTAGCTTCACTTTTGCTTTCCAAACCAAATAAAGTATAAAACAGAAAGACCTTGACTATCTGTAAAGATTGGACAATAACAAACCAAAGCAACATTCATATTACTTGAATCACTTTTGCTAAGTGCATTAACTTCATAGTACTTGAATTACTTACCAAAGTTTGAACGATACCATAATACCAAGTCCCAAACCAGATTCTTCTTGATCAAAATCTGTTGCCGTACGTGATTATAGTATTCAAAAACAGATTTTTAATAAGTAATAATTGGAGTGCATGGGATACAGTATTCAGAGAGTTTTGGCAAGACACGTAAGGATATAAATCAGTGTGTTTTGAGTAACACCAGTGTGAAATGTGTGATAGCCAAATTTCTTCCCACATGTATGTACGGTAGCACTCAAAATGACAAAATTACAGAATATAGAGGTGTAGAAGATTTTTCTCATTATGAGATAATTAATTGTAAATTGTGAAGAAAAAGTAATGGGATCATGATAACGAGTATCGATTGTTTCCGAAAGGTATCCATTAGTATTTTTCAAAGTAATAGTATAAGATAGTCATGTTAATTGAAGGCTTCAAAGTATTTGTTAAATAACTTTTTTATGAATGTTTTAATATCATTTTAAAGAGATTATAAAAAACTGTCAAATTTTTTTTTTTCATAAAAAAATTTATAAAAAAAATTTATTATCAAATGTCATTTGAGTATTTGTTAAAATTTTCTATAAACTATTACAGTATTTATTAATCACGCGGTAAAAGGTGTGGCAAATGGAATTGTTTAAGGAGAATTGTTGTATCAAAAGTCTTAGGATCCACCAATCAGAACAAAGTCACAGTCTTCTTCTCTCTCTCCCTCTCTCTCTCTCTCTCTGTGACATACAACAACTGAACAAAGTCAATCTTTTTTTCGCTCTCCTTTTCTATCTCTCACAGAAAACAGAAAAGAGAAAGAAAGAAAGAAGGATGGTTTTGCCCAACAGAGCTCAAGCTTTGCCCTTTATTTTATTGATTTTGCTGAAATGGTACTCTCATTTCCTCTTTCAAGTCTGGCCGTATATTTTAGTGTACTTGGTGAATCTTTGTTTCTCTCATTTCTTCAACATTGAGGTACCTTGCTCTCTCTCTCTCTCTTTAGTTCTTAAGCATTTTGCTCATTTTTAAAGCTTTGTGTTCATTAGTGTTTTTTTTTTCTCTGAGAAAAGCTAGGCGAATTTTATCCCTTCAAACCAAAGGTGGCCAAAGTCTTGTTCTTAGGCCAGGATATGGCCTACAAAAAGTCAGTGATTTTGAATCTCTTTGATGAGGTAACTCTCCTGAAATATTTTCCTTTTAATTTTTTTTTCCCCTGAGAAAAAGTTAAGGAAGTTTGATTTTTTTTTTTTTTTGCCTTTTTCACTGAAAATGAAATTGTGGTTCTATAATTCTATTGTGAAAAATTGAAATAAGGAAAATAATATAGTAGTTTTTTTTTTTTTTTTCTTTTTTGGGCAGAGGATAGTTTTAGTAGATTATGTTTTTGGGCATATGATCTAGTTGTAATAAATGCAACTAGACTAGCAGCTAACACATAGTTGGAACTTGGAAATCTAGAGGGGTTCAGAATTTTTAAAACTGTGTTTGACAAAAACAAGGAAGGGGAGGGGAGAAGAGGAAGTGGAAGAGAAAGATAAGAAGTTATCTTCTCTAGTGTTTGGTTTATATCAAGAAAGTAAGAGAAAGGAAATAGCTTATTGATTGATCCCATCCATAAGCCCTTTCTTCTCTCTCCATTTCCTCCCAACTTGGGAGGAAAGAAATTGGTGGCCCAGGGAGGAAAATGAATCCCTCCCTTCCTTTTACTTTCCTCTACTCCCTTTCCTTTCCCTCCCACTACCCTCAAACCAAAAATAGTGATAGAGGTTTTAGGTTAAGCAGAGTGTGAAATTAGTAAAAAGAGAATCAAATAGGGTTGTAAAAGGTAAGAACTTGATGCCAAAGAGAAACCAAGTGAGTTTGATTTCTTGGGTCAATAATTCATGAGGATGTAAAGCGGGACAAAAAGGCCGAGCGTACACTTTTCTGGTGCAAAACAGTTATTATTATTAGTGTATGTGAGAATTTTAAAACTCAAAATTAATACTGATAAAGCTTCTTTTATTTATTTATTTAAATTTGATTCTTAGTGAACAAATGGTGACTTGGTTTTTTGTTTAACTTGACTACCATTGACTTGATATTGTTTGTTGTGGGTGTTGGTGAGTGAATATTGCAGAGCATACTTAGGAATGAGACATCACAGTATTTGACATCATGTGTGTCTAGTATTGGGGGAATCAAGTTTAACTTCTTTGATTTAGGAGAACATTCAATAGCTCGTAGAGTTTGGAGGGACTACTGTGCCAAGGTATGTTTCTCAATCTATCAACTATCATTGTTGAGAATATCTAGTTAATGATTTGTGCAATATGATGATATTGTGAATATGTGATTGTAATTTAAATTTCTTATTTACTCTTGAGAAAGCTTGCATGTTTTGGGGTAACCTAGTTCTAACTCTCTTGCTGTGTTAGACCAGGCTGTTTTAGCTGATGTACTCTCTGTTTTAGTTTAATGGAATCCTTTACGTCTTAGTCCTTATTTTTTTTAATTAAAGTGGATTCCATTTTTTGATTCAATGTGGACTGATAGGGAACATGACTTACATGATCGTGCCTAGATTTTGCTAGTAGGCTGAATTCAGATTCAGCACAAGTTGAACCATGAAAAACTTAGTTGTGATTGGATATGCCAGAAATCTGGCAACATTGAATATTTTGGTTTAGAATGAAAAAGTTAGCCATTGTATATTTTTAACTGATCTGGCTAAGCTGTAACCAATGTACTAAGCAAATGAGAATTTTGGTGCTCTTATATATCAACATTTATTAATTTTCATTAATTTGTGTCCCATATGCTTGAGCTTTGGTAGCTCAACTGAACACCAGCTGCATGTGAAATTGTTTTTGCTTGTGTTACGCCTGACCATAAATACTTTCGCTTTCATAATCCCGGGCAGATGTTTCCATGTTTATATTTGATTCATGAGAAGCAAACCTTGATCGTGGGAGTTCGGTAATAGCACATTTTGTTTTAGAAGTTCTGTTAATGGTGTCTCAACATACATAATTCATTCTCTTTGTCATCCTACTAAATTTATCTAGGTCAAATATTACATTCCAGATCTTTGGATCGAAAAATGGAATTTCATAATTTCACTAGTACGTCATCTACATCTTACATGTTGATTGTTCTTTCTTGTTAATTGTTTTAAATAACATCTGGGAAATGTGGGAAAAAATTTAAAAATGAAAAAACTGATCCTTGTATATCTCTTGAGATTCTGGATTGGGAATTTGGCTAATTGCTGCCTGATTGGCTAACATAATGGAAAATGTTTTGAGTTATGCTCGTTGTGTGTTGCTTCATCATGATATCTTCCTTGATAAGTATTTCATTTTTGCTTAATACATTTCAATCTTTGTTCTGTAGATGGATGCCGTTGTGTACATTGTGAAAGCTAATACCAGGAACAGGGACCAATTTTTGGGGCCAAGAGAAGAGCTGAACGCTCTACTTTCTGATGAGGCCTTTGCAAATGTCCCATTTCTTATTTTTTGCATAACAACTGCTGAACCTTCTTCTTTCCCAGAAGAGGAATTGTGTTCCCTCTTGGACCTGAACAACATCACCACAGGGAATGGTAGGGTAGACCTGGCAGATGCAAATGCCCGTCCCCTTGAGGTTTTTGTGGCTGAATTTTACAACGAAAGGCAGTATCTGGATGGTTTCAAGCGGCTTTCTAAGTACATTAAGTAGTAGGCATTAGAAGTGAAGATTTCGCTACTTATTTTAAGTGGAGATGCTGGGCGCACTGCCAGATCTCCCGCTATATCTAGTTTAGGTGAAGGGACTTGAAGTAGTGCAGTCACTGTGCATACTAGGGAGTTCTCCTACTGTATCTGCATCTGGGAAGCTTGAGATTGATGTTGAAGCAAGTGCCTCTTTAGTCTTTACCAACAATTCTTGTATTTGTATCTCTACCCATTAGACACCTAGAGCACAGATACTATAACATTTACTAATTAAATGCTTATGCATCAACTTAAAAGCAATAATATGCTTCTAGTATGACAAACTTCCATATGTATGAGTAAAGGGAGAAAAAAAAAGTTTCTATTTTTGTTAGTTAAAATTTAACTACATAATTTAATTTAGATTCTTCAATTAGATTGATCCACATGACTATATTATTGACTAATTTTTTTTTTTTTTAAATTATTGACTAATAAAATCATTATGATCTTCAACTTGTGGTTGAAAAAAACTACATAGTTGACTAAAAGGTTTTTGACGCTTTTTTTTTTTTCTCTCCAGTCTAGAATGTTCCTAACTCCTAACGGGCACAACCTGTCAACGGTCACCATTTTGACCATCTAGATGAAATTTCTTCTTCTTCTTCCACACCCAATAGCCTTCACCACCAGTACTAGAGTTTATAAATAAAAAGTTTCTCTCTTTCTTAACTCTCTCTCTCTCTCACACACAACAAAGCAACATTCATATTACTTGAATCACTTTTGCTAAAAGTGCATTAACTTCATATTACTTGAATTACTTACCAAAGATTGAACGACTCCATCATACCAAGTCCCAAACCAGATCCTTCTTGACCAAAATCTGTTTCCATTCCTGATTATAGCATTCAAAAACAGACTTTTAATAAGTACTAATTAGAGTGCATGGGATACAGTATTCAGAAACAGAGTTTTGGCAAGACATGTAAGGATAAATAACACTGAGCTTTGAGTGACGCCAGTAAGCTCAGGCCTCAGTGTGATAGTCAAAATTCTTCCGATATGTATGGTAGCACTCAAATGACCAAATTACAGAGTATAGAGGAGTAGTAGATTGTTTTTCTTACCTTGGCACCACATATTTTGTGCATGTTCTCCAACAATCTCGCCTTTCCAAATGGAATTGGATTGTCTATAGCCAAAAATTCAAATCCTTTACTTCACCTTTTGCGTTCCACAATGTATATTGTTCCTTACCTTTTTTTTCATAAAAGATTGTTTTTCTAACATACTAGTACTATTACTATATGGGATAGACATGTAGAATTTCGGATGAAAGTATATTGAAAGCATGGATAGCAAGAGATGTATTGGGTAGTGGGTAGTATGTTGTTGGCTGAAACAAAAGAGTAATTATGGAAGCCTTTCTCTTATAGTTTGTCATTTTCCAGGGAGATTCTCAAAACACCATTTAAGCCATCAAGCAATATCCTTCAAAATGTTGATTGAGAAGTTATAAAGATTGGTAGGGAATGAAAGAACTTGCTATCAACATTTCCAATGTCTAATTTTTGCTAAGGCTAATTCGCTGGCCCATGATTTGTTAACCTTTGCCGCCTTTTGTTCTTCTTAGTGTCCACCCACCATCACCTTTCATTTGAGACATTACCCTGGTGTGTTTAAGAAAGAAATTAAGAACCTCTCTATTGTGTCTATTTATAGGCTCAATGGGCCTCACGAAATTACTACCAAAATTAATCATCCACTCTTCACCTCTCCTTTGCGTACATATCTAGCCCAATATTTGAGACAATTCATTTTAGCCCATTAATCACTACAATTAAAAATAATAAAATAGTCTCTCTCATTTTCAATGTGGGATTAAACATTTTCACTAACTCCTCATCTTCCATATTCACTCCCACATCTTTACATTTATGTTATAATATTTATTCATTTTTAATTATTTAATATTAAAATGCTCCAACACCAAATATTCAAATGGGTTGGGTTAAAATTTATCCAAATTAGGTAGTTAATGGGTGAGTTCATGGATATGGATAAAAATTGTCATTCCTAGTTGATATACTGATAGAGTTGTGTGGGGGAGAAAAGCCCAACCCAACTTATTGGGCCCAAGGCCCTATCCGAGGACCACTGTTCGTCCGAAGAGACCAGGACACAGTCAGAGGCCCATGTGAAAGGAGAATGTCCGCAGGCGAGCACGTGCACTGTCCGAGGAGATGCTCATACGTCCGAGGAGACCGATACCCTCGGACCCGACGAGGTTTTTGTCCGGCACGTGTCAAGCGATCTGTTTGACAAGTGTTAAGGGAGAGAGGGAGCCTCGGACACACGAGAAGGTAACAGGAACAGAGAAATATCAAGGAGACAGACTTCAACCACCGTATTTAATGCACTGCACCTACCCTCCTGGCCGCATTTATGTGGAGAAGACCCCTGAACAGTGCATCCTCAGCTACCGCCACTCAGACAGGGCTAAAGGGGGAGTATGATGGGACATGCACTCAAGTGGACGCACAGATGGTGAACAAGTGGACGGTGGAGATGGAAAAAGGCAGCACTATATAAGAGAGAGAGGTCTCTGATAGGAGGGATCGAAAATTAAGAGAGAGAAAAGAGCATATAATTTTACTGTAGCTCCAACATTTGTAACCTAAGTTCATCAATGAAAATCGCCTCCTCGGACGAGACATTCATCACTGTCCGAGCACATTTTTATTCAAATCTCCCCATCTTCTATGCCGTTTAATACTGTTATTTTTCATTATTAGCCTAGCTCTTTCACCCACTCTCTACAAATTTATTGTTTTGGGTTCAGTGGGCTCCAAACCCATACCTCCTTGGGCTTGGGCTGCAGAATCTGACCCTACAATTGGCGCCGTCTGTGGGAAGAGCTTGTGCAAGAGTGAAAACAACAGTTGACAATGGCAGAACAAGGTGAACAACAAGCAGAATCCAGGGCATCCCAACACGTGGACCATTTTGTCAACTTAGAGAGGAGACAAAATCGTGAGGGCAGTGTACACACTGTGCGCCTTAGCCAGAGCCAATCACAGAGCGGAAGTCACATGTCCCATGCAGAGAAGAACCGTGACTTACAGCTGGAAGTGGAAAAACTAAAGAGGGAGTTACGACACGCGAAGAGGAAGCGGGCTTCCTCGTGCTCTGAAGATGATCTTGATGACGAGCAGGACGTCTCCTACCAACACAAGTCCAAGACACCAGCTAGCGAGTCCTACACCTATGTAGAGGAGTCCCATCGTAAAAGGGAGCGTAGGAGCCCATCACGCGAGGACATGGAGAATGATGCCATGAACAGGGCTCTAAATCAGATATCTAGATCACCCTTCACGCGCAGGATAGAGGAGGCCAGACTCCCTCGGCGCTTTAACCAGCCAACATTCACCGTCTACAATGGTAAAACTGACCCCGTGGAGCATGTGAGTCATTTTAACCAGAGGATGGCTGTCTACTCCAGAGATGAAGCTCTGATGTGCAAAGTTTTCCCTTCCAGTCTTGGGCCCGTTGCTATGAGATGGTTTGATGGCTTGAAGGCGGGCTCCATCAACTCCTTCAAAGAGCTCACTCAGGCATTCGGCTCCCGTTTTGTCACGTGCCGAAGAGTGGCCAGGCCTCTCTCTTCCCTGTTATCCTTGTCCATGCAGGAAGGCGAGTCCTTGAAGGCATATTCAGATAGATATTGGGAGATGTTCAATGAGGTGGAGGGCAACAACGATGCAATGGCCCTCAGTACGTTCAAGCTCGGCCTCCCTACTGACCATGGTTTGAGGGGATCCCTATCTGGCAAACCAGTCACAAACGTGCGACAACTGATGGACCGCATAGAGAAGTATAAGAGGGTTGAAGAAGATCAGCAGCAGGGCAAGGGAAAGGACAAGATTATCCCTCAGGAGAGGAGAGATTCGCGGTCGGACCGGTACAATTACAATAAACCGCGGAGGGATTTTGCCGGGCAATCAGGATCGATGAACCCTCAATCGGTCAACACCGTGTTCAAAGAGCCAGTGCACCAGGTCTTGGAAAAGATTAAGAATGAATCATTCTTCAGGTGGCCGAACAAGATGGTAGGAAACCCCGAGAGACGCAACCACAATCTCTACTGTCAGTACCACCAAGACCATGGGCATACAACGGAAGATTGTAGGAGTCTGTGGGATCACCTGGACCAGTTAGTCCGCGATGGTAAACTGAAACATCTTCTGCACCACTCCAGCGGCCGAGGGCAGACAGGCTCGGGGCCACGGAGGGATGACCCCCCAAAGCCGCCGCTTGGGACTATAAACGTCGTCTTCGCTGCGCCTGGGAGAACAGGGTCCTGGCCTGTGAAAGTTATGTCAGTAGGCCGACCACCCGCAGGGGAGTCGAGCCGAGGACCGAAGAGAGCTAGGTCTGGTGCCCCGCTGGTTATGGGATTCTCGGACGAGGACATGATCGACACCATCCAACCCCATGATGATGCACTAGTCATCACCCTCAGAATAGGAGGGTACGATGTAAGGAGGGTGATGGTGGACCAGGGCAGTGCCGTGGAGATAATGTACCCGGACCTCTACAAAGGGCTAGGCCTAAAACCCCAGGACCTGACGCCGTATGATTCCCCCCTTTTCACCTTTGAAGGAAGGCCTGTCATTCCGAAAGGCCGGATACACTTACCTGTGCAGTCCGGCTCCGAGGTGGTAGAGCTGGATTTCATCGTCGTGGACGCATATTCGCCCTACACGGCACTCGTAGGCAGACCTTGGATTCACGCACTTGGGGCTGTCCCCTCTACTTTGCACCAGAAGGTCAAATATCCATCAGGAGGACAGATACATGAAATCTGAGGAGATCAGTCTGTTGCTAGGCAGTGCCTGATAGCCGCCATTCAGCATGAGGCCCCAGCCGAGTCCTCGGACGTAGCTGGGAGGAATTTATAGCAACTACAGTCCCGGGGATTGCCCTTTGAAGAATTGGATGAAGGCACTCGATGCGAGGATCTAACGAAAGTGATCATTGGGGATGATCCTGACAGGTTCTTCCAAGTCGGATCTCAGCTGCCTCTTCAAGAGAAGGAGGAGCTGGTAGAATTCCTCAAGCAAAATCTCGACGTGTTTGCCTGGAGTGCTTACGAGGCCCCAGGGGTGGACCCCGAGTTCATATGCCATCATTTGAAGGTGAATCCGCTGGTCACCCCCAAGCAGCAACCTATTCGGCGCCCATCCAAGGAGCATGCTGACGCAGTGAGGGACGAGGTGGCGAAACTCAAAGTAGCTGGGGCTATCAAAGAGGTTTTTTATCCCGAATGGTTAGCGAATACCGTGGTGGTGAAGAAGAAGAGTGGGAAATGGCGAGTATGCGTTGACTTCACGGACCTGAATAGGGCATGCCCCAAAGACTCGTTCCCTATGCCGAAAATCGATCAGCTGGTTGATGCCACTGTCGGCCACCCTCGGATGAGCTTCCTGGACGCCTTCCAAGGCTACCACCAGATACCGTTAGCCCCGGAGGACCAGAAAAAAACTGCCTTTGTCACCCCTATTGGCAACTACCACTATAAAGTGATGCCGTTCGGCCTAAAGAACGCGGAAGCTACCTACCAGAGGATGATGACAAGGATGTTCGAGCCACAGCTGGGCAAGAACATTGAGATTTACATAGATGACATGGTGGTGAAGAGCAAAGTTATAGCCAAGCATGTGAAAGACCTTGAAAGTACTTTTGAGGTTCTACGGAAATACAAGCTAAGGCTAAATGCCTCCAAATGCTCGTTTGGGGTAGGGTCCGGCAAGTTCTTGGGATACATGGTCACCCACAGAGGAATTGAGGTCAACCCCGACCAGATAAAGGCCATCAACAACCTCCGAGCTCCTCGGAATCCCAAGGAAGTTCAAAAACTGACCGGAATGACTGCTGCCCTCAATCGGTTCATCTCAAGATCAGCAGACAGGTGTCGGCCCTTTTTCTCCCTGCTCAACAAGTGGAAGGGATTCGAATGGACTGAGGAATGTGCTTTGGCGTTCCAGCAACTCAAGGATTACCTGTCTCGGCCACCAATCATGTCCAGTCCTGAGCCAGACGAGGTACTGTTCGCCTACATCGCTGTGGCTCCCTATGCGGTGAGCCTGGTGTTGATACGGTCAGACTCTGGTGTACAAAGGCCCGTCTATTACGTAAGCAAGTCGCTGCATGAGGCTGAGACTCGTTACTTGCCACTGGAGAAGGCCATCTTAGCAGTAGTGCTTGGCACACGAAAGCTACCTCACTACTTCCAAGCCCACACGGTGATCGTTCTCACACAACTCCCACTCAAAGCTATACTCCGAAGTGCCGATTACACGGGTCGGATTGCCAAGTGGGGTACAATCTTACGGGCTTTTGATATAAGATACATGCCCCGCACATCGGTCAAGGGACAGGTCCTCGCAGATTTGGTGGCTGAGTTCACGGAGCCCCAGCTAGAAGAGGTGAAGCCCACGTCGGGCATGGATGAAAAATCAGTTGGCATGATCTCTCAACAGAATCCCTCCCATTGGGAAGTGTATGTCGATGGCGCGGCGAACCAAAGAGGCTCTGGAGTTGGGCTAGTATTGATATCCCCCGAGAAAATCATTATCGAGAAATCGCTAAGGTTGGACTTCTCGGCAACGAATAATGAAGCGGAGTATGAGGCCCTACTGATGGGGATGACTATGGTCCGCAGAATGGGTGGGAAGTCCGTAGAGCTGTTCTCGGACTCAAGACTGGTAGTAGGTCAAGTACAAGGCGAGTTCGAGGCAAGGGACGAAAGAATGCAGGGATACTTAGGTCGTGTTAAACACATACAATCAGAGTTCGAATTTTTCAGTTTGCTGCACATCCCCAGGAGTGGCAACTCCCATGCTGACTCCTTGGCCACGCTAGCCACCTCTTCGGCACAGGACCTGCCGAGGGTCATCCTCGTCGAGGACCTGCACAGGCCTACAGAGACAAAGTCAGGGGGAGTCCAGGTTCACCAGATCAGGGTCGGACCGTGCTGGATGGACCCTTTAATCAAATTTATCAAAGAAGATACATTACCCGAAGATAAGGGAGAAGCCGATAAAGTTCGGAGGAAGGCGACTAAGTTCTGGTTGTCTGAAGACCAGAAGCTATACAAACGCTCCTATTCGGGACCATATTTGTTGTGCGTACATCCCGAAGCGACTGAGGCACTGCTAGAGGAGCTGCACGAGGGAATCTGTGGGAGCCACACCGGAGGCAGGTCCTTGGCTCACCGAGCCCTCACCCAAGGCTATTGGTGGCCTAACATGCAGAAGGAGGCACACGAATACGTCAAAAAGTGCGATCAGTGTCAGCGCTTCGCCCCGAACATTCACCAGCCAGGGGGAAACCTCAATCCACTGTCTAGCCCATGGCCCTTTGCCCAGTGGGGCTTGGATATTGTGGGACCCTTCCCCAAAGCCGCAGGAAACAAGAAGTACCTCCTGGTCGGAACAGATTATTTCACTAAGTGGGTTGAAGCCGAACCGCTAGCCAACATCAGAGACGTTGATGTACAAAAGTTCGTGTGGAAGAACATTGTCACACGGTTTGGAGTTCCTCACACCCTCATCTCAGACAACGGTTTACAGTTCGACAGCAAGGCATTCAGGAATTACTGCAGTGAGTTGGGAATTACGAACAGATACTCCACTCCAGCCTATCCCCAAGGTAATGGCCAAGCAGAAGCTTCCAACAAGGTCATACTGAACGGCTTAAAGAAGAGGCTAGATGACGCAAAGGGCAGATGGGTAGAAGAGTTGCCACATGTGCTTTGGGCTTACAGAACTACGCCCCGCAGGTCCATTGGAGAGACCCCCTTCTCGATGACCTATGGGGCTGAAGCTGTTATTCCTCTGGAAACGGGGTTCCCAACACTAAGGATTAGCTCATTCAGTCCAGCCGACAACGACGAGCAGCTACAGAGGAGCTTAGACTTGATTGAGGAAAGAAGAGAAAATGCAATGGTTCGGCTGGCACACTACCAACAAAAGCTCAGACAAGGCTACGACGCTAACGTGAAGCTGAGGCCTTTAGAGCCCGGTGATCTGGTGCTGAGGAAAGTTGTGGGCACCGCGAAGAACCCAGCTTGGGGAAAATTGGGACCCAATTGGGAGGGACCATATCGCATCACTTCAGGCGCTGGTATTGGAGCATATTTCCTAGAAGATTTGGATAGTCATGTAATCCCTCGCCCTTGGAATGTAAATAACCTCAAGAGGTACTTTTATTAATGAAGTCTTCTCTTCAGTTGATATACCAATTCGCTGCGTAAAGTTTTCTCTCAAGTGTTTAAACTTAAATCCAATCATGCCTGTAGTCTTCGGACCAGATGATTAGGGTTAGTTAACACTCATTCACCGCTCTCTCAAGTGTTTAAACTTAAATCCAATCATGCCTGTAGTCCTCGGACCAGATGATTAGGGTTAGTTAACACATTCGCCACCAGCTTAGGTGTTTAAACTTAAATCCAATCATGCCTGTAGTCCTCGGACCAGATGATTAGGGTTAGTTAACACCGTTAGCTCAAGTGTTTAAACTTAAATCCAATCATGCCTGTAGTCCTCGGACCAGATGATTTGGGTTAGTTAGCGCTCAGTCACGGTTCTATAGTATTTAAACTTAAATCCAATCATGCCTGTAGTCCTCGGACCAGATGATTTGGGTTAGTTGGCACTCAGTTACGGTTCTATAGTGTTTAAACTTAAATCCAATCATGCCTGTAGTCCTCGGACCAGATGATTTGGGTTAGTTGGCACTCAGTTACGGTTCTATAGTGCTTAAACTTAAATCCAATCATGCCTGTAGTCCTCGGACCAGATGATTTGGGTTAGTTAGCACTCAGTTACGGTTCCATAGTGTCTAAACTTAAATCCAGTCATGCCTGCAGTCCTCGGACCAGATGACTAGGGTTAGTTAACACTCGAGTACATTCGAATCCTATAATCCTTGAACCAAACGACAGGTTAGTCAATACTCCCACGCGGCCAGTATCACTGGGGCTTAGCGCTAAAACTCCTAATTGCGTTTAATTTGTTTCTATTTTATAAATGTTTCCCCTAGTTGTGTTTAGTTTGAAGCCGAGGAATAATAACTCATGTTTAACTTGAAAAGACATGCAAATCATCAGTAACTTATGCTAGGCCTCCCCTTCTTCAATATTAATTTTGGTTACTCACCCCATAAGTGATGTATCAAGCAGATTTATTTGCATTATTTGGTTATAAGCGCCATGTACAGTTGTATGTGACAGTAGTAATTAGCAAGACATGTATTTAAAACATCATAGACAAAAAAAATCTATTCCATAAACAAAAGTATAGTTTACATTTCCTCAGATAAAGCAAAAGAAAATACAGGTGCAAAAAGTAAAAGCCCTATATGTCTATTCTTTTGCCGAAGGGAGCACGGGGTCAGCAGTCTGGCCTATCCGAGCAGTTGCGTCAGGGGCTCGGTCCTTGGGCTCAGAGGGAATTTTCTCTTCGCCTGATCCTTGGCCTTTCTCTTTGGCTGGCTCAGCTGGTTTATCCTTGCCGCTTGGCTGACCAGTTTCCTTGCTTGCACCAAGAGTGAGTGGGGGAGCATTGCTGACCAAAGGTGACTCCGAAGCCTCTGGAAGCTGTGGAGCTGAAGGGGAATCAGTTCCTGGGAGCTCTCGGATTTCAGGATCATAGTACACGCTCCCAGGCAGCCTCAGCTCCGAGTCGGCAGGGACTCCAGCTGCATCCAGGGCTTTGCCCCAACTTATGTTACAGTAATCTCGGCTGACCGAGGCGAACTGCTCCAGAAGCTGGGACGTGGTCGTCTCTACCCCCAGCTGGTAAGCTGTCCTCTTTTCAACCTCAGTCGCCTCCTGAGCCAACTGGGTTTTCTCCTCGGCATATCGGACGCTGTCCTTGGCTTTTCGGAGTTCCTCCCTTAGCCCGTTTACCAGCTCCCTCTCTGTCTTCAGATCGGCCTCTGTCGCCTTTAGCAACTTACGCTGGTCCTCAACCTGCTTTTCAACATTTTTTATTCCAGCGTCAAGACTTTTCTTCTGACTGGTCATATCCGTGAGCTCCCCGGACAGACGGGTATAATCGTCTTTCAGTTGGCCCAGAGACTTCTCCGCCTCATCTCGGGAGTAGAGAGCCGCCTGGGTTTCAAGGCGATTCTTCTTGTCCCACTCCTCGGCTACGTAAATCTGCTGAGTTACCTACGTGATGAAAACTCTAGTGTCAGATACAGAAAAATAGGAAAGGCAAAAGTCAATGATTCAGCTAATCGGATTGAGGTTACTTACGATGGCCAAATCCCTCTTCAGGGATCGAAAGAGCTCCGGCTGATTGAAACGCCTGAAGGACTCCATGTCATGAGGGAGGAGAAGCGGCTGCTGCAGGGCCTCAGCAACGTAGCCGGCCCTCCCTCCATCGTAATTCCTGAGGGAGGTCTCCCAGAGGATTGGAGCGCCCTCCAACTCCAATTTTGGAGACCAGATCCGCGGTCCCCCTCCTCCTCGGCGCACCTCTGCCACTGTGCCCTCGTCTCGGCTTTCAGTAGACGGAGCCCTGCGAGTTCTGTTGTCCTGTGCCACCTTTTGCTGCTTGGCCCCCTTGGTTGGTGGCACCTGCTTTTCCTCCACCTCAGTGTGGGGTCTTTTCTTCTGCAGTTTTAGCATGGGCTTCAAGTTGGGGTCAGGGATCTGAGTAGGCACCGGAGGAAGTGACACCACCGTCTTAGATGTCCCAGCATCTTTCGGGTCTGACCTTTTGCCTCTCCCCTTCATCAAATTCCTCAGGTCCATATCTTCGTCCGAAGAGTCTTCTGAATGAGTGGCCAACAAGTTAAGCTGGGCGCCTGACTGCTCGTAGGCCTCTTCCTCGGCGTCTGAGATCTCTACCACCTGGTTTACCCTTGAAGCCTCTCCCTCAAACTGAAATTCGTCTATCTGTTCTTCTAGCGACGAAGTAGAAGAGCCACCCCCCTCACCTTCAATCGCTTGTCCGAAGGGAACTTGCTGGAGTGGTTGGATAAGGGGAGGTGCAGCCCGAGGAATTGGACGGGGTACAGGTTCAAGATCGTCTGGCGCCAAGAAGCCTTTCCGACCAACGTCGATACGCGCAAGGCGATGATCTCCTTGGACGATTGCGTTGCCGACCGGTTGAAAACCTTTTGACTTCGCTGTATATCCAAGAATAAGGGGAGCAGATCGTAGTTGTCCGTCCTCGCTCACGAAGATCTCCGACCTTAAAAGGTAGTTGAGGGCAACGATATTCGATTGGCTGAGCCGAGGAGAAACTAGGTTCTTATCTGTTGCAAGTAAGAAGAAAAAATGGTCAGAAGCTCAGAAATAGCGACCGAAGAGAAATCAAAGACAGTTAAAAGACGGGAGCCCTAAGCCTATGGTCAGTGCGCCTAAATCTACATGTCACACCTGGCTTCCCAGGCTTGGTAGGGCAACCAGGGCCGTTGCGCCAGGCGCCCGAGACGATCACATAGTCGTCTTTCATCCCTTTGTTGGATTTGGGAAGGCAGGAAATGAGCCTGACAACATCCGACCGGGATTTTAAGTAGTACCCGGCATCTTGCTGGCTATGGCATTCGTACATATGTACCACGTCAAGCCAGGTGAGTCCTAATTCCAAATGGCGCTCAAGGTCCTCAATCGCTCCCAGGATCCTAAACATGTTGGGCGCACATTGCCAAGGAGTAAGTCTATGGTTCCGAAGGTAGGCAGTGGTGATGGGACCCATGGGGATTGTCATTCCCCCTTCTTTGAAGGCGATAAGGGGGATAACCACCTCTCCCGTCTCCCGGTCTGTTAGTATTTTTTCTGGGGGGCAATACCTCACGCCCACGTTAGGGGGTATGTGGTACGCGGTCCTAAACGCCTCTATTTGTTCAGGGCTATCCATCATGTACTCGAGTTTCCCCATGGTACTTAAGTGAAACAGTTGGCCGAGGAGAAAACTAAAAGATTCGATGGGCGATGACTTACAAGGGTCAAACCGGAGAAGCGACAGCAGGCTCGTAGGAGGACTCGTGAGGATTCTGGGTAAGATTGGCACCGGCGACTGAGAGATTCGGACGGAGAGATTCGGACGGAGAGATTTGGACGGAGTGAGGCGTCTGTTCTTGCTGGAGCGTCTGAGGATGGAAAAGTGAGGAGGAAATGATTTCCTCTGAAGCTTTATACGGGGTCAAGCGAAGGGTCAGGGGCACTCCCGCCCAAAATCCTGAAGAAAAAGCCACAGCCGTTAGATCAATCAACCACCGTTGGATGCGAAGGACGAAACGTCACCTGGTGCAGTTAATGCAGCGCCTTGGGAATAAGGAAACTGCAACGGCATTAATGAGGCGTCTGTTCCCACGCTTACACACGTGCCAGCTCGGTTGTGCATGTTTCCAAGTTTTGCTCCGTGGCAAGTCAAAATCCTACTTTTTCTCCTCGGATGCGAAGGAAAAACTACAATTTTGAGGGGCTATTGTGGGGGAGAAAAGCCCAGCCCAACTTATTGGGCCCAAGGCCCTATCCGAGGACCACTGTTCGTCCGAAGAGACCAGGACGCAGCCAGAGGCCCATGTGAAAGGAGAATGTCCGCAGACGAGCACGTGTACAGTCCGAGGAGATGCTCATACGTCCGAGGAGACCGATACCGTCGGACCCGACGAGGTTTTTGTCCGGCACGTGTCAAGCGATCTGATTGACAAGTGTCAAGGGAGAAAATGGACCTCGAACACGCGAGAAGGTGACAGGAATAGAGAAATATCAAGGAGACAGACTTCAACCACCGCATTTAATGCTCTGCACCTACCCTCCTGGCCGCATTTATGTGGAGAAGACCCCTGAACAGTGCATCCTCAGCTACCGCCACTCAGACAGGGCTAAAGGGGGAGTATGATGGGACATGCACTCAAGTGGACGCACAGATGGTGAACAAGTGGACGGTGGAGATGGAAAAAGGCAGCACTATATAAGAGAGAGAGGTCTCTGATAGGGTGGATCGAAAATTAAGAGAGAGAAAAGAGCATATAATTTTACTGTAGCTCCAACATTTGTAACCTAAGTTCATCAATGAAAATCGCCTCCTCGGACGAGACATTCATCACTGTCCGAGCACTTTTTTATTCAAATCTCCCCATCTTCTATGCCGTTTAATACTGTTATTTTTCATTATTAGCCTAGCTCTTTCACCCACTCTCTACAAATTTATTGTTTTGGGTTCAGTGGGCTCCAAACCCATACCTCCTTGGGCTTGGGCTGCAGAATCTGACCCTACAGATATTATAATTGAAGATTTTTATGGAATGCCATACCCTTGCTCGAGCTTTTCGATCAATTAAACCCCTATTTCAGGGACATCTTTTTGTTAGGTAGGGCTAGGGATCACTAATTCTTACTATATGTGTCCAAGAAACCAATTAATTTGATGAAAATTACAAATATATATATATATATACACACACAAATAGGAATGTATTTAGATTTTTTTTTAAGTTATAAATTACCAAATAAACTAGTTTTTTTTTTTTTTTTTTTGAGGATCTAATATACTAGTAAATTTATTATAAAAAAATTATATCTATCATATCATATACTTATTATATTATAAGAGTTGATCCTAGAGGCCTTGGACATGTGGTTAGATCTATTGAAAAAAAAAAGTGGTTATTTTCTTTCTACCACAAGTGGATACACTCTTCTTAATTATTAAATTAAATTAATTATTAGGATAGTTTAATTTTGCTAATTTTATTACCTAAGTTTCAAGAAATTAAAATTTCTATGCTAACTAAGATTCTATTTATCTTATAATTAGAGTCCGATTAATGTATGACTTTAGAGCACACAATAATCATCTATTTTAGGAAATTTTTTATGAGAAATTGAAAAAATTGTCAGAAAAATTAATCACATTTTCTCTTTTCCATAAAAAAAATTTCTAAAATGGTTTACTAACATATACCCTAATAGCATACATTAGTAAAACCCTATTAATTATTAGGATAGTTTAATTCAGGTACTCTATTATCTAATTTTCAAGAAATTTAAACTAAAATTTAATATTTATTTTAATTATTTGAATAATTTATCATAATGTTGTATTTTAATATAATAAAACTTACATACTCCATACTCCATACTACAAGTAAATTATATAGTTTGAGATGCACGTGTATCTCTAATAATACATATATTGAGTCATCTGACATACTATTAGACTACTAGACTACTAATACATTATTGTAGATGAATGTTTCCACCAGACAAACCCTAGGCCGAGAAAGGCCCATCAAACATCAATTTGAAGATCTAGGCTCGGCCCAAATCCTATGGTCGAAGGCCAGAAGACCAAAGGGTGCTGAAGAGTAATTCAGGCCTTCCCGCTGAGGTAAGCCAAGGACCCACTTGTTGAGGACAACTAGACAATAGTTAACCGAGGAGAGAAACATTGCCCAGAATAATCACATCCAAAAGAGACAACACGGAGTCCAAAGTAATAGTTACATTTGCATTAATTAAGTATTCCTCCCTAATGTCGACCACATTAAATGATGAAACTAGCTTAAACAGTAAACACTCTTCAAAAGTCTCCTTTAAGAGGAAGGAGGAAAGGGTCTGATAGGACAAAAATTCTTTGACATCCAACGTGGTAGTCCACAAACCACTTTTCCTCTCCTTTGTGTGTGTGTTTATTTTTCAAAAAAAAAAAAAAAGGGTAATTGTCCCACATTGTTTAAGAGAGTGTGTTGTGTGTAGTATAACTTGCCACACCTTCCCTTAAAAGTTACCATGACTTTTGAATGGAGTTGTAGTGTGCATTTGTGTTAGAACTCATTTCTCTCTCTCTTGTGTGTGTGTGTTTCTCAAAAAAAGAAAAGAAAAAAAGAGAGGAGATTTGGGGATATAAAATGGGATCTTCCCCGTGTGTGTGTGTGTTTCTCAAAAAAAGAAAAGAAAAAAAGAGAGGAGATTTGGGGATATAAAATGGGATCTTCCCATAGGGAAGGGGGATCTGATCTTTCTGCTAAAAAAGAGAAAGTTTTATAAATTTCCAAAAAACTATTGTGTACCTCGGTGAAGGCGGATAATTATTACGTAAAACCTATTCAAGTCAAATACAACCAGAGATTTAAATCTATCTGTTTAGTCTTTCCATTGTGGATTGCCTTCTTATTCCTTATAAATTAGTTATATCGATCAAATACATTGAATTTCATAAAGCTTTAGTGTTCCTGATCCCTACAATTATGCATTTCTAATAATAACATATATTAAGTTATTTGACATTTATATATATATAATGTTTTTTTTCACCATTTACATAATTTTTTTTTAAAAAAAAACTACATGTATTTCTACTTTGACTAAATTTAAAACTACGCCCCTAAAATTTGGGGTAATTTTGATTTTGTTCTCTAAAATTTTAAAATTTTGATATGCTCTCCTAATGTTAGATATTGTTTAGATTTATTCCCTTTTGTTAATGTGTCATGCCTAACCGTCTTAAGTGAAGATTGGGACCCCATAAACACCCTCTATGTTTATATTTGTTTTGATTTTACACCATCTATGTTTGGGATTATTTTGATTTTGTAACCTCAATGTTTGAAGTTGTTTAATAGACAGTTCAACACAGTGCGTTGATAGAAGGGAACAAATCCAAACGATACATAACATTAGGTTGCAAATCAAAATTTTGAAATTTTACGAGACATAATCAAATTATCCCAAACTTTAGGGTCGTAGTTTGCAATTTATTAATCTTCTAATTTTTTTTTATAAAATATTATTTTGGTCTCTGAACTTTGCCAAAAATTTGTTTTCTATCCCTAAACTTTAAAAAGTTCGTTTTTTCGTCTCTAATTGTTGAAAATGTTTTACAATCTTTCCTTAAAGTTTACCAAAAATTTGTTTGTCATCCTTAAATTATTAAAAAAAGTTCTTTTTTCATCCCTTATGTTTGTCCCTAAAGGCAAAAGCATCTACAACTACAAGTCTATACTACTAAACATCTAACACTAATTTAAATACTAAGACTAAGTTACTAACACTAAGTCTAACTAGCCCAAAACAAAACTAAAGTAAAAGAAAAAGTCCAAAAGTCCACATCATTAATGAACTTTGAATCTGAAATGTGTAAACATAAAATATATACTTTTTTGTGCTCCTTAGAATTTATCTCACTCTCAAGTTGTAAATTTGTAATTATAAACATTATGGCTATGATTTATTAACATAGAATATTTTGTTGTCATGACTGTAAAGAATTTTAGTCATGCTTAAAACTATTAGAATTGGAAGGATATGAAAATTTGATTTATTCTCTCTAAAAATTTGGTATTTATTTGTTTATTTTATTTTATTTTAATTTTTTTCATGTGAAAAATGCGGGTCAGCTCGACCCGTTCACAACCCGATTGGCTCAACCCTTTTTCAACTCATTTAAAATTACCCGTTTTTTAACCCAACACATTTTGACCCGTAACCCGATTGATCCGACTTGACCGTTTGTCATGTTTAACTAAAATAGTTTTTTGCCTTATCATTTTTGTATCATATACGACTCCATCATGAGAAATTATTAAGTTTACCAAAAGACTGTTGAAGTTGTCATTCCTGTTCTTCCCAACTAATAAAATGCGGTCACTTATGCAAATATGGCATTACGGTGATTTTTTATTTTTTATTTCTTGTGCTAATTAGGAAGTTAGATTCACAAATTTTCATAGGTGTCATCGTTTCATTGGTTGGAATGACTGCTGCAGTAGTCCCCACCCGGTAACCCGGTTCACGAAGGCACCAAACCCCACCCTTCATATTTCACTAACACACCAACTCTCTAACCTACCCAGCCAGTCACCGCGCTACATTCCTCAAACCCCCCAAAAAAAAAAAAAAAAAAAAAATTCCCTCATAGTTTAGTACCCACGCCAAGAACCCAGCTCTGTCTCTGTGCTCCCGATCAGATCGAGTGGCACTAGCTTTAAATCTTGGAGATTTTTGGTACCAAAAGAAAAAAAAAACCATGTTTTTGTTTGATTGGTTCTATGGAGTTTTAGCTTCGCTAGGGTTGTGGCAAAAGGAGGCTAAGATTTTGTTCTTAGGCCTTGATAACGCTGGTAAAACCACCTTGCTTCATATGCTTAAAGACGAGGTACCCATTACTTTTGTTTTTTGTTCTGTTTTAAATTTTAAGTTTTGGGTTTTATTTGTTAAATTTTATGTGCTTAGTTTGCTACGGAAAGACAATTAGGGAAGTTTGTTGAGATTTGTATTTTCATTTGATGTTGCTTCTAAAAGTATTTTCTTTTGTATGTGATATTTGGGTATTTGTTAAAATCAGCTGAATATCAGTGTTAAATTTTGTTTTTGAATTGAGTTAAAGTTGGAATTTTTAATTTTTTGACCATTATATTTTTTGTGAAATGAAATTTGGGCATTTGTTAAAATCAGCTGAAGGGCAGTAGTATTTTGTTTTGTTTTGTTTTTGGAATTTTGAGTTAAAGTTGGAAGCACTATTATAATTCTGGGAAATGAAATTTGGGTATTTGTTCAAACCAGCTGAATTTCAGTGCCCTAGTTTTTTTTTACCCTCTATGTCAAGTTTAAAGCTTTTTTTTTTTTTGGGTATTTGTGTTAGTTGTTAAAATTGCAGTGTTTGGTTAATGATAATTTTTTGTATAATTTGATAATTGGGGGTGGGGGGATTTAAACTTTGGACATCTCCATTGGAAATGCCAGGAGTAGCTAATGTTGGGAAAGTTTCAATTTTGTTTGGAAATTTGTGTTGGTTTGTTAAAATTGCAGTATTTGGTTAATGATAATTTTTTGATAATTTGCTAGTTGGGGGTCAGGGGATATAAACTTTGGAAATCTCAATTGGAAACACCAGGAGTAGCCAATGTTGGGAAAATTTCAATTTTGAGGGTATTGTGGTGTTTCATTTTGATTTTTTAATTTAAATTTTGTTTTTTTACAAATTGAATAATAATAAATGGAAATGAAGGAATACAAATCCCGTTGTTTTTATTTATTTATTTATAAATTTATTCCATTAAGTGGTGGCTTTGTTTTTGAGGAAATGTGGGAAAAGGAATGAATTTGAGTTGGGTATTTGATTTTTGGAAATTTTTAGAATGTTGGGTATATTATAAAGCTTTAGTATGAATATTTTTAAAGGGGGGTTATATTGCAATCAAATGATGTGGACCTTGTGGTTAATAGATCAGAAACCGCCAGGAAAGAAAAAAGACTATGATTTGGGTGTTAGGTTCTTATATTTTAGTGGGTATTGGAAATTGAGGGTATTGAGGTTTTAATTTTAATTTTTGTTTTTGTTGTTGTTAAATGGTGTGTTTGATTGATTAGAAAATGCTGGAAAAAATTATTTTGAGTTGGGTATTAGAGCATTGTAGAGTATCATATTGAGCTAGCTTTTAATTTGCATATTTTTTATATTTTGTAATTAATTGAAGGTTTTGGTTGATGAGAAAATGTTGGAAATGGAAAGAAAGTTATTCGGATAATAGATTTTTAGGAAGTAGACGCTATTATGTGTTAAGTGTTTGACTCAACTGGAAGCATATTTGTGCTAGCCCTGAATTTTTATTTTTTGTAGCTCTGTCTGGTTTCTTGGAAGTTAGGAAAATCATTAAAAAAGTAAAAAAACAAAAAAAGAGGGAATTTCAAACTGACTCTGATTAAAGATAGTAGTTATTAGTATTTTTTTGCTCATGTTATCAGTTTTGGTTTCTGTGAGACTTATAAATTGCGAAAGCCACAACAACACAAAACTTAAGACTGAAAGAGCTTTTTTATTTTTTAAAATTGTGATTCTAAGCTAACAAATGGTTGGTAGGCTTTTGTATAGTTTGATTACCATTGGCTTGATATTCTTCGTTTCTTTTTTTTTTCCTTCTGGCTTTTGGTAATGGAATATTGCAGAGATTAGTTCAACACCAGCCAACACAGTACCCTACGTCAGAGGAGTTGAGTATTGGGAAAATCAAGTTTAAGGCTTTTGATTTGGGAGGACATCAAATAGCTCGTAGAGTGTGGAAAGACTACTATGCCAAGGTAGATATATCAATCTATAAATAGTCATCTTTGATGGGAATGTTTAGTTACTGATTCATGGAATGTGATGATAATATATATTTTTGTTTACTCTTGAGAGTACTTTCATTTTATATATATATATATATATATTTCATAGAGAGCTAATTGCGTGATTCAAGGTGGAACAATAGGTAATATGGTTTAAATGATTGTGACTAGTTTTTGCTAGTAAGCCAGATTCAGATTCAGATTCACCTTGATTTGAATTGTGATAAACTTTGGGTTATGAGTCTTGTGACTAACTGACTATATGTGCCATAAATTTGACAATAGCGAA
This sequence comes from Quercus aquifolioides, assembly GCA_019022515.1. Lineage (NCBI taxonomy): Eukaryota > Viridiplantae > Streptophyta > Magnoliopsida > Fagales > Fagaceae > Quercus > Quercus aquifolioides. Next base: position 10,344,017 of record CM032330.1, on the reverse strand, counting down.
TATTTGGTTTAGAATGGAACAATTAGCTCTTGTAATGTTTTAAACTGATTTGGCTGCATTCTTATAAAATTACTAAGAAAATGAGAAATTTTTCTGCATTTATGCAAGTACATGAATTATTCCCCTCCACCCTCCCTCTCAACTAGCTAGATAAAATCTACCCATATTCCTGAGTTTTGCCATCCTAATTGAATACCAGCCTCCTGTGCAATTGTTTTGCTTATGTTATTGCCTGCAGAATGATATTAGGATAGTTATGCCTTCATAATCCCAGACAAACCTTTTCCGTGTTTATCTGATTCATGGGAGGCAGAGATTGATCGTGGGAGTTCACTGATAGCACCTTTTGTTTTTAGAAGGTCTGCTAATAGTATCTCACCATACATTATTCATGCTTTGCGCCATTTTACCAAATCTATCTAGGTGCATTGTGGATCTCTTCCATTAAAATATGAAATTTCATTTTTTTTTTTTACTAGTACGTCGGTGATTTCTTACATGTCCATTTTTCTCTTTTTGATAGGACTTTGTTTCTTGTCAGTTATTCTAAACCCAGAGGAAATGTAAAGAAATAGTGACTTCTTACATATTCCTGAGCTTTGCTATCCTAATTGAATACCAGCATTCTGTACAATTGTTTTTGCTTATGTTATAGCCTGCAAAATCATAAATGTTATGATAGTTCTGCCTTCATAATCCCAGACAAAAATTTCCATGTTTATCTGATTCATGGGAAGCAGACATTGATCATGGGAGTTCGCTGATGGCACCTTTTGTGTTTAGAAGATGGCGCCTTTTGTGTTTAGAAGGTCTGCTTATAGTATCTCACCATACATAATTCACTCTTGTTGCCATTGTACCAAATCTATCTAGGTCAAAATATACATTGTAGATCTCTTGCATTAAAAATGGCATTTTATAATTTTACGAGTGCATCGGTGAGTCGGTGACCTCTTACATGTTAATTTTTATTTCTTGATCGGACCTTGTTTCTTGTCAGTTGTTTTAAAAATCAGAGGAATGCTTTCAATTGTTTTGAGGTTAAAAATGCTTCCATTTGGGAAATGTAAAGAAATAGTGATCCTTAAATCTCTCTTGAAATTTTGTATTTGGAATTTGGCAAGTTGTTTCCTGATTGACTTACAAAGAGAAACATGTTTCAAGTTATGCTCATCATGTTGCTTCACTGTGCTGCAGGATTTGCTTTTTTGGGCTCAAATTATGCTTCTATTGTACTTTTAAGTAATGCTTTTTTGCTAAATACATTGTTTTCTTTCTGAAGGTGGATGCAGTTGTCTACTTAGTGGACGCTTATGACAAGGAGAGGTTTGCTGAGTCAAAAAAAGAGCTGGATGCTCTCCTCTCTGACGAGGCCTTAGCAAATGTTCCATTCCTTATTCTTGGCAACAAGATTGATATACCATATGCTGCCTCAGAAGATGAATTGCGTTTCCACCTGGGCCTGACCAACTTCACCACTGGCAAGGGTAAGGTAAACCTGGCAGACTCAAATGTCCGTCCCCTTGAGGTTTTCATGTGTAGTATTGTCAGGAAAATGGGTTATGGAGATGGTTTCAAGTGGCTTTCTCAGTACATTAAGTAATAGGCAATAGAAATAGAAGTGGAGATTTGGAATCTTCTTTCTATATGCTATTTTCTACTAATTAGAGCTGGCATGTTGTCAGTTCAAAAATATTTCATATGTTTTTGTTCTTCTTGTTCATTTATTCCAAAATGACAAAGATACCTCTCTGTGCTATGGTGAGCCAAAATAGTTGATGGTTTGTGGTGTTTGATGATTTGTGCTTTGATAGAATGGGAGAGGGACATTATCAGAAACAAATCATTTCCTTATTTTTACCTGATGAATGGTATTAGTTCAAAATTCTAGTCAACCTCCTTTATTCAGTTATTACCAACGCGGTAGTTTCTTTGCAGTGTGATGCATATTAGCACTATTTACCCTTGCTCTAAGTTACCTTCAGAAAGAGTATGCAAGTGCGGATTTCTTGACCAAGTTATGAACCTTGAAATGTTTGCATAATCGAATTTATTTGTCTAGTGGCTTTTTGGCAGTTGGGTTTAGTATGCCTGTTGCTCTTTCTTGATCAATAGTCAATTTTATGTGCCTTATCACAAAGCGTGTCACACCCCAATATATTAACTTTTTGTTCTTGTTTCATTTAAATGAGTTACATAGCAATATGCATTGCTCATGACCCAAAGAACACTTGCATCCCTCACTAGGAGGCACTGAGCCTAAAGATGCTCTTTAAGACTTTAACTATTGGCATGCATTTTAATTAGTGTCTGCTCAAACAAAAAGGTATTCCTGGTTTAACTTTAACCAAATTTAGAACAAATTTCATTTTGACATGGTTCCAAAGTTCTAGTAAATATGTGGTGCAAAGAAAAAGTAAAAAGGAACCAATGCTATCTTGCTGACTGCTTAGAATTAAATGGGTTCTACCAAAAAAAAAAACAAAAGAATTAAATGAAGGCAATCTTGGTGTTCAGGAGCTTTGAATTCTTTTCTGCATTGTTGGAAATATAAGATGTTTTAACATGTTACCCTTGTTAATTTTACCTGGTTATGACATAAGTTAGAAGAGTATGATCCAAAATAATAATAATAAAAATAAAAATATTAACAAAGCACACCAAAAAACGCAAATAAAGAATAAATAAAATAAAAAAGAGTATATAGAAAGATACATTTATAGAGACAGAAAGGGGACGCAATGAATATCAGTAGGTGGTGCTAATACATAACAGGAAAGAGAGAGAGAACCTATTTATTTATGGGAAATGCTAACGAGTGCCCTTGGGGCACTGGTTAATAATTCATTTAAAAAAAATTTTATGGGAAAAAACTTTATGAGAGAGAGAGAACTTAGAAGAGGGAATTCTTGAGTATTAAAATACCTCTTTGGCTAAGTTTACTCCTAATCCTAAGACGGCTAACAATTTTGTCCCTGTAAAACCTTCAACTCACCACAGCAAACGTTTTGTTCACGGTTTCTGTTTTGAGTGCTCTCATGCTTGTGCATGTAGAAGCAGTGGCGAGTCTTGCAGTTCTTGCAAGAGATTGAGTGACCTCCCTTGAGTGAGGTCTGGTGTTGTTTTTTCCTTAAAGGGCTCCCCTAGTGTCACGGTCTGTTTAAAGGTGAGGAAGAGAAAGGTCATGGCAAAGGAGCTAGAAGTCTTACGGAAGAAACTTTCCTTCACAAAGGAGGAAGATGAGGGTATAGAGATTGATAGCAATAGCACCAAAACAGCAAAGAAAGTAGGGAAGAACTGTGCGATGATGAAGATTATGTCCCATAAAAGCATAAATTTAGATGCTTTGAGAAAGAATATGAGGATGTTGTGGAAGCCAAATAAGGGGGTCCAAATTTCTGAGGTAGAGGAAGACCTGTTTCTGGTAGAATTTGGTGATGGAAAAGACAAGAAGAAAGTCCTAGATATGTGCCCATGGAGCTATGAAAAACAGTTGGTTCTTATACAGGAGTTCGATGGTGAGCTAACTCCGAAGGAAATAGAGATTAAATGGGCACCCTTTTGGATTCAAATATTCAATCTTCCCCTAAAGTGTAGGACGAAGGAAATAGGATGGGAAATTGGTTCCAAGCTGGGTGATGTTCTGGAAGTGGATGTCTCTGAATCCGGAGTTCAATGGGGAAGATGTTTACGCGTGCGAGTGCGCATCGATGTGACAAAGAGATTGGTCTGTGGGAAGAAGATAACCATAGAAGGAGGGGAAGGCAGATGGGTTCAGTTCAAGTATGAGAGGCTACCTAATTTTTGCTATAGGTGTGGCTTACTTAGTCACGCTCTAAAAGACTGTCCAGAATCTAGAGAACGCAACGCTCTGGGTGAAAAAGAAGAACTACAATATGGGGCTTGGCTGAGAGGAGAAATTATATGGAGAAGCGGCCAAGACTCAACCAATTATGGTATGGAGAAAGGCATAGGAAACAGACGTTAGGAACCCGGTGCTGTGGCGGAGCAGGGACCGGAGTTGGTTCAGGCACGTGGGAGCACAAAGAAAGATGGGAAGGAACACGTGCCAAACTTGATGAACCTGGAGAAGTGCCCTCTAACATGGAGAGAAACAAGTGCAGGCGCTTCGAAACAGCAGCCATAAATCTTGCACGAAAATGGAATGGTCAGGGAGTTGGTGAGAAAGCAAGGGGAGAAGAAAGCGGATTTAGGTGAAAAAGTCTTGGACTAATCCAAAGCCCAGTCTGGGGTAACATAAAATATGTTGTGGGAGACAGCAACTGATCACGAGGAAACTCCAAAGTTCAAAATTGTTCTGGGGCCAAACCATGAAACCAACAACATGGAAGGTAGCCCACTTTCACCGAGTGTTGTATTAGGCCCAATAGCTATGAGCTATGACACGAGTAACGGATGGACAGCTGAACCTTTAGGCCCAGGAAGTAAGCATTGGAAGAGGCTAGCCCGTGAAGCTAAAGCAAACCTAAACCCTGAAGGAAAAAGCCCAACCCAGTTGAAGAGAGAGGACCCTATCCCGCTGCCAGAACTAGATTCTAATGTTAACAATCAAAAACGAAGGAAAGGAGGAAAACAAAGCAACCAAACCCTTGATGAAAACACACCAAAGGATGGCGTAGTAGCGGTGGCTGGGAAGCAGCGTAGTAGCGGTGGCTGGGAAGCAGCATCGCCGAGCTAAATGACGATCTTAGCTTGGAACTGCCAGGGTCTTGGGTCTTCCCTGGCAATTTGGACCCTCACCAACAAGGTGAAAGTGAGAGATCCATTGATGGTCTTCATTGCAAAAACAAAATCAAGGGAGAGCAGGTTGAAGGGTGTTCGAAACAAAATAGGGTATACTCAGGGTATCATAGTACCCAGCGACGGGAGAAGTGGAGGTCTAGCACTGATGTGGAAGGAAGCTACGGAAATTGGTTTCAAAAGTTGCTCCAATTCACACATTGATGTGGTTGTTAATGGGGAATTGGCATCAACACCATGGTGAGCTCTTTGTTTTTACGGGCAACCTGATGCCGGAAAACGATTCATCTCTTGGCAGTTGCTGGAAGTTTTAAAAGAGCAATGCACGATGCCATGGTTATTGTTCGGAGACTTTAATGAAATTCTACACCCATATGAGAAAATTAGTGGATTGAACAAAGATGCAAAACAAATGGAGGATTTCAGGTAATGCTTGAGTAGATGTGAGCTTCATGATTTGGGTTTTATCAGACAACACTATACTTGGTGTAATGGGTGCTTTGGGGACCAACATACTAAGCTCAGACTCGACAAAATGGTGGCAAACGAGGTGTGGATGAGAATCTTCTCTCAAGCTAGAATGCAACATGTGTCAATGTCCGTATCAGATCACTGCCTCATAGCTTTGTCGATTACAAGAAGACATCCCCAGAAACCAGCAAAAAAGCGCTTCTTTTTTTAAGCAATGTGGACTAGGGAGGAAGGATGTAGGGAGATTGTGGAGTCGGCATGGGATCCGTTGCGTGGTGATTCAGGGTATGAGGTCACGGACAAAATTAAGAGCTGCCAAGATCAACTTCAGAAATGAAATTTGAAAGTGTTTGGGAATATGCATCAAGTACTAAGACAAAAGAAAGAAAAACTCCAACAATTAGAAGCTTGGGACAGCCTACATGAGAAAGCAGAAGAGATTCAAAGGGTGAATAAGGAGATTAATGAAATTCTTATTAGGGAGGAAATCATGTGGATTCAAAGGTCTAGAGCACTATGGATAAAATGGGGTGATCAAAACACGAGTTTCTTCCATGCTACGGCTAGCCAAAGAAGGAGAAAAAATAGAATTGTGGGGTTGCAGGACCTGAATGGAGTGTGGAAAGAAGATAAGGAGGGAGTTGAAGGAATTATCATGGACTATTTTACCTCAATATACAGGCCGGATCAGCCAACCAGTTTTAAAGCCAGCCTAAGTGCAATATCTAACCAGGTGTCCATAGACATGAACGCAAAGCTAATTGTTGACTTCAGGGCAGAGGAAGTTTGGAGTGCGCTTAAGCAAATGCATCCCACAAAATCCCCTAGACCAGATGGTATGTCCCCTATTTTCTTTAAAAACTATCGGGATATTGTTGGCTCGAAATTAATTAACTGTATTCTAAATGCTCTTAATTCTAGAATCATGCCTTGTGGAATAAATGACACATATATATGCCTTATCCCAAAAATGAAGTCCCCTCAAAAAATTACAGAGTTCCGACCCATAAGCCTGTGTAATGTCATATACAAGATAACGTCCAAAATCCTTGCTAATAGACTGAAAAGAATTCTAGCGGTGGTGATTGATGAATCTCAAAGTGCTTTCGTACCAGGGAGGCTGATTACGGACAATGTCCTTGTGGCCTTCGAAATAATGCACTGTATCGATCAAAGGAAAAAGGGAAAGGAAGCACTAATGGCAATAAAGCTCGATATGAGCAAGGCCTACGATAGAGTTGAATGGATGTATCTAAAGGCAATGATGAGGAAGATGGGGTTCCATGAGAAGTGGATCTCACTCATAATGATGTGTGTGACCACAGTGTCTTACTCTGTATTGATAAATGGCGAGCCAAAGGGGAAGATAATTCCAACAAGGGGCTTGCGCCAAGGGGACCTAATATCCTCGTACTTGTTCTTATTGTGTGCTAAAGGATTGTCTACCATGTTGAAGAGGGAAGAAGGGGCGGGTCACATAAAAGGGATTACAGTTAGTAGGGGGCACCGAGCATATCACATTTACTGTTTGCCAATGACAGTATTGTTTTCTGTAGGGCCACAGTTGAAGAATGTGATAGAGTCATGAAGGTGCTAGAAGACTATGAAGGAGACTCAGGGCAAAAGCTCAATAAAGAGAAAACTTCCCTTTTCTTTAGCAAGAATACCAACAGGGAGGTCCATGAACAAATTAAGGAGAAGTTTGGAGCACAAATTGTTCAGCACCATGAAAAATACTTAGGGCTGCCTCCGCTTGTGGGAAAGGGCAAAAGAAAGGTTTTTAATCATATCAAAGACCAAGTAGGAAGGAAAATAGTGGGATGGAAGGGTAGACTTCTCTCTCATGCGGGCAGAGAAATACTCATCAAGGCAGTAGCTCAAGCTATGCCTACTTATAGGATGAGTTGCTTCAAAATCCCAGATTCATTGTGTACGGAACTGAATTCCATGATGAGCAAATTCTGGTGGGGGCAAAAGGATAGGGAGAGGAAGTTGGCTTAGGTATCTTGGGAGAAAATGTGCACCCTTAAATCAAATGGAGTGATGGGATTTAGGGATCTCAAAGCATTCAACCTAGCACTTCTCGCTAAACAAGGGTGGAAAATTCAGCAAAATCCACACTCCTTGGTGCACAAAGTATTTAAGGCGAAATACTTCAAGGATAGTTCCTTCAAAGAGGCTCAATTGGGGTAAAGGCGTGGAGAAGCATAGTGGCAGCAAAGCAGGTCATAAACAGGGGCTCCAGATGGTGCATTGGAAATGGAGCAAGTGTTCGCATTTGGAAGGATAGGTGATACCAAATCTGGAATCCTTCGAAGCAATCAGCCCACATGTTGAACAACAAGACGAGGAAATGGTTTCAAGCCTCCTGGATGCAGACAGAAGGTGTTGGGATGTGGCAAAGGTGAGATCCATGTTTCTTCCCCATGAGGCAAAGCTGGTTTTGGGCATCCCAATCAACTTCAGGATGCCAGAAGACTCCTTAATCTAGGTGAGGACTCCAAGTGGAAAATTCACTATTAAAAGTGCATACAAGGTAGCTCAAAAATGGTTGAAAGAAGGTAAGTGCAAGTCTGATGGGGGGAGCAACTCAAATAACACGGGTATGAAGGCAATCTGGAAGCTTACATCGCATTTGAACTGCCCAAATAAAATAAAGCATCTATTGTGGAAGGTGTGTAAAAACATCCTTCCCAAAAAGCTCAAGTTGAAGGAAAAGGGAATTGGGGAAGATGACAAATGTGATATATGTGAACAGAGTGAATCCTCGGGTCATGCCTCGTGGAGTTGCAAAGTTGCTGAGGCAGTGTGGAGCAATACAAAGCTTAAGCTGCCTTACTTTCAAGACCCTCCAAGAGACTTCATTGATATAGTTTGGGCAATCAATGACACACACCCTGGCATCAATTAGGATCTGTTTACAGCAACAGTATGGAGCCTGTGGAACAATAGGAACAATGTGCGTCATGGAGGACAAAGTAAGATACATGATGTGATTGTGAGGGAGGTAGCTGCATATTTGAAGGAAGTTCAAGAGGTCAAGCAGATCCAATAAAGACCCCTCATTCCTGTAAAACCTCCTTGGGCCCCTCCCAATCAGGGATGGTATGAGGTTAACACGGATGGAGCTATTTTTGAAGACTTGAGGTGTTGTGGGATTGGGGTGGTCATTAGGAACGAGAGGGGTCAACTGATGGGTGCTATGAGTAAGAAGCTAGAGTTGCCTTTGGGTGCATTGGAAGCTGAAGCTAAAGTTGTGGAGGAGGGAATGCTACTTGCCTGGGACTTGGGGCTGAAGGAGATCATCATGGAATGTGATTCGGAGCTGGTGGTGAAGGCCCTTGGTGATCAAAGTTTGCTGCAGAATTCCATCCAGAAAGTAATTGAAGGGATAAAAGAGGGGCTGAAATGTTTTACGGCATGGAGGGTAACACACATTCGCAGGAGTGGGAATGCTACTGCTCATATCATGGCTAGGAATGCCAAACTGTTGAACCAGTGTAATATTTGGGTAGAGGATATTCCACCCATAATAGCTGATCAACTTCAACATGATGTAACCTGTTTGAACGTTTTTTCTTTAAATGAAATCTAGTTACATGTTGTTTATCAAAAAAAAAAAAAAAACTCACCACAGCAAACAAAAAGGCAAAGGTATAAATTTAAGGTCTCTTTCAAGTTATGTATGCATTCTATGGTCAAAGACCAACATTGTAAAGGCTTTCAATCAAGCAAACAATGGTGACAAGTAATTTATTCATAAGTATCAACAGGTGTGTTGGCTTGAGAGGCTACCATTTATCTTGTATGGAGGGAGTTCGAATTGATAAAGTGAGAAGTGAAGTAAGGTAAAGAGACATATATTAGCAACCAAAACTAAGGTTAAGAATACTGTTCTGATCAAGGTGTTTACTTTGTTTGGGGATCCTTTTATTGTTGTAATTAGTTTATTGTTTTTGCTGTAGAGTATAGTAGTTTTTTGTTTTTTTTTTTTTTTTGGTCTTCTTAGTGTTGCAGCTTTTTTATTAAGTCGAGGATTAGTTTGCCTTTTTTTTTTTTGAAATTTTTTTGAAATTTTTTTTTATTAAAGCAGAACTGAGGAATTACAAAGAAGCAGGACTTGCCTAGACCTTGATAATAAATTCAAAACAAATAATACAATAGCCTATATCAAAAGAATCAAAAACATTCTATTTGAGACACTATCAGACTGCACCATTAGAACTTCTAGGAATCTAAGTTACATAAATGTTTGGGGATTAGGAGGGTAAAAAGGACATGCACGTCAGATGGGATTTATAATTAGCAATTGAATTATTCTTTGAAAATTGGGATTCTCTCCAACTAGCTTTTTTTTTTTTTTTTTTTTTTTTGATCTTCAACATATAACTTCATTAAACCGAAATGGAAGCCATACGGCTTACGTCATTTTGCACTTGAACAACAATCATGGGTGGGACATCTTCCACCCATATACGCTGAAAAGTGAAAACTCTGACTTTTTTTTTTTGATAAGGAAAACTCTGATTTTTATTGCATGTAAGTGAATTTTTTTTTTTTTTTTTTTAGAAAGAAAGAGAAAGCGCGTGTGCTGACATGAGATTGGGGGAGTGCGCGTGGATGGTTCATTAAAAGTTCGTTAAAATTGACATGAGAATAAATTGGGTCAGGAGCTGGCGTAAAAGGGCTGTTTTACGCCAGCCAACCCTGACCCGCCACGTCAGCAAAATGACTTTTTTTTTTTTTCTTTTTTTGAGGCAAAAGTTTTCACTAAGAAAAATGAGGAGAATACAACACAAAATTTTCTCAAGTTGAGAGTAATCAGAACTTTACACATAATACCAAGTATGTTGCTATACCAAGTCTGTATCTTTACACATTCAGCAAAAAAGTAAAACTTTACATCACTATCTTTCTTCAAACAAACAAAAAAAAAATTGTAAAATTTGATTCGGATTGGCGTTTTTCCTTGTCCCTGTTGTTGAGTAATTTCACTATCGGATACGATTTACATGGGAAAAGGGCTCGCGGTTTGCTTTTGGAGCAGGTTTTGCAACTTGGGGGGCTCCAAAGACATTCCAGAATTTGAATGTTTCATCTGCTGCTGCTGATGCCACTGTGCAACCATCTGGGCTCTAAGCCATAAACAGAACAACGCGTTCAGACTTCTGAAACCTAAGCATAAAATTAAAATATCCTCCTCCTCCTCACACCGGAGCTCCACCCCGCCACAGTCGTCGACGGAGTTGTTGCTGGAATCATGATTTGGAGTCCAAAAAAAATTCATAAGAAGCTAGGCTAGCTGGAAAAAAAAAAGACCACAGTCAGTTTTATTTTTTTGGGGTTTGAACCTGCCACTCAAGAATCCAATAAATCCCATGAAAATACAAAAAAAAAAAAACAGCAAAATCCAAGTGATTGATATCCAAAAAATTATCCAAATCCATCAATATTTCGAAATCTAAAATTTGGGGAAATAACAAATCATAAAAAAAACACACCTTGTGTTGCGACACCACACTTGCAACGGCTCCAACAGATTTCGCCAGCTCCAGAAACAACGTGGGCGGCAGCATCTGGGACGGGGTGGAGCTCCGGTGTGAGGATGCAGAGGAGTAGGTGAGATTTGGGTTTGCCGTGCACCAAGTCTGAAGTCTGAACGTGTTGTTGTGTTGTGTTTGAGAGGGGCTGATGGGTTTTAATTGGGTAATAGCTTTGTGTTTTGGGTGTATTGAAAAATAAATTATTTTGCTGACGTGGCGGGTCAGGATTGGCTGGCGTAAAACAGCCCCTTTACGCCAGCTCCTGACCCAATTTATTCTCAATTGACATTTATGATCAAAAAGTTCACAACTGATCATAAATAGGGTATGGCCAACAAATAAATAAATAGATATATATTGGTGGGAAATACTATACTTCCATTTTCAAAAAAAAAACGATATTTCCTGTTTAAGCATGATGAAATTACCAAGATGGGGGGCCTACTAGCACGTGGAATATGTTATAATAAACTTTTTTGATTAAGGAATATGTTATAATATTGTTATTATTATTTAATATTTATGCTTGTGAAAGTTATAAAGACAAGTAATAGACAATGCTTGTCAAAAAAAAAAAAAAAAAGTAATGGACAATGCTGGACAAGTGAGCCTACTTGCTGAGCTCCATAGTCTAGAAACAAGGTTTAAAGGAGCATATTCTTGAAGCAGAGACTAGTGTGCAGAGAAGTCCAAGACAATTTGTAACTTATTAGAAGGCTCCACCAAAGGGGGTGATAAATATAAATGTTGGTGGAGGGCAAGGTCTAGCCAAAATTTTTTACTTGGGGCCGAGTTATAGTATTTTTCCAAAATTTTTAATGTTAATATATTCATAAGTTGTCTAGTTTAACATAGACATACAAAATATCCAAAAAATAATATTTTGCATAAAATTTATGTCAACTGTGAGTCTTTCATAAAATAAAATTAATCTATTATCATCAAATTATTAGTTCTGAATTTGTTACAAGTGTCTTAAATTCATCCAATGTTATCAAATCATTAAAGAAGAACATTTTGTATTAAAAAAAAAATGGCTGTTACAGGTGTCTTAAATTCTAAATGACTAATAACACTTTTTTATATATAAAAAGCGCGAAGATGTAAAAGCTAAAGTAGTAGCTACAGTACTTTTTGATTTGTTCAATATGTACTGTCCATCACTTCATTGGCCTTCCTCTTTTTTTTTTTTTTCATTAATATAGCCAGTTCAACTTTTTTTTTTCTTCTAATTTTTTTATATAAATATGAGACCCTGTGTGTGTATAAAATATTAAAACAACAAATTGTCACAATATTTTCATAATTGTTGAAGTTTTAATTCCTTATAAGTTAAAATAAAATATCATATTGGAACCAACCACAACTAAAAATAAAGACATTGTGAAAAAAAGAAGTGCTATATCTACAACATTTCTCACAATACTTTTGTAACAAATCATTTGTGGTAAATTGTTATTGGTTCTAATTTAAACTTCCCAATGAATATTATTATTTTTTACACCAATAACAACATGTAACAACCTACTGCTTATGATTTGTTGTGAAAAATGTTGTAGACATAACGTTTTTCTTATGAAAATGTTAAGACATCATGTTAACGTCATAATATTTTCATAATTACTGAAGTGTCAATTATTTAACAATCAAAATAAAATATAACCAAATTATAAAGGTATTATAAATTTTTTTTACCATTTTGTTGTGTTTCTAGAAAAAAAAATTTTAGTTTAATTAATTATTATATGTGCACTATGTTATAATTGTTATCTTCTCTTCATATTTAATTTAAGTTCCAGAGCATTGTGTTTTTGGACATTTGATATTTTTCTTCTGTTATAAACTCTCTCTCACTAAAACTCTTTGCCTTGCTTGATTGTGATCACATTGTATTGGAGATGTAACGCTATTAATATTATTATATATATATATATATAATCCCAATAAATTATTTTGAAGCCATTTTATAGCGCAGCGTACAGCGTGGGTAATATCTACTTTATCTAGCAAGACAACAGAGCGTGGAAAAGCCTTGTATAGCTGAGTGTTGAGTTGAGCCTTTTAGTTCACACCCTTCTCGACACAAAAATAGGTGAGCCTTTCTAACCAACTTTTAACATTTGGTTTTGTGGTGACCTGCTGAACTGGCATATATGATATCCCTAATCCCTATCAAGGAGAGAAAAGCAGTGCAATTATTATTATATTATTATTTTTTAGAAGAAAAGGCAGGTCATTAATTACCAAATGATAAAATCATTTCAGATTGGAATATTTACAAATGGTTAATGTGGTTAGAGCATTCTTATTAAGGGTGTCAAATGCCAAATATTTGGCATTTGACACCCCATACCCTTAAAAAGAACTTCCATCAAAGATAGCAAATGCCATAATTTTTGGCACGGTCTCAGATTTGAGACCGCACTGTTCACCAATTGTAAAAGTTTTATTATTATTTTTATTTCGTGGGCCCGCTTTCTTTTTCTTCTTATTCTTTTTTTTCTCCTTTCCTGGTCTTTCTTCTGTCTGCCATTTTTGCTCTCCAACCACTTCTCTGTTCTCTCTCTCCCTCTCCCTCTACTCACCGTTCGCTCCTCCGCAGTCTCCTCTCCGGAGAAGCGGAAAAAAACCCGAAGGCGTTCTGCCTCCCTCTCCGACGAAACCCAGGCCGGAGCATCAAGAAAAGCTGATCTCTGTCGCAGTGGGTTTTTTTTTTTAGTTTGTGATTTGATGGTTGATTCGGCAGTGGTTGTGTGGGTTATGGATTTGGCCGGCGTGGGCATCGGCGTTGAGGGTAGATCGGCGTGGTTGTGTGGTTTTTTTTTTCCCCCCTCTCTTCTCACCGGTTCTCTCTCCTTCTTCTCACCGATGGATCGTGGTGGTGGTGGATCGTGGATCATGGCTGAGATTTGCTCCGATTGATGGATGTTGTTGGTTTGATTTGGTGGATTGTGGTTGAGATTCGGTTTGATTTCTTCTCTGGAATCTCCGGTGGTAGCTGAGATTTGGTCCGATTTTGGGTTTTGTGGTGTTGTCTTCGAATCTCTGATTTGGTCCGATTTGGTCTAATTTGGTGGATTGTGGCTGTTGTTTTTCTGGGTTTTGTGGTGAATTTGTGGGTCTCCGTCGGTCACCGATTTTGGGTTTTGTGGATGCTGTTGTTTTCTGGGTTTTGTGGTGAATCTCTGTGGGTCTCCGTGGGTTTTTCTGCATCTGCTAGTGTTTTTTTTTTTTTTTTTCTTTTCAGTGGTGGTGGCTGGGATGGATATGGTTTGTTGGGTTGGTGTTTTTTTCCGGTGGTGGTGGATGGGGTGGGTTGAGAGTGATAGAGAGGAAGAGAGAGAGAGAGAAATATAATTGAAGAATAAAGAAATAATAAAAAAAGAATATTTAAATAAAATGTTAAAAAATATAGAAGCTTTGATGTTGAGAATATTGTAAAATGAGTTGTTAAAAACTAAAATTTTGGGTTTTAAGGTGGTAGATGCTAAAAATTTTACTCCCCTTGATAAGAATGCTCTTAGTAGTTAATAGTCATTGATAAGTTAAAAAGCGATGTAAGGAGTGAGCCAGATAAAAATCAGTATGAATTTATCACTTTAACAGTTTATAAAAATATTATAAAAAAGTTTGTGACTATAATATTACTATCGTCAAATTCAAGGTAAATAGTGCCTACCGTATAGCTAGAGAAACTACAAAGTACATTCTATGGGATTGCCAGATGGTACACATGGACATGGTAGACTAAACTCACCATTTTGAAGAGAAGTAATAATACTCAGACACTCCTTGTTGAATAATGTTTGTATCAGTGTATCACAATAACTCACATACTATATTATTCACAACTTGTCATGTTAGTAAGTTGTGGCAAAAATTATGAATTTTGTTGTGATATTAGCATTATTCGTCCTTATTACATATTCATTGTACACGCATTGTCACTTTGGTTGAAATCAAATTCTAAGAACATTATTTTGAGAAGGAAGTGTGTGCTAATTGTGTAACATGTGTGTAATAAGATTTTATGTTTGAAGAATGGAATCAAAACCAAGTTTTTTAAAACAGTTTTGAACATCAAAAGAAAATTATTTTATATAAAGAAGTGATCCCAACTTTTTGGTACGATTTTACTCCCGGTCTATGAGATGCCTTGATAAAATGGTTGAGAGATTTCATTTTGGTGAGACAAGTCATGAGAAGCATTAACATAGCCAATTTCAGAATTTCATGTGAAATAAGATTTCAAAAGAATGGAATCAAAACTGAGGGAACTTTTGCAAACAGTTTTGAACTTTTGTTCAAGCAATGCTAACGTCCAGCATTTGAATATAGAGACAGAAAAATATGTTTAAGATTTAGGTCCAGTTTAGGCTTTTTCCTAGTGGATGCCTTAGGGAATGGTTTACTTTACATTAAACCTATAAAACCCCACCACTTCAAACTCTGTTTAATATGAACCTGTCAAATCCTGGGAAAAAAGAAAAAGCCTGTCAAGTGTCTAACAAATTTTGGCTGCAAGCTATAGTGGATTTGGATTTCATAGGGTTAATTTTTTTTTTAATTATATTTTTTTTGACAAATTTAGAGATGACAGACAAGTCGAGAAGTGTGTATATATATATATATATATATATTTTTTTTTTGGAGAAGTATAGTTTAACAGCTGGTTGATAAAAAATAGTGGACTTGGATTTGGATTTTATGGGATTATATATATATATATATATATATATATATATATATATATATTTAAAAACGAGGTTATAAAAAAAAAAAAATTAAAAACGAAAGACCATTCATTTTCTTTTCCTTTTTCGAGGAAAGTGTATTTCATTCTTTTAGGTGAAAATGCTTCCATTGCAAAAAAATCCACCATGCATCTTCTCGTTTCTTTTGTCTTAAAAAGTCAAAACATGGAAAAGAAAAATAAAAGTAAAAAACAGAAACAGACTTCAAAGCCTCCTCCATTTTGCCTACTTAAAGAAACAAAAACTAGTCTCTGAAAGACACACAGAAGCCAGCTCTCTCTCTCTCTCATACACAGTAGAAAAGAAAAGGAAGAAAGATATGAGTTTGCTCAGCTGGGTTCTAGCCGTGCTGAACTGGTTAATAAGAAATTTCCTCATTATTCAGGTATCTCTCTCTCATTTCTTAAAGAGCATTCACAGTGAAACTCTCAAAATGCTAAAAAGTTATTTAAAAAAAAAAACTTTTTTTTATTCCAATTCTCTCTTCTTTCTATTTCTTTCTCAGCTGTTTCTTCTTCTCTCTTCTATATTTTTTCTTCTCTCTAGTTGTGGGTGTGGTGGTGATGGGTTTTGTGGCCGGTTGTGGGTGTGGCGATAGGTTTCATGGCCGGTTGTGGGTGAGGTAGTGATGGGTTTTGTGGCGGTTGTGGGTGTGGTGATGGGTTTTGTGGCCAGTTGTGGGTGTTGTTGTGATGGGTATTGTAGCCGGTTGTGGGTGTGGTGATGAGTTTTGTGGCAGTTGTGAGTGTGGTGATGGGTTTTGTGGCCGGTTGTGGGTGTGGTGGTGATGGGATTTGTGGCGGTTGTGGGTGTCGTGATAGGTTTGTGGGTGAGGTGGGGATGGGTTTTGTGGGTGTGGTGATGGGTTTTGTGGCCATAACATGGATATTGTTGTGATGAGTTTTGTAGCCAGTTGTGGGAGTGGTGATGATGGATTTCTTGGCCGGTTGTGTGTGTGTGGTAGTGATGGGTTTTGTAACCAGTTGTGGGTGTGGTGGTGGCGGCTATGATAGTTGTGGTTGTGACTGTGGTTTTGTTTGGGTTGTGTTTTTATTTTATTTTATGGGTTTTGTGGCTGGTTGTGGGTGTGGTTGTGATGGGTTTTGTGCGGTTTTTTTTTTCGGTGGTGGTGGCCGGTGGTGGGTGTGGTTGTGATGGGTTTTGTGGGTTTTTTTTTCGGTGGTGGTGGTGGTGACGGCGGCCGGTTGTGGGTGTGGTTGTGATGGGTTTTGTGAGTTTTTTTCCAGGGGGTGATGATGGTGGCAGGCAGTGGTTGTGGGTTTTTGTTTTATGTTTTTTTTTAACTGGTGGGGCCTTTGATGGCAGTGGGTGTAGGCGGCAGAGAAGAAAAAGAGGTGGAGAAGAAGATAAAGAAAGACGAGAGATTAAGAATAATATATATATATATATATAAATATTTAAATGACGTAGTAATAAAAAGTAAAACTTTCTAAGGCTAATTTTTTTTTTCTTTTTTTTTTAATAATCTTTTTGCTGTGAATGCTCTAATCATTTGCTCAAATTTTATAGCTGTGTTAATTTGAAAAGTTGTGTTAATTTGTCAATTACAACTCGTCATGGGACAAGTTATGTCAAAAATTTGTGCCCATTGTTACTTGCATAATTCTAATTTGAATGTGTTCTCTTTTTTGCCTGAGAAAAGCCGGGCGGCTTTAATCCCTTTAGACCAAAGGAGGTCAACATCTTGCTGTTATGCCAGGATATGTCCTGCCAAGCCCAAATGGTTTTACTCTTCGGGGATGAGGTACCTTCTTCTTCTGCGTTTTTTTTCTTTTCTACTTCTTATTTGTGGTAGCTGAGAAAAAAGTTGGGAAAGTTTCGATTTTCTGGTTTTTCATTAAAAATAAAATGGTGGGTTGGTATTTTCAATTTCGTTTAATTCGATAACCATTGATTTGATTTTCTTTGTTGTGGGTATTGGTGATATTGCAGTGGGCTTCGATGAATTCGTGGGTGTCTATTATTGGGAATATCAAGTACAAGTTTTTTTATATAGGAGGACCTCAGATAGCTCGTAGAGTTTGGAGAGACTATGGCAAGGTAAATTTCTCAATCTATCAATTATCTTTTGTGAGAATATTTAGTTAATGACTTGTGCAATATGATGATATTGTGATTGTAATTTGAATTTCTTATTTACTCTTGAGGAACCGATCCTTGTATATATCTTGAGATTCTGGATTGGGAATTTGGCAAATTGCTGCTTGATTGGCTAGCAAAGTGGAAAATGTTTTGAGTCATGCTTGTCAATATGTGTTGCTCCACCATGCTATCTTCCTTGTTAAGTAATGCAATTTTGCTAAATACATTTCAATCTTTGTTCTGTAGATGGATGCAGTTGTGTACATTGTGAATGCTGATGCTATAATCAGGGGGCATGCTGTACTCAGGTCAGGAGAAGACCTGATTAATCTAAGCTATGATGAGGCCTTTGAGGAAGCTCCATTCCTTATATTTGGTCTAGGATTTCTTGAAGGTTTTCTTAACCCAAGAGTGAGAAGAGAGAGATTGCGTTACTTCCTCCCTCGAGGTTTTTTGGGCTAAAGCAGGCAACAAAATGCAGTATCTAGATGGTTTCAAGTGGCTTTCTCAGTACATTTAGTAGTAGTAGAGGTGGTATCAAAAAATTTTATTTTTTGAGAGAGAGATATAGTAGAGGTGGTGTCTTACATTTACATTTAGCATCCCCCTCAGACTCAGAGTGAGGTGGTATTTTATTTATCTTATACGCATTAAATATGAGGATTTTGTATTATTTTTCCAAGTTGATTTTATGGGCACATTGTCAGTTTGATTGTTGATTTTCCTCTGTTGATTGCCTGCTTTAAGAAAGACCACATGGGATCCATCTGGTTTAGGAGCCCCTATGAGAGGTAGCCCATGATATCCATGTGGTTTAGGTGAGTTGATCGCCTGCTATTAACACGATATCCATTTGGTTTAGGTGAAGGGACTCAGAAGTAATGAAAAAGATAAAAATCCATTTGGAGGCAATCTCTGTCCATCCTAGAGAATTCCCCTTCAGTGTTTGCATTTGGGAAGCTTGAAGTTGATGTTGAAGCGAGTGCCTCTTTCACAAGGCTCTTTATCAACAATTCTTATATCCCCACTTAGATGCAACTAGAGCACAAACACTCTTAACATATAGGTATATGCATATTCATCGGCTTAATAAAAGCAATGATATACTTCATCATTTCCCAGATAGAGTTTTCCTTTTGCTAATTCCGGAAGTACTTTTCATCCTCTTGGAAGTTGGAAGTAAACAGAAAGACCAACTATCTAGAAAGATAGGACAACAACAAACCAAAGTAGCATTCACTTCCAAAAGTTGGCAAAGTCATTAAGTGCAATAATTGCATATTACTAGAATTACTTACCAAAGATTGATTGAACCAGACCAAGTCCCACACTTGATCTTTCTTGACCAGAAGCTGTTTCCAAAATCTGATTATAGAATTCAAAATGAGATTTTCACGAAGTACTAATTGGAGTCCATGAGTAATATTCAAAAACATATTTTTAGTAAGTAGCCTCTCAGAGGCTTTTTTTTTTTTTGGGGGGGGTGGGGTCAAATTTTCATTCATCCCTATATGGCTATATCTCTTTTGCCAATGTGGTTCAATTCAAACCATGATAACATCCTCAAAAAAAATATGTGTGTGTGTATATATATATATATATATATATATATATATATATATATTGTAGGTTGTGTAGGGGCCTTTTTTGCTACGTTGGGCTGGGCTGCCCCTTTTGTGATTGTAGGCCCAAGTGTTCTGGGTTGCAGGAGTCGAGACCGGTCCAACTGGAACTCAACTTGGCCGGCTTGTGTGCGAACTATGCCTCGTCTGCCAGGAGAGTGCTTACGGCAGACAGAGCTGTTTCAGAAGAGCTTGCGGCAGGTAGAGCTGTTTCAGAGAAGCTTGCGGCAGACAAATATAATTGATAAAACAGAACCGTGTATTCTGGAATGACCAAACAGTTCTTTTAATTAGAAGTGACCAAATGATCCATAATCACGATAATATCAACAATTTTTACAAATAAAATAGCAAGGGCAAATAGTCATAAAGATTAATGAACGGATAAGGAAGTAAGTTCAGTTTGGCCCGCAGGAGCAAGGCCAAAAGGAAGAACGCCTCTTCTCAACATGATTAACCTCCGAGGAAAAAGAATTCCTGCTGTGGAAATTAACGGGTTTGAGGGAGGTGGACCCGAATGGACAATGCCCAGGATATTTATAGAAGAGAGCAAGGATTTGAGAGGGAGAGAAGGGAAGGGACCTATTGGTGCATGCCACTAATTCTCGCTTTCTTTCTTTCTATCTTTCTCCCCTTTTTCCCTTTTTTTAGTCTTTCCTTAGTGACTTCCACAATTGTGGTTTTTTAGTGTTGTGCTTCCTCTGTTTTCCTAAGTATGTTTCAGAGTATTTTACGTTGTGTTGTCTTGCCTTTCTCCTTTTTTTCTTTTTCTTGTACACGGCGGAGGCTTCCTTCTTATAGTGCCTGCCGTGAATAGATTTTACTGTTCTACCCCTCAACCACCTTTGTCTGGTCCGGGCGTACTTGCCGACCATTACTGTTCCGTTTGCGAGTCCCCCTATTACAGACAAAAACAACTATTTTGTTTGTTAGTCTGCCGTGGCATCTCTGCCTGCCGCGGTGATGTTTCTCTCTTTATCCCTCATGGCATGCACCTAGTGGTTCCAACTCAGCATTGCCTCTTTTGGGAGGTATATCATCCCAGCAGGACGTATCTCCCGAAAGAGCTTGAGCAGGAACCTCAAAATAGGTCTTCCCCTCTCCCCACCACCAAACCACGCCCTCTTACCTCTGACCCATGACCCCACCGCGTCCCGTATTGGCTGGGTACAGACTGGTGGTGCCTGGGCCTTGCGCATGCATATGTCTGAAACCTGCCTGCTGTTCATGCATCTACCGTGGACTGGAGACTTTACCTGTACTGCCTGCCGTCTGCTTCTGGCCTTTCATGAGTTACTACTCTGGTTTCCCGCTCCCTTAGGATCTGGGCTTTACTCAGTATTGGGCTTTGCGTTCCTTTTAACCCGACTCTTTAATTGCCTTAGCTTCCTAATGCATTACTTAGTATTTCCTGCTTGCTGGGCTTTTTCTCAGGCCTGCCGTTCCATTCTTTCCCCCAGTGGCTTAATGTGGCCACTGGTGTTTTCGCTTATGGGCTCCAATGTCCCTTTCTTTTCCCTTGGGCCTCTCCGGCCCATTTACTTCCTTTGGACGTCCTTGGTCCATTTACTAACTCCTCATCCCATTGGCTTTTACTAACTTAATTGGGCTTCCCTAGCCCAATTTCCTCATTCTCATCCTTGGGATTCATGGGCTTGCCATTATCCCCTACTTTCTTTGTTTACATTGCTTTGGGTCTGCCGCGGCCCATTCTCACTTTTCCAAACCATATACTGCTCATGGGTGCTAATTTCTCTCTTTCCGAGCCTTTTAGGCCCACTTACTTCCTCAAAACCCATTTGTTCGTATTAAGGGCCTGTGATTCATTGTTCCTGCCGCTTGGGCCTAACGGTTTTACTTAATCTGCCGCTCCTCTGCTGCCCGTATTGCTGGGTTGGGCTGCCTTCTATCTATTTCAAAAAATGACCCTCAACAGGTTGCATATAAAATTCTAACTAATAGTAGATTACCAAATATTGAATGATGAGATAAGAAAATCATTACAAATCAAAATAAACTGACAATGCACAATTAAATTCTCGGGGAAAAAAATCATGACGTCTAATTTAAAAAATAAATTATTTTTTGAAGAATATCTTAAGTCATAACGTCAAATTTTACTACCCAATTACAAACCATAAATATATATAACTAAAGATAAACTGGATACAGAATAGGAAGATAAACTAGATATAACCGGGATAAAGATATATAACTAAAATTTAAATGCAAAAATATAACTGAATATTACTTGACTAAATATAACTTGAAATGTCTTTAAATACAAGCTTGAAATAACTAAAATAACTTGAAACACTTACAAGTGTAAGGTAACTATAAGAATTGGACTGATAGCTTAATCGGAAAATAAAATATTACTTTGCTAAGAAGGTTATCAACTCAGATGGAAAATTAGGTAATGAAATGAGGTTGTGGAAAATGAGTGATGCCTTCTTCTCCTAGAGTGCTCACTTGTATAGACTTTCAGGCTTCTACACCAAAGGTGCTAGGGATTCCTGACTTCTGAACTGCTTTGAATCTAAAAAAGTTTTTTAACAGTAAAGAAATACTTTAATTGACTAATTTTTTTTACTGTATATACTAAGAGCAGATTTGATGTTAATGAGGAATTGTTCATGAATAGTAACTTGTCAAGTACTATTTCGAATATTAGCACTGTTTTTGTCTTGACTTGTCGAGAGTATTGTTCATCTTTAACTTTCGTGAGGGCACTTTTTTTCAAAAATTTTCAATCTTCCGCAAGATCATAGGGGTCTCTTGGGAATCTTAGTGAGCTAAGATATGGGTTGGACTCAGTTCTTCTGGCTTGTTGATTGGAGGAGGAAGCTTCATTGGAAGCTGAATATATATATATATATATATTGCTGATTTTGATTCCAATTAGGTAACAAAGGGCGGTGGTTGCTTGGAGACCAGTTTTGGCACTTGGCATGATTCATAGTCTCCACTGACTCTTGTCATTTACCTTTCGTGCAAAATTGTATCTAGCCATTGAAGTCAAACACGACCACCCAAATCTAACGGCTTTGTTTTGTGATGCTTTACTAAAAATAAGATTATCATAAAAATGATGGTAAGGCCAAATTGCAGAACCCTATCCAAATCTAAATTTTGTTGGAAATATTTTAGACTTTTTAGTGAATAAATAAATTTTAATATAGCATATAATACCCCAAATAATAAATAAAAGTTATGAATAATTTCACAGTGCTATAGAATCACATAAACAATGATATCATTAAAGATTGATTTGTATAACTAGGACTAGGAGTAAAATCAAATGCAACTGGATATATGAAATATTAAATTTTAGTCCTGTTGGTAAGGACAAATATCCTTTTAAAGGTACGCAACCAAATGAGAGGAAAATTTTTGTAAGTTATTTTATTTTCACATATTTTTTTGAGTTAGAGTGATGGAGTACAATAAAAGCGATACTAATAATGAATCAATATGAAAATGTGGTGTTTTCACATTATCAAAAAAATTTAGTTCTTAGTGTGCGTTTGGGTGGAGATGAAAAATTAAAATTAATTATTTCACTATTTAGTTTATTTTTACTACTATTTATGACCCCATTGCACTTTTTAGCACTATTTATAGGCTCCACTGTACTATTTCAACTAACTTTTACCTTTATCTATAGTACTTTCAGTAATAATTTTTCGGTTTCAGCAAAATAAGCAGTATCCAAACACACCCTTAAAGTTCAACTCATAATGGAATTAAAAGTTTTATTTTTTTTTTATCAAATTATGAAAAAGCAAAAAAATAAATAAATAAATTTTCGACATGTTTCAAGAAGTTTCTCTCTCTCTCTCTCTCTCTCTCTCTCATGTGAATAAAAATAAGTAAATAAAATATTTGAGGTTAAGAGTAATAAATGGTTGAGTTAATCTTTCAGTATTTTTTTTAGTGTAATTGTGTGGTCTTTACAATTAGACAGTTTTTTTTAAAAAAAAAAAAAGAAAAAAAGAAAGGAGTATATATTAGTTAGTAAATAATAATAATAATAATCTAAAATATAAGAACTAAGCAACAATTAATATTTTTTATGGAAAGTAAAATGAATAAGTTCATTCCAAATTACATAGATTTGATCTATTTCAAGACCAATATAGATTTGATAAATGAAAACTATGATCACTAAAAAAATAAACCATTGGGAAGTATGATTGTTGAAAACATTAAAAATATAGTCGTTGGGAATTTGAAGAATATAGAAATCGAGATAGAATAAAGGAAGAATAAAAAAATATTAAAAAATAATAAAGGAAGATTAAAGAAATAATGAAGAAATAATATTTAAATGAAATAGAAAAATGATAGAAGGTTTATTGGAAAGTATATTTGAAAAAGTAATTAGACAAAAGACAAATGTAAATTATGTAATTGTTCACTCTCCAAACAATTCAAAAATTTAGAGAGACTGCTGGAGATACTTAACATTTAAATATTGAATTTGATTGAAATTTAGTTATTTATGCCTTGGTTTGGATAGCACTTCTTTATACTCAATGTGGAGTTGCGTTTTCAGTTCTCCCTTTTTTTTTTTTTTGGCCGGATTTCTTGACTTTTTGGGGACAAAAATTACTGTGCATGAACAGTGTGTGCACTGTTCATACATTAAAAAATATTAAAAATGGGACCCACGGTACTATTAATCTATTTAAAAATTATTTTGCTACAGTGTTTTCAGCAACAATCAGTTTTCAATAACTTTTAGTAACAATAAGTTGTATCCAAACAGACCCTATGTATAATTTTGTTATCATTTTGGAATTGATACTAATTTTGTAGAGTAGAATTGGGGAAGATCCTCATCCACATTTTGTGTTTCATTCTCTTGTATCATAATGGGTTTGAACTTTGGAATAAACTTTTAGAAAAGCAAATTTCTCTTAATGGCATTGAGTGCATACATTAAATTTATTTTTTTTACACAATTTTTATATTTTTATTATGTGATTTATTTATTAGTATGGGTTTTATTTGTTTCAGCAAACAATTTCAAATCTGCCAAAAACAAGTTGGCTTTCGGCGCTTACCCCTCACCTTGGCCTCACGTGGATATAGATCTCATTCATAGCAAGTTAGCAACTTTATTGAACCCCCTATCCCCCTCCCAAAACATTTACAACTTTATTTAAAGTGCGTTATGAGGTCTTTAAAAATATTCTATCATTCACAAGGGAGGAATTAGGAATGTTGTTTGTGGGGCTAAGGTTAAACTATTGTATTTGCAATTTATGAAAAACTCAAAGCATAGATATATATATATATATATATATATATATAGAGATATATATATATATATATATATATAGATATAGATCACTTTCATATCTGGTGGTTTGAATAGAATCCAAAATGAAATTTTGAACAAAGCCTATCAAGCATCAATTGAGTTAAAATTAAAGGAAAAGAAAAATATTACTAGTAGGATAAATAAATACATAGAAATGGAAAAATAAAATAATAGGAGAAGAATATAGAACATTTCAAGGTTTTAAATTCTTTATTGCTAAGCTTCAAATAACTCAAGACTCTGTTTAAGAAAAATAGAGGAGTTGAATGCTAAGTGAGAATATGTGAGCAAAGAGTATCAGTGGATGCTTGAAAAGGTCAAAGGTGGAAGGCAAGTAACTTGAAAGGATGAGAATTTTGAGCTACAAATGGAAGGTTAAAAATTAAAAAAGTAAATTTTTTAAAGCAAGCCAATGGTCTGATGTGTGGGGGTTTCAATGGCAAAATTTAGTAAAAGAGTGAAAATAAGATAAAAAGTAAGCTTGAAAGGAACACATGTGGACAGGTGAGGGCCAATTTTTTTCTTGGAGAGGTGGTCAGCTCTTTACAAAGTTGATAGAATCTCCATTCTTACGACTTGCCCACTTTGACCAATTTTTTAAAATTTTTGTGGGGGCATGGCCCCCATATAACCAGTGTAGTTCCCCATCATTCGCGTATGATTTATTTTTGTATTTTTATAATAAAATATTAGGAAGTTTGTGTCAATTCACTCCGGTTCATATATTTAATTAGATGTACACTAAATAATTGTTAGTTTTTCTTCATATTTAAGTTCCAGAACATTCTATTTTGGTCATTTGGTATTCTTCTATTTCTAATCCTAATCCTAAACTCTTTGCTTTACTTGATAAAAAAATGATAATATTGTATTGGAGATGTGAAGCTATTATAAATAAAAAATTCCTATTAATTATTTTTGAAGTCGGGGATTATGTGGAATAGCCGTATAAAGTTGACTGCTGGGCTTGCTGAGGAAATAAAAGTCCCGAAGCTTTCGCACTCTTTTATCATTTGGTCTGTGATTTGTGGTGAACCAAGTGAGAAAGGCTCACTCATCTCTTCGACTCCAATCTAGAATCCTTCAATTCTAAATTGGTATTAACCTGTCAACCACTCAACAAATTAAGGGAAAAGTAATGCAATTAAATTAGTGTTATCTAAAGTTATAACATTTTTTTAGAGATATTTTCAACCAGTGACTTTTGCTCTAAATGATCACTCTTTACCATTAAACTAAAATACCAATTAGTTTTGATATAAATAGGAATTAAACTTTAAATCTCTTATTCGATGACAAAAATATTTACCAATTAAGTTAATTGGAACCATATCTAAAGATGTAACATAAATTAAATAACTAAGCTCCTAAATTCCAAATTACCACAACTGGACTTCCCAAATCTGTTGGTGCACCCTAATTGATGCGGAAACAGGTGGCTGGAATGTAGAATTGCTCCCATCATTTGTTCTTCATTTGTTCTCATGAGGGATGACACCGCAAAAGATCTTATCCATTAATTCCACTAGTTAAGCAAGTCATTAATTATTGAGTGATAAAAATAATTGGGTCTCGTTAACTGTTTTTAGGGCATTTGATAATATTATTTTTATTAAAATTGCAAAAAAAATTCAAAAAAAAGTTTTTTATATAGGATTGCAAGATGGTCGAAACTACAAACATGGTGGACTGAATAATAGTCAAAGAAAAAATTAATAATAGCCAAACGCTCCTTATTACGATCAAGTGTTTAATAACCGTGTAATAAGATCTTATGTTTGAAGAATGAATTCAAAACCAAGCTTTTTAGACAGTTTTGAACGTGTACTGGCATAATACGTGGATTTTGGGGTCCATTTTATTTATTTATTTGACTTGACTCATGTTTTTCTCTGCAATAAAATTATCTGGGATTACCTTGAGAAAGGACAACAATGTAGGTTCCGCAGCCAATACATCAACACGTGTGAAGCTTTTAGACGCTCTTACTCTCAACACTCAACCAAAACAAAAGAGAGAAGAGAATGAATCTTATTATTTTCTAGATGTTATTTTCAACCAATTGGAGCTGAACATGTACGTCCGCACAAAAATGCTTCAGATGTTAAAAAGAAGAATAATGCTGGGGACACATAATTTTCCACAATTTTGTGCCACAACTCGCCATGCAGAGAGTTGTGATTGGCAAAAGTGTGATGTTACCAATTACAACTCGCTACATGACGAGTTGTGATAAAAAGTTGTAAGAAATTATATGTCCGTTACTCTAAAATGAGCACAAAACACAACCGTCTCCAACAGAACACTGAACACACACATAGTAGAAGAAAAGAAAGGGAAGATGAAGATGAAGATGAAGAAGGAGGTGGGTTTTCTCAGCGGGGTTCAAAAGTCGCTGAATCGAATCTATCTTTCTCTCTCTCTCTCTCCTTGATTTCTTAAGCAATTTGCTCAATCCTAAAGCTTTGTTGTTAATTTCAATTTTTCTTTTACTATATAATCCAGCTGGGCGTCTTTAATCCCTCTGAAACAAATTCAAAGGGGGCCAATATCTTGTTCTTGGGCCAGGATATTGACTGCAAAGAGGCTGTGATTTTTAGCCTCTCAGATGAGGAACTTTTTTTTTTTCTTTTTTGAGAAGAGACTTGATGTTCTTTGTTGTGGGTATTGATGAGTGAATATTGCAGGAGCCATCAGAGTATTTGACATCATGGGTGTCTAGTATTGGGAAAATCAAGTTTAACTTTTTTGATTTAGGAGAACATGGGATAGCTCACAGAGTTTGGAGAGACCATTGTGCCAAGGTAGATTTCTCAATCTATCAATCATCTTTGATGAGAATATATAGTTAATGATTTGTGCAATACTATGATATGTGATTGTAATTCAAATTTCTTAATTTACTCTTGAGAAAGCTTGCATGTTTTGAGGTTGTCTAGATCTAACTCTGTTGCGATTTTAGACCAAGCTGTTTTATCTGATGTACTCTCTGTTTTAGTTTAACGGGACCTTTATGTCTTCGTCCTTCTTATTTTTTATTTTTTTTAACATAGTCTTTTTTTTTATTCAATGTTGAGTAATAGAGAACATGACTAAGGGCTGGCTCGACCCATTTTTACTTGGCCTGTGGGCACAATGGGCTGGGCATAATGGACTATTAACTAGTTAATGGGCCAGGTCGGGTTGGGCCGAAAGAGAAAACCTCAACCCATGACCCTACCCATGGGCAATGCCTATTTTGTCTTTAGCGAGCTGGGCTATCGGGTTAGGCCTAATGGGTTATCCATGGACTTGTGTTAGCATATTATTTTATTATTTTTATAAGGAAAGAATCAATTTTTTATTAGAGAATAATCAATCTATTTTTTTAAATGAAAGAATTAAAGAATTTAATACTTAATTACAAACTTTTTTACAGTCAAATCTATTTAATTTTTTGTTTTGTTGATGGAAACCTATTTAATTTTTTTTTATTAAGGCTTTAAATAGTTTTTTTTTTTAAATGTCAAATGGTTAATTCAAATTTGCTAGACTACTAGAAAAATATATATTTAGTAAACTAAGTTTAGCACAATTACTTTGAATATCTTAATGGTTGAGGGAGTTCTCTTAAGAAATTCATCTATAATATCTCAATATCAATCATTCATACACTTCCTATATATTTTTGTTATGAATTATGAGTTATTGGGTTGGGCCAACGGACTGGGCAACGGGTTGGGCAACTGGGCTAGCCCACTGGGTACCCATGGGCATCAAAACTAGGCCACGACTAGACCCACTGGGCTAGTGGGCTACCCATGGGCCTCAATAACAACGAGCTGAGCCGCCCTTTAGCCTGGTGGGCTGTCGGGTTTCTAGGTCGGGTTGTGAGCCGTGGGCTATTTGATGACCCTTAAACATGACTTACATTATTGTATTTATATTCCCAGCCAAACCTTTCCATGATCCAACTTTTTTTTTAATATCTTTCCCAGAAGATATTTAGACTACATGCCAAGGTGTTAGGTGTATAGACATAAAGGCATAAAGCACAACACTGACACTATTTAGCCATTTTTAGTAGCCACCAGTAGCAGTGGACATGCCCCCATTTATTAAAAAAAAAGTTAATTAAAAAAAAAATACAAAAGGCAAAAGCATCTACAACTACATGTCTACACTATTAAACATCTAACACTAAGATAAATACTAAGTAGTAGAGGAAAAAAATACAAAAGGCAAAAGAAATTACCACTACACGTCTACACTACTAAACGTCTAACACTAAGTTAAATACTAAGTAGTAGAGTTAAATACAAGGACAACTAAGTTACTAACACTAAGTCTAACAAGCACAAAACAAAACTAAAGAAAAAATCTAGAAGTCCATATCATTAGTGAACTTTGAATATGAAGAGTGTCCTTAGAATCTATCTCTCTCAGGTTGTGAATTTGTAATTATAAGTATTCTACTTGTGAGTTATTAGTATGGAAGATTTTGTTATTATGAGTGTAAAAAATGTTAGTCATGCATAGAACTATCAAAATTGGAAGGATATGAAAAGTTTTATGATTTTTGGTTTGTTTATTTTTTTTCCCTTCACATGTATAATAGTAACACAAATAGTTTAATAATAGCAGGTGCCCACTTAACGGAAAAAATAAAAAAGGGGTATTATGTGCAATTCATTTCCTTGATTGATTTGATTCATTTTCTCTAAAAATTTGGTTTTTTTTTTTTTTTTCTTCATGTGAAAACACGAGTTGGCTTGAACCTGTTGAACCCGTCACAACCCAATTAACCCAACCTGAACCCGACTCGATCCAACTGTTTGCCATGTCTAGTAATATCTAGTAAGACAACAAAACGTGGAATAGCCGTGTAAAGTTGATTGTCATAGTTGTCAAAATGTGAATCGTATCGTGAATTTATTTTTTATTTTTTCGTATAGTGTATTGTAAGATACACAAACATTTAATAAAATTTATTAAAAAAAAATTATAGATATACATATATAAAGGGTATATTCATTATAAATTTTGAATATGTTCAGCTAATGACTAATTTATTCATCACTTATGTAATAATATTTAACAAACTAACTAAATAAATTAAACTAGCACGTGTTTATAACATACACATTCAAATTACTTAAATTAAAAAGTGGTAATATATTACAAATGACCTAAAAATTAATTTATTTTTATCATATTGGCTAATCAACTCCATCTAAGTCAATGCTATCATCACGTTATCATTTTGCAAATTTAATTCTTTATTAAAAAAAATTTCATCATCATTAACATTTACTATCTCTTCTTGTTCTTTTTATTTTAATAATTAAAAAAAAAATCTTCTTGGCATTTTAGTTTCCTGGACCTATAATAATAATAAAAATAAAATAAAAAATAATTATATTTTCAATTAATATCTTATTCATAGTATAGAAAATAAATTTGTAAATATTAAAGTGAAGTATAAGTGTATAATATGTAGTCCAAATTTTGCAGAAGAAAAAGAGGGAAAAAAAACCTTATGAATATGTTATTTTATTAGGTTAAATTAAGTAACCTAATAAATTTGTGTATAAAACAAGTTTAACAACTTGTTAGATTCAAATAAAAGTACAAATTTTAACAAAAAATCTTATTTTAAAGCATTTGTCTATGTATTGTATGATACGTACAATTTTACATTACAATACGATTCATATAATACACACACTGTATTGTATGATTCATGAGCACTTACAATATATGCTAATACGATACGAAATTTTTTACACATGATATGATCATGTATCATACAATATTGACAACTATGTTGATTGTTGACTTTTGAGTTGAGCCTTTCACACTCTTCTCAAAACAAAAAGAGTTGAATCTTTCACTTTTTTATAGCTTTTTTTTTTTTTGGGGAGGGGGGGGGGGGGGGTGTGGTGGTGGTGGTGGTGGTGGTGGTGGTGGTGGTGTTGTTGTCTTGTTGAGAAACAGCATTTTCCAATTTAATTTAACTGATTTATGGTGAACTGCTGAACTGGCATATACCTGTCAAGGAATCAACGGATTTAAGAGAAAAGCAGTGCAATTAAATTTTTGTTATTTTAAGTTATAATAAGTATAACATAACTAAACACCTTATTTCCAAATTAAAACACAGCTGGACCTCCCGTTCTATTGGGGCTCCCTAATTGATGTGGAAATAAGTGGCTGGAATGTAGAATTGCTCCCACCATTTGTTCTCAAGGGATCACACCACAGAAATAGATCTTATCCATTAATTCCACTAATTAAGCAGGTCATTAATTACCAAATAATAAAATAATTTCGGATTAAAAAATATTAGAGTTACAATTTTTTTTACAAGTCACTAATGTGATGAGTAGTTATTGGTTATTGATAAGTTAAAAAGTGATATAAGTATAGGTTCAAATGAAAACCAGTAAAAATTTATCACCTCAATAGTTTGTACGAATATTACAAAAAATTTTGTGACTGCAACATTACTCTTGTTAAGTTCAAGGTAAATAGTATCTACCGTATGGCTACTGAAACTACAAAGCACATTTTATGGGATCGCGAAATGGTACACTTGGTGGACTAAACTACACCATTTTGAAGAAAAGTCATAATACTCATATTCTTCTTGTTGAATAATGTTAGTATCACAACAAAGCCCACATATTTTATCATTCACAATTAGTTATATGGACAAATTGCGACAAAAGTTATAAGTTATATATATATATATATATATTTTTGATAATTAGTTATAGGTTTTTTTATGATAGCATTATTCATCATTATTACATATTCCTTGTACACACTGCCACGCTTGTCTACATATTGCCACGATTGGTAGAAATCGAATTCTAAGAACATTATTTTTAGAAGTGTGCACTAATTGTGTAACGTGTGTAATAAGACTTTAAGTTTGAAGCATGGAATCAAAACAAGTTTTTTCATACAGTTTTGAACTTTAACTAGGCATAATACGTGGAAAGTGGGGTACATTTCTTGTTGTATATGGCTTAGGGTTTTTCTGCAATAAACTTTTCTGGGATTTCCTTAAAAAGTCTTTGTCGGACAAAAATGTAGATTCTCTTTCTCCGCATCTAGTAGGGTTTCGGTCGCGCATTTCAGCACAAAAAGAAAGAAAAAGCGGGCCCCCCATCAACACTTTGTGAAGCGTTTAGACGCACTCACCGTCCCAAGAGTAAGGTTATGTTTGGTTGCTTTTAGAGTAAAGTCGAAATGATAGAAAAAAATGTGTGAAAAATAGGAGAGAAAATATCTAAGAGAAGGTCTGTATCTCTCTATCCTTGATTTTTAAAAGAAAACACACACACACGACAGTTCTGTCTCTCTCCTTGATTTCTAAAAGAACACACACACACACACCAGTTCTGTCTATCTCCTTGATTTCTAAAACTCTCTCTCCTTGATTTCCTTACTAAACGAACACACGCACAACAGTCTCTAACAGAACACACACATAGACATAGTAGAAAAAAAGAAAAGGAAGAAGAAGAATATGGATTTGCTCAGAGTCAGAGGGGTTCAAGAGTTGTTGAATCGAATCTTTCATTTCCCCATTATTCAGGTCTCTCCTCGATTTCTTAAGCACTTTGCTCAATCTTAAAGCTTTGTTGTTAATTTCAATGTTTTTTACTATTTTTTACTATATAATCCAGTCGGGGGTCTTGAATTCGTCTGAACCAAATTCAAAGGAGGCCAATATCTTGTTCTCGGGCCAGGATATGGACTGCAAAGAAGCTGTGATTTCCAGCCTCTCAGATGAGGTTTTTTTTTTTTTTTTTGGTAGCTTAAAGAACTATGACAAATTGAATGGTGGTAAGGAAATGAATATGCATATTCTAAAAAGACGGAAAAGGAGCCAGATAAAGCCGAAACTTATTACTAATAAAGCTTCCTTTATTTATTTCTTTATTTAAATGGTGGATTGGTATTTTCAATTTTGTTTAATTTCGATAACCACTGACTTGATTTTCTTCGTTGTGGGTATTGGTGAGTGAATATTGCAGGGGTCATCTGAGTACTTGACATCATGGGTTATTGGCAAAGTCAAGTTTAAATTTTTTGATTTAGGAGGACATGGGATTGCTCACAGAGTTCAGAGTGACTACGGTGCCAAGGTTGATTTCTCAATCTATCAATTATCTTTGATGAGAATATATAGTTAATGAGTTGTGCAATACTATGATATGTGATTGAAATTCAAATTTCTTTTTCACTCTTGAGAAAGCTTGCATGTTTTGAGGTTTTCTAGATCTAACTCGGTTGCGGTGTTAGACCAGGCTGTTTTATCTGAAGTACTCTCTGTTTTAGTTTTATGGGTCCTTCATGTCTTCGTCCTTTTTTCTTTTCTTTTTTTCTTTTTTATTTTATAAAACATAGAGTCTATTTTTTGATTCAATGTTGAATAATAGAGAACATGTCTTGCATGATTGTATTTATATTCCCAGGCAAACCTTTCTGTTTTTATATTTCATTCATGGGAGGCAAGCATTGATCATGGTATATCGGTTATAGCACGTTGTGTTTTAGAAGGTCTGCTAATAGTGTCTCAACATACATAATTCATTATCTTTGTTGTTTTACCAGTACATCATTTACTTCTTATTACATGACAGGTTATTCTTTCTTGTTTAGCCTTTGTCTTGTAGTTTTATATACAATTTATATCTCTTGAGATTTTTATATTGGGAATTTGGCAAATTGCTGCCTGATTATCTAACAAAGTGGAAAATGTTTTTGAGTTATGCTTGTCACTGTGTGTTGCTCCTCCATGCTATCTTCCTTGTTAAGTGATGCATTTCAATCTTTGTTCTGTAGATGGATGCAGTTGTGTACATTGTGAATGCTGATGCTCTAACTACGGAGGAACTTTTGGGGCCAAGAGAAGAACTGAATGCTCAACTCAGGGAGCATTTTTGGGGGCCAAGAGAAGAGCTGAATGCTTTACTCTCTGATGAGGCCTTTGCAAATGTTCCATTCCTTATTTTTGGCGTAACACCTACTGGAGTTCTTTTTCCATTAACAGAGAGATTGTGTTACTTCCTTGGGTTGCCCAATGTCACCATAGAGTTAAGATCTACTGGAACTCTTTTTCAATTACAAGAGAGATTGTGTTCCTTCCTCAGATTGCCCAATGTCACCACAGAGCTGGCTGATGCAAATGCTCGTCCCCTTAAGGTTTTTGTGGCTAAAGAATTACGCAAAGACCAGTATCTAGATGGCTTCAAGTGGCTTTCTCAATACATTAAGTAGCGGTAGAGGTATTGGCGATGTTTTTTCTTTTTTCTTTTTTCTTTTCTTTTTGAGAGATGGTACATATTACATATGCATTAAACATCCCTCTCACAATGAAGTGGTGTCTTATTTATCTTTGACATTTAAATGAAGATTTGGTATTTTTTTTCTTGAGTGGATTTTATGGGCACACTTTTAGTTTGATTGTTGATTTTCCTCTGTTGATTGCCTGCTATAAGAAAAACCACATGAGATCCATCTGGTTTTAGGAGCCCCTATGAGAAGTACCTCATGATATCCATGTGGTTTAGGTGAGATGATCGCCTGCTATAACACAATAACCATTTGATTTAGGTGAAGGGACTCGGAAGTATTGCAAAAGATTGAAATCCGTTTGGATTCAATCACTGTGCATTTAGGCAATTCCCCTTCAGTGTTTGCATTTGCTAAGCTTGAGGTTGATGTTGAAGCAGAGTGCCTCTGTCACCAGGCTCTTTATCAACAGTTCCTATATCTCCACCCATTATACGCACTTAAAGCAGAAACACTACTACATTGAATCATATACATATCTATCAGCTTAAAAGCAATCATATACTTCGTCATTTCCTAAATTTAGGCTACCTTTTGCTAATCCGGAACTACTTTTTATATCATTGGAAGTTTAAAGTAAACTTAGCTTCACCGTTGCTTTCCAAAGTAAATGAAGTACAAAACAAAAAGACCAACTTCCTATAAAGATTGGACAAGAAGTCAACAACAAACCAAAGCAGCATTCGTTTCCAAAAGTTGGCAAAGTCATTAATTGCATATTACTTGAATTACTTACCAAATATTTCACCATACCAATCACCAAGTCCCAACCCGGATCTTTCTTGACCAAAAGCTGTTTCTGTAACCTAATTATAGAATTCAAAATAGAGATTTTCACAATGTACTAATTTTGGAGTCCATGAGTTACGGTTTTGATCAAAAACATATTTTTAGTAAGTACTAGCATTTTTGTTAGATTTGTCAATGAATCAATTTTTTGGTGAAATGTCAATTTCATTGAGAAGTTTGAAGGCTTTTGAAACTTCTCATCGTCTCACATAACAATCTTTATGGGAGGGTATCATCAAGTCTTGGTGATGTAAAAAATATAGAGAGTTTAGACTTGTCAATTCCATAATCACTAGCAAAGTTGCAAGAACTAACTATTTTGGATTTGAGTAACAACAAACTCATAGGCAAGATTCCGACTAGTTTCCAAACGGATATAGGAATGATCTAAACTTTTATGCCAACAACTGTGGGTTGTGCGGATTGCAAATTCGGGTGACATGTCCAAAAGACATATCACCAACCAAACAAAACCTCCTGCATTGTTAAGGCTTATAAGTTATGCATGCATTCTATGATCAAAGACCAACATTATAAAGGCTTTCAACAAGTAAACAATGGTGAAAAGTTGTTATTCGTAAGTATCAACAAGTATGTTGACTTGAGAGGCTAACCATTTATCTTGTTTGGAGGGATAAAAAATGAAAGTTGTTCGAATTGATAAAGTGAGAAGTGAAGTAAATAAAGAGACAGATTAGCAACTAAAACTAGGGTTAAGAATACCATTTAGAACAAGATGTTATGTTGTTTGGTTGATCCCTTTATTGTTTTTATTGTTAGTTTATTGCTTCTGTTGTAGTATAATAGTTAATGACGGTTTTTTTTTTTTTTTTTTTTTTTTTTTTTTTTTTTTTTGTCTAAGGGTCCGTTTGGTTCCCGTAAAATATTTTCCGGAAAATACCTATTTTCCGGAAATGCTATTTTCCGGAAAAGGAAAATATTTTCAAGTGTTTGGTTGTATTATGAAAATTGTTGTGGAAAATATTTTCATGTGTTTGGTTCTATTAGGAAAATGCTATTTTCCTACAATTTTTTCACATTTTCTCAGCATCCAAACAAATTTTATTACAAAAAATTTCGACATCACAGCCAATTCAACAACAAATTCCGGCAGCAAATTCCGGCAACAACAACACAACAACAACAACAACAACAACAGCAAATTCCGGCAACAACAACACAACAACCACAACAACAACAACAATCAGTTCATCAAAAAAAAAAAACAACAATCAAACTTAAAAAAAAAAAACTGAGAGATCGAGGAAGAGGAAGCGATGGGTCTGGGTCGACGACGATCGACGGCGCGGCGCGGTGCGACTCGCCGGTGCGAAGAGCGCTGGGTTCTAGGTTCGAAGGAGATCGACGATGACGGCGCGACGCGGTGCGATCGAAGGTGCGACTGGGTCTGCTCGTTGCGGTGAGGCGATGGGGACTAGGTTCGTGGGTTCGTGGTCGCCGGCGATGGGCTCTGGGCTTGGATTGGCGGTTCGTGGCCGCCGGCGATGGGCGCTGGGCTCTCTCTTTCTTTCTCTCTCTCTCTCTCTCTCTCTTCGTGCTCTCTGTTTCTCAGTTTTTCGGAAAATAGTATTTGAAATGAAAATAGAAAGGGAATTGGTTTTCACCTTTGACCACTGGTCAACTGAAATCAATTTTCAGAAAATTGATTTTCCGTGCGCAACCAAACACCCGTAATTACAGAAAAGCATTTTCAAAAATGCTTTTCACTCAAAACAAACGCAGCCTAATTAATTTGAGGATTTGTTTGTGCTTTGTGCCCTCGCTGCTAGTGTAATTTATAATTATCAATTGAATTATTCTTTGGAAGTTGGGATTATCTCTAATGAATAATTATGAGCTTGATCCAATGCCTTTTCATACGCTGAGAAGTGACAACTTTGGGTCACAGAAGTGCTTTTTTCTAGAGAGAGAGAGAGAGAGAGAGAGAGAGAGAGTGCTAATGTGAGAGTGGAGAGGGCGCGTGGATGGTTCGTTAAAATTGACTTGTGCTCAAAAAGTTCACAAATGATTATAAATAGGTTATGGACTCATGTATAACGAGCAAGCATAACAATTAACAAGCTTAAAGATAAGAATACGGCTTACCGATGCTTAACCATAAGACAGGGATGAGGGAAGGGAACCATTCCAAAAGAATAATAGTCTAGATTCTAGAATTAGAACTTTGTCAATAAAAAAAAAACGGAATATTTACACGGTTTTCAAAAAATAATAATAATAAAGATGAAATCCCAACTCGGTGCCTACAATTTATTATTATTTTTTTTTTTTAACTTTTACCTTTTTCTCAATTTTTTTATGAAATATACTTGGGAAGTATTTTCAAGGTAAACTTTTTTTTTTTTAAAGGGAATTTTCAAGTAAACTTTGATTGACTCATAAACTTTTCATCTACTATGAAGCTTCGTTTTTTTTTTTTTTTTTGGCAAAACCCCACTCTCTTTTTTATATTTCGTAAAATGTTTGGAACAATAGAAAATAGGGCTTTCCATATTTTAAGATTTGGTATGGCAGAAGACATCTTACACTTTTAAAAAAGTAAAAACGTTTTCTAAACATTACATACTTAACAAAGTCATCACACCCAAAAAAATAAATTCCACCTAACAAATAATAACTTCTCAGTCTTTTCACTCTTTACCTCTCTCTCTCTCCACAGATTAATTCTTGAATCTTGATTATCGGTAATCTTTTCATATGGCATTTTCTGCTCAAACTATTTCCCTTCCGTCATAAGTTTTTTGGGTTACTTTCCCTCTTTGATGTGCTACTGAAATAATATTGGAAGCCCCAATGGGCACTCTAATTTTTTTATTTTTTTATTACCAGTGTGAGCACCTTAATTGATGAATTTAATGTTGAGGAAAACAATGTAGATACTAGATTCTCTCTTAACTATAGGACCCACCATATCCAGTCTGGTTAGATACTTTGTGAATTGGTCCCCACATTAACACGTGTCAAGCTTGTAGACGCTAATCAACTGCGTCTATCGGTCTATCCCCCACTTTGTTTTGTCCTTTGAGCACTCACAGCAGTGGTGCTATATTGCTATAATGCTATAATTTAGCTCTTCCAATGCCTAAAATGATGCTCCAGCAATGGAGCTAAAAAAAATAATAATATTTAATTCTAGCGGAAGATTAAAATAATACGCTCCTTTTTTTTTTTTTTCATTCTTTTATCTCTTTCTCACTCCGTGCCTCTCTCTCACTCCGCGCCTCCGTCTGAAGTCTCATCCTCTCCCCAAAACTCTCTCAAGCTCTCATCCTCTCTCAGTCACTGTGCAATCTCACCGTCCCGACCACCCGCCCGACCAGCCGTCCCAAGCCTCTCTCAAAACTCACCGTCACTCTCCTCTCTCACCATCACTCTCTCAAGCTCCCTCATTCCCCGCCGCCGGCCCGACCAAGCCGTCCCAAGCCGCCTATCGCCTCACCCACGCCGCCGATCGCTCAGACCCACGCCGCCCAAGTCCCAAGTCGACCTAAGCCCTAAGCCCCAAGTCCAAAACTGACCCACACCAACCCGTTTCGCCTTCTCTTCGGTCTGACCCATCTCGGCCTCTCTGATCCAGCTCGGCCTCTCTTCTCTTCTGTCTGACCCACCAAGTCCGAAGCTTGCTTGCTGATCCGGTGAGTTGTCTCTGTCTTCTTGGGATTTTTTATTTGGGTAATTGGAATGATAAATTTTTCATGTCAGTTGGGAATTTTCTGTTTGCAGGGAATTTATGTTCTTGTTTTTAATGTATTGGTGTAAATGTTAGTTTGGGAATTTTTTGTGTGCAGGAAGGCTACATTTTTTTGGTTTCTGTTTTGGCGGTGGAGGTGGCGGTGGCGGTGGCGGCGGTAACAGTGGCGGCGGTTGCAGGTGGTTGGGACTGTTGTTTATTGTAGTGGATGTATTATTTTATTGTAGTTGTTATATTATTTTATTATAGATGATATATTATTTTATTGTGGTATTTATATTATTTTATTGTGTTGAAAGCTAAAATAGATCCACTGCTGCAGCATGTGTGTAGGTAAAATAGGTAAAATAACTTTTGGTGGAGCTAAAAAGCTAAATTTTTAGCTCCACTGCTGTGAATGCTCTAAGTCTTTAAACTAATTGGCAAAGACAACAACGTTTTATAACTTCTTGCTCACGCAGTCATGCCTTCCCCAAAAGGTGTGTTTTTTTAATGTATATGCAAATCTAGTAGTAATTCACAATCTTTTGTATCCTTCGAGAAAAATTATAAAATTCACATTGTGGATAAGTGATGTGATCTATTATTTTACTAAAAAATTGTTAGTTAAAAAAAATTTTTAAACAGAAATTAATTACTAACTTAGCAATTTTAAATAAGTAGAAGTTTTTTAGTGGAATGGTGGACCACATCACTTATCCACCAGAGGACTCTATAATTTCTCCATTCAGAGACGAAATTTTATAAAATACCTTACTATAAGGAAAAAGGGAAAAAAATAAACATATAAATAAATACATATTAGTGTCTTAACATTAGTTTGCTGTGATTATAAAAATTAATATTTTTTCTAAAAAAATTAACATTGAAAAGAATAAAATGTCATATAGATTTTGAGTGTTAATGACAAGGAGATGATGAGAGATATAAAGAGGATCTAAATATTGAATCTTTGTTCTTTGCTCTTTACTTTTCTTGTTTCTTTTCTAAAATTTGAAGAAAGAGAAGAGAAAAGGAGGTGGGGCATGTGTTATTGGGAAAAGATAAGGAAATGAGGTATGAGTGAGAGATAGAAAAGAAAAGGACGTTTTGCAAATTTGGAGTGTGTTGTCATTTCAACTGTGAATTTTATAGCATCTCTCTCTTTCTCTCTCTCAAATGTAATTCTTTGAAAAATTTGTATTATAGGAAAGAAATATAAATTTGACACTCAGCAAATGAGATTTACTCCCCTCTGAAAAAAAAAAAAAAAAGCAAATGAGATTTACGATGATTTTGGTTGAAGAGAGAAATAAGAGGGATAGAAAATGAAGAAGAGAATTTAGTTTTTGGAGCTGTTTGGTACAGCAGAAAGAGAGGAAGGATTTTGGTGGAGTCTCACATTTTTTTTTTTTTTGGCCCACTATAAATTGACCTTTCCCAAATAAAGAGAATAACAGCTGAAAACTTGATGTTGGGTCCAGCCAAATGATTTTAAGAAAACAACCCACATTATTAATAACTCTCACCTACCCATCCAGCCATTTCTTTATCATCTTCAATCAAGAACCACACAATTCTTTATCCCTTCTCTTCTCTCTGTTTTCACTTCTTTGTGGTGTTTGCATATTACCACCTGTAAAGATCAGAAAATTTAGTGGCCCAAGCCCACTTAGAGTAGTGGGTTGTGCCTTTCAACCCTAGCCCAAATCAATAGAATTTGTAAGAGGAGGGAACGAATAACAACGAAGGGCTTTGCCTGAGGACAACAACTAGGAAAAATAAGGTTTGTATTAAGAACCAAATGAGTATCAAGGTCTCCACAAGTTCTCCCGAGGATACAAAGTCTGTCTAAAAAGTAATACTATTCACTCTCTTCTCCCAATGTTCTTCCTTCTGTTTCTTTTTCTCTTTTTTCTCAATCCATTTTCCAGTGCTCTCCCCTTTTCTTATATACCTCTACCTCCATCACATCTTCACCATCCATTTCTACCTAACCTCTCTCCTTTTTTGACACTTGTTACATTTCACATTTGAAGAAGATGGTGGAAGGAGTCTGCTTAGCTGTGGCTTACACTGTTCAAATCACTTCCTCATTAATGTGGCTGATAAAGCTATTGTTTACCATTTAATGTGGATGCAACAGGCTACACCAAACCAGAAGCTTCCCTATTGCCCACTGACTTCCACTCTCTTCAGACTCCTGCTCCCACTTAGAATACTACAGAGTACCTTGATTCATTTCTTTCCTTCCTTGAGCGGCTTTCTTCCTAGGGCCTGTGGCTTGCAGCATTCCCACACCAATGCCGCTACCCTTCAACTTCATCCTCGGTCCTCGAGTTCCCACACTACCCAATAGGTCTCACCCTTCTTTCTTTTTTTATCCTTCTTGTCATCACTCTCTCCCTCTCTCTTTTCCATTGTTGTTTCCACCCAACAATATTATATATAATAACAAAGAAAATTAATAAAAGTTTATATGTATGATGTGTTAATTTTTATAAGATGTTATTTTATTAATTTTAATTAATAATAAGTATTATTTTTTTCTATGGGTTTGTTTGGATACCGCTTATTTTGCTGAAAACTTATAATTTATTGCTAAAAACACTATAGCAAAATATTTTTTAATGATGAATAGTGTCATTGGTCGTGAACAGTGACGCTTATCTGCGTTTTTGCTGAGTTTTTGGCTGGGTCATGAACAGTGCCGTGGGACCCAACCAAAAACACAAACGCACAATCATGTACTTATATACAGTGGCTCATGTGAACATGTTGGCTACTCATAGGTGTGATTCAGTCATGGCCGATTCCAATTCAGATCACGATGATAGTGATGTCGAGCTTAAGATTGCCACAGTGTACGTTCAACTTTGTATAGAGTATGTTCAAAAGTACTATATGAAATGTCTAATGTGCACTAATATCTTGAGTGGTAAGTCATACATGAAAGAAGGACTAGAAGGAAATCCCTAAGTTTGTTATGACATGTTTCGCATGGATGTTCACATTTTCAAGCACTTGTGTTGAAGAGGTTACACCTGCTAGAGGAGAATACTGGCATTGTGTCAGTGGAGGAGTCGGTTGGGACGTTGTTATACATCGTTGGACACAATACTGACTTTCGGCTAACCTGCAACCGTTTTCAACATTCTCTTGAGACCATTCAAAGGTGGTTCCGGCGTGCATTGCGAGCTATCCATGCACTGGGATGTCTCATCATTCGGCCCAACGATAACGCAACTGAGCTTCCTCATTCACTTCGCAGAAATAACAAATATTATCCATGATTTAAGGTATGATATTATACTAGTATCTTATTATTAATTCAATGATTGTGCTAAATTGGTCAATTTGTTCACATTACCCAATAGAATGTTGGT
This sequence comes from Quercus aquifolioides, assembly GCA_019022515.1. Taxonomy (NCBI): domain Eukaryota; kingdom Viridiplantae; phylum Streptophyta; class Magnoliopsida; order Fagales; family Fagaceae; genus Quercus; species Quercus aquifolioides. Next base: position 10,302,220 of record CM032330.1, on the reverse strand, counting down.
ATAATGCTATAACTATAGACGACAATGTTTTCCTTACAAATATGAATTCAATATCTTCTTCATTTTATACATTTTGATTTATGAAATATTTCCTGTACAATAGGCAGTTCCTAATACACCCTACAATGGCTTGCTCAGAGCCAATGAACAATGCTTTTATTGTTTTGATTCTTATACATAATGAACATTACTATTTTGTTAATAGAAATATGTGGGGGCCAATGATGGGACACACATCAGTGCTTCTGCTCCATCCAGTAAGACCATTGCGTTCAGAGATAGAAGGAGTGACATCACTCAAAATGTGATGTGTGCATGCAATTTCGACATGCGGTTTATGTATATGCATGCTGGATGGGAAGGGAGTGTGAATGATTCAAGAGTTATGCAGGAGGCAATTGGACATGCCGAGTATGAGTTCCCTTGGCTGCCTATAGGTAATTTATTAATCTCTTTCACAATGTTTTAGGACTTTGGAGCGTCACTTGGAAAATATTCAATAAGAAATTCCTCTAGTTACTTCAAGTTGACACCAAAAAAAAAAAAGAAAAAAAAAAAAAAAACCCTTATTTGTTTAGTTCATGAAGATTTCAATGTCTGATATAAGGCTAATTTGTTATTACTGCTTAATTGAATGTTGGAAATTCGAATGTGTAATTCTATATAGTTAGCCCATCTCTTTATGCTTAGCTATCTAAGTAGATGTTTTTATGGGAAGGGATGTGCATTTTAGACCGCCAGTCAGTGCATTGCGGCTTATGCCATCCTTTTTTTTTTAATGTGTTTTTCTTTTGTGTGCTATATCTCTCTCATTTCAACAAAAATTAGGGTGTTGGACACTAGAGATATATATTTATTGAGAGTTAACAGAAGTCAAAGGACAAACCTAGCTAATTTCAATCATCACGTTCAACCCTTTCTTATTTGAAGAGAGAAGTTTGCATCATAATAAACAAATCAAGCAATAGGAAGCTTTACTTGGTCTCTGCCTTCTCTCACACAAGGAGAGAATCCAAAGGTTGCTAAAGCAAACCAGCTACTATTTGCAATTGAAAACGATAGGATGTTGGTTTCTCAAAAAAAAAGAAAACCATAGGATATTAATTGCTTTGTTTTCCAAGCCATGGGGCAAAGTCATAGGTTTACTATTGTCAAATTGCGGGTCCAATTCCACAAAAGAAAAATATTAGAGGTCCAATTGTCAAGGTTGAACTTATGAATGTCAACAATGCCTTCTCCTTAGATTTCCAGATCAAGAAGTCTGGATTCATGATTGTGGTGTAAGCACCAGAGAGATCTTTCAGATATATATTAGGAATAAGTTGAGGTTCTTCCAACAACTCATACAAAGACTAAGTCTCCAACACCATGGTGATTTGGTGTTTCCAAACAATGTAGTTTGTATTGTCCATCTTCACTGTCATCATATTGGACATATTAGAGAGAAGCAATAGTGGTTGATTCATCACATTTACTGATGAACTTGAAGATGTAGACGAGGAAGCCATTGTAGAACTTGAAGCTGCCATTGTTGAGGTCTGAGCAGTGACAGATTCTGGCTCTGATACCATGAAGAAATTCTTGATGCTATGAATTTCAGATTGAACCAAAATTAACACAGTGATTTAGGAAAGATTGAAGTAATATCAGTGAGAAACAAGAAAGGAAAAACAGTAAGAAAACAGAGCAAGAAAGCGTGAGAAAGGAAGAGAAAGAGAGGAAAAATTCTGAGAGAGAAAATTACTCCTATTGAGAGAAAAATATCTTTTACATAAGAGAGATGCTACGTCTACAACAATTTTACAACATTTTTACAACAAATCACAGGTGGTTAGTTGTTGTTGGTTCAAATTTGAAACTAACACTAAGATTACTTTTTTGCCCCAACAATAATAACCAATAACAACCTGCCACTTAGGAAATGTTGTAAAAATGTTGTAGAAATGTTGTAGACATAGCATTTCTCTTTACATAATGATACAACTGATCACTAGCTCACTATTTATATTATCCACTCTACAGGTCTTAACAGAACAATAATTAGATCCAAAATATGCGGATCAATTCCGTAATTCACGGAGAGAATAACCGCTCAATAACTGACTTTCGTGCCACAACACCTGAAGCTTGAACTGAATCAAACCGACACCGTTTTGCCATTCTTTATTCCTCAGATACACTATTCTTCTAAACGATGCATTGCAATGCAGCCTTAAGTGAAACTGTGCGTTTTGCAACACACATTAAGTTCCACCGTTTTGCTCTCCTTGCTCTGTCGTTTTGACCTTCGTTGATTTCAAGCCACTTCTGTCTTCAACACCGATTATATGCAACAATACATATATGTCTTTTATATTCATGTACGCATGTACATTCAGTGTATGTTGTGTTCACACGGAGGTTGCTAAAGCAAACCAGCTACTATTTGCAATTGAAAATGATAGGATATTAATTGCTTTGTTTTCCAAGCCATAGGGCAAAGTCATAGATTAAATAAAATTAAAGGAAAAGAAAAATATTACTAATAGGATAAATAAATACATAAAAATGGAATAAAAAGAAGAAGAAGAATTAGACGCAAAGTGAGAATCTGAGCAAAGAGTTTCAATGGAAGTTTAAAAGGATAGGTAGGAGTGGAAGCCAAATAACTTGAAAAGATGGGAATTTTGAGCTACGAATGAAAGGTTGAAAATTGAAAAAGTAAATTTTGTAACAAACCAATGGCTTGATGTGATGTGAGGGGGTTTCAGAAGCAAAGACTAGTAAAAGAGTGATAGTAAAATAGAAAGTAAGCTTGGAAGGAACATTGAGGATACGTGGAGGACAAATTTTTTTTCTTGGAGAGGGGGTCAGCATTCAGCTCTTTACAAAGTTGATAGGAACTCCATTCTTACCCACTTTAAGCAATTTTTTTAAAATTTTTTGTGGGGACCACAACCCCTCTAATAACTAGTGTTGCTCCCCATGACCCATCATTCGCGTATGATTTATTTTTGTATTTTTATAATAAAATATTAGGAAGTTTGTGTCAATTCACTCCGGTTCATATATTTAATTAGATGTACACTAAATAATTGTTAGTTTTTCTTCATATTTAAGTTCCAGAACATTCTATTTTGGTCATTTGGTATTCTTCTATTTCTAATCCTAATCCTAAACTCTTTGCTTTACTTGATAAAAAAATGATAATATTGTATTGGAGATGTGAAGCTATTATAAATAAAAAATTCCTATTAATTATTATTTTTTTTTTTTTTTGGTAGAACCTATTAATTATTTTTGAAGTCGGGGATTATGTGGAATAGCCGTATAAAGTTGACTGCTGGGCTTGCTGAGGAAATAAAAGTCCCGAAGCTTTCGCACTCTTTTATCATTTGGTCTGTGATTTGTGGTGAACCAAGTGAGAAAGGCTCACTCATCTCTTCGACTCCAATCTAGAATCCTTCAATTCTAAATTGGTATTAACCTGTCAACCACTCAACAAATTAAGGGAAAAGTAATGCAATTAAATTAGTGTTATCTAAAGTTATAACATTTTTTTAGAGATATTTTCAACCAGTGACTTTTGCTCTAAATGATCACTCTTTACCATTAAACTAAAGACGAAAATGCTATTTTGGTCCCTACATTTTAAGGCTATGGTCAATTTGGTCCCTACATTTTGGTAACAGTTAATTTGGTCACTGTTTTTTTAAACTAACAGTCAATTTGGTTCCTACCGTTAACTCACTAACAGAAAATGTCTACGTGGCAAACTATGTGCATTGTTAGCACACTTGGAGCCTACATGACAACTAAAATAATAATAATTTTTTTTATTAACTTTGAACAATTCCACATCGGTAATTTTATCAATTATTAAGATTTTTTTATTTTAATTTAGATCTAAAACACGCTGATCTTAAACAAAACCTAGAAAATCAAACCCAAATCAATTTTCACATATCTCAGTTCTTCAATCCTCACCTATACACACCAGCGTGCGGCTCAACCATCTACAATTTCTCTTTCCTGTAACAGTACCAATCTCTCTTTCCCATTTCCCTGTAGCTATCCAGAATCCAAAATCATCCATCTATAATCCACTACCAAATAAACCCCAAATCCAAAAATATTCAATCAAGTAATCCATCCAAAGGCAGGGAGAGAGAGAAACTGGCATATGCCCATTACCCACTAATCTTCTTCTACACAATTACACAAAGCCAAAACCTCAACCTTGAAATCTAAACTTATCCACTACTCTTTCTTTAAGCTGTTGGACGAGTGGAAGAAAAGGGCCCATCAAGGCCTTGGTGCTTTCCGTTGAGGAACCGACTGAGTTGTTTGGAGTAGTGGGTTGAGTGATTTTTCCATGGCGGGTTTAGCAGAAGCTAAGTTCTTTTTTGGAGTAGTCTTTGTAGAACTTGGAGAAAATTTTGCTCTTGAGAATTCCTTAGAACGTTATCGTTGTAATGTGAGTGAATTTCAATAAGTAATTTCAATTATTTATATAATAAAGTTTCAACTGGGTTGATTGGCCTAGATTCATAAAGTGAAGAACTGAGATCTCTGAAATTGATTTGGGTTTGTTTTTTTCGGTTCAGTTTAAGATTAGGGTGTTTCAAATCTGAATTCAATTTTTTTTAATAATTTTTTTAAAATTGATAAATTAATTATTGATGTGGAATTGTTTGAACTTAATAAAAAAGTTTTATTATTATTTAAGTTGCCACATAGGCTTCAAGTGTGTCAACAATGCACAACATTTGCCATATAAGTATTTTCTGTTAATGAGTTAACGATAGGGACCAAATTGACTGCTAATTAAAAATAACAAGGACTAAATTGACTATTATAAAAATGTAAGGACGAAATTGACCATGACCTCAAAATATAGGGACCAAAATGGTGTTTTCGCCTAAACTAAAACACTAATTGGTTTTGATATAAGCAGAAATTAAATATCAAATCTCTTATTCGATGATAAAAATATTTACCAGTTAAGTTAAGTGAAACCATGTCTAAAGATGTAACATAAATTAAATAACTAAGCTCCTAAATTCCAAATTACCACAACTGGACTTCCCAAATCTATTGGGGCACCCTAATTGATGCGGAAAAAAGTGGCTGGAATGTAGAATTGCTCCCATCATTTGTTCTCATGAGGGATGACACCGCAAAAGATCTTATCCATTAATTCCACTAGTTAAGCAAGTCATTAATTATTGAGTGATAAAAATAATTGGGTCTCGTTAACTGTTCTTAGGGAATTTGATAATATTATTCTTAACTGTTTTTAGGGCATTTGATAATATTATTTTTATTAAAATTGCAAAAAAAATTCAAAAAAAAGTTTTTTATATAGGATTGCAAGATGGTCGAAACTACAAACATGGTGGACTGAATTACACCATTTCAAAGAAAAAATTAAGGATAAAATATTATTTTGGTCCCTAAACTTTAACAAAAAATTGTTTTTTGTCCTTAAACTTTAAAAAGTTCTTTTTTCATCCCTAAACTTTGTAAAAAATTTTAAAAAAAAATATTTTAGAGACAAAAATAGGGATGAAAAAAGAAATTTTTTTTTTTAATAGTTTAGAGATGAAAATCAAACTTTTAGTAAAGTTTAAGAATATTGTAGGGTCAGATTCTGCTGCCCAAGCCCAATGAGGTATGGGTTTGGAGCCCACTGAACCCAGAACAATAAATTTGTAGAGAGTGGGTGAAAGAGCTAGGCTAGTAATGAAAAATAACAGTATGAAACGGCATAGAAGATGGGGAAATTTGACTAAAAGAGTGCTCGGACAGTGATCAATGTCTCGTCCGAGGAGGCTATTTTCATTGATGAACTTAGGTTACAAATGTGGGAGCTACAGTAAAATTATATGCTCTTTTCTCTCTCTCTCGATTCTCGATCCCCCTCTATCAGATACCTCTCTCTCTTATATAGTGCTGCCCTTCTCCATCTCCACCGTCCACTTGTTCACCATCTGTGCGCCCACTTGAGTGCATGTCCCATCAGACACCCCCTTTAGCCCTGTCTGAGTGGCGGTAGTTGAGGATGCACTGTTCAGGGGTCTTCTCCACATAAATGCGGCCAGGTGGGTAGGTGCAGAGCATTAAATGCGGTGGTTGAGGTCTGTCTCCTTGATATTTCTTTATCCATGTCACCTTCTCACGTGTCCGAGGTCTCCTTTTTCCCTGACACTTGTTAGACAGACCGCTTGACACGCGCGGTCTCCTCGGACGTGTGAGCATCTCCTCGGACGGTACACGTGCTCGTCTGCGGACATTCCCCTTTCACATGGGCCACTGGCTGCGTCCTGGCCTCCTCGGTCGAACAGTGGTCCTCGGATAGGGCCTTTGGCCCAATTAAGTTGGGCTGGGTTTTTCTCCCCCACAATAGCCCCTCAAAATTGTAGTTTTTCCTTCGATCCGAGGAGAAAAAGTAGGATTTTGACTTGCCACGGAGCAACAACTTGGGAACACGCGCAACCGAGCTGGCACGTGTGTGAACGTGGGAGCTGACGCCTCATTAATGCCGCTGCGGTTTCCTTATTCCCAAAGCGCTGCATTAATTGCACCAGTTGACGTTTTGTCCTTTGCATCCAACGGTGGCTGATTGATCCAAGGGCTGTGGTTTTTCTTCAAGGTTTGGGCGGGAGTGCCCCTGACCCTTCGCTTGACCCCGTATAAAGCTTCTGAGGAAGTTATTCCTTCCTCACTTTACAAATCTCCAGACGCTCCAACAAGAACAGACGCGCCCCTCCGTCCACATCTCTCCGTCCGAATCTCCCAGCCGCCGGTGCCCATCTCACTCGGAACCCTCACGAGTCCTCCTACGAGTCTGCAATCGCTTCCCCGGTCTAGCCCTTGTAAGTCATTGCTCACCGAATCCTTTAATTTTCTCTTCGGCCAGTCACTCCGTTTAACCACCATGGGAAAACTCGAGTACATGATGGATAGCCCTGAGCAAGTAGAGGCGTTTAGGACCACATACCGCATACCCCCTAACGTGGGTGTGAGGTATTGCCCCCCAGACAGAATACTAACAGACCCGGAGACGGGAGAGGTGGTTATCCCCCTCATTGCCTTCAAAGAAGGGGGAATGACGATTCCCATGGGCCCCATCACCGCTAATTACCTTCGGAACCATAGGCTCACTCCCTGGCAGTGCGCGCCCAATATGTTTAGGATCCTAGGAGCGATTGAGGACCTTGAGCGTCGCTTGGGGCTGGGACTTACCTGGCTTGATGTGGTATATATGTACGAGTGCCACAGCCAGCAAGATGCCGGGTACTACTTAAAATCCCGGTCGGACGTTGTCAGGCTCATTTCCTGCCTTCCGAAATCCAACAAAGGGATGAAAGATGACTATGTGATCGTCTCGGGTGCCTGGCGTGACGGCCCTGGTTGCCCAACCACGCATGGGAAGCCAGGTGTGACATGTAGATCTAGGCGCACCGACCATAGGCTTAGGGCTCCCACCTTTTAACTGTTTTTGGTTTCTCTTCGACCAGTTTCTGAGCTTCTAACCATTTTGTTTTTACTTGCAACAGATAAGAGACACGTTTCTCCTCGGGTCCGCCTAACGAATGTTGCTGCCCTTAATTTCCTTCTAAGGTCAGAGATCTTCGTGAGCGAGGACGGGCAACTACGATCTGCTCCTCTTATTCTCGGATATCAAGGGAAACCAAAGGGTTTTCAGCCGGTCGGCAACGCCATTGTCCAGGGAGACTACCGTCTTGCGCGCATCGACGTTGGTCGGAAGGGCTTTTTGGCGCCACACGATCTTGATCCTGTACCCCGTCCAATCCCTCGGGTTGCACCTCCCCTTATCCAGCCACTTCAGCAAGTTCCTTTCGGACAGGAGATTGAAGGTGAGGGGGCTGGCTCTTCTACTTCGTCGCTAGAAGAGCAGATAGACGAATTTCGGTTTGAGGGAGAGGCTTCAAGGGTAAACCAGGTGGTGGAGATCTCAGACGCCGAGGAAGAAGAGTGTGTGCAGTCAGGTGCCCAACTTAATCTGTTAGCCACCTATTCAGAAGACTCCTCGGACGAAAACATGGATCTGAGGAACTTGATGAAGGGGAGGGGCAAAAAGTCAGACCCTAAAGATGTTGGGACATCTAAGACGGTGGTGTCACTTCCTCCGGTGCCCACTCAGATCCCTGACCCCAACTTGAGGCCCGTGCTAAAACTGCAGAAGAAAAGACCCCACACTGAGGTGGAGGAGAAACAGGTGCCACCAACCAAGGTGGCCAAGCAGCAAAGGGTGGCACAGGACAGCCGAGGCCGCAGGGCTCCGTCTACTGAAAGCCGAGATGAGGGCACGGTGGCAGAGGTTCGCCGAGGAGGAGGGGGACCACGGATTTGGTCTCCAAAACTAGAGTTAGAGGGCGCTCCAATCCTCTGGGAGACCTCCCTCAGGAATTATGATGGAGGGAGAGCCGGCTACGTTGCTGAGGCCCTGCAGCAACCACTTCTCCTCCCTCATGACATGGAGTCCTTCAGGCGTTTCAATCAGCCTGAGCTCTTTCGATCCCTGAAGAGGGACTTGGCCATCGTAAGCAACTTCAATCCAACTAACTGAATCGTCAAATTTTGCCTTTCCTATTTTTCAGCGTTTGACACTTAAGTTTCCATCACGCAGGTCACTCAGCAAATTTACGTAGCCGAGGAGTGGGACAAGAGGAATCGCCTTGAAGCCCAGGCGGCGATCTGTTCCCGAGATGAGGCGGAGAAATCTCTGGGCCAGCTGAAAGACGATTATACTCGTCTGTCCGGGGAGCTCGCGGATATGACCAGTCAGAAGAAGAGTCTTGACGCTGGAATAAAAAATATTGAAAAGCAGGTTGAGGACCAGCGTCAGCTGCTAAAGGCGACAGAGGCCGATCTGAAGACTGAGAGGGAGCTGGTAAATGGGCTAAGGGATGAACTCCGAAGAGCTAAGGACCAAGTCAGATATGCCGAGGAGAAAGCCCAGTTGGCTCAGGAGGCGACCGAGGCTGAAAAGAAAACAGCTTACCAGCTGGGGGTAGAGACAGCTACGTCCCAGCTTCTAGAGCAGTTCGCCTCGGTCAGCCGAGACTACTGCGACATAAGTTGGGGCAAAGCCCTGGATGCAGCTGGAGTTCCTGCCGACTCGGAGCTGAGGCATCCTGGGAGCGTATACTACGATCCTGAGATCCGAGAGCTCCCAGGAACTGATCTCCCTTCTGCCCCACAGCTGCCAGAAGCTTCGGAACCAATCTCGGTCAGCGACGTTGCACCCACTATGGGAGCAAGCAAGGAAACTGGTCAGGCGAGCGGCAAGGATAAGCCAGCTGAGCCAGCCCAAGAGAAAGGCAAAGGGCCAGGCGAAGAGAAAGTTCCTTCTGAGGCCAAGGACCAAGCCCCTGATGCAACTGCTCGGATAGGCCAGGCTGCTGACACCGTGCTCCCTTCGGCAAAGAAATAGATGTATAGGGCTTTCACTTTTTTGCACCTGTGTTTTCTTTTGTTTTATCCAAAGAATTGTAAACCGTCTTTTATTAATGGAATGGGTTTTCATTCGTCTATGGTGTCTTTAAATACATGTCTTACCAATTATTATTGTTATATACAACTGTACATTGCACTTATAACCACATAATGCAAATAAATCTATTTGACACATCATAACTAAGATTATTAATGAAAAGAATAGGACTGCCAAGAGTTACTGATGAATTGCGTCTTTCCAAGCTAAGCATAAGTCGTCATTCCTCGGTTTCAAACTAAACACGACTAGGGGAAAGTTTTATAAATTAGAATTAATTTAAACGCATAGGGGTATCGACTAACCTGTCGACCGGTTTAAAGATTGCAGGATTCGAATGTGCTTGAGTTAAATAATCCTAGTCATCTGGTCCGAGGACTGCAGGCATAACTGGATTTAAGCTTTAAAAACCAAAACTGCAACGGAGTGTTAACTAACCCAAATCATCTGGTCCGAGGACTACAGGCATGATTGGGTTTAAGTTTAAACACTATGGAGCTGTAACCGAGTGCTAACTAACCCAAATCATCTGGTCCGAGGACTACAGGCATGATTGGATTTAAGTTTAAACACTTGAGCTAACGGCAAATGAGTGTTAACTAACCCTAATCATCTGGTCCGAGGACTACAGGCATGATTGGATTTAAGTTTAAACACTATAGGACTGTAACCGAGTGCTAACTAACCCAAATCATCTGGTCCGAGGACTACAGGCATGATTGGATTTAAGTTTAAACACTATAGGACTGTAACCGAGTGCTAACTAACCCAAATCATCTGGTCCGAGGACTACAGGCATGATTGGATTTAAGTTTAAACACTTGAGCTAACGGTGTTAACTAACCCTAATCATCTGGTCCGAGGACTACAGGCACGATTGGATTTAAGTTTAAACACCTAAGCTAACGGCAAATGAGTGTTAACTAACCCTAATCATCTGGTCCGAGGACTACAGGCATGATTGGATTTAAGTTTAAACACTTGAGAGGGCGGTGAATGAGTGTTAACTAACCCTAATCATCTGGTCCGAGGACTACAGGCATGATTGGGTTTAAGTTTAAACACTTGAGAGAACTTTACGCAGCGAATTGGTATGTCAACTGAAGAGAAGACTTGACTAATAAAAGTACCTCTTGAGGTTATTTACATTCCAAGGACGAGGGATTACATGACTATCCAAATCTTCTAAGAAATATGCTCCAATACCGGCGCCTGAAGTGATGCGATATGGTCCCTCCCAATTGGGTCCCAATTTCCCCCAAGCTGGGTTCTTTGCGGTGCCCACAACTTTCCTCAGCACCAGGTCACCGGGCTCTAAAGGCCTCAGCTTCACGTTAGCGTCGTAGCCTTGTCTGAGTTTTTGTTGATAGTGTGCCAACCGAACCATTGCATTCTCCCTTCTTTCCTCAATTAAGTCTAAGCCCTTCCGTAGCTGCTCGTCGTTGTCGGCTGGACTGAATGAGCTAGTTCTTAGTGTTGGGAACCCTGTTTCCAGAGGAATGACAGCTTCAGCCCCATAGGTCATCGAGAAAGGGGTCTCTCCAGTGGACCTGCGGGGCGTAGTTCTGTAAGCCCAAAGCACATGTGGCAACTCCTCTACCCATCTGCCCTTTGCATCGTCTAGCCTCTTCTTTATGCCGTTCAGTATGACCTTGTTGGAAGCTTCTGCTTGGCCATTACCTTGGGGATAGGCTGGAGTGGAGTATCTGTTTGTAATTCCCAGCTCGCCGCAGTAATTTCTGAATGCCTTGCTGTCGAACTGTAAACCGTTGTCCGAGATGAGGGTGTGAGGAACCCCAAACCGTGTGACAATGTTTTTCCACACGAATTTTTGCACATCAACGTCTCTGATATTGGCTAGTGGCTCGGCTTCAACCCACTTGGTGAAATAGTCTGTTCCGACCAGGAGGTACTTCTTGTTTCCTGCAGCTTTGGGGAAGGGTCCCACAATATCCAAGCCCCACTGGGCAAAGGGCCATGGGCTAGACAGTGGATTGAGTTTTCCTCCTGGCTGGTGAATGTTTGGAGCGAAGCGTTGACATTGGTCGCATTTTTTGACGTATTCGTGTGCCTCCTTCTGCATGTTAGGCCACCAATAACCTTGGGTGAGGGCTCGGTGAGCCAAGGACCTGCCTCCGGTGTGGCTCCCACAGATTCCTTCGTGTAACTCTTCTAGCAGTGTCTCAGTCGCCTCGGGGTGCACACACAACAAATATGGTCCCGAATAGGAGCGCTTGTATAGTTTCTGGTCTTCGGATAGCCAGAACTTAGTCGCCTTCCTCCGAATTTTATCGGCTTCGGCCTTCTCTTCGGGCAATATATCTTCCTTGATAAATTTGATCACCGGGTCCATCCAGCACGGCCCGACCCTAATCTGGTGGACCTGGACTCCTCCTGCCCTTGTCTCCGTAGGCCTGTGCAAGTCCTCGACGAGGATGACCCTCGGCAAGCCTTGTGCCGAAGAGGTGGCTAACGTGGCCAGGGAGTCAGCATGTGAGTTGCCACTCCTGGGGATGTGCAACAAACTGAAAAATTCAAACTCTGATTGTAGGTGTTTGACACGACCTAAGTATCCCTGCATTCTTTCGTCCTTTGCCTCGAATTCGCCTTGTACTTGACCTACTACCAGTCTTGAGTCCGAGAACAGCTCCACGGATTTCCCACCCATTCTTCGGACCATAGTCATCCCCATGAGCAGAGCCTCATACTCTGCTTCATTATTCGTTGCCGAGAAGTCCAACCTTAGCGATTTTTCGATAGTGATCTTCTCGGGGGATATCAATACGAGCCCAACTCCAGAGCCTCTCTGGTTTGCCGCGCCATCGACGTATACTTCCCAATGAGAGGGATTCTGTTGAGAGACCATGCCAACTGATTTTTCATCCATGCCCGACGTGGGCTTCACCTCATCTAGCTGGGGCTCCGTGAACTCAGCCACCAAATCTGCGAGGATCTGTCCCTTGACCGATGTGCGGGGCATGTATCTTATATCAAAAGCTCCTAAGATTGTACCCCACTTGGCAATCCGACCGGTGTAATCGGCACTTCGGAGTATAGCTTTGAGTGGGAGTTGTGTGAGAACGATCACCGTGTGGGCTTGGAAGTAGTGTGGTAGCTTCCGCGTGCCAAGCACTACTGCTAAGATGGCCTTCTCTAGTGGCAAGTAACGAATCTCAGCCTCGTGCAGGGACTTGCTTACGTAATAGACGGGCCTTTGTACGCCAGAGTCTGACCGTATCAACACCAGGCTCACCGCATAGGGAGCTACAGCGATATAGGCGAACAGTACCTCGTCGGGCTCAGGACTAGACATGATTGGTGGCCGAGACAGGTAATCCTTGAGTTGCTGGAATGCCAAAGCGCATTCCTCAGTCCATTCGAATCCCTTCCACTTGTTGAGTAGAGAGAAAAAAGGCCGACACCTGTCTGCCGATCTAGAGATGAACCGATTGAGGGCAGCTGTCATTCCAGTCAGTTTTTGAACTTCCTTGGGATTCCGAGGAGCTCGGAGGTTGTTGATGGCCTTTATCTGGTCGGGGTTAACCTCAATTCCTCTGTGGGTGACCATGTATCCCAAGAACTTGCCGGATCCCACCCCAAACGAGCACTTAGAGGCATTCAGTCGTAGCTTGTGTTTCCGTAGAACCTCAAAAGTACTTTCAAGGTCTTTCACATGCTCGGCTATAACTTTGCTCTTCACCACCATGTCATCTATGTAAATCTCGATGTTCTTGCCCAGCTGTGGCTCGAACATCCTCGTCATCATCCTCTGGTAGGTAGCTCCCGCGTTCTTCAGGCCGAACGGCATCACTTTATAGTGGTAGTTGCCAATAGGGGTGACGAAGGCAGTTTTCTTCTGGTCCTCCTGGGCTAACGGTATCTGGTGGTAGCCTTGGAAGGCGTCCAGGAAACTCATCCGAGGGTGGCCGACAGTGGCGTCGACCAGTTGATCGATCTTCGGCATAGGGAACGGGTCTTTGGGACATGCCCTATTCAGGTCCGTGAAGTCCACGCATACTCGCCACTTCCCACTCTTCTTCCTTACCACCACGGTATTCGCTAGCCATTCGGGATAAAAAACCTCTTTGATAGCCCCAGCTGCTTTGAGTTTCGTCACCTCGTCCCTTACTGCGTCAGCGTGCTCCTTGGATGGGCGCCGTATAGGTTGCCGCTTGGGGGTGACCAGTGGATTCACCTTCAAATGGTGGCATATGAACTCCGGGTCTACCCCGGGGGCCTCGTAAGCACTCCAGGCAAACACGTCGAGGTTTTGCTTGAGGAACTCTATCAACTCCTCCTTCTCTTGAAGAGGCAGCTGAGATCCGACTTGGAAGAACCTGTCAGGATCATTCCCAATGACTACTCTCGCCAGATCCTCGCACCGAGCGCTTTCATCCGATGCTTCAGAAGGCACTCCCCGAGACTGTAGTTGCTATAAATCCCTCCCAACTACGCCCGAGGGTTCGGCTGGGGCCCCATGCTGAATGGCGGCCACCAGGCACTGTCTAGCAACAGATTGGTCTCCTCGGATTTCGTGCACCTGTCCCCCTGAGAAATATTTGACCTTCTGATGCAAAGTAGAGGGGACGGCCCCGAGTGCGTGAATCCAAGGTCTGCCTACGAGTGCCGTGTAGGGCGAATATGCGTCTACGACGACAAAGTCCAACTCCACGACCTCAGAGCCGGACTGCACAGGCAAGCGTATCCGGCCTTTCGGGATGACAGGCCTTCCTTCAAAGGTGAATAGCGGGGAATCGTACGGCGTCAGGTCCTGGGGTTTTAGGCCTAGCCCCTTGTAGAGGTCCGGGTACATTATCTCCACGGCACTGCCCTGGTCCACCATTACCCGCCTCACATCGTACCCTCCTATTCTGAGGGTGATGACTAGTGCATCATCATGGGGTTGGATGGTGCCAATCATGTCCTCGTCCGAGAATCCCATAACCAACGGGGCACCGGACCTAGCTCTCTTCGGCCCTCGGCTCGACTCCCCTGCGAGTGGTCGGCCTACCGACATAACTTTCAAAGGCCAGGACCCTGTTCTTCCCGGCGCAGCGAAGACGACATTTATAGTCCCAAGCGGTGGATTTGGGGGGTCGTCCCTACGCGGTCCCGAGCCTGTCTGCCCTCGGCCGCTGGAGTGGTGCAGAAGATGTTTCAATTTACCATCGCGGACCAACTGGTCCAAGTGATCCCACAGACTCCTACAATCTTCCGTTGTATGCCCATGGTCCTGATGGTACTGGCAGTAGAGATTGTGGTTGCGCCTCTCGGGGTTTCCCACCATCTTATTCGGCCACCTGAAGAATGATTCATTTTTAATCTTTTCCAAGACCTGATGCACTGGTTCTTTGAACACGGTGTTGACCGACTGAGGATTCATCGATCCTGACTGCCCGGCAAAATCCCTTCTCGGTTTATTGTAATTGTACCGATCCGACCGCGAATCTCTCCTCTCCTGAGGGATAATCTTGTCCTTTCCCTTGCCCTGCTGCTGATCTTCTTCAACCCTCTTATACTTCTCTATGCGGTCCATCAGTTGACGCACGTTTGTGACTGGCTTGCCAGATAGGGATCCCCTCAAACCGTGGTCAGTAGGGAGGCCGAGCTTGAACGTGCTGAGGGCCATTGCATCGTTGTTGCCCTCCACCTCATTGAACATCTCCCAATATCTGTCTGAATACGTCTTCAAGGACTCGCCTTCCTGCATGGACAAGGATAGCAGGGAGGAGAGAGGCCTGGCCACTCTTCGGCACGTAACAAAACGGGAGCCGAACGCCTGAGTGAGCTCCTTGAAGGAGTTGATGGAACCCGCCTTCAACCCATCAAACCATCTCATAGCAACGGGCCCAAGACTGGAAGGGAAGACCTTGCACATCAAGGCTTCGTCCCTGGAGTAGACAGCCATCCTCTGGTTAAAATGGCTCACGTGCTCAACTGGGTCAGTTTTACCGTTGTAGACGGTGAACGTTGGCTGATTAAAGCGCCGAGGGAGTCTGGCCTCCTCTATCCTGCGCGTGAAGGGTGATCTAGATATCTGATTTAGAGCCCTGTTCATGGCATCATTCTCCATGTCCTTGTGTGATGGGCTCCTACGTTCCCTTTTACGATGGGACTCCTCTACATAGGTGTAGGACTCGCTAGCTGGTGTCTTGGACTTGTGTTGGTAAGAGACGTCGCGCTCGTCATCAATATCATCTTCAGAGTACGAGGAAGACCGTTTCCTCTTTGCGTGTCGCAACTCCCTCTTTAGTTTTTCCACTTCCAGTTGTAAGTCGCGGTTCTTCTCTGCATGGGACATGTGACTTCCGCTCTGCGAATGGCTCTGGCTAAGGCGCACGGTGTGTACACTGCCCTCACGGTTTTGTCTCCTCTCTAAGTTGATGACATGGTCCACGTGTTGGGATGCCCTGGATTCTGCTTGTTGCTCACCTTGTTCTGCCATCATCAACTGCTTATTCCACTCTTGCACAAGCTCTTCCCACAGACGGCGCCAATTGTAGGGTCAGATTCTGCTGCCCAAGCCCAATGAGGTATGGGTTTGGAGCCCACTGAACCCAAAACAATAAATTTGTAGAGAGTGGGTGAAAGAGCTAGGCTAGTAATGAAAAATAACAGTATGAAACAGCATAGAAGATGGGGAAATTTGACTAAAAGAGTGCTCGGACAGTGATCAATGTCTCGTCCGAGGAGGCTATTTTCATTGATGAACTTAGGTTACAAATGTGGGAGCTACAGTAAAATTATATGCTCTTTTCTCTCTCTCTCGATTCTCGATCCCCCTCTATCAGATACCTCTCTCTCTTATATAGTGCTGCCCTTCTCCATCTCCACCGTCCACTTGTTCACCATCTGTGCGCCCACTTGAGTGCATGTCCCATCAGACACCCCCTTTAGCCCTGTCTGAGTGGCGGTAGTTGAGGATGCACTGTTCAGGGGTCTTCTCCACATAAATGCGGCCAGGTGGGTAGGTGCAGAGCATTAAATGCGGTGGTTGAGGTCTGTCTCCTTGATATTTCTTTATCTCTGTCACCTTCTCACGTGTCCGAGGTCTCCTTTTTCCCTGACACTTGTTAGACAGGCCGCTTGACACGCTCCGGTCTCCTCGGACGTGTGAGCATCTCCTCGGACGGTACACGCGCTCGTCTGCGGACATTCCCCTTTCACATGGGCCACTGGCTGCGTCCTGGCCCCCTCGGTCGAACAGTGGTCCTCGGATAGGGCCTTTGGCCCAATTAAGTTGGGCTGGGTTTTTCTCCCCCACAAATATAAATAAAACATTTTCGAGAGTTTAGAGATGAAAGATGAAATTTTCAATAGTTTAGGGACGAAAAATGAATTTCTTAAAGTTTAAGGGTAAAACACAAAATAGTATTTTATCTAAAAATTAAGGGTAAACTATATATTTAGTCCCTAGCATTTACAATATATTTTAATTTGGTCCTTAACCTTTTAATTGTGTCAATTTGGTCTCTAACATTTTAGTATTGTGTTAATTTAGTCCCTACCATTATATATTGGATGAAAATTGAAACGGCTAAAATAAAATTTTAATTTATTTTCACATCAACAGAAGCTAATTTTTTATTTTGGCCATTAGATATGTCATCAATTTTCATCTAAAAGATAGCTGTAGAGACTAAATTGACACAGTACTAAAAAGTTAGAGACTAAATTAACAATTGAAAAATTAGAGAACAAATTAAAATATGATGTATAGTATGGAACAAATACGTAGGGTACCAAAAATTAATAATAGTGGAGACTACACGCATCAAGTGTTTAATAACATTTGTGGGGTCCTTTTTTTTTATTGATTTGCCTTGACTCCCGTCATTTGAAAACCGAAAAAAAGAGCATCCGGCATTTTGGAGGCAACATCTACCACCCACACAAGAGAGAGAAGAGAAAGAATCTTACTACGTTATTTTCTACCAATTGGAGCTGAACATGTCAGCACAAACATGTTTCAGTCGTTAAAAAGAACACAAAGCACAACCGTCTCCAAAAGAACACACAGACACAGTAGAAGCAAAGAAAAGGAAGATGAAGATGAAGTACATGGGTTTTCTCAGCGGGTTTCAAAAGATGCTGAATCGAATCTATCATTTCTCCATCAATCAGGTCTCTCTCTCTCTCTCTCTCTCCTCGATTTCTTAAGCACTTTGCTCAATCTTAAAGCTTTGTTGTTAATTTCAATGTTTCTTTTACTATATAATCCAAGTTCCAACTGGGTGTCCTTAATCTCTCTCAACCAAATTTGAAGGAGGCCAATATCTTGTTCTTGGGCCAGAATATGGACTGCAAAAAGGCTGTGATTTCCAACCTCTCAGATGAGGTACTTTTTTTTTTTCCTTTTTTTTTTCTTTTTTGAGAAGAGACTTGATTTTCTTTGTTGTGGGTATTGGTGAGTGAATATTGCAGGTGTCATCTGAGTACTCGACATCATGGGAGTTTAGTAATGGCGAAATCAAGTTTAACTTTTTTGATTTGGGAGAACATAGGATTGCTCACAGAGCTTGGAGTGACTACAGTGCCAAGGTGGATTTTTCAATCTATCAATTATCTTTGATGAGAGTATATAGTTAATGAGTTGTGCAATACTATGATATGTGATTGAAATTCAAATTTCTTTTTCACTCTTGAGAAAGCTTGCATGTTTTGGGGTTTTCTAGATCTACTCGGTCGCAGAGTTCTCTGTTTTAGTTTTGTGCTATCCTTTATGTTTTAGTCCTTTTTTATTTTTTAACAGAGTCTATTTTTTGATTCAATGTTGACTAATCGAGAACATGACTTACATGATTGTATTTGTATTCCCAGCCAAACCATTCCGTGTTTATATTTGATTTACGGGAGGTAAACATTGATCATGGGAGTTCGGTTATAGCACATTTTTTTTAGAAGGTCTGCTAATAGTGTCTCAACATACATAATTCAGAGTCCAAATTCTCTGTACCACTTTTTGTGTTCCACTTTATATTCCACCAATTACTACTTACCATGTGTATAATTGCTTTCCATTTTAAACTTAAGTTATTCTATAAGGAAAGTAAAATGAAAACATGGCAAGTAGTGATTGGTGAAACATAGAGTGGTACACAAAAAGTGGTACAGAGGATTTGGACTCCATAATTCATTATCTTTGTTGTTTTACCAGTACATCATTTACTTCTTATTACATGACAGGTTATTCTTTCTTGTTTAGCCTTTGTCTTGTAGTTTATATACCATTTATATCTCTTGAGATTTTGGATTGGGAATTTGGCAAATTGCTGCCTGATTATCTAACAGAGTGGAAAATGTTGAGTTATGCTTGTCAATGCGTGTTGCTCCAGTCCACCATGCTATCTTTCTTTGTTTTTTTTTTTTTTTTTTTTTTTTTAGCTGGGTAATTGTTTATGCAGGGGCTAGAACCCCTGAGTTGACGGTCACTAGGATAACCGGGTACCACTTAGGCCAGAAGGCCCGGTATCTTTCTTTGTTAAGTATGCATTTGTGCTAATTACATTTCAATCTTTGTTCTGTAGATGGATGCAGTTGTGTACATTGTGAATGCTGATGCTCTAACTCAGGAGGAACTTTTGGGGCCAGGAGAAGAGCTGAATGCTCAACTCTGTGATCATTTTCGGGGTCCAAGAGAAGAGCTGAATGGTCTACTCTCTGATGAAGCCTTTGCGAAAGCTCCATTCCTTATTTTTGGCATAACACCTACTGGAGTTCTTTTTCCATTAACAGAGAGATTGTGTTACTTCCTTGGGTTGCCCAATGTCACCATAGAGTTAACACCTACTGGAGTTCTTTTTCCATTAACAGAGAGATTGTGTTACTTCCTTGGGTTGCCCAATGTCACCATAGAGCTGGTAGCCGCAAATGCCCGTCCCATTAAGGTTTTTGTGGCTGAAGCATTACACGCAGAAGAGTATCTAGATGGTTTCAAGTGGCTTTCTCACTACATTAAGTAGTGGTAGAGGTATTGGCGATTTTTTTCTTTTTTCTTTTTTCTTTTTGAGAGATGGTACATCTTACATATGCATTAAACATCCCTCTCACAATGAAGTGGTATCTTATTTTTCTTATAGACATTTAAATGAAGATTTGGTCATTTTTTTCCAAGTGGATTTTATGGGCACACTGTCAGTTTGATTGTTGATTTTCCTCTGTTGGTTGCCTGATATAAGAAAAACCACATGAGATCCATCTGGTTTTAGGAGCCCCTATGAGAAGTACCTCATGATATCCATGTGGTTTAGGTGAGATGATCGCCTGCTATAACACAATAACCATTTGATTTAGGTGAAGGGACTCAAGTAATGCAAAAGATTGAAATCTGTTTGGAGGCAATCTCTGTCCATTCTAGGGAATTCCCCTTCAGTGTTTGCATTTGCTAAGCTTGAGGTTGATGTTGAAGCAGAGTGCCTCTGTCACCAGGCTCTTTATCAACAGTTCCTATATCTCCACCCATTATACGCACTTAAAGCAGAAACACTACTACATTGAATCATATACATATCTATCAGCTTAAAAGCAATCATATACTTCGTCATTTCCTAAATTTAGGCTACCTTTTGCTAATCCGGAACTACTTTTTATATCATTGGAAGTTTAAAGTAAACTTAGCTTCACCGTTGCTTTCCAAAGTAAATAAAGTACAAAACAAAAAGACCTAACTTCCTGTAAAGATTGGACAACAAGTCAACAACAAACCAAAGCAGCATTCGTTTCCAAAAGTTGGCAAAGTCATTAATTGCATATTACTTGAATTACTTAGCAAATATTTCACCATACCAATCACCAAGTCCCAACCCGGATCTTTCTTGACCAAAAGCTGTTTCTGTAACCTAATTATAGAATTCAAAATAGAGATTTTCACAATGTACTAATTTTGGAGTCCATGAGTTACGGTTTTGATCAAAAACATATTTTTAGTAAGTACTAGCATTTTTGTTAGATTTGTCAATGAATCAATTTTTTGGTGAAATGTCAATTTCATTGAGAAGTTTGAAGGCTTTTGAAACTTCTCATCGTCTCACATAACAATCTTTATGGGAGGGTATCATCAAGTCTTGGTGATGTAAAAAATATAGAGTTTAAACTTGTCATGCAATAATCTATCAGAATCATTCCACACTCACTAGCAAGGTTGCAAGAACTAACCATTTTGGATTTGAGTAACAACGAACTCATAGGCAAGATTTTGACTAGTTTCCAAATGGATATAGGAATGATCTAAACTTTTAAGCCAACAGTTGTGGTTGTGTGGATTGCAAATTCGGGTAACATGTCCAAAAGACCTATCACCAACAAAACAAAACCTCCTGCATTGTAAAGGCTTATAAGTTATGCATGTATTCTATGATCAAAGACCAGTATTTTAAAGGCTTTCAACAAGCAAACAGATGATAATAGCTAATGAGGAGACCATTCCAAAAGAAAATAGTCTAGATTCCAGAATTGGAACTTTGTCAATAAAAAAAATGGAATATTTACACGGTTTTCAAAAAATAATAATAATAAAGATGATATCCCAACTTGGTGTCTACATTTTTTTTTTGTTTTGCTTTTACCTTTTTCTCAATTTTTTTATGAAATATACTTGGGAAGTATTTCAAGGTAAACTTTTTTTTTTTAATGGGAATTTTCAAGGTGAACTTTGATTGACTCATAAACTTTTCATCTACTTTGAAGCTTTCGGTTTTTTTTTTTTTTGGCAAAAACCCACTCTCTTTTTATATTTCTTTAAATGTTTGGAACAATAGAAGACAAGGTTTTTCATATTTTAAGGTTTGTTATGGCAGAACACATCTTACACTTTTAAAAAAGTAAAAATGTTTTCTAAACATTACATACTTAACAAAGTCACCACACCAAAAAAAAAAATTCCACCCAACAAATAATAACTTCTCAGTCTTTTCATTCATTACCTCTCTTTCTCTCCATAGATTGATTCTTGGATCTTAATTGTCGGTGATCTTTTCATATGACATTTTTTGCTCAAACTAGTTCCTTTTCCTCGTAAGTTTTTTGGGTTACTTTCCCTCTTTGATGTGCTACTGAAATAATATTGGAAGCCCCAATGGGCACTCTAATTTTTTTATTTTTTTATTACCAGTGTGAGCACCTTAATTGATGAATTTAATGTTGAAACAATTAAGAAGTTGCTAGAAATGAAGAATCGCTCCACCATTTGACATTTGTTCCACCAGGGGATGACACGGAAAAAGACTTAAACTGTCCCTGTTGAGGAAAACAATGTAGATACTAGATTCTCTCTTAACTATAGGACCCACCATATCCAGTCTGGTTAGATACTTTGTGAATTGGTCCCCACATTAACACGTGTCAAGCTTGTAGACGCTAATCAACTGCGTCTATCCCACACTTTGTTTTGTCCTTTAAATCTTTAAACTAATTGGCAAAGACAACAGCGTTTTATTACTTCTTGCTCACGCAGTCACGCCTTCCCCAAAAGGTGTGTTTTTTTTAATGTTTATGCAAATCTAGTAGTAATTCACGATCTTTTGTATCCTTCCGCAATGAAATTTTATAAAATACCTTACTATAAGGAAAAAGGGAAAAAAATAAACATATAAATAAATACATATTAGTGTCTTAACATTAGTTTGCTGTGATTATAAAAATTAATATTTTTTCTAAAAAAATTAACATTGAAAAGAATAAAATGTCATATGGATTTTCCAGAAAAAGAGAGAGAAGTGTAAGTTGATCTGTTGATGAGTGTTAATGACAAGGAGATGATGAGAGATATAAAGAGGATCTAAATATTGAATCTTTGTTCTTTGCTCTTTACTTTTCTTGTTTCTTTTCTAAAATTTGAAGAAAGAGAAGAGAAAAGGAGGTGGGGCATGTGTTATTGGGAAAAGATAAGGAAATGAGGTATGAGTGAGACATAGAAAAGAAAAGGACGTTTTGCAGATTTGGAGTGTGTGGTCATTTCAACTGTGAATTTTATAGCCTCTCTCTCTTTCTCTCCTCAAATGTAATTCTTTGAAAATTTTGTATTATAGGAAAGAAATATAAATTTGACACCCAGCAAATGAGATTTACTCCCCTCAAAAAAAAAAAAAAAAAAGCAAGAAAAAGCAAATGAGATTTACGATGATTTTGGTTGAAGAGAGAAATAAGAGGGATAGAAAATGAAGAAGAGAATTTAGTTTTTGGAGTTGTTTAGTAAGGAGGAAAGAGAGGAAGGATTTTGGTGAAGTCTCACAAATTTTTTTTTTTTTTGGGCCCACTATAAATTGACCTTTACCAAATAAAGAGAATAACAACTGAAAACTTGATGTTGGGTCCAGCCGAATGATTTTAAGAAAACAACCCACATTATTAACAACTCTCACCCACCAATCCAGCCATTTTTTTATCATCTTCCATCAAGAACCACACAATTCTTTATCTCTTTTCTTCTCTCTGTTTTCACTTCTATGCGGTGTTAAGGACCAGAAAATTTAGTGGCCCAAGCCCACTTAGAGTAGTAGGTTGTGCAATTCAACCCTGTCCCAAATCAATAAAATTTGTAAGAGAAGTGAACGAACAACAACAGAGGGCTTTACCCGAGGATAAGTGCAGGGAAAAATGAGGTTTGTATTAAGAAATAAATGAGCATCAAGCTCTCATAAGTTCTCTCGAGGAGACTAAGTTTGCATAAAAAGTAATATTGTTCACTCTCTTCACTCAATGTTCTTCCTTTTTCTTTCTTCTTTTTTTTCTCGATCCCCTTGTGCTCTCTCCTTTCCTTATATACTTCTACCTCCATCATATCTCCACCATCCATTTTCACCTAACCTCCTCCTTTTATGACAATTGTTACTTTTAACATCTGAAAAAGATGGTGGAAGGAATCTGCTTAGTTGTGACTTACATTGTTCAAATCACTTCTTCATCAATGCGGCAGATAAAACTGTTGTCTACCATTTAATGCGGATGCAACAGGCTACACCAGACCAAAAGCTTCCTTACTGTCCATTGACTTCCACTTTCTTCAGACTCCAGCTCCCACTTAGAATACTATAGAGTACCTTGATTCATTTCTTTTCTTCCTCGAGTAGCTTTCTTCCTCGGGCCTATGGCTTGCAACATTCCCACACCAATGCTACGACCCTTCAACTTCATCCTCGGTCCTCGGGCTCCCACACTACCGAATAGGTCTCACTCTTCTTCTTCTTTTTTATCCTTCTTGTCATCACTCTCTCCCTCTCTCTTTTCCATTGTTGTTTCCACCCAACAATATTATATATAATAACAAAGAAAATTAATAAAAGTTTATATGTATGATGTGTTAATTTTTATAAGATGTTATTTTATTAATTTTAATTAATAATAAGTAATATTTTCTTCTATGAGTTTGTTTGGATACCGCTTATTTTGCTGAAAACTGAAAACTTATTGCTAAAAACACTGTAGCAAAATAATTTTTAATGATGAATAGTGTTGTGGGTCGTGAACAGTGACGCTTATCTGCATTTTTGCAGAGTTTTTGGCTGGGTCATGAACAATGCCGTGGAACCCAACCAAAAATGCAAACGCACAATCATTTGCACGCAAACGCATGCTATACAAAAAATTTATTTCTTACATATTATGTAATAAGGGCATTAGAGTAATAAACTATCTTTTCCAACTAAATAAAAAAGGCTTTCATCCATTTACTTTTCTGTCCCTCTAACCAAGCATACATGAGAGAAAACTAAAATTTTTCAAACCTCTTACTTTTCCATCCTTTTATCATTTTCTATTCTTCCACTTTTCCATCTCTTCAACCAAACAAACCCAAGGAAACTTAAAAAAATGTGACCCATATATTTTTCCATATTACTTTTGCTGATCATAAATCATTAAGGCCGTTATTATATGCATCCTTATTCACCAATATAGTTCGGCATTTAACCATTAAACGAGTCTAAAACCTTGTATTCTCTCCAATAGTACAAGTGAAAGCACAGGTTTAAGGAAACGTACAAGAGAATGCTCCTATACTTTGAAAAATGAAAATAATCATACCTCTTATAATATACAATTGACAACAAAAATAATGAGAAATAAAATCTATTAAAAAATTGATGGGAAAAAGATATGAAATTTTAATTCTCTTGCAATGGACAAATATTTGAAACAACAACACACATTTGGACTATTTCTTAAGGACATAGCATAATATTTATTTCTTTTAAAGGTAAGAAAACTAATGAAACAAAAATTTTGCAACTTTTTCTTTTTAATATTTGATGAGTTAGTTTTTTGTGATTGATGTATAATAAAAGTAGTATCAGTAGTGAATCCATATGAAAGCGACGTTACTTCCATTACAACTTATCATTTTAACAAATTATGAATATATTGGTGTTTTTTTTTTTAACATTTTCAAAAGTTTTTAGTTCTTAAAGTTGAACTCATAATGGAATTAAAGTTATATTTAACTTTTTAATCAAAAGGAAAAGGTGCAAAAAAGAAAGCATAAGGTTTTGAGTTGTGTTGAGTAATTATAAATAAGGTCCAATTAACAGGTGCTCACTGTGCTCTTAGGGAATTTGTTAATTTATCATTTTAAGAAAATTTTGATACAACTTTTATGAAAAATAAAAATAAATCAATTACTTATTTCTTTTCCCATAAAAAATTTATTAAAACATTTTCTAAACCAATTTTTTTAGAACATCCATTAACTTTTCCCTTATAAATAATATACTAGTAAAAAATTAACACAAGGGGATATAGCTCAATTTTTTAGATAATCCAACTTTTTAAGAAAACATAATTTATTGTCTTGTCTTGTCAATAAAATTATAGGAGTTTCCAAAATTACCTTAAACAAAGTTATCAAAATTTTCTATTTTTTTAAAGTTATCAAAAATTTGTAACACGGAGTGCAATAATTTTTATAAAAAAAAAAAATATTCTTTCTCTTGGTTCCAGGAACTTTTCAAAGTACTTTTTAGAAGGAATCCAAATTCATACTTATCCTTTAAATCAAATGTAAAAATATACTGCTATTATAATGCAAAATCCATTGATATTAAGTAGTCAATGAACATTACTGGCTCCAAGCAAGCTCCAAAATTTTTGAGATTGTCCTGTGCAAGGTAAACTTCTTTTTGATTAGTTATTTTTTTTATTGCAGCTAAAAAGGCACCCCGTTTTTATTTATTATTTTAAGGGTTTGGTTTTGTTTTGTTTTTTTTTTTTTTTGGGTAAATTTTCCCAGAAATAAAGTAATGGCATAATAAAAAATTTAGTAAATTAGTGTGATTTTTTATTTTAGAAACATGAAAATATTTTGAGACATTCTAAAATAAAATATATAGAGTACCAACAATTTGAAACAGAATGAGTATTATTTTTCAGTAAATAGTCAAGAATTGGAACTTGATATAGCATAACTTAGAGGACAAAGCATCTTAGGAGAAATGACTTTTATACTGATTCAACTGTAAGGAATTATTTTCTATAAAATAATACTTGTTGGGACTTGTTTAGGAAAAGAAGTTCTTAATTTAAATGATTTCGATTCAAATAATGACTTTGGCCAGGACAATGAATTGAATTTTCTCTCCTTTCTTTACATTTTGACAAAAGCCCCTTTTTTTCTATTAAAAAAAGAAGAAGATTTTTTTGTACAATACAAAACAACATTTTCCATATTTAATGGCGGAAGATATCTTACACTTATAAAAAGCAAAAACATTTTTTTTTATGTAATATTAAAATTAGGAATGACAACGGAGCGGGTATGGGGCGGGTTTCCTATTCCCTGCCTCCGCTCCACTTCCACTTCAGAACGGGTTTTTTCTCCACCCCATTCTAACAAGTAGCCGCAGGTATCCATCCCCACCACACCCAAATTTTCTATATATATATATATATATATAATTTATTAAAAGTTTATTTTGTACACGTTAAATTAAAACTCATAAAACATTAAAAAAACAAGCTCTAACATTTCAAAACCTTCTCAAAGTATAACAAAACAATACAACAATTCAAGTAATAAGAAATACAAAAACAATTCAAACATAGCAATACGACAACTAAAAAATATAAACAATGTAAATATTAAAACATAAAAGAACAAACACAATAATACAATACAAAAAAAAAAATCATAAATTTAAAGCTAGAAGGCTTAAAAACACATACATATGTCTTATAAAAAAAATAAACCTATAAAAATATTTTTAATTATTTAAGTATGAACGAGGTGGATGTGGGTAATACTCGTCCATTAAGAGCGGGTGAGACGAGTACCCGCAGGTGCAGGTTGACATTGTCATCTCCCAACTGAAATAATATTGGATGCCCCAATGCAATGAGCACCCTTTTGTTTTTTTTTTTTTTTGGGACCAGAGTGAGCACCCCAATTGATATTGAAACAAGAAGCTGCTAGAAATGTAGAATTGCTCCACCAGTTTGAGTAAAATAATGTCGATTCTCTCTCAACTATTATATGTAGTGTATGTTTGGTTTTTGCATTTTGCGTCCACGTCTAGACGCAAACGCGTTTCAGCCTTTTTTTTTTTTTTTTTCTTTCTCAGCTGTGCCATGATTGTTGACTTTGGTACCAAACTTATTGCACACCTCAGCAACTTGTCAGCACTTTAATCAACTTTTCAACATTTAAAAATTATTTTAATCAACTTTTCAGTACCTTTTACCCAATTTTTTAGCAACTTTTCAGTCATGGGACCCACAAATCTCATTTTTTTAACAATTTTTTCATTAAAAATGGGTTACACGGTACTATTCACACACAGTGGCGGCTCCAAGATTTTTTTCTAGGGGTGTCAATAATGGTGGAGCCAAAAATTTATTGGTGGAGGGTAGGTGCAAGTGAAAAAAATAAGATGATTAATTGTTGTTTTTGGTTTTTCTATATATACAACTTCCAAATTCTAAAAAATTATTAACAATTTAAAGATTATTAAGAGTCTTAAGATAACAATCATTGGATGCATAAACAAATAGAATTAAATAACTAATCATACTTTTTTTTTATCAAATTAATAATAACTTTTTATATTTATAAATTATATCAATTGAATAAAAAAATAGAATAAATAAGAATAGTAGAGATTCTAAACGCTTTAGTGCTTTACCTGTTAAAAAAGAAAAGAAAAGAATAGTAACACGGTTAGGAGTAGGACTAGGAGTAACTGTGAAACTAAGAAAAATAATACTCTAATAATAAATTTTTGCTTTTGAAGTGTATGGTTTTATAAATATACACGTGGTCACTCTTTTAAAATTGGAGTAAGCAATAAAATATTTCTTGGGCTTGAAAATATGTAGAGCACTTATCAAACTACTTGATTGAACATTGAGAAAAACTAAGACAACATAAAAACTAAGGATCATGTTCAAGCTTATTTCAATTAAGCTTAACCAAAAATTTAAAGTCAGGGTGTTCATATTTTTGTTGTAGAGGTCAAAACAAGATTAAAAAAAAATTATATATAATTTTTTTTTTAGGGGGACCAGGTCAGGGGGTTCAAATGAACCCCCTGGGCTGCTCTTGGAGCCGCCCCTGTTCACACATTTAAAAATTATTTTACTACAGTGTTTTTCAATTTTCAGTTTTCAATTTTTAGCTGTATCCAAACGGACCCGTGTAGTCTATAATCTATACTCTATAGGTAGTTAGTGAATTGGTCCCCCCACATAAAACACCTGTCAAGCTTGTAGACGAGAATCAACTGTCTACCCCACACTTTCTTCTGTCCCTGAAGTCTTAACTCACTGGCAGAGACAACAACGTTTTATCACTTCATGCTCATTCCATCCCCAAAATGTGTGCTTTTAATGTTTATGCAAATCTGCCAGTACCATATGACCTATAAAAGGATTTAGGATATCTTGTACCCGGCATATATGCCGGGTAACTCACAAGGAGGTGGCCCCCACAGTGTGTGGGTCCCACCTCCTTGTGAGGTACCTGACATATATGCCGGGTACAGGATATACCCTCTCCTATAAAAGAACCCTACACAAACAACAATCAATCTCTCTCTCTCCCACACAGTAGAAAAGAAAAAGGAAGAAGAATATGGGTTTCCTCAGTATAGAAGATTAATTTAATCTAATAAATTATTAATTTATCTTCCTAATAGTATAGAAGATTATGATTAATTTATTAGAGTAGTCTGATATGGTTTTTTGAAACAAATGTCACTCATTTATTGGGTAGAAAATACCAAAACAGATGTTAAATTGATATTACCGAAACATGGTATACTTTCTCAATTATGAGAGCTATAAAAAAGAGGTGTAAACTTTGTTCTTTAGTTCTTTTATTTTCTTGTTTCTTTTCCAAAATTTGAAGAAAGAGAAGAGAAAAGGAGGTGGGAGTGGGACATGTGTTATTGGGAAAAGATAAGAAAAAGAGGACCGTGAGGGTGAGACATTAATGTGTTATTATTGGGATGAGAGAGAGAAAACGCGTGAAGAGGAAGTTGATTGAATAGTAGGATCTCTATGCGAATATTTTGGGATATCTTAAAAAATTGAGACCAAAGCAAGGGGATTGTCTTTAAGAAAAAGTAATGTATATAAAATTAATTGGAGGGTGTTGTCAATTCAATTGTGAGTTTTAAACTCTCTCAAATGTAATTCAATTATGCATTATGGGAAAGAATGATAAATTTGACACTCAGCAAATGAGATTTATGATGGGCTTGGTTAAAGGGGAAAATAAAGAGAGATAGAAATTAGAGAAGATAAAATGTTTTTTTGGAGTCGTTTGATAAGATGGGAAAAGAATAACAATATTGATAGGGCCTAGACAATTTTTTCCTTCGACCTACCACAAATTGAACTTTCCAAAATAGAGAGAAAACACAGCTAAAAACTTGGTATTGGGCTCAGCCAAATGATTTTATGAAAGTAACCCCACATTATTAATAACTCTCGCGTATGACTTATCCATCCAGCCAATTCTTTATCACATTCAACCAAGAACCATACAATTGTTTTATCTTTTTTTCTCTCTCCTTTTTCACTTCTTTTGAATAGCTACTACCCAATATATCTCACTCTTCTTCATTTTTTTAGTACTTCTTGTCCTCTCTCTCTCTCTCTCTCTCTCTCTCTTCTCCAGCCAAAAATATAATATAGTATATATTATATATAATGACAAAGAAAAAGATTAAAAGTTTATATGTATGATGTGTTAATTTTTATAAGATGTTATTTTATTCATTTAATTAATAATAAGTAGTATTTTCTTTTGTATAAAGAAATTATTTCTTACATATTATGTAATGATGGTATAAGAGTAATAAACTGTATTTTCTATCCTCCTATTTTTCCATCATCCTTTCACTTTTTTATCTCCCCAACCAAACAAACCCAAGAAAACTAAAAAAAATGTGACCCATATATTTTCCATAAATCTCTTGTTGATCATAAATTATTACCGCCGTTATTGTATGAATCTTTATTCACCAATATAGATCGGCATTTAGCTATTAAACGGGTCTTAAACCATGTATTCTCTCCACTAGTACAAGAAAAGCACAAGTTTAAGGAAAAGTACAAGAGAATGCTCCTATACTTTGAAAAATAAAACTAAGCATATCTCATGTGATGTACAATTTTTTACAACAGCAACAAACATTTGGACTATTTCTAAAGGACAGCATATGATATTTAATAATTTATTTCTTTTAAAGGTAAGGAAACTAATAAAACAAAAAATTTGCAACTTTCCTTTTTAATATATATTTTTTGAGTTAGTTTTTTGTGATTGATGTATAATAAAAGTGGTATCAATAATGGATTCATATGAAAATAATGTTACTTCAATTACAACTTATCATTCTAACAAGTTATGGAATTTTTTTTTTAACATTTTCAAAAGTTTTTAGTTCTTAAAGTTGAACTCATAATGGAATTAAAGTTATATTTATTTATTTACTCAAAAGGAAAAGGTGAAAAAAATAAGCATAAGGTTTCAAGGAAGAAGTTGAGTTGAGTAATTATAAATAGAGTCAAGTTAACGGTGCCCTTAGGGAATTTGTTAATGAATCATTTTAGGAAAGTTTTTATACCACTTTCATAAGAAATATAAAAAACTGTAAAAAAAAAAAAAAAATAGTTACTTTTTTATTTTCTCATAAAAAAGTTTCTTAAAACATTTCTAAAGTAATGCCTTTAGCACCTTCATTAACTTTTTCCTTATAAATAATATACTAGTAAAAAATTAACACAAGAGGATATAACTCAACTTTTTAGATAATCCAGCTTTATAGGCAAATATCATTTATTATCTTGTCTTTTAAATAAAAATATAGGAGTTTCTAAAATTATCCTTAAACAAAGTTATGAAAAATTTTCTATTTTTTAAATTTTTGAAAAAAAAAAGTTATCAAATCTTTCCCTTAGTTCCAGGAAGTTTTCAAAGTACTTTAAGAAGGAATCCAAATTCAAACTTACCCTTTAAATCAAATGTAAAAAGATACTAGTACTATTATAATACAAATTCCATTGACATCAAATAGTCAATATACATTATTGGCACCAAGCAAGTTCCAAAATTTTTAAGATTGTCCTTTGCAAGGTAAACTACTTTTTGATTAGTTATTTTTTATATTGCTCTTACTGTAGCTAGTTGCCAATTTATGTTTTTAGATATAGCTTCATTGATGGAGCACGTTTTTAGTGTTTGGAGCTATAAAAATAGCATTTCATTACAATCTTTGTTGTGAATGTTCTTACTATAATATGTTGCTAAAAATTTTAAATTTGGCACCATTGATGTAGAGGCTTTTTTGGTAGTTAAGTTGTTGAAATAAATTTTAAGTTATTTGAACAACTTTAGTGTGAATGCTCTTAAAATTCAAACTTGATTTAGCATAACAAGGAGGACAAGGCATCTTAGGAGAAATGACTTTTATACTAATTTAACTGTAAGGAATTATTTTTTGAAAAATAATAGTTGTTTGGGATTTGTTTGGGAAAAGAAGTTCTTAGTTTAGATGATTCCGATTCAAATAATAACTTTGGCCAGGACAATGAATTGAATTGTCTTTCCCTTCTTTACATTTTGAGAAGAAGAAAAAAAAACCACTAATTTTTTATAAAAAAAATGTTTGGTACAAATACAAAACAGAAAACAACGTTTTTCATATTTGTCGGAAGACATCTTAGTATCTTACACTTTTAAAATTACCACAAAAAAGTTCCACATAACAAACAAAAAAAAAAATCCCAATAATAACTTCTGTATCTTCACCTCTCTTTCTCTCCACGGAGATCAAATGAATAAATGTAGTTGGATCTCTAAATCCAAAATTTTTACATTATTGCTAATTCAATAACAGTTGATTTTATTGATCATTGATGATCAACGTTAACCAACCATTAACTTTGTTCAATTTGACAATTTTTACTCAAACCAGTTACTTTCCCTCTTAAGTTTTTTCTATAGATTCCAAATTTTGGGTTTGTTTTCCCATTTAAGACTCCCAAATGATCCAAAAACAAAAAAAGAAAAATAAATTTTTATTTGGGATCTATTTTTATAAACGTAAGTTTATTTGAGACTTTTTTTTTATGAGTCTATGACCTATTGGGCCTGTTTGTTTGTGGTGAAGCAAGCAAATGTCTCATTTTGTTTATTGCAAGGTTAAGAAATGTAGCCAATCCATGGAATGTTTGTTCTTTATGAATTTATTATTTAATGTAGGTAATGGATTGATTCCCCCAAGCAAAGGAAAATTTGGAGTTTATGAGTTTTAGGACTAGTTCTAGGTCTACAAAATTTGTTTACCATAATTTTGCTAAAATTCTTATGTAGCAAGGTTTAAATAGTTACTTTTACATGAATCAACAATTTTTTTTTCCTACCACTCATAATCTGCCACCTTATATTCAAGTCAAAACTATGGTTAAAAACTGTTGTTTGAGTTAAGTTGCCAAACATGTCTTTAGATTTGCCTCCTTAACACATGTGGGTGTGTGATATGATGACGGGTGTTTCATATTTGGGTTTTGCTTTCTCTTAAAGAAGTTGGTATATATCTTGCTTCTCCACTTGCATTTTTCTGTTTTTTTTAACTATTTTATATATAACAAAAAAAAGTGGTGTTCCAACTTCCCAACTTTTTGGTCAAACAATTTTACTTCTGGTCTATGAGATACCTTGATAAAATAGTTGAGAGACTTTTTAATTTTGGAGAGATAAGTCATTTGAGGCATTAACATGGCCAATTTCAAAGTGGCATTGGTTTCTTGATTTTTTCTTTTCAAAGTAAAATCAGCATTAATACAGCCTTTTTTTTTTTTTTTTTATAATTATTACAGTAGAACGTCATTATAAACATAGCCCATTTCTAATATTTTCGTCTTTGGTTTTTTTTTTTTTTTTTTCCCCCATTTACTTTTGCTTAAAAGGTAAATTTCCAAACATATACTGAAATAATATTAGTATTTTGTCAACTAAAACATACATATAAATCTTTATCTTCTATTCATTAAGTTTTTTAATTGGATTGAATCACATGATTATATTAACTAATGATTAAATTAGTGTTATTAGATGATATAATTAACTAAACACTTAAAATTTTCAATTAAATTGAATCACTGATTATATTAACCAATGCAATTAAACAATGTTATCTAGAGATATAACATAATTAAGCACCTAAATAAAAATGTTATCTAGAGATATAACTACACCCACTACCTTCCAAACTACTACACATTGGGAGGTCTAAGTGTAGAATTGCTCCACCGTTTCTTCTCAAGGGATGACACAGAAAATATTACCTACAGTGTGGCTCGTGAAACTACAAAACACATTCTATGGTATTGTGAGATGCTACAAATATGCAAGACTGAACTACACCATTTATTGAAATTATATTGCTACTGTGCCACACAAACTAAAATCGTACTTTTAAAAACACAATTTTAGAAGAGAGTGTTGTACATAAAATATACAATAACAAGTGTGTAATAACATTTTAGAAGAATGAAATCAAAACCAAGGAGGGAAACTTTTGTAGAGAGTTTTAAGCACTATGATGTCTCCATTGTTAGAAGTAGGGAAGCAATTAATTAATACGTAGCCCATAAACTGTCTAGGCTAGGCATAATGCCCAATATGTGACATATTTCATTGTATGGTCTCTTCATCTATTTGAAGAAACATTCAAACCGGATATGGCATAAATACCACATTTTAGACCCTCCAAATAACCTTTTTTTTTTTTTTTTTTTCCATTTACTTTTGCATAAAAGGTGAAA
Source organism: Quercus aquifolioides (assembly GCA_019022515.1). Classification (NCBI taxonomy): domain Eukaryota; kingdom Viridiplantae; phylum Streptophyta; class Magnoliopsida; order Fagales; family Fagaceae; genus Quercus; species Quercus aquifolioides. The sequence continues at coordinate 10,268,460 of CM032330.1, read as the reverse complement.
TTCCACACATACTGAAATAATATTAGTATTTTTGTCAAGTAAAACTTAGCTAGGTATAACTCCTTATGTGTTTTTGAGTTCACCAATGCAATGAAATCAGTTTTACTTTTACTTTTTCCCAAAGATATAACTATAAGCACCTGTTTCTAAAAAAAATATATAAAGATAATAGTTTGGTTTAAATTCACATTGTCTAATTTAAAAAGTGTCACTTTGTTCACTTAAAATTCACCTCTATATGTTTTTTACTTTGAGAGGAAAGATACATAGAATGAAAACAAAAATACATATATACCTTCATTTTTAACAAAGGTTGATTACGAGAGACAGATGAAATAAATCTCGAGTGGGTAAAGTAACATTTTTCAAACTATAAGTAAACAATGTAAATTCAGGCTAAACCATAAGAGTTTAATGTAATTACCCAAAAATATAACTAAGCACCCAAATTTCGTCACTTTCATATACATAAGTAAGCACCTAACCTCGCAAGTCCCAAGGTGGAAACATGTTGCTTGATTGTAGAATAGGTCCACCATTTGTTCTCACTGGGATGACACAAAAGGACAGGGACGGAGCCAGAATTTTGAGTTAGGGAGGGCGGTTTTACTGTTGGCTGTGTGTAGTGATTTCAACCTTTGATTCTGCTACTTTTGTAGGTAAGAACAAAATTGTTTTTGTTTAGAATTTTTTAAAGGGCAAGGTTATTTATTTTGGATAAAATTAGTTAATTGAGCTTAATTTTGTTTTAAGTTTTACTAGTAATTTTTGTTGTTGAGCTTTTTTTTTGGAGGGCTTGTATATTTTGTTTTAGATATTAGATCTATAAATTTTTTTATGGTCACTAAAATGAGGAAAATGCTAGCTGCAAGTTTTTTATAAATTACTTATGTAATAAATGGTTACTGGTAAGTAAAAAATTTATGTGAGTGGTGTGCCCATATGCGAACCAATAAGAATTTGCTACTAGAAAGGTTTGTAAAAATGTTATAAAAAAGTTTGTGAATATAGCATTACTCTTAAAAAAATCAATGATATTGTTAAAGGAAAATAAAATGTAATTTTATAGAACAAAATTGCTAAAATTAATACACATATATATAATAATATTTTTTTTTTTTTTTTTAAATTTAGGGGGGGCCATTGCCCCCCTTAGTCCAAGGGTAGTTCCGCCACTGCAAAAGGACCTTATCCATTTAATTCCGCTAATTAAGCAGGTCATTCGTTACACCATTTCGAAGAAGAATGGAATCAAAACCAAGGGGGGAACCTATTTTTTAGACCGTTTGGAAAACTATGAGATCTCCATTGTTACAAGAAGTGAAGCAAATAGACTCGATGAAATTATCCCTGAAATTACTGTAGATACAGTCCTCATTACGTAATAATCATTAAAGTGATGTTAAAAATACTATAGATTATATAAGTATTACAAATGATGTATCACAAATCAAATTTTGTTACATTTATTTGTAAGTTTTTTTGTATTTAACTTGTAATAGCTAATATTCATTTAATAAGTTGTTTAAGGGGCACCATTTCTTAATTTTTCCTCTGCTTGGTAGCGTAAATTGACATCTAATGCATGCAACCATTTTTTTAATGAGAAATGCTATGTTTACAACAATTTTATAATATTTTCACAACAAATTATACATAGCAGGTTGTTATGGGTGATTATTGGTAGGTAAAAAAGTAATTTCAATGATAAGTTTAAATTAGAATCAATAATAACTTCCCACCTATGATTTTTTCCTCTACTTGGTAGCGTAAACTAACATCTAATGCATGCAGTTTTTTTTTTTTTTAATGATAAATTATATGTTTACAACAATTTCACAAAAAATCATATGTAGCATGTTGTTATAGGTGATTATTAGTGAGCAGAAAAGTAAGTTTAATGATAGGTTTAAATTAGAACCACTAACAACTTACCACTTATAATTTGTTGTGAAAATGTTAAAAACGTACTAAAACTTTTCTTTTTTTATATAATATAAATGCATGAAACTAATAACAGTAGGATAATATTTCAAACTTATTATTCTTTTTATTAAATGTGAATTTTAAAAATCTAACCGTTGAATTATATGTTCTTTATATTCTTAACATGCATATCTAATTTCATTCAAATTAGATGTTATTTATTATTCGATCAATAAATTTATTTTTTATACATAATTTTAAATGGTAAAAATTTAAAATTTAAATATTTAATTTATAACATAACTATTAATATTTAATTTTCTTAAAATTTTATAAACATGAATGATAAAATAATAACATATCATTCAACAATTAAATTATTAAAATTCACTTACACTTAGAAGATAAAAAAGATAAGAAAGATGGGATTATCCCCTTTGAAGGCTATTGGTCCCCATATCTCCCAGACTCCCACGGTCCCACCTGTGTGGGTGTGAGCTTCTGGACTCTCACCACATGGCACAATAGCCCCCTCTACTCACTCTCGTCACTCTGACAAAGACAGACAGAGACACACACAAAGTCAGTACAGAAGCCCCTCTCTCTCTGAGGGGACACACACAAAGAAGTTATATAACTTTAACTCTTTCTCTCTCGCTCTCATACACAAACACAACAGAAAAAGAAGAAAAAGAAATATCAAAGAAGGATGGATTTCCTCAACTGGGTTCAAGCCTCGGCGAATCAGTTCTTTGTTTTCCTTATTCATCAGGTGCCTCTCTCTCTTTCTCTCTCTTTAATTTCTTAAGCACTTTGTGCTCATTTTTAAAGCTGTGTGTTAATTTTTATGTGTTGCGTTCCTTTTTTCCCTGAGAAAAGCTGGGGGTCTTTAATCCCTACAAACCAAAGGTGGCCAACGTGTTGTTCTTAGGCAAGGATGCGAATTGCAAAAAGGCGGTGATTTCGAGCCTCTCAGATGACGAGGTAACTCACCCTTTTATATATATATATATATATATATATAAATATTTTATTGTGGATCTTTTTAAAAGAAAAAGAAATTCGGTAATATATATATATATATATTTGGATGAGAAAAAGTTAGGAAATTTTTTGTTTTGTTTTTTAACTGAAAATGAAATTTTGTTTCTATTATGAAAAATTGCATAGTGGTAAGGAAAATTATATATAAAAAAGGAAGGAGCCAGTCTGCCAGATTAAGTACTTTATGCATTTATTTATTTTTATTTGCAGAGGATACAGTTTTAGCATATTATGTTTTTCTTTTCATACAATATAGTTAAATTAAATGCAACTAGACCAGTTGGAAATCTAGAGGGGTTCAGAATTTACAGTGTGTTTCAAGAAAAGAAAGGAAGGAGGGGAGAGAAAGGAAAGAGCTTAAGATTGGTCCCACCCATATAAAGCTCTCTTTTTTTCTCTCTCCATTTCCTCCCAAATTGGAAGGAAAGGAATTGGTGGGTCAGGGAGGAAAATGAATCCCACCCTATTCCTGTCCTCCACTCCAATTGATCTCAACCATTCAATAGATTCCCTTTCCATTCCCTCCCACTTTACTCAAACCAAAAATAGTGTTGAAATTTTAGGAAGCAAATGGGGTTGTAAAAGATGAAAACTTGATGCACGGACACTTGAAGTGTCGTACCCATGTTCTATCCATGTCGTTATGATGTCCAATCTGCCATATTTCGTTATAATTTTTCAAAAATTGCTCATGTCGCCGTATCGTACCTGTACCCGTGCTTGTACCTAGACCGTGTCCGTATCCGTGCAATATTAGTGTATATGAGAATTATTAAGCTGAAACTTATTACTGATAAATTTCATAGTTTATTTAGATTTGATTCTCAGCAAACAAATGGTGGCTTGGTATTTTGTTTAATTTGGTATTCTTTATTGTGGGTATTGGTGAGTGAATATTGCAGATCCAGAGCACACTTGGGAAATCAAATATTACACCATCTGTGGTGCCATCTTAGTACTTGACATCATGGGTATCTACATTTGGGAAAATCAAGTTCAACTTTTTTGATTTAGGAGAACATTGGATTGCTCTTTGAGTTTGGAGAGACTATAGTGCCAAGGTAGATTTCTCAATCTATCAATTATCTTTGATGAGAATATATAGTTAATGATTTGTGCAATATGATGATATTGGATTGTAATTTAAATTTCTTATTTACTCTTGAGAGAGCTTGCATGTTTTGGGATTGCCTAGTTCTAACTCTGTTGCAGTGTTAGACCAAGCTGTTTAATCTGATGTACTCTCTGTTTTGGTTTAATGGAATCCTTTAAGTGTTAGTCCTTTTTTTTTTTAACACAGTCGATTTTTTGATTCGATGTTAATAGGGAACATGACTTACATGATTGTGAGTCTGTGACTAGTTTTTTCCAGTAATCCAGATCCAGATTCACCTCCAATTTGAACCATGATAAACTATAAGTTGTGACTGTATAGTATATGCCATAAATTTGGCAATATTGAATATTTTGGTTTTGCAATGAAAAGTTAGCCTTTGTTATATTTTTAACTGATTTGGTTAACCTCTAACCAAAATACTAAGCAAATGAGAATTTTGGTGCTCTTATATATCTCCATTTACTAGATTTCTTGTATATATGTTTCATATGCTTCAACTTTCCTATCCCAACTGAACCCCAGAGGCCTGATAAATTGTTTTTGCTTATGTTATTGCCTTCATAATCCGGGCAAACCTTTCTGTGTTTATATTTGATTCATGGAAGGCAAACATTGATCGTGGGAGTTCGATTATAGCACATTTTGTTTTAGGAGGTCTGCTAATAATGTCACAACATACATAATTCATTCTCTTCGTCATTCTACTAGTACATCATTTACTTCTTACATGTTGATTATTCTTTCTTGTTTAGCCCTTGTAGTTGTTTTACTTTTATTTACCAAAAAAAAAAAAGCTGATTCTTGTATATCTCATGATTCTGGATTGTGAATTCGGCAAATTGCTGCCTGGTTGGCTAGCAAAGTGGAAATTGTTTGAGTTTTGCTTGTTAAGTAATGCATTATTGCTAAATACATTGTAATCTCTGTTCTGTAGATGGATGCCATTGCGTACATTGTGAATGCTGATATCATGGACACGGAGCAATTTTTGGGGCCAAGAGAAGAGCTGAATGCTCTACTGTCTGATGAGGCCTTTGCAAATGTTCCATTCGTTATTTTTGTCGTAACAGCTAATGGAGCTTTTTCTCTCCCAACAGAGAGATTGTATTCCTTCCTCGGCCTGCTTGATGTCACCACAGGGACGCGTAAGGTAGAGCCAGCTGATGAAAATGCCCGTCCCCTTAAAGTTTTTGTGGCTGAAGCAAAAGAGTGTTTAGATGGTGTCAAGTGGCTTTCTCAGTACATTAAGTAGCAGTAGACATGATTACACTGGATGATCCGACTCATGAATTCTTTTCCCAATCTTATCTATCAAGGATTCATAGTCAACTCCAAATTGTGAGACTGAGGTTTTGTTGTTGTTGTTGTTATATTATTTCCTTAACTTGCCATTCAATATTTGAATTGTCTTTTTATGAATGGTGATACGTCAATTTATTAGCTTAGCTTGATGTGGTAAAACTTGTAATACTAATAGCAGTACTCGGCTACCTATACAACCTACAATCAACTTGTTTGACAATTAATCATACCCAGTTTAGGGAGATTAAATTTTGAAAACTTTCCATACATATCTTTGTGCTATCATTGTTTAAATCACATTGGCAAAGAGGTAAGTGCGGTCCATTTTTGTGAAACCACATCTTTTCTTTTTTTTTTTCCCCTTTTTTTTTATCAAGGGAAAAAAAAAAAGACAAAATAAACTGACAATGCACAATCAAATTCTCGAAAAAAAAATGACCCAAAAAAAAAATCATTTTAAGAAATCTAGAATCCGGATGAAGATTTAGAAGAATATCCTAATTAAAAATTTTTAAAAAAAAAAATCCCACTAAAACACCTCTTAAGGTTCAATTTTGCTAACATTAATCCAATTACCAAAACAAAAACAAAAACAAAAAATCACTCTCTGCCATGAAACCAATTTTTTGTACCAAAAACCAAAAAAATGAAACCAATTTTTTGCTGATTTTGATTCCAATTTGGCAACAAATGGCAGTAGTCGCCTGGAGGCCAGTGTTGGCATGATTCATAAATCGTACCTTAGCCAATTTGAACTGGCCATTGAAGTCGACCACTTGAACAACTTTAAGGTTATGATGATAGCCAATTTGCTTTTGTGAAGAATGTCGTTAAATTTCTTGAAGTTCCAATCAAACAGATCTTTTCGATCCTTCCTCAATGAAATTTTCCAAAATGACTTAATAAAAGGAAAAAGGAAAATAATAAATAAATATTACTGTCTTAACATTAGTTTGCCGTAATCTTAAAAATTAACAATGTTCCTCAAAAAAAAATTAACATTGAAAAACACAAGTCGAATGAAATGTCATGAAGATTTTCCAGAGAAAAAAGAGAGATGTGGAGGCTGATGAAAATAAAACCGAACACTTTGTTTTGTGGTGCTATACAAAAAAAAAAAATTCAGATTATCACAAAAATGATAGTAGGGTCAAATTGTAGAATCCTATCCAATCTAAATTTTATTTGAAATATTTTAGTGAATAAACAAATTTTGATACAGCATATAATATCCCGAATAATAAAAAAGAACAAAAAATAAAGAATAGTTTAGGAACAATCTCACAGTACTATAAAATCACACAGAGGCGCTATAGAATCACGTAAAGAAGGTTATCCTTAAAAATTGACTCATGCCACTCAGAGTAAGACTCGATGCAACTGTACTAAAAAAGACTAAATTTTAATTCTATTGGCAAGGACAAATATTTGAGACCTCTACAAATATTTGGACAATTATTTAAGAACAAAAAACATAATATTTTAATCCTTTTAAAGGCAAGCAACCAAATGAAAGGAATATTTTTGCGAATTTTTTATTTTTGCATATTTTGTTGAACTAGAGTGATGGAGTACAGTAAAAATGATCTTGATGAACAATCCATATAAAATTGATATTACTCTAATTACAACTTATCATTTTAAAAAATCATTAAAATTTTGGTGTTTTAACATTATTAAAAGTTTTTAGTTCTTAAAGTTAAACTCATAATGGAATTAAATATTTTTTTATTTAATCACAAGGAAAATGTGAAAAAATAAATAAATAAATAAACATAAATTTTTCACTTGTTTAAAGAAGTTATTTTGAGCTGTTATAATTATACTGGTAACGGTAACGTCATAAAAGGGGATGTAGCTCAGATGGTAGAGCGCTCGCTTAGCATGCGAGAGGTACGGGGATCGATACCCCGCATCTCCACTTTTCTGATTTTTCTCCTTTGCCCTTTTGGGCCCAAATGGAAGAAATTCACAAGCCCAATCATGGTCCAATTAAAGATCTTTTATATGGGCTCCGGCCTTTAATAAGTTTCAATGTAACTAAGATATAGTCGAAGTTGCATACCCTCTCCTCATGTGACCTATTCCAATAACCACGCACATAATTTTTTTTTTTTTTTTCAAACATTGGGTATACCATACTATCTTCTCTTTATAAAATAAACTCAAAATTATACTTAGCTGCACATTTTCGAGTGGGATGCATCATGCATGGTACCTTGCTTATAATAATTTTATTTTCTTATAAAAGTTATTTTCCCCCATTTGTTCACCTACCTTCTTTCTCAAGGGAAAATAATGCTTACGCGAGCTTTGTTTAGTCAAGATGTGGAAAATTGAGAAGGTGAAAGGAATTTGAAGGATAATAAAAGTAAGAAGAAAGGATGAACAAATAGTATTTTCTACCATAAGAGTTTCTTAAGAAATATAGAAAAGTTGGAAGTTTAAAAAATATATATATATTAGAGATACAAACTATTTTACAAAATTTTTTACAAACTACTGATATGGTAAATAGTTATTAATAAGTAAAAAAATGATGTCAGTAGTAGCTTAAATGAAAATCAGTAAGAATTGGTTACATTAACATATTATAAAAATGTTATAAAATAGTTTGTAGTTGTAGCATTACTCTCAAAAAAATAAATATAATTTACTCTTTTAATTTGTTAAAAATTCATAGCGGACCCCTAAATTTTGGGATTAAGATTTGATTGTTGTGATAAAATTGTTTATATAGTATATGCCAGGTATTTTTTCCTCATCTTTTCCTTTCGTACGAGAAGGAATGAAAATGGTGAGCTTAGGGAAAGAATCTCTCTCTCTAACTTTTCTTTTCTACCAAACAAGGCAAAATAGCAACCCCTCTTAGGCTCTTACACTTTTCCACCCTCTTCCATCCTCCAACTTTTCATCACTATCAAAAGGCAATCAAAAGATGACTAGAGATCTTTAGTCAACGTTTGGGCAGTGGCCTTGTTCTAAACTTTGGTAGATATATGCAGCAAATCCACTAAAAAGATGATAGAAATTCAATTCTAGGTTCTACCCTCAATCATTCCAAAAATAGAAATAAAAGAAGTTCTAACACTCAAAGGCTTTGAAAGCAACTACAAGTTGGTGGCTAACACACCAACTTTCACTCTTCCTTTTAGTCCATTAGTCTCCCAAAGTTACCAACTAACCTCTACTCATATTTCTTTAATATTTCCTAGGTGAGGTGGCCTAATATTTTGGCTCTTATATTACTGCATTACTTCTAATATCAAAACATGTAAGCAATTTCTTACAATAAATTATACCATACTGTACTACTGATACTAGTTTAAATAGTCCTTCCTCTTTATTCCCAATTCTTCTTCCTCACAGCTCTTGCAATGGCATTCTCATTCTTGCCAAAGCAGAAATTCTTCATCCTCACACTATTTTTCATTGCCATATTTTGCTGCTTCTCAGGTTATATGCCTGTGACATTCACCTTTTTTTTTTTTTTTCCTTCTTTTAATACAAATTTCCTTATTCATTTTTCTTTTCTTCTTTTTTTCTTTATGGATTGTGAACAGGTTATGCAGATGACAACCCTGGGCAAATGACAGCACAAGCCTTGTTTTGTTTCAACAATAAGCTTGTCAGTGAGAGCTTTATATTCATATGCTATGACAAATATATGTCGTGATGAACTTAGATAGTGTTAGAAAAGACGGTCATGAGTTTGAACCTGTCTCCACTCTACCTCCCATTTAAAAAAGTTGAAACTCCCACATGTTTAGGACAACTAATAGTTTATCAGAGAGAATAAAAAAATTCATTCTGAATATTTATCTACATCTATAACCTTCTATTATATATAAGCTAAAAACACCTGTGATTCCTTTCTAGCCCTGTTTGTTTTAGATTGTCCTTATTATTTCATTATCTAAGCCCATCTATGCTTCTTGTTGTGTAACTTTTTTTCATTTTGGACGTGTCACAGATCTACAGTGGCTGTGATGAGGCATATAGATTGAATCCAAGTGGAAATATTAATGTACCTCCTGAGGCTGCTGACCTATTCTGCAATGGACCATGCCTATTTGAGACACAACAAGTTCTCTATTGCATCAATAACTTATTATCTAACTTCTTATTCTATAACAAGGCCACCATACCAGAAGTTAGATATGCACTCAATGCTGGCTGCAGCAACACCAACCAAAGAGGTAGCATGTTATCACTGCTTCTTGAAGATTAACATTAGCTTATGGATTTATATTTGTTATAATTGCATTCGTAAAGAGGAACTAGTGTTCAACTAAATAACAAAAGTTTCTGTTCTAACGTAGGGAATTTCAATGTGGGACAATACATTGATGGATTTACAAGCAATGCACACAGATCAACAGATTGGATCAGCCACCACACATTAATGCTGATTATTTGGCTATTGCTTTTCCATTTTATATGAAAACCTCCACTATCTTCCATTTAAGGAATTTTTAACGTAGTGAAATCTTATGGCTGGCTTAAAAGGCTTATGTTTCATATATATATATATATATATATATATACGAACCAATTTAAGAAACATTTCAGGACTTCGTGGACTTCATTTGGAAAATGAAAAAAAAAATTCAAATTCATAATTTGAAGTTCATAGAAATTTGTTTTTATGCTTGTTCCATACCACTTGTTTTCAACTAGCAGATGTGACGGACTTAAATAATTTAACAATTACACCCTTGCCAAATCTTCCTAATCACCAATAGTACTATAAATAAAATTTTCACGAGTCTCATTAACGGATGTCTCATCAATTTCAAAAAAGGCAATTTATAAATTTTATATATTTTTTTTATTTCAGTAGCACCAATCATATTCATTGCCGCATCAATTTATAAAACTTTCTTTGAGAATTGTACTTATAGGATGAGAGAGAGAGAGAGAGAGAGAGAGATTACATCATAAAACAACTGTATTATTTTATTACTTGAGACTTGAGAGGGCCTTATTCAAAGTTTCAAACAAACTATGGATTACATCACATCTATAGAAACCACAAAGCAAACTGACAATCACACAAATAAAAGAAAGCTAAAAACCAGACCAACTATTATAAACATAACAAAACACCCAACCCCTCAAAACCCACTAAGAAATCACCTCCTTAACCACAACCACCACATCCAACATTAACTTCAACTTTTTCTTCTTTCTTAACACTAGCAATCTCCTTTTCCTCAGCCTTTGGAGACTTCACCGCTGCTCCAGCTCCACAAGTTGAACTTCCTTTAACATCCTCAGCAGTTTCTTTCTTAACATCTTCCTCTTTCTTTGGGCTCACAACTGGTTCCTTCTTAGGCTGTGTAGTGCATGGAGATGAAACATAGCTCCTTCCTCCACAGCAGGACTTTCTCTCCATATTCTTCCTAATGTTTTTTTCTTTGAAACTCTTACTCAAAGTAATATTAGGAATATCCAATGAGAGATGAGAGTGTTGCATATTGTGAAAAGAGCAGGAGTATTTATAGAAGCAAAAGAGGCTAATGGTATTCTTCATTTATTTCACTATAATGGTCTTGTTTTCATGAACTCAAGGAGTCACAAAGCGTTCCTCAAAGTTTGTGTTTCATTCAAATGAGTGCAATGTACCTTGTTAGTACCTAGTACAGGGACCTTTAAGGATAGGATTTTCTTGGAAAACAAAGATGATCATTATGGGGTAGACTTGGGATTGCAGCTTAATGAGCTTCATCTAATCTTCTCCTTCTAATCAATTATTAGAATAAAACGAAGGTGGACATTACGTGAGTTGGGGTTCCTAGACTCCATTTTGCTTAGCTTTGATTTCAGTTTCCATCAAATTTAACAATGATGATGATGAAAAACATACTGACTTTTCACATGGCATGTTTTCATTATGATTAGACAACTGAAAAATAACATTTTTCTGATAAAATTATGATGTAAAACATCAATTCGAATTGTGAGAAGTTGAAATATATAATAATTATAATGATTAATGGTCCTCATTTCTTGATCCAAATAATTGACAAGCACACAAGGTGTGTGTGGCTTGTAATTTCTCACTGCAAATCACCTGTCACCATTTTCATTGGGTGCGATTGAAACTGAAAGTACCTGGTACAAGTTATTTGAGAACTCATACATAAGTGGATCTGTGGATGAGTTTAAATATTTTAGTTCTATCATTAATTGACAATGAAAGGAAAGGATCCACAAAACAAACTAGTCTTTTGTTCTATAAGAGGCACTCAACTTTTCCTATCAGCTTATATATAAGATTTAGGGTCTTTAAAAAAATTAAAATCTGTCTTCAATTAGCTTTTCAGGATGGCTTTCACTCCTTAATCCCCATAATGGACATATCAGCATGAATTCATCAAAGTTGCAGAATAAAGCTCCAATTATGTTAATTACCCTTTTATCATTGTTCTACAGTTACATTTCCATAGCGTCAAAGAAAAAACAAAAAACAAAAACAAAAGAGAAGAAGAAGAAGCTGTACAATTACATTTTAAGGGAAATCTTACTATATCATCACTCATAATACAACATCCCACTCACAACAGAAGCATTGTTTCAAGCTTGCTCTACTCGGCAACATAAAAATCATCCAGTTAGTACTTTGAGGGAGCATCACACAACATTAGTAGTCAGCTGTCTTAACGGATACTTGAAGGAAAGAAATGGGTTAATCATGAGAGTGAAAAATGAAAAGGGAAGAGAAACATCCCACTTAAGTGTGAAACAGATGTCACAGATGAATATATAGAAGAAGTACAAAAACAAAGACGGGGGAACGTACTTCATTAAAAGAATTCTATTGGTTCTTGCTGACCTTCTTTGCTTACAATTCTCAATTTCTTGTACCCGATATACATATCGAACTTGGCCGGAAGAAATAAACATAGAAGAATATTCTAAAAATGTCTCTCTGTATTCTCTCAGAAAAATTCACGTTGTAAGGTCTCTTACTCTGTCAGTAAATTTGCTATTCTTTCAGCCTCCAGCTTCCATTTCCATGTGATCCCATCATCATCTTTGTAGATTTGACCAGGATCTAGATGGGTGCACAGAGCATCCAGCTTTCTTTTGCTTTAAGTCAATTCCTAAACAGCCACCATGTATATCTTCATTCATGGTGGAGATGTTAAGTCTTGCAATAAAGGAACCAAGCACCTAGAATACCAGCCAAAAGAAAGGACGTTTTTCCCTAAACCAACATTTCATAATTATTCAATCACACTCTGCCCTGGTGCTTTCTTGACACACTTTTCCTTCATTAAAACTCTGAGCATCGCAACCTCATCCCACCTCCCTTCTTCTGCATATATATTTGACAAGAGCACATAATTACCAGAATTCCATGGTTCAATATTGATCAGCTCTTTAACAGAAAGTTCTGCAACTTCTACATCACCATGAGTGCGGCAAGCACCGAGCAATGCACCCCATAAAGCAGCATTTGGCTTCATGGGCATGTTTCTAATCAAGCCATGAGCCTCCTTCACAAGTCCACTACGCCCAAGAAGATCAACCATACAACCATAATGCTCAAGCTTTGGTTGAATTTGGTGTTTTTCAGACATAGAAGCAAACAACTCTCGCCCCTTTTCCACCAAGCCTGCATGGGCACAACATGCTAAAACGCCTACAAAAGTTGCATCATTAGGGCTCATACCTTTGTTTATCATCTCCTCAAACAATTTGACCCCAACCTCACCCTCCCCATTGAATGCCAGACCTGAGATCATTGCATTCCATGAAACAACATTTTTGCGAGGCATTTCATTAAAAAGGCTGCGCGCAACTTCCAAATTTCCACATTTACAATAAAAATCAACAAGCGAATTACCCACAGAAATAGCATCTCTCAGAAGCCCTCTAGAACCTGAGTACGAATGTATCCACTGCCCAACCTCAACAGCCCCCAAACGAGCACAAACAGGCAACACAATCACCACAGTCGCTTCGTCTAGCTCAAAATCCTGATCCCTCATTTCACAAAAGAGTTCCAAAGCCCCCCTATCCCGCCCACTCTTCGCCAAGCAAGAAATCATCGAGTTCCAAGAAACAACACTCCGCTCACTCATCTTCCTAAACAAACACAACCCCATATCAACATCACCCATCTTGCAAAACCCCCGAATCATCAAATTCCAAACAACCACATCTCTATAAGACATTTCATCGAACACCTTCCTAGCATCCTCTATTCTCTCACAAGTCACATACAACTCAACAATCCCAATCCGGATCGAACCAAAACGCTCAAACCCAATCCTGATAATCTCCGCATGAACACATTGCCCTAGTTTATAATCACAAAGACCCGAACATGCCTTAAGCAAAGGCGCAAAAGTGTATTCATCAGGCCGAATGCCACGGCTTCTCAAAAGGGAAAACAAATGGAGGGACTGCTCAAAGGGTCCACAAAGAGAGTACCCTTTAATCATAGAATTGAAAAATATGATATTTGGGTTATGGGTTCGGCAAAAGATGCGATTTGCGTAGGCCATTTTGTGAAGGGACCCGCAAACGGAGACAAAGTGGGCAAGGACTTGGTTTAATTGGTCGAGGTTGTGGCGGAGGACGTGGGCGTGGATTTCAAGGAGTTGGGTTCGGGTTTTGTGGCCGTGGAGAAGGCGGAGGACTCGCCGCTCAACCTCGAGGAGAGCTTTGCTCATGGTGGTTTTTTTTTTTTTTTTTTTGGCTATGGAAATGTGAGGGTTACAAGGAAATGAGTTTAGAGAGAAATAACTGAAATTTGAAAAGTTTGGTGGGTTAGCGGGAAGGGGCGTAAATAAAACGACAAGTCGTTTTTTTTTTTTTTTTTTTTTTTTGTACCTTTGGCGAAACGACAAGAACTTTTGCTTTCCCAATTCCAAATTTGTTTAATTTTTTATATCCTAAACTCTTCTTGAATTCTATTAAATTTTTAAAAATGAATTTCAATTATGTCTTATTTACAGTTAAAATACGAATTTGTCTCTTCATCTTTTATACTCGATATAAAAAAATGAGAGTTGAATTACTTTTGTTTGACAAAACGACTTAGGAATGACTTAAACAACAGATTCCTATCTATATAAAACATAATTACTTTTTTATCCTTGAAAAGTAGTGAAATGTTAACTGTTGCTAGTATTTTTTTTAGTCTTTTAGACTTTAATTAGCGTTGTTTCTCTTTATCTCTTTGTTGACTTTTTTATACAGCCAGCAAAACACAGGATATGTTGAGGGATAGAGATAAGAAAAAAAAAATTACTAGAGAGTAGAGAGAGAATGGATAAACACGACCACACATTCAAAAAGAAAAAGAGGGAGAAAGTTTGTGAAGAAAGAAAACTCATATTTTATACTATAAAGTACAGACCTCTCACCTCTTTTCATATCATTGAATAAAAATTCTTACCAGTATTTTAATTTGGTTTCTTAAAGTCTTTTTTTATTATTAAGTAATGAAACTTCAGTTAATTAACAAATTTTTTTTACTAATGTCAAACAACCATGCGACCATCCCAACTGGGTCAAATCGGGTAGCTTTGAAGACTTGAAAACGTTAACGCCTAGCAATAATTAGACTATGACAGTGTCATAGTTCATCTACCAAGTTTAGGTTCCATCTCTTTGTGATCAAGAACATAGATGTACAAGCCTTTATTAGAACAATTATTATTCAAGCAAGGGTCAATTGCATCTTATTTGTTGAACACTTGAACCTGAAGTTCATCAATCTGCATTAATGACACTCCAATTTAGAGCAAAAAAATAGCTCCAAAATAGGGAGAGATGGCGTGTTAGGTTTGAATTGTTCAATGGGTTTTTCAATTTGACTCAACCTCAATAAGATAGATTATAAAATTTCAAGGCTTTTGTTGATGGGTTTGTGCACCTGTTAAGGAGGTTTGAAAAGAGTTTCATCTATATTAGAAAATAACAAAAACTAATAAAAATATGGACTTTAAACTAAAAGTGACTTGACTCCTTATAAAAATCCAATCAATTGTATTATAAAATTCTACCTTATCAAATAGACAAACAAAATCTGATAAAAATATAGACTTTAAACTGAAAGTGACTCGACTCCTTATAAAAAGTCAATCAATTATATTATAAAATTCTACCTTAATGCATAGATAAAAAAAATCTTATAAAAATATAGACTTTAAACTGAAAGTAACTCGACTCCTTATAAAAAGTCAATCAATTGTATTATAAAATTCTACCTTAATGCATAGATAAACAAAAGCTGATAAAAATATGGACTTTAAACTGAAAGTGACTCGACTCCTTATAAAAAGTCAATCAATTGTATTATAAAATTCTACCTTAATGCATAGATAAACAAAAGCTGATAAAAATATTTACTTTAAACTGAAAGTAATTTGACTCCTTATAAAAAGTTAATGAATTATATTATAAAATTTAAAATTCTACCTTGACAGAGGGACAATAAAAGGGTGAGTTTGGGTTCAAATTTTGAATAATTTGAATCTAATAGGGTTTGTGTAATAATTATTAAACATTGCATACCTCAACCCAACTGAATTAATATACATTTAAATTATTAAATTACTCATATTATTAGTTTTTAGTCTTTGCCTTTTCTTGATGGGCGTTAATAACTTGAAATGCAACAACGCATGCTTTTAGTTAACCTACTAAACCAACGAGAACCCTTTTTTCCACGAAATTTTATCTTATCTTGTACTAGACAACGAGTTTTTGGTTTTAGACAGCACGTCGCTGATGCAAGAGACGTACTTGAGTAGTGTGATGTGACTATGTGAGTGTTTTTGTCTCGCCCTATACTCTACGGTCTAAGGCCATTCTCACCAAAACATTTTCATTTCGTCTGTACTGTCGTCAAACAAAATATTTTCCCATAAGATTCAAAGAATCATTTCAGTTGTCCCTAATGAGGATTGTCACTTCTTGTTCATATTCTGAATTTGTGATGACAGAAGGGTAATGATATTTTTGTTGGGGTTCTACAACAATTGTTGATCAAAAACAGCGGGTTATGGATGTCGAGCAAAAAATGCATTCTCTAAACCCTCCATCTAATGCAGACTTTCACCACAAGAGAGTCAGAAGCAAGGTACAAGGTAGCCTTAAATCATACATTGATCTGTATCTCCTGCAAGGAGAATGTACAAGAATGAAAATGAATGGCATCACCACTCACCAGTAAAATCTACCATAAATGTCGAGAAAATTCCATGAAATTTGCTTCTCCGCTGTTAACATAGAACATCTCTAAAAGGTCAAGTTACCTAAATTAGACTGTTCCTTACAGAACTGTCACAAGTACAATGCTACAAAGGTTACATGGCCAAAACTCACTCCAAATATAGGATGGAGTGATGAAAACATGATCACTTCTTGGATGAACGGAAACCCCCAAATCCCATCATTTCCGCAACATCAGGATCCATTTCAGTTTCCTCTTCTGCCACCTTCTCTCTCTGAACACAAAAATATAACAAAATTATCAGGAAACATTACAGTTAAAATCTACAGACAGGCAAAAAATTTTCCCCAACAATCTTATGGCTCAGGCATACAGTATTAAGCAAACCATGGTAGTACAGTGCTCACCTTCTTCTCTTTTTTCTTTTCGCGACGTTGGCGCTTCCGTTCCTCCTCTTCTTGTTGCTGCTTTAAGATCCGCTCATCAAGATCTAGGAAGAGAGAGAAAGAGAGAGAGGGATCAATTTTCCAACAACCATAGATTACCAACCAATTGCATAAACCTCTAATGAAAGACACACACACACACAAACAAACACCCAAAAAAAAATATTTCTGTCTCCTTCAATTTTTTTACCTTGCTCTGTGAAGCTTCCAGGAACTCTCCGCTTCTTAAGGACTTCAAATCGCTGTTTGACCTGCAGACCATAAAGTTGCAGCTCAAATACACTGTAACAAGATAAATATGTACTTGTGATGAAATGGATCAGGCCAGAAAAATAATTTTATCTTTAAATGAATAGTGGTGATTTCCTCTTCCACAACTCCAAGAGGTGGGATTTTTAGCGTCCATGTAACATATATTACATGGTTTACTTCTATATATCTTCGCATACATACCTAAGCTTGAAAGTTTCACTAAGTGAGGGTTGCATCCTATTTCACACATCCAATTATGCCTGTTTATTAAACTTCCATTCATCATAAATTAAAAATACTTGCCAAAATGTACCTGATCAACAGATGCCCGTTCTACCCGCATAGACATACCCAATGCTCTTTGATCTATGGGACAAGATAAAAAGAGCCATTATAAGAGTGACCAAACTAAGAAAATTTTTCATTAAAAGAATTAATGAAACAATATTGTCTACAGAAAACCACATACGTTTCTTTCCATTGATATGATCCAAGTAATTTGCAGAATCCTTCACTACACACTCACAAACTGAACAATAATATCCAGCCTGTAAAATGAACAGATTTAATCAAGAAATGGCATGGTAAATAAAAATGTTTAATATAAGAGTACTATTAAAGAAGATAGATATCAGCAATAACCATATGATGACATGGGACACATGAGAACACGGTCATGTACCTGCTGACTTAAAGGTGCCACTGGAGTAACAACCTGCAAAATTAAGACAAAATAAAGTCATGTATTAAGTGAAGCAAAGATTGGGTATTTAAGATATTCAACATACAATTATAGATGTTTCAAACATTTAAAACTAACAGGGAAATAAGAAGTTGTGCTATATGTGCCAAGAAACTTATCAGACAAGACAAATCAAAATATATGAAAACATAAAGCAAAACATACCCCACACAATTAGAGCAATAAAATAGAAAACCATGACAATTGTATTCCATATATTCACAATCTAGATCACGCCAACCACAACATTCAAAACTCAGAAGACTTAATACCAAAGCCAAATCCATAAAAAAATTATGGTTAAGTCCATTACACAGACCATATCCAATCCATAAAATGCTGCATGTCAATATGATTTGGGCCCACAAATTATAGCTCGATTACCAAAATGGTAACACTAATAGGACATTAATTCCTTAGTTTCATTTACTCTAAAAGATACATACAGCATTTCCTCATTTTCTGCATAGTTTATTTGACCTGAAAATCTCAATAATCTTGCTGCAATATTTTCCTAAGGTAAAGTGAATAAGATGTATGAATAGAATTTGTCTCAATTGTTAAATAGATTTACAATTATACATTAATGAAAACTAATTACACTTTTAAACAAGGTTCAAAGGAAATACATATTACCACTTCCACGATGAAATTGGAAAGCCCATTTTCAGGATTGTCAACTGTTATAAGCAGGTTTGCTTCAAAAGTGTGATCTGTCTATATTGGTGGTGTATATGTCACTCCATCTACTAAATCCCCATCCAAAGCGGTAAAAGTTTTAGTATCATCTTCTTTAAAGTAACATAAAGCAACATAAGAGAGTAAGAGAGACCTACTTTTTGGATAGAAGACCTACTAATTACAATAGTGTCTGAATCTCCTAGAACCAGCAGAATCAATTCCAAACTTAGTCATTCTTGAGGAATCCGGTTTGAAATATCATGGACAGTGTTACTAGGTTGGTGCATAGAGCTAGCCAAGTAGCCAACTCTTTCAACATTTATCAACAAATCATAATCCCAGCAAGCTACAGAAAATTTTCATGTAAAAGTGCATCAAGACACTAGATTAGATAGACTCATTTAATGCTCTCAAAGCGACACGCCTACTTGCATTATACAGATTAACCATGTCATTTGACAACACACACACTAGGAAAATTTTTATAACTCTTCTAAGTATTGCTTATGAAAATTGATTGTACTCCTAAAAATTAGGCAATGCATTTCAATGTCATCCACATAAGTGGAAACAATGTCATAGACATCCCACAAATTGAACTGCTCATAAAAGAACTAGTCAACCAAAGAGTACAACTTACAAGCAAAATGGCCCAAGCACACATTCAAAAAGAAAATCAATTCTAGAAAAGAAACAGAGACAAAGCAACACACCTGAGTTTTTCCCAACCGAGATTCAAGGTCCACTTCATAATCCCTATGTTTCAAAGGCTTCCTCTGCACTGGAGGACCTTTTGCTGCAACAAAACCAACGAATCACATAAATTTTTCACACCCATCAGTCTACACTTCAGCAGAGCCAATAATTTCGACATAAACAACACCCAATATTAATTCTACAAACTAATCACTCTAGAATTCAGAGAGTTCAATTAACATGCATACACACACACATGTACACAGACTCACAGAGTACAACCACCCAATATTGATTCTGCAAACTGATTACTCTATAATTCAAAGGGTTCAATTAGCACACACACATTACTCTACAATTCAGAGAGTTTAATTAACTCACATGCATACAGAGTACAAACACCCAATATGAATTCTGCAAACCCATTGATCTACAATTCATAGGGTTCAATTAACACACACGCACGCATGCAGGCACGCACACCCAATATTAATTTTGCAAATCCTATGATTCAGAAGGGTTCAATTAACATATGCACACACGCGCACACACACCCAGAGTCAACACTCAGTACTATTTTTGCAAACCCATTACTCTACAATTCAGAGGGTCCAATTTACACACACAATAGTATTTCAGCAAACCCATTACAGTACAATTCAAAGGGTTCAATTAAAACACACACAGATACTAAAACCCATCAAACCAGAAACAAATACAAATTCAAACTAAAATAATAATAAAAAAGATTATCAGCTTAGAATCACTTACATTTGGACTTAGACCTTGACTCTTCCTCCTACAGTTCAACAAAAAATGAACCACAATCAACTAAGAGCAATTCATCACAATGTAAATTAAAAAATTAAAAAATAAAAATTTGAAAAACAAAAACTTAAAAAAAAATTAAAATTAAATTAAATTACCTGTCTTTCACGCTCTCGAGCTCGTTCCAAATACTCTTCCCGATCAAATTTCCTTCTAAATGTGTTATCAACCCCAACAACCTACACCAACAATCCCAAACAAAAATTAATTAAGCCAGTTAAGTTATTTTATTTCAAAAAATTCGATTGATAAAACTAATTAGGGTTACAGAAAGTAGGAAAGAGATTTGAGCTTACCTCTTTGCTGGTGTGAGCCATTGATTTTTTTTTTAAATTAAAACAAAAAAGGGAAATTTTGTTTGAGCTGATTACAGATTAGCCTCAATACTGTGATTGAGAGTTTATTTGAAAATTGAAGAATTTGTCATAAATTTTTTTTTTTTTTAAAAAAGAACCCTAATTCTGAGCCTGTTTGGAGTCTGAGAAAGTAAAAGGAAAATACACTTTGAGCTGTGATCGAAGAATTTGAAAATTAGTTAATAAAAAAGGGTTTTAAGATTGAGAAAAAAATAAAATAAAATAAAAAATTCTGGTCCGGTTCAACCGGGAACCGTACATCAATCCGGTCCGGTTCTAATTAAAAATCGGAGATACTGACATCGTTTTTTTTAAGTAAACGATGGTGTAGTTGTTTTTTCTTTTCTTTTCTTTTTTTTTTTCTAAGATGATTATTTTTAGTTAATTAAATAATAAAAAAAGAAGTTAAAATCTACTTTATTTTTATTTAAAATGAATACATAAAAAATATAAAAAAAACAACAACTACTATTTACTTATATTAATAATTTCATAATAATATATTTGTGAGACCAAACACTATAATTTTTTTTTTTTTTAGGATCAACAATTATAGTTAATGTAATAAAAGAAAATAAAGACTTATTTTAACAAGCTTTCCAGATGGCTAGTTGAGTCTAACTTTTTTTTTACAATAATGGCCATATATTGCACTTAAAAAAGAAGGCTATGCTACTAAATTGTTTTGTTTTGAGGTTGATATTGTAATGTTAATATATTTATTTATATTTTTGTATCTTTGTTTTTAAATATAAGACGTGAAAACTTACTTTTATATTTTAAAATGGTTTTAATTGCTTACAAACTTATTATATATTTTTTATAATTTTAAAATTATTAATTATTTATTTATGATATCACCCGTTCTACTATCGGTCCGATTCCAATCGAATCAAACAACCAAGAATCACTTTCTTTTTTTATTCTTTGATCAATTCAGTTTTTAAAACTATGTGATTCTAGTTTCAAATGTGAGAGGTCATGAGTTCTGTAAGGACCAGATTTGAGTCCCTATCCCACAATTTGGATGAACTTAGGCCCAAAATAATGAATTTATAGAAAGTGGGTTGGAAAACTGAGTTTTAAAGAATGAGACAACCATTAAGGTGGATTTAGATGATAAGAGAATAAAGATAGATAAGTTTATATTGAAGAAAATCGTCCTTGGCACAGTCCGAAGAGTTTAATTCTTATATATTTCTCTCAAATTTGGTTACAAATGCAATTTTTGATTGCTACAGTCTTTTTTCCATGATTTCTCGATCTCCCACTCTCATTGCTTCCTTCCTCTTTTATACTGTCTTCCTCTCTCATCTCTATCCTCCACGTGCAGACTAGATGGTTGGTATTGATACTTGTCCCATCAACACCTTTCTGAAGTTTTTGTGTAGTAGCCGTAAGGCTGAAAACCACTGTTCAAGTATCACTTCCACATTAATGTAGCAAGAGAGTTAGCTGCAGAGCATTTAATTCGATGATAGCAGCTTTCTCCTTAGATATTTTAGGACTCCCCCCCGTCCTATGTTTTTGTAATATTTATCTGTATCAATAGAATTTCCTAGAACGTTTCCCTGGATGGTAGACCACTCCTGCGAACCTCGACTTTGGTTAGCCGATGAGACATTCATCCTCGGACCACCCTCATGGGCTTTTATGATCAAAACTAAATTCTTCATTTATTAACATGGACTTCCCTGGCAATGTTTACTCCTCCTCGGACAACTTCACATCCTCGAATTGGGCCTCAGGCCCAATATATACATAGATAATGAGCTTCTGGACCCAATATCCCTACACATATAATTTAATCTTTTTTGTACATAAAAATAAAAATATTTTTTATACATAGCTTAATTATAATTTGTTTCTTCTCAAAAAATAATTATAATTTGTTTTTTATAATACATGTTATATTATTATTATCTTCAAAAATATTTTATTTATCACTCTTTCCTTTTACCCTTGATTTCACTATTTTTCTTTATGTTTTATTTTTATCTCTTATCAATATCGAAGTTATCTTCTTAGAATTAGTAAAAGACAATCAACTTATCCTAAACTGAACATGTCTTTTTTTTTTCTTTTTCTTTTTTTTAATGATTTATCTTTATCTTTTATCAATATCGAAGTTATCTTATTAGGATTAGTAAAAGATAATCAACTTATCACAAACTCAACATGTCTTGTTGTCTTATTTCCCATGAATTCTTTTCATCACAAAAGGGGGATGTGGAACCCACGAGCCTATCTTGCCCTATTGTCATTGCTATGAAAAATTATCTTATGAGATATCGCTCTCATAATATATGCGGATTTTGCATATATGAATGTGAGCTCCACATACCGGAAAGAAGTCTCTTATCATGAGTTATCTTCTCGTATACACCATGAATGACTCTAGATAATTACAAAATGAAGTTACAAAATGGTTTCTAAATAAATAAATAAAATATATGGAAAAATATAATTTTTGTCCACGCATTTTGGTTTCGTTATCAATTTGATCCGTATATTCTAGTAGCAGTTGATTTGGTCTAGGTTATTTTTAACTTAGTAATTTAGTAAATTTAGTCAATGTTATCGTCAAATCATTAAAAAAAATTGACTAGAAGTTAAAAATAACATGAATTAAATTGTCAACTATTAAAAAAAAAAAAAAACTAAAAAAGTTAATAATAATAATAAAAAAAAAAAACTAGTATATATTCATATCTCATATGCTTTTTTACCTCTGATAATTTTTCAAAAAAGCAGGCAAGAAAATTTCAAAGGCATTGAACAGAGCTACAGAAATGAAGAACGCAAGGACTTGTTGTTCTGTTTTGATTGCGTTGTCCTTAATATTCCTCTTTGCCTCGTCGGTGATCGCAGACGACGTCGTTGTGCTCACCGAGGACAACTTCGACAAGGAGGTCGGTCAAGATCGCGACGCTCTCGTCGAGTTCTACGCTCCCTGGTACCAGAAACTCTCTCTCTCTCTCTCTCAATTCTCTGTTTGGTTGCATAGAAAATTCAGTTTTCTCGAGAACGAGATAGAAAACTAGATTAGCGTTAGCTGTATATAGTGTTTGATGAGCTCTTCATTGTGTTGTTGAATTTTTTTTTTTTTTTTTTTTTAAACGATCGTTTTAGCAATATGTGTTTTTGATGAGCTCGTGTTTGATTTGTTGGAGAAATGATGAGATTGACTGTGAGCGATGGGAGATCTGTGGATTTTGAGCTCGATAATGCTATATTTGAATCAAACTCTCTCTCTTTAATTCTCTGTTTTGTTGCTAGAAAAATTAGTTTTCTCAGGAACCAAACGGAAAATATATGTTGGTTTTAGTTCTATATAGTTCTGCGTTATTGAGATTTTTGGGTTCGTTTAGTGATGCGCTCATTAAGCGTGTGATCGGAGCATCTCGTGGATATTGACGGTGTGTGATTGGAGATCTGTGGTTTTTCAGCTCAATATTGCTATATATGAATCTATCTGTGTGTAATTCTCTGTTTGGTTGCTGAGAAAATCTAGCATTATCAGTTTTCTCCTAGACGAAATAACAAATTAGATACGCTTATAGTTATATATAGTTTGTGTTATTAGGTTTGTTCTTGATATGTGTTTGTTTTATTGATTAGCTCAAGTGTTTGATGAGTTCGTTGTGGTGACAGTTGATTTGTTGGAAAAATGATGATATTGACAGTGTTTGATTGGGCACTTGCGAGTTTGAGCTTTGGCATTTGCTGTATCTGAATTGCTACTGATTTATTTAGATATGAGAAACTGTAGGAAAGGAAAATGTAATCAAGATTTGAAACTCAAATGAATTTCTTTCAAGTAAGAAAATATGCAATTGAGAATGCTTTATATATGTATATAGTGATTGGTGTGTTGTGGATCAGTGCAAGACGCAAGCATTTGAAGAGCTTGTCCTGGGTACCATTGATTTGTGGGAAAAATGATGATATTGAATGTGTGATTGGTGATCTGTGGGTTTTGAGCTTGATATTGCTTTATTTGAATTGCTTTTGGTCTATTTAGATCTAAAGTGGGTGATCCCAAATCAAATAGACAGTTTGGAATATTGGCAAGGTCGTTCCCTGCAATTCAGTAATGCGCTTAGAAGCTCTACCCACTTTGTTTCTGGTTTTCTAGATTTAATTAGTTGTGATCTAAGCTCCACTCCATTCAGAAAGCCTGACTAGATTCTATCATTTTAATATGGTTTTCTTAAAATTTGTGGGTTCAATACCCATTGGATGCGTGTGTAACTTACTAACTTACCAATCAAAAGAAATTTTAAAAAAATTCTCGAAAAATTTCAGGGATGTCAGTTGTAAAATATATATTTTTTTTATCAGTTGTAAAACATTAAGATTTAAGAACCTTTTTTGGAGATTATGAAATGAATTGAGTTAGAAGAAGAAGATACATATTAGTTTTTTATGATTTTCTTCTGTTATTCATATTTTTGTACTGCTTTGGGAGCTGGAATAATGGTTTTTTTTCCCTTGGCAGGTGTGGGCATTGTAAAAAGCTTGCTCCAGAGTATGAGAAGCTTGGCTCAAGTTTCAAGAAAGCAAAGTCTGTACTGATTGGGAAGGTCAGCTCCTTGAATCCTTATTATTATTTTGTAATATTGCTTTATTCCTGGATGTACGATTCTGGATTAATTACTCTTGTTGTCAAATTCATGGGTCTGTTTAATTGCGTTATCACAAACTGTTGTTCTTTTGGGCCTCATAATTGATCTCAAAAACAATATTTTCTCATCTTAAATCAAATAATGAGCTTTTTCCAGTAGGTTGCAACTGTTATGGCCAATGGTGATAGATTGATTTGTTATTTCACTTCATCAATGATTTCTGGTGTAGGTTGACTGTGATTCACACAAGAGCGTATGCTCTAAATATGGGGTTTCCGGATATCCCACAATTCAATGGTTTCCAAAAGGATCTCTAGAACCAAAGAAGTGAGTGCACCCATCCCCCACTTCTCCTCTATTCTTTTCCTCTCAAAAACATTTCCCAAATCCATGTGAACCCCTAAATTCTAAATATCGCAGAACATTTTAACCATTCTTTTAGTTTAGGAATGTTGATGCAAATTGGGTAAGGGAGAAGAAAATATTAAAATATTCAATTAAAATCTTTATTCAACTAGGAAAAGGATTTTAATTGGACTTGAAAAAACAAATAAATCCTAATGCCACTAGGAAAGAGAAAACAACATAAAGTATTAAAATATTTTCTTCTCCCTTAACCAATCTGCATCAAATGTTTAACTAGACACCTTTTGATCACGTTCTCTATGTTTTAGGTATGAAGGTGCTCGTACTGCAGAAGCCCTAGCTGAGTTTGTGAATAAGGAAGGAGGTACTAATATGTTTTTAATTTTGGTTGAATTGTGTGCACCAAAGCAGGAGGTTTTTCTTGCATGATGTTTTTGTTGCTCTATCTGTACTTTTCCCCCTAAGTTGCCCCATCATGTTTTTGTTATTACATTTATTTTTCTAGCTTTTGTATAAGTGCATAATCCAATACTTTCAGTGGACCATGTAGACATATTACTTTATAATGTTCAATTGAATATATACAGTGTTCATCTTATATTTTCTTGAGTGGATTGGTCATAATATTTCTTGTGCAATGACTTTGCCTTTAGCCAACTTCTTGAAGTTCAGAATCCAATTTCACTGCTTTAATTGCTGAGTAGACATTGGATTGATGGTTCTTGTTAGATTTGAAGATCAATCTCTTCAAGATGATTAACTATTAGAAAAAAAGCTTGAGTTTATGTGAAGTATTTAATGGCATACATGTTATCTTTAGTAATTGAGACAACTTAATTAAAGTACGTCACAACTTCAAAGCTGATTGACTGATAATTGGACACTTGTTTTATAATACTTATCACAATACTTTTCAGTAGATTGAAAATTGATCATTGGACTTTGTTCTCTAATACTTCTGGCAACTCTAGTCAATAAATTTAGATTCTATTCTTTAATTGTAAGATATTATGCCTTGAGTTATTCCATTGATTCTTGCCTACTTGTTTGGTTGATGCCCAGCATGACTTGTTCTATGGACTCCAGCTCATGGCTCTCTCTAGTTTTTTTTTATCATTCTTTCATATTTCTACATGGTCTATCATGCTGCATTCTTGTTAACTTTAGCTGCTTTAATAAACAACTCATATCACTAGTCAACTTATAGTTTGACATTGAAGTGTTGCTTGTGTCCAGGGACCAATGTGAAGATAGCCGCAATCCCATCCAATGTAGTGGTACTAACAGCAGACAATTTTGACAAGGTTGTCCTAGATGAAACTAAAGATGTTCTGGTTGAGTTTTATGCACCCTGGTAAGTTTAGGTGTTCAATTTTTCTGTGTCCACTTCATTGTGCTGCTATATTAATGTTATGATGTCTTTGAAGCTATGTCTGCCTGAATGTGGCAGAAAAGACTTTTTTAGTTGAGGTTTTGCATCTCTAATAATGCTTTTCTTTTCTGGGTGTGTGGCAGGTGTGGCCATTGCAAAGCCCTTGCTCCGGTAAGCATATCTTTTGCTTCTTTATCTTGTGCATAAAGATGGTTGATGCTGATCTATGTCTGCTGTCTGTCTAGTAGATTTATGAAAAGGTTGCAGCGGCATTTAAATTGGAGGAAGATGTAGTGATTGCTAATCTTGATGCTGATAACTACAAGGATTTGGGTGAAAAGTGAGTTCAGTAGTACAATATGAATTTTTTTATTGTTATCTGTAGGGTGCTATCAACTTTCAGATTTCCGTGGTTAATAATTGTGGACTTACTCAGTTAATATTCATTAAAAATGAATAAAAGAATTCTATTATGAAAGTGAATATGCCTGATGCATGGATGCTGCTTTTGCAGGTATGGTGTGAGTGGATATCCCACTTTGAAGTTTTTCCCAAAGAGCAACAAAGCCGGTGAAGATTATGATGGTGGCCGAGATTTAGATGACTTTGTAAATTTTATCAACGAGAAATGTGGCACTAGTCGTGATGGGAAAGGACAATATACATCCAAAGTGAGATTTGTATATTCATAATGGACCATAACATGACATGTTTTCATTTTTTTTATAAATCTTTTCTTCTTTTGATGTAGGCTGGTATAGTTGCAAGTTTGGATGACCTGGTGAAGGAATTTGTGAGTGCTGGAAATGAAGAGAAGAAGGCAGTGTTTGCCCGCATAGAAGAAGAGGTTGAGAAGCTTGAGGGTTCAACTGCCAGGTTGTAATGGTGACTTCATACTTCTGAAATATTTGTTCATCAAATTTAGTCAACCCCTCTGTTATAATGTGAATGATTGGTGGCAGTCACCATTCACCACTTTCTTAATGGAACCACAGGGAATTTTTTAGTAAAAACTGAAGTTTGTGAGACCCAAGTTTTTAAAGTTGACTATCTGTTTCTCACGATTACTTACTTTTTTTCCCCCTTTCTCTCTCCAAAGATATGGCAAGATCTATTTGAAAACTTCCAAGAACTTTATGGAGAAAGGAGCAGATTATGCCAAGAATGAAATTCAGCGACTTGAGCGCATACTTGAGAAGGTACTATATATGACCTTTTTTCACATCACTTTGGGTATGAATCCATCTTGACAAAAGACACTTTAAAGTTGTTGTCACTTGAAAATTATTTCATTTCTTTGAGAGTTATAGAAATACTGGGATTGTGAATATTGACCTTGACTGTTATTGCAAGACTTGTTCTTTGCTTCACTGCCTCTTTGAGGGCCAAATTAACTGGGTTTATGTCCATATGAGACCAGGTTCTATTAGCTGCCACATATCACAAGTTTTAAGACAGATCTTTAGGAGACTACATACAAATTAGCTCAGGAAAAAAATTGTGTTTCTCAATAACCCTTTGCATTTCAGAACAAGAAGAGAAGATGATGGGAGATGGAGACTTTAGCTCATTCCTACCTGTAGTCTGTCCCTTGATTGTCTGGTTGCTTTGCGCAAACCAACAAATTCCTTTTAACAATCCCATGATACACTTTTTTTTTTTTTTTGTGTTGTCATTGTCTTTAGATATCACATTTTCATATCTTCTTTTCTTTATTTTTTGATTGCTAAGTTACACATTCACCTCATGGGTCTAATCCACAACCTTACCCCCACCTTACCTCATGGCATATCTTTTCTTTTCTTCTTTCCTCAATCATGCAGTACTTTATTCCTGTAATGAAGAACATTGCCATCCTGCTGGGGCTGGGCTGACAACACCTAATTGTAGAGCATTTCTCTGGACAGCCTTAGTAAGGTCTTTTTGGACCTTGTAAAACTTAAAAAATAAAAAGGATTTTTAGTACCTAAAGATGCTGAAAAAAAACGGTCATCACATCCATGCTAAGCTGCTGTCCTTCCATATAGGACACAAGATGTTACAAAATAATCTCAACACAACAATTCTAAAATACTTTAAATTCAACTTCTTGGAGAACAATAAAATTATCCTTGTATGTATGTAAATTAACTGCTTTTTAGAACTTGAGTCTGAAAATCTGGTGGTCACCAGTCAAGGCAATTACTATTACAATGTTGCAAAGATATTAATACATGGATAGACAAATGTGAAATGTTATTGGGCTGTTATTAATTCTCATGAGGACTATTATGGAAGCTGTTTATTATTGGCACACGCTCAAGCTGCATATAATCTCAACATGCTGTTGGCTCACATTCTGTGTATTGTTGGTGCAGTCTGTCAGCCCAGCAAAGGCAGATGAGTTCACCCTCAAGAAGAATATCCTAGCTACCTTCGCTTGATACTCAGAAGTCCCAAGAGAGGAGTCACATCTTTCAATTTTGCTTGGAGGTATCAGCAACCCAGTTCCTGGGGTTTCTATTTTCAAAATTGTTGAGCTTGGGAAATTTACTTTTTTTTTAGTGTACTCTAAACGCATATCCTTATCTTCAAATTTTGCACTTTTTGAAGTTATTATGGTAGAAGAGAAGGAAAGGTTAGCTAGCACATGATTCACACTAATATGTAGTTTTTGTTTTTGTATTCAGAATCGGATTATCATAAAGCCCCTTTGGCATATAACGAGGCATATATTGACTGTTTTACAATGTTTACTTTTTTGAGCTTGCATTTTCTATGGTCCAAAAGGTAGGCAGCTCTGTAAGGGTGTCTTGTACAATCAGGTTGGGACCATTAGATACATGTCTTCGTTACTTACACTAATTCTCCTAGAGGATTAAGGTCCAATTACTATAACCTGTCCTTAATGATTCCCTTTTTTTATTGGATGGAGTTAATTGTAGCCAATGAGTTCTAACTCCAATGGCACTTTCTTGCCTTGTAAAATGAGTGAGATAAGGGTAAAGTTGTGCGTTTGAGTCACCAATTGGGTGTGAGTGTAATTTACCAATAATACTACGTAGATGCCTGTGCACATAGTTTATGTAGGACAGGTTGATGTGATATTACTGGCGATGAGAGAGATGCTATAGAAAAAGTACTAGCTTAAAAACCGACAATCGGATGTGTACATTTGAGCTAGGACTGACGGTAAAAATATGAGGTTAGATTCTCGATATTCTCTTAAAAATTCACTGCCCAAAATTTATTCGTGCTCAGTTTTGGCAGATTGTCATCTTAGTACCATATTAGATTTTGTGATGCCAATACATATCCCAGGTTTCTAGTATAGATTACATAAGAGTCTCTGGTGAAAGTGCCAATTGGCCAAAAATCCAGAAGAAATTAATGTACATGAAGTTCTGAAATTGCAAACTCATCTCATCAAAAAGAAAAATAGTGCAGATATGGTAACGACTTTGACCATAAAATTGGATGAAATTGGGACGTAAAATTTTTTGCATTGCCTGCCTAAAGGCTAGTACTTAGTAGTATAGGACTCTGAAAAGTTTCACATGGATCTTGTAGTACCTAAAGCAATACCATCAGAAACGTAGTGCGAGCTTTAGGCCCACGGTGCAGTGTGGACTGTAAAAAACTCTTTCGTGATTCATGTGAGCCTTTAATCAGATGAGGAAACAGACAAAAGGTTTTTTTCTCTCACACCATCACATCCAGAGCTTCTCATGTGTATGGGGGATTGGGATGTGATTGCAACATTAGACTTCCCTTGGGGGCTGTTTTCCTGGCTGGATAATTTTTTTGCTTTCCTTCGTTTTGGATTGGATTCTCTTTACAGTAGAAAATACTGGAACCCTGCCATATTGTCATGATTGTTGTGTTGTGTATGTGGTTGTAGGATTGCTAAGAAAATAGACCACTTTTTTTTTGCCAAACCTAGGTAAACTCGCACTGCATCACTTCTCCTTTTTTTGCCTTTTCGGTCAGTAGAAGAGTTCATTTTTACAAATCTTTGCCCATAATAAGTTCAAGTTAATATTGGAATTACTCGTGGTGATTAAGAAGTGCTCATCTTGGGCCAGATT
This sequence comes from Quercus aquifolioides, assembly GCA_019022515.1. Taxonomy (NCBI): domain Eukaryota; kingdom Viridiplantae; phylum Streptophyta; class Magnoliopsida; order Fagales; family Fagaceae; genus Quercus; species Quercus aquifolioides. Next base: position 10,237,440 of record CM032330.1, on the reverse strand, counting down.
TGCTGGCACAATTTAAGCAAAATTTTAAGGAAAAAACTCGATAATAATATATAGTTATATAGCTCATTTTTAAAAATTAAATTTTAACTCAAACTCAAGTTCTAGTGATTGACGTGACATGCCAACTTTTTGAAATTCGAGTTTGAGTTGAAACTTTAGATTAGAAAATGCGCTACATAACTCTTTCATAATGCATTTCTCCTAAAATTTTGTTAAAATTGTGCAATTTTAGCAAATTTGGCCCTCATCTTGGAACTATTTTGGTGAAATTCAAGGCAGCAGTTTGTGTATCGTTTTCAAGAAGAGAGTGGTGAGTGAATTGCTATAGAGATGCCCGGTCCTATATCAACCAAACACTTTCGAGTCCAGATAGATTGTGATTGAACAGTGGAATTTTCACACGGATCTTCTAGTACTACCTAACTAGATGTTATCATTATTATTGATTCTGGGGATATAAACCAAAGAGCAATAATGGCTCTGGGGACCATGATTTGATTTTGGGCATCACTTTCTATTGGGGGTTAAAATTTTAGTGTCTCCCAACAATAAATGAAGTTGAGGCTTCGTATCTGTATCTGATAATTAATGGCTCTGCTCAATTTATTAACAAATGCGACCAAAAGTCCATACACTTCCTCTTTTAAAGGTGAAAAGGGAAGCAACAAAACAATTGTTTTAACCATTTTTGTTTAGTGATGATGCTTAAGAAGTTTTTAGTGCGCTTTTCTCTTTTACGTTTTTTTATTTAGATAGTGCAGTGTGATGTTCTCATGGAAAAAAAAGAATAGAAAAGAAAGACCTCAGAGAGAAGAAGCCAAAAAGAGATGTTTCCGTAGTTTCGGATTCGATTGACAACAAACTCAACAAAAACAAGTCAATGTTTCACAATCTCACACTCTTTTATGTCAATGTCTAGGAGACAACATTGCCCCATTTAAGTTTGGATTATAATCCGCCCTTATCACTTCCCATTTGGATCTTATCAAATTGATTGGCTCGAATGTAATCGAGGCAATATCATTACATAAACAAGAAGCTCTTTTTTTTGTGGCCCCAAAATATGTATAACAAAAGCAAATTGGCTCTCATTGTATCTATTCCAAAAAAAAATCCCGACTACTATGCCCATGTAAATCTGCGCAAATGCATCAAGTGCTTGATCCATGAAGAAACAACCAAAAATCTTGAACACCCTTTTTTGCTTGTGGGTTGGTATGGTACTATGGGCATACAATTATGGGTTAGCATGGGTCCTTTTACTACCTAACAGGTCTGGCCATGTCCACCATGTGGATCACATTATTGGTTCAATAATCTGATAAGGTTTTCTCTATCACAATGATGCAAATTGGGTAATAACTATACTCAGAAACATAAAAAAGCCTCTAATTATTAGCACAATAATTACATTTAACTTTGATTTAACTTTTTATAGGCTGTTACTTGAGTAACCATAAGGAACAAGATTTTTGATCATTTATCTTCCTCATAGCTTTACAACAAACCCTATGAGAGAAAGTACCACATCAAAGACTGATAGAAAGTGCACTATAGGTGGATATTCTACAATACTTGACCCTTTACACAAGGCAAATTGGGGACAAAAGGAACCCCATAATTTCATCAACCTCGTTTAATTGGGGACAGCTTCTCCAACAATAAATACATATAGATAATCATAAAAATCCTAAGCATAAAACAAAAAAATCTATACAATTTTTTTTTTTAATCTTGAAACCCCAACAACACAGATAGATTTACCTGGAGGAGACTGGGTTTAGAGCTCTAGCAAACCCATTCATAGCCCCATAACCTTTTGAACTGAACCCCAAGCAACCAAGTAACCCTTGCCTATAAGGCAAGAAAGTCTTTTTCCTCATCTCCTCAGCTTGAGCTCTATTAGCTGTGTAATGCAATTCATGTGGTGAAGGTGGCACACGCCTTTTACCAATTCCATTGGCAAACCTTCCTGCTGATTTCTTAGCTGAAGTTTGTGCATTTCCTTTAGTATTAGCCGAAGTGCTATTCAGCTTGCTATCCTTATCTTTTGGAAGTACTGGTTGGTTTGCTGATTTCTTTTCTTTTGTGGGAACAAAAGAGATAGTAGACCAGAACTTGTTGTTGCTCCTTCCTTCACTCTTACTCCTAAGAAAATCTTTCAGGAAAACCCATCTCTTTGAGCTTCTTCCAGCTGAAGAAGATCTTGAAGATGAAGCTGAAACTGAAGGAGTAGTAGCCTCTGAACAATCAATCTTCTCTCTCTCATCACTCTCTTCCACTTCCAAACCATCACTATCTTTGTTCTTTATAGTTGCATCTCTGTCTTCATTTTCTGACCACTCAAACCCTGTGTTTCTGAGTGGTGACATAGATCTAGTTCTTCTACGCAAAGACTTATCACGTAGCCTTAGATCTCTGCCTCTCACACCATCATCATCTTCTTCAGCTTCAAGATCCAACAATGGAGCTAAAACCTGAGGCTGCTCTAAGTGTGAGGAGAGCTTCATGGGTCTGATCTGACCATTCAAGAATAACTCATCAGCTGAGCTCATAGACCCAGTTCCACCAAACCCACTTGAACCAAACCTTGCTGAGAACTCAAAATCATCCATTGAAGAAGAAGACTGAGCTGAAGTTGGTGTCTTTGATGATGACAAAGCTGAGCTGAGTGCAAAGTAGTGCATTGGGCTTGCTGGGGCACTATAAAAGAACCCACTTATCACAGGGCCATCACGCCCTGGACTAGAGGGTGCACTTACATATGGAGTGGAACAAGTGCTATCAAAGTCTTCAAAACTGAGTTTGGGTTCTTGGGTTTCATCGTTTGTTGCATTGGTGGGGTTTGGAGGGTCTGAGTTTGGGTCAAAGTTTGAGTCTTGGCCATTATTGTTGTGGTTGAGACTTTGGAGATCCATTGTTGTGTTATGTGGAGAAGGAGAAGAAGAAGAGAAAGCTGTGTGTGTGTGTGTGTGTGTGAGAGAGAGAGAGAGAAGAGCGTGTGAGTGCAAATGCATATGCTATTGTTTGCTGTTAAGTTTTGGGTTTTCATTTCTTTTTCAATCGGTGCAATTTGTCTTGTCATGTCCGTACCAGATTTTTCAAGTGAAAATACTGAAGTATCCTTTTCTATGATTTTCGTTTTCTAGATTAGTCAGCATTTCTGTGTTTGTTTCGTGTAAAACATTTTCCGGAAAATACATATTTTTCGGAATTGCTATTTTTTGGAAAAGGAAAATATTTTTTAGTGTTTGGTTAAATTATGAAAATTGTTGTGGAAAATATTTTCATGTGTTTTGATGTATTCTAAAAATGCTATTTTCCGAAAAAAATTTCACATTTTTTCAGCATCCAAAAAAATTTTATTACAAAAAATTTCAACATCACACCCAATTCAACAACAAATTCCGGCGACAAAAACACAACAACAACAACAACAATAATAAATTTCGGCAACAACAATCAGTTCATCCAAAAAAAAAACAACAACAACACAACGCAAATTCCGGCAACAACAACGCAAATTCCGGCAACAACGCAAACCGAGTCGTCGACGAGATCGAGGAAGAGAGAGCGATGGGTCGCCGGCTCTGGTTCTGGGTTTGGGTTAAGCGATGGGTCGTTTGGGTCTGGGTCGGGTGTGGGTTCGACGTGACGGCGACGGCGTGTGGGTCGGGTGTGGGTTCGAAAGCGACGGCGACGGCGTGTGGGTTCGGAGCGATCTGGAGCTCGAAGTCGATCGTTGCTTGGAGTCGGAGCGATCAGAGCGATCTGGAGCTCGATCGTTGCTTGGAGGTAGAGCGATCTGGAGCTCGATCGTTGCTTGGAGTCGATCTGGAGCTCGGAGTGATCTGGAGCTTGATCGGAGTTCGCCGGCAATCTGGAGCATTCGAGTTCTCTCTTCTTTCTCGCTGCCTTCTCTCTTCTTTCTCTCACTCCCTTTCTCTGTTGCGTTTTCCGGAAAGCATTTGAAGTGAAAATAGAAGGTGAAATGAATTTCACCCGTGGGAGCTCTATTTTACGGTCAAAGCTGAAATGATTTTCAGTTGACCGAATTTTCCAAATAAGTCAAACACTCAAGTTTTACGGAAATGGTTTTCCGGAAGTACTTTGAAGTCAAAAAAAACACTATCCACCCTATAAAACAAAAAGTAATTTGGTTTTATTGCCATAATGAAAAAAAATAAATAAATAAAAAGAAGAAGGAGAGGGATTTCACGATAGTGACCAATTAAAAAAGTTCCAATCCACCTAAAGTACGCACAGGAGCTAATTTACCATTTGAGAAAGAAAAAAAAAAGTAAAAAAGTTGAGTTTTACACTTTTGCTAATTACTACCAAACCAGTTTTATGGCAAGAATGGGATTTCACTGTAATGGCCAAGCAAGTTTCAATCCATTATTTCTTTTTGATAATCAAGTTTCGATCCACTAAAGTACACAGGGAAGCTAACCTTTTTTTTTGAGAATCACAGGGAAGCTAACCTATTACCATTTGAGATGACTAAGATTACCTGACCTACAAAGGTATATGAAAATATACTTTTGGCCTTACTACATGTGAAAGGGAATTAAAAGAAGTAAGAGATTTGTGGTTGTACACTTACATCAGAGTAGTTGTTTATGGTTTGTTTACAATAAAAATGATGTTAAAGATAATTTTATGTGAATTTGTCGCCTTAATAGTAGTAAAATTTGTTGTACATATAATTCCAATGGATGATTTATTAGAAAATTAATTAAGGTAAATTGCTCAAAAAAAAATTAATTAGGGAAAACTAATTCTTGTTTATAGGTTAAGGGTGTTAATGGGGCAGAACAAGATCATGGGTATATTGTTTTATTCCCTCTTTGGGTAGGGAAAAATCTGAAAAAGATTGGAGTAAAGTAGAACTAAGGTGAGATGGAATTGGTTAGAAGTATTTATCATTTTTAATGAGGTGATTCCTACATTAATAATGAAAGAGTAATGAGGAGAACAATTGTGACAATAATGAGAGAAGGAGAGGTGAGTGTTTTGGGGATAATAATAGAATATAATTAGGTAAAAAGCGTATATATACTTAAAATAGGACAAAGTAAAAAGAGGAAGGTAAGAAAGAACAAAACTTGTCCATATCTCATATCTTCTTTGAGATGAAAAATCCCGCACGCAGCAAGTCTAGAGGGATGAGTCAATTTTGTCATACCTATACATGGAGTCAACTTCTAGTGTATATATCTCGGAAGGAAAACTAATTCTTGTTTATGGGGTTATTAGGATGATTATGTTTTCTTTTTCTTTTTTTTATAATGATGATTATGTTTTCATAATTAAGATTGAGCAACTTGTAGTATATCTCATTATAGTGAACAACTTGTAAACTATTGATAAAACAATTTCATTTCATCAAAGTCAAGAACTTCAAAGCTTTATACAATTAAGGAAAGAAACAACTTTGTCATTTTCTTTTTACAAGAATCACACACATCCTCACACTGACGTATAGTAATGTACTGTGATCTGTGAGTGAATGAATGGCTTTGTAGTCAACCACAAACCGCACAGATAAAAATTCTTTCCTATGGGTAATATAACTAAAGTGGGGGGTGTATATGGGAAATTGGATTGTTTCAACTTTCAAGTTGTAGGCTTTGTTAATGCATTAGAATGTGACCTAAAAAGAATTAAAAGTGGTGTCATTGAGAGAAGAGTAGGGATCGAAGTGGGAAAACGCAAAAGGACCCAATTGGATATTTGGGTATAAAAAAATCACAGTAGAGGGTGGCATGTTCATTTCCCTAAATTTTATTTTTGTTGTGATCCTCTGTGATGTCACCCACCATTCTTCCTCTGCACACCTTTCTCATTTCTCAAATTTCACTTTCATTTTCATGCTCTCATGTCTCCCACATGAAATGTACAAACTTCATTAATGCCATGGCCGGTTGATTTGCCTCGAGATTTGTGTAGATAGACCATTACACATGTGAGCCTTGCCATATACATACATTGTGCCTTTTGAAATTTGAAGTGCGGAACTGGTACTACTAACAGCATTTAATTGCACTAATAATAGATTGTGTGTATTATGCCAACCTGAAAAATATAAATACCTCTATAAAGATCTTCCATTATTGATTTCTCTGCTACAATCTTTTAATTTTGGAGAGTTTTATTTCTGCTCGAATTAAATTTTTGAGTGATCTAGTTTGAATAATTTCAAATGAATCATTTAATGTTTTGGGGATATGGTGAATATAATTCAAAATCTATGGAGCAGTTTGATTTGCTAGGTTTTGAAAGGAGCATGCAAAGTCTCCATAAGAATTTATTATCATAGGACTACTTGAATCTTGCTTGAAGCAATTTCCTTTTTTAAATGTCTCTCAAACCTACTTTTTTTTTTTTTTTTTTTTAAGTAATAATTAGTGTGTAGACAGGGAAAATTCCCGACCTATCACAAGCTGACACGTCACATTACCAAGTCCACAAAATACAGCCAATTACAAAGCACCACATATTGCTGTTAGGTTTTACTATCATTACTCAGAAACCAACAGAAATTTGCCAAGTGTCATGCAAAGACCAATCACACATCAACACACGTGTAAGCGATGACATAAGCAACCTCGCACGTGTAAGCGATGACACAATCAGTCTAGCACGTGTAAGCGATGACGTAAGCAAACCAATCAAGCTCTGCCACGTGTCACTCATCCACCCCTAAACTCCTATAAATAGAAGCCTTCCTAAGGCATTTGAGGAGATCTGGGAAAGAGGACACCAAGCCATCTGAAGCACAAGCAGCATCAGAGAAGACATCTTGAGTTCAGAAGTCCAGAAGCTCTGCTGGAATCAAGCCTCGAAGCCTCCAGCAACTTCAAGAACTTCAACCTTCAAATACGAAGAACATTCGAAGCAGAATCATCCAAACTACCTGCCTAGATCTCAAAGTCCACTGGAATCAAGCTCAAAAGCCTCTAGAAACCCAACAAACCACAAATCAGTGAAGCTCTACGGATTCAAGCCTCTAAAGCTCCGAAGAACTTCCACCACAAATCTTTGAAGACGAAGAACATGAAGAACACATGAAGAACACGAAGAACGTGAAGAACAAAGGATTTCTAACAAGCTCATAGCCAGAGATTCATTGTAATTCTGTTTCAAAGGTCTTCAATCCATTATTCAGCCAAATTGAAGTATATTTGGTGTTCAAATCAAAATCACATTACCACAATGCCAATCAACAAATCTTTCAAGGAGATCAAATCAGAGGATCACTCTTTTGTAATCACAGAGAATTGTACCACACAATCATCAATACAAATTCGCACTTGTGAAACTATTTTACTTGTTTGACTTTATTTCGAACCGAGAAATTTAGTCGTCCACATATTCTGGCACGCCCAGTGGGACATCTCTGCCTCTCATCTCATTCTCCTTCAAAGAAAGAAATCTTCATAATCTTGCTATCAACTTCAATGGCTATTAGTAAGGACATTCAAGCTTCAACAATAGCTACTTCAACTAAACTTGGTACGGCTACCACCAACAAATGCATTGGTGTAATCAATTGTAGCCAACCCAAAGCAAACAATCAACTTCAGTCTCGATCAATAAAGGAAGCCAAGGTCCAGACAATCATCTCCTTAGACCCTCTTACAAGAAACAAGGTCATCAACAAGGACATCTCCACCTTGGAACACCTCAAGTATGGGGGTAAATCCCCTTCTTCCTTCACAAGAAATTGGTCGCACGATTTCTCTCCCATCAAAGGGAACCTAAAAGATGAGATTTCACGTGCTCACTTCAAATCACTTTCTTCTCCATCATCTTGGGAAGTTGTGTCAGTCATGATGACTAACACCTTTACCATGGAAGAAAAGATGGCTGAAATGGAACAAAGGGTCATCCTTCTCACCAAAGCACTTGAAGAAAAGGACGTCAAAATTGCAACCCTAATGAACAAGCTGGAGGTACAAGATTCAGGTGAATCAAGTCTTAGCCCTGAGCACCCACCTGGCTTTACCTTGAAAGGAGAAAACGCTAGGGTTGATAAGGGAAAAGGAGGTGAAGGCACTTCTCAACACGAACATTCCACCTCAATGGCCTCAATATCTGTCCAACAATTGCAGGACATGATAACGAACACCATTCGAGCACAATATGGAGGTTCTTCTACAAGTTCTCTCACATATTCAAAACCCTACACAAAGCGCAATGACAACATGAGGATGCCAAATGGGTATCAACCCCCCAAATTCTTGCAGTTTGATGGCAATGGAAATCCTAAGCAACACATTGCTCATTTTGTAGAAACTTGTGAGAACGCAGGGACTCAAGGAGGCCTCCTTGTAAAGCAATTTTTTCGTTCGCTCAAAGGGAATGCGTTTGACTGGTATACAGACTTAGAACCTGAGTTAATCGATAGTTGGCAACAACTCGAAAGAGAGTTTCTTGACCGATTCTATAGCACACGTCGCACGATGAGCATGATGGAGCTTACTAATACTAAGCAATGGGAAGATGAGTCGGTGGTTGATTATATCAATCGATGGCGTTCTTTGAGCTTGGATTGCAAGGATAGACTTTCTGAAATTTCTGCAGTAGAGATGTGCATCCAAGGCATGCATTGGGGACTTCTTTACATCCTTCAAGGGATAAAGCCTTGAACATTTGAAGAGTTAGCAACTCGTGCCCACGACATGGAGTTGAGCATTGCTAGCCATGGAAGTACAAAACCTCTCATACCTGAGGAAAGCAGAAAGGAAGTAAGGAGGAATGACAGGAATGCAAAAGTCAGTCTCAAAGACCCAATGGTTGTTAACACTGCCGAAGTTAAGGTTCCAAGAAGAGGAGCAAATGCAAATGAAAAACGGCTTGAAGGATGGCAAAAGAACGAGGTGCGTCATCTGACTTTCAAGGAATGTGAGCAAAAAGTATATCTGTTCCCCAATGAAGATGTGCCAAACATCTTAGAACAACTATTGCAATTGAAGCTGATTGAATTGCCAGAATGCAAGTGACCAGAAGACATGGGGAAAGTTGATGACCCTAACTACTGCAAATATCATCGGATCATTGGCCACCCAATCCAAAAATGCTTCGTCTTCAAAGAACAAATCATGAAGCTTGCCAAAGAAAACAAGATTGATCTAGACTTCAATGAAGTTGTCGGGTCAAACCATGTCACCGTTGCTTGTGATGTACTTCCAACTCTCAAGCAGGGGGCAAACACCCACGAAGCTTACAAATTGATTGACAATGATGGCATAAGGATCGGCCCCATCAATGGGAAGTTCCTTAAACACTTCTATGCTTGAAAATCGAGGATTGCTCCTCGGCAAGAGCTTAAACTACCCACTACAGCGCTGCAAGGGTACATGATGTCTTCCCATTACCTTTGAAAGCGTACCAATAAGGAGAAATCAATCCCACTCTATGTTACCAATTGCTAGTGTGGCGTAGTGGTTGGATGCCCAAGTCGCCCTTGAGAGGTCTCGGGTTTGATTAGTGGTGATACCCACTATTACACACTGAGCCCTCCTTTTTGCAAAAAAAAAAAAAAAAAAAAAAAAAAATCTTTTGAACTACGTAATGACTTGATCCCTCTCTGGGGTACGTAGGCAACTTGGTATCATTTACTAAGTTCAGTCACATGAAAAAGAAGAAGGATTGCCAGTCTAGCTTAAGGAATTTTTCAAAGGTCATTAATATGCTTTTGAGATCCCTTTAATTGGCAGGCGTTGCGTAGGATCAATCAATTGCTCACTACATGATGCTCAAAGATCACTATGGTAGAAAATGACAGCTGCAAAGAATTGGTGTTACTCGGCTTTCCTTGAACTAATGATAAACATAAGTTAGTTCTTGATTGTGGAGTAAAATAAAATCTTCAACCTCTTTTGCAAAGAATGAAGTCTTCATGGCATTGCCCCTCTTTTGTGGGCATCCTCCCATGTCTCTAAGGTATGTTTTGCATCACTTATCTCTTGGGGGCATCTTCTTGTACCTTGCAAGTCTAGGCTACATCATCTCTCTTCTAGGTTGTGACACTTCACAACTCTAAAATTTGAACCACATCATCTCCCTTCTGAGTGGTGTCATTTCACATCATGTCTTTGAAATTTGGACAACGTCACCTTCCTCCAACATCTAAAGATGGTGTTACTTCATCTCGCCTCTAAGAGCATATTCGTGCAATGTCAAATTCTTAGTGGCATGTTCAAAGTCTTGATACAGGCTCCTTGCATCTTCGAAGTTTTGACGGCATCTCTTGGCATCCTCAAAGTCTTGATGGGGGGCTTCTTGAAACTTCAAAGTCTTGTTGGCATCTCTAAAATCTTGTTGTCTGGCGATAATACTATGTACCCTTGATGTTTGAACTTTGTCGCCTCTAAAAATTGGCGCTAATGCAACTTCAAAGGCCAATGTTGGTGCGACTTCAGTGCAGATGAAGTGTTAATGAGATGTCATGGCAAAGACGAATATTGGCATGGCTTCAGTGCAAATAAAGTGTTGACGTGGCTCCATGGCAAAGATGAATGTTGGCGCGGCATTAATGTAAATGAAGTGTTAACATGGCTTCATGTTGAAAAGGCTTCATTATAAAAAACAAGTGTAAATATTGCTTCAATAGACAAAGTAATTGTGATGCTTCAAATGCAAATGCAAGAGTTGGCGCAGCTTCATGACAAAGATAAGTGGTGACGCGACTTCGACACAAAGAAAGATATGGATGCAGCCTCAATACAAATGCAAACTTTGCGCAGTTTCATTGGTGTGGCTACATTGCAAAGACAAGTGTGGAACACACTCATGCAAAAAAGTGATAGCATAGTTTCATTAAACGACCAGTACTAGTATTGCTTTATTGCCAACACCAGAGGCGATACTACTTCAAAGACAAGTACTAGTGATAACATTGTTGCCTAGCTGAATATCCTCATTGAAACGTCATTGCAAAGATGAATATCACTAAAAGATTGTTGTTGCAGGAAAATAATGTAACATGAAGGCATACATCACTGCAAGAACGTTGCTATCAATGAAATACAAAGCCACCAAATGAAAGCAAACCCTTCTAGGAGAACGTTAGCGTAAAGTTTGATGTCAAAACCCAAAGATCAAGGAAACTATGCTGCAAAACAAAAACAAGCAACCAAAAATTTTTGTCAGGGAAAAGGTCTCATAGCACGTAAAAAAAAAAAATTAAAAAAAATTAAAAAAAAATTCTTGAAAGCTGGAGAAGAAGACTGAAGGCTAAGAATGCCTAAATGGACGAAGCCAATCTCACGTCTTATATAGAGCACTTCTGCTAAACTAGCAGACAAGAAAAATGAAGAAAGTCAGCAAACCATTAAATGGTTCCACCAACCAGCCAGTGAAAAAAACTATATTCACATTTCAGAAATGCGAAAACAATTGGAGCTCAAAGTGAGATTTTGCACATTCACAGCACTCGAAGTCAAAGAAGATTGCACCGAATTTTGAAATGATGGAGGATATTCAGCCATGGAAACAGAAGATATTGGCTCATTACCTACCTCACAAATTTGAATCTTGGCACCATCCTGTCAGGGCAGCCACCGCAAAATTAGACCAAAAAAGGCCATAAGTCCAACAAAGACCCGTGGCTTTCTCATTCAGAATTGTGAAAATCCAGACATCATTTCACAAAACTGACCCTACAGAAATATCAAACGGCCCTCGATCTAAAAAACCCAGAAAGGTCATCAACCACAGAGCCACCACGCGCCACCACGCGCCGCCACAAACTCGCGATGACCAACGGTTTACTCCTTGAAATCTGTGCAAATCAGGCCACCATTTCAGAAAACAGACAATACCAGGAGATTCTACGGCCTCAGATCTACAAAACCCAAGAATTTCGAGACCAAAAACGGTGCCACGCGCCTCCACGCCCGCCTGAAGATCCGTCGGTCACAGTCCCAGTTTCACGCGCTCCTACACGCCGCCATCCTCGGTCACGTGCTCACACGCGCCGGATTTCTTCTACGCGCTAACATGCGCCATGACGTCACCAATGACGTCATCTCCACTGACTGACCCGTTTGTCCAGACTGGCCCGGTTTGACCAGTTTACCTGAACCGATCCGAACCACCTTAAAAAAAAAAAAAAAAAAAAAAAAAGAGTGAGAGAAAAAAATGCTTTGACCAAGTTTGACCTTTGACTTTGACCAAAAAGTCAAAATTTTCAAGACGGACCTGTCCCACTCAATTTTTCGAGTACATTCCGATTTTAGGATCCGTTTCTCCATTCGAATCTTGGAAATTGCGCAAACGTCCAATTTTCAGAAAGTTGACTTTTGCAAAAATTTTGACCAAAAGTCAAAATTTTTAAGATGGACCTATCTTGCTCAATTTTTCGCGTACATTCCAATTTTGGAGTCCGTTCCATCATTTGAGACTTGGAAATTGCATAAATGACTCAATTCCAAGGTAGTTGATTTTTGTGTTGAGGTCTACCCAAAGTCAAGATTTTCAAGCCAAACTTGTCTTGCTCAGTTTTTCGCGACTTGGAAATCACCAATCTGATCCACATCTCCAAAGTACTGACAGTGTCCAAAACTTAATCTCCCAAGATCGAAACTTGAGATTCATCCATTTAGTTTGGATCCCCTTAAGGTCATTCTCCAGACTCCATCAAGGCTTCCCTTTCAAAGTACAGATGAACTCTCACAAGTGTGTCTTGAACTTGAAATTACATCGGGTCACCCGTCCAACCTACTATCCCTCTTTCGGTGCCAAACATTCCCACCTACCGTTCGGTGCCTACTAATCGAGAATCTACCATTCTTACCAAAAATTCTCAACCGTCATTCTCAACTACCTATCTACCATTCTTCGTCTCTCCACTATAAATAGAAGAGCTGGATTCATCAAGAACTCATCAAGAAAAATACACTGAGTCATGAAATGAAGATTTGTTTCTTTCAAATTTTCAAGTCCTCCTGCTCACAGCCATTTCTCACTATAGCTTCATCATCCCCAATACCTTGCAACCAATATTGCTTCGTAACCATCTTGAACGCAACCTTCTCATGGTTCAGTAAAAAACCTCTTCACAACGTCATTGTAGTTTTGAGATCCAAACAAACTTTGTTTCTCCACTTAACAACTACATTTGTCCATAAAATTTCTCATAACATAGCACATATCATTGTTCCTTGTAGTCTCAGATCTACCTAATCAGGAGGTCTAAGGCTAACTGAATCTCCCGTACCCTAGCTCAAGGAGCTTCCTAACTGCTTTGAGAACTCCATAGTCCTTCTCAAGTTGTTTGGTATTGCAGCAAAGGTAGAGGTTCGGAACAAACAGCAACTTGTCTGGTTTCCAAACTAGGTTCACAAGTTAGCTCCATCTTTCATTTTTCTGTGCTTTTCCAACAAGTAGCAGCAAGTGAAGATGGTAAAAAGTGTTGGGGTGTCCTACAAATTGTCTTTCATCCAACACTTGAAACAACCTTCAAGGCACCAGCTCATCAGAGTTCAGCCTTTGGGGCCGGTAAATGGTTACCAGAGCCTTATTCCATGTCCCCACCACTATGGGACTCAAAGGTCATCGTTGTTGGTATCTCAAAACACACTTTCTGAAATTACCTCAACTTAACCTGAATGATGCAATAACACACGCACATTCAACCACATTCCCACATGGCCTCGCCTTAATTCGAAGTATACTCTTCTGAGATGACTTCACCAGCAATTCTTAAAAACACGAGGCTAGCCCCATGACTCTACATGCTATACCTAGCCACCATCCTCTCATCTTCCCCATCTTATACACCCTGTGATCGCCACCAACGATCCAAAATATTCTTCTGAAATTACCTCAGCTTAACCTCTGCTGAAATGATTTGATCTTGCAAGTACATCCAACTTCTTGCAAATAACTTTCAGCCTCACCAACCCACTCCGAGTACCATAGAACACTCTTCTGAAATTACTTCAACTTAACCTCTGCTGAGAAGGCTCGGTCATGCAAGTACATTCAAATACAGGCAGACCCCTTTTTTGGTCTCATCAAAACCTTTCATATGGATGAGTCTACTCTTCGGAAATTATCTCACCCTGCTGAAAGCTCCACCACCTTCAACTACTTCATTTGAAGAGTCAAGTGCAAAAATTAGTTTTCGAAACTCATTCCCACACCACACTCTGAAACTGTGTGTGTGAACAAGTCTTGAGGGGGCATTTGTAGACAGGGAAAATTCCCGACCTATCATAAGCTGACACGTCACATTACCAAGTCCACAAAATACAGCCAATTACAAGGCACCACATATTGTTGTTAGGTTTTACTATCATTACTCAGAAACCAACAGAAATTTGCCAAGTGTCATGCAAAGACCAATCACACATCAACACACGTGTAAGCGATGACATAAGCAACCTCGCACGTGTAAGCGATGACGCAATCAGTCTAGCACGTGTAAGCGATGACGTAAGCAAACCAATCAAGCTCTGCCACGTGTCACTCATCCACCCCTAAACTCCTATAAATAGAAGCCTTCCTAAGGCATTTGAGGAGATCTGGGAAAGAGGACACCAAGCCATCTGAAGCACAAGCAGCATCAGAGAAGACATCTTGAGTTCAGAAGTCCAGAAGCTCTGCTGGAATCAAGCCCCGAAGCCTCCAGCAACTTCAAGAACTTCAACCTTCAAATACGAAGAACATTCGAAGCAGAATCATCCAAACTACCTGCCTAGATCTCAAAGTCCACTGGAATCAAGCTCAAAAGCCTCTAGAAACCCAACAAACCACAAATCAGTGAAGCTCTACGGATTCAACCCTCTAAAGCTCCGAAGAACTTCCACCACAAATCTTTGAAGACGAAGAACACGAAGAATACATGAAGAACACGAAGAACATGAAAAACAAAGGATTTCTAACAAGCTCATAGCCAGAGATTCATTGTAATTCTGTTTCAAAGGTTTTCGATCCATTCTTCAGCCAAATTGAAGTATATTTGGTGTTCAAATCAAAATCACATTACCACAATTCCAATCAACAAATCTTTCAAGGAGATCGAATCAGAGGATCACTCTTTTGTAATCACAGAGAATTGTACCACACAATCATCAATACAAATTCGCACTTGTGAAACTATTTTACTTGTTTGACTTTATTTCGAACCGAGAAATTTAGTCGTCCACATAGTAGATTCAATGAATAAGGGCAAATGGGCAATAACAAATGCATAAATTTTCAAACTGTTTATGTAAATTGTTATGATTCAATGAATAATTAACGGTAATATTGAATGCACAAAATTCTGGCATGCATGTCCTAGATTTGATCGCAAAATTAAACGGTTTCATTCGTGGAATGACATCCATTTGTCAAAAATTATAACTTTATCAAGAGCATAAATATTTTTATAATAACAACACAAGTGATTTGTTAGGATTAATATATGATAAAAGTAGTATAAAATAAAGTTTGTATGAAAATAGGGACCAATAATTTTTCACTTTAACAATTAAAAAATATTTTACAAAAATTGTCTCCATCGTAAATTTGCTGTTTCATAAAAGGTGTGCAGTTTCCAAAAAGGTGTTAAAGTCCGAAATTTAAGTAGGGGAAAAACAATTTCTATGTAAATTCAACCAAGGCCCTAGGTAATAGGTACACCTTGGAGGCAAGTGGTTGTAGCTCTCTTTCATAGGATCCTAACTTTGGGGCAGCTGCTACGAGGCTGCGAGGTTCTGCATCTATACCCTCCTCTCTAATTAAATAATTTTTTTGGTAATAAAATAATTAATTAATTAATCATTGTAACAATAATCTAATTAATTAAACAATTGATTAATCAGAATAAAGATAGCATACTAATCTGTAGACATTATAGAATGCAGAGTCTCTTTTCAGTTTTCCCTATACCCAAGAAAGAAGAATATTGGTGTTAGCCATACTTTGCTTGGTAGGGAAGAGAGTGAGTCAGCCTATTGAATTCTGACATTTGGCTAAGCTTACTGATACATAGGCCTCTCAACATGTGCATTTTTTGTCCACACCCTAATAGTATAAAAGTGAAAATAGTATTGAATTTGAGACCAACATGTTGCAGTTTATAGAGTGTGAGGCCCTCAAACAAAGAAATCAGGTAAGCTAGAGTAACTGTTATCAAAAAAAAAAAAAAAAAAAATGTAAGCTAGAGTAACATGTATCCTTGGGCCAATACACTCAGACCCCCTTGAATCATAAAGAGAAACGAGGTTAGGTTGATCCCTTTTGGTTATGCTAAGTTAATGTATGTCTTTACAGCATTTATTAGTGTACTATTTTAATAAAGTTTTAATAGTATTATTTTTATGTAAAATAAAAAAAATACGGTAAAAGAAAAGTTAGTTACTTTTTCTTTTTCTAATAAAAAATTTCTAAACATATTCTTTAAACCAATTCAGGTATATGTGACTCTGTTAACTTTTCCCAATTATAAATACTTAAAAAGAAAAGAAAAATTTAGTCTTAAAAATTGAGATCACACCAAGAAATTCCAAGAAACTTTGTAACTGGTAAGAGTTTTGTAGTTTAATTGGCACCTCCCCATATACAAAGTATTTAAGAGTTTTTTTTTTTTTTAATAAAGAGTTTCAACCTATGACTTCTGCTTCTGATGATAGCTTTTTATTATCAGATTAAGATACCAATAAGTTTTTTATGTAGACAGGGATTGAATTTCAAATTTCTTATTGACTTTATCAGTTAAACTAATTAAAACCCACAAAATGTTTAAGAGTTTAAGTGAAAAAAAGGTTCAAGTTATGTATGTCGTTAATACAAGAAATAAAATCTTAATTGTAAAACATACTTTTTATCTTTCACATTAAATCATTTGAAAATGGAAAGGATGCATGTTCATTAATCATTATTTTAGGACTATGAATATTTCTAATAAAGACGCTTTTTCTCATGACAAATAATTCTTTTTTTTTTGTTCGGCTAGTATAACAAGCAAGTTTATAATGCAATATTTTCTCAGTAACGAAACTCAACTATCAATTATATATCTGTGTGGATCTTTGGACAAAATGGGCTTTTGCCCTTAATTTTTTTTTTATTTAGCAATTTGCCCCTATGTCGAAACTATATAGGGATATTCTCCTGTTTCGATATTCGATTACCCTAAAATCGAGTTTCAATGAAATACTCGATTTATAGAAAATTGAGTTATGCCCGATTAAACTTTTGAAAAAAAAAAAAAAAATTTGCATGGAACTCGAGTTTCAGGAAATCGAGTTCCATACAAAATTTTTTTATAAGGGTCATCGCTCCATATTCAAGGAGACCTATAGTGGCGTTTTCCTGCAATTTTTTTTTTCATAAGTCTGATTGCCACATACCAGGTTTAGGGAGCCCTATAGTGGCGATTTTAAGTCCTATAGCGGCGTTTTCCTGCAAATTTTTTTTTTTTCATAAGTCTGATTGCCCCATATCAGTTTTAGGGAGCCCTATAGTGGCGTTTTTAAGCTCTATAGCGGCGTTTTCCTGCAATTTTTTTTAATAAGTCTGATTACCCCATACCAGGTTTAGGGAGCCCTATAGTGGCATTTTTAAGGCCTACAGTGACATTTTTATGCCCTATAGTGGCGTTTTTAAACTCGATTTCCTTAAAATCGAGTTCCATACATTTTTTTTTTTAAAGTTTGATAAGGCATACTCGATTTTCTATGAATCAAGTATTTCATTGAAACTCGATTTTGGGGTAATCGAGTATCGAAACAGGGGCATATCCCTATATAGTTTCGAAATAGGGGCAAATTGCTAAATAAAAAAAAAAATTAAGGGCAAAAGCCCATTTTGTCCGTGGATCTTTATCCACAATTAATTTTCTTTTCATTTTGTAGGTTTTTTCTTTTTTGGGATAAATTTTCATTTTGTAGATGATATAGTATAAATGGATTCATTAAAAAAAAATTTAAAAATATAGTGT
The DNA here is from genome assembly GCA_019022515.1 of Quercus aquifolioides. Taxonomy (NCBI): domain Eukaryota; kingdom Viridiplantae; phylum Streptophyta; class Magnoliopsida; order Fagales; family Fagaceae; genus Quercus; species Quercus aquifolioides. The sequence goes on along the minus strand of CM032330.1, from coordinate 10,219,499 downwards.
CATTTTTTTCTTTTCTTTTTTTCTTATTTTCCAATTGTCCCTATTAATCAAGATTCAAGAATCTTAAAAAATAAAATAAAAAGTTAGATGTGATGCAATCAGTGGAACCACTAGAGAGAAATAAACTGATATAAAATTTGGTGGGGAGAAAAGAAAGTGAAAAACTTAAGGAGGAAACCACGTGATATGTTCCTAGATTTGTCTTTCATACTAGGCCATGTGAGGTGGGTTGACATTGTTCATCATTAACACATTGAACACACACAGTTTGCTTTCCCATCAACAAGCATACCAAACGAATGTTAAACACTTAAACTTGTCCTATAAATGCAACAAAAAACCATGTGCTTTTTTTTATATTGCCTAGTCAATGATTTGGTACTAGAAGAAATCTTTAGGCTAGGTGTTTGTTAATGTACTTTTGAAGCTATTGGTTAATAGGCTTATAAGCTCATGATCATGACCAATAAGAATAAACTAAATGCTTCCAATGTGTTCTCAATAGAATGTTATCTTATATACTTCATTAAAAAAAATGATAGACCTTCTTAGGTTATGTAATTTCTATTCCTTGGTAATTAGTGATTAGGTTTACATTCTTATTCCTAATAGGTTATGCTAGTGGTCTCCTTCTAAAATATAATAATGGTAAGTGTGGAGGCATTTTTTGCTTCAAGGAAACTCATGTGTACTCCTAAGCAATTTTTGCTTTGTCCCACATTGGAAGGAAATCCTTCCTCTTTCTACCTTATTTTATTATGGGGGCATTTTTTGCTTCAAGGAAACTCATGTGTACTCCTAGGCAATTTTTGCTTTGTCCCACATTGGAAGGAAATCCTTCCTCTTTCTACCTTATAAGGCATGAGCCAATGGAGTTAGAATACCATCCTTTTATTGTCCTTTTATTGTGGGGGCATTTTTTGCTTGTTACCAAACTAGTGGTACTCTAACTCCATTGGCTCATGCCTTATAAGGTAGAAAGAGGAAGGATTTCCTTCCAATGTGAGACAAAGCAAAAATTGTCTACGAGTACACATGAGTTTCCTTGAAGCAAAAAATGCCCCCACAATAAGAACACAAAAATGTTCATAATCTTTTTCCACAATTACTAATGTGGTAAGTTTTTTTTTTTTTTTTTTTTAATGCATTGATAATTGAGGATAGTAGAATTTAAATTCTGGAATCTTTATTAGAAAAACTAAAAAGTGCTAATTGGACTACAAGCTCTTATTAAAAAATAAATAAATAAATAAACACACACATACAAAGAATAGAGAATGATATTCTAACGCAAAGACACACCATACCACAAGCTTCTAGCCAAATACGACAAATTATAATTAAAATAACATCGTTCTAATTAAAGTAACCTCATTTTTACATAATCTATTATTAAAATAACTTTTGTTAACACTGGCCAAATATCCCAACTCAACAATAATTGTGAGAGAGATTCTTAATTGTTTTTGAATTTTTGCTTTTTAGACTTATTGATTAAAATAAACATGACCATGATTTTGGTTTGAAAATTGGAAATTCTTTTCTTATCGAGCCCCACCTAATCTTAAGCCGGCCGAAGTAGCGAGATTAGCCAGATTGGTCCATTAAGCGTCCAATAAGTGGACCTTTTTTTTTTTCCTGAAGTAGGTAAAGAAAGCTATGACAAATACTGTTCTCTCTATAACAAGGACCTGGAAAAAGTTGTATACTTTCTAAACAATTATTGCATGAAACATTGGAAGACAGTGCTTTGGCAACCACACAAACACCAGGGTAGATAAGATAAGCATAAAGTCCTGTTCTCTATAACATTGGTAGGCACTGGTGAAGCTCATAACCAATTCTAATATGTCAATATTAGCAAAAGGACAGCCAATGGCCCTATAGACATGTATACTTTAGCTAAAGCTAAAGAAGTTAAAGAGCAAATCCACATCCCATTTTTACATGTAATGGCAAATGAAGAAGCTAGTGTAAATTTGCCATTTTCACCAAGCTGCCAGAACCATCACTCCCTTTACCTTTAATGGCTTGTTGTAATTTCGCCATTTTTCACCAAGCTGCCAGAAGGCCCAGAACCATTACCCCCTTGACATGTAATGGCAAATAAAGAAGATTTTTGTAATTTTGCCATTTTCGTCAAGTTGCCAGCACCATTACCCCAAGCTCAAACTGAAGTTGTCACCAACTTTTTAACTCAATAGAGTATCTCATGCATCTAATATATACATTTTCAAACCATGCAGACCCACATGCGATGAGAAGAAAGATGCATATATAGAACACACAAGATAATGATTGCTTTAGCCCACCATTATCATTTATCACCCCACTCACAGCTGTGAGCCAAGCCTATACCATAACATCGTCAGAACTACTGTTGACCATTTTTTTTTCTATAAATGCCACAACCAGTGCAGAGTGTTGCCAAGAATATCAACTATTTTACCACACTGGCCACAAGTACCAATTGCAGAACCACAAAGGTTGCTCAATTTTACAAGCCATAACCACTCCATCTTTCACTGTATGTAAGAACTACAGGAATAGAAGTTTAACTCGATTTAAAAGGTAAAAACCAGAGGCCATTGAAAAACAATGAACCAAAGCATTCTTTTTAATTTGGTACTAGGAGCCGCTACACATTGAAATATGAGAAACATTGACTTGAATGAATGATCTTTTATGCTTTGCATATTTTTTGAATAATATATATACCAGAAGGGGCAAGGAAAAAGAAAGTACAAGATCCACTAGGGGACCATTCCAACTGGACATATTGAAACTAAATTAAAAGAAGGCCATCAATGCTCTAGAAATGCAACATATCAGAAACCAATTCATCAACCAAAGAAGTCAAAATTCCCTTCTCAATCTCCACACCTTCTTCAAATGCCTCTATGTCAAAGTCAATCCATCTCCCATACTGAGTGCTCATGTCCTTGTCGACGAGCTCATCCACCATGAAATCCTCCATGTTTTTCCAACCTAAAATCTCCTTATAAAACTCCTCTGCTAGCCACACCTTCCTACCACACAATGTCATCCATTTAGCCCATGCTTTGCAGCTTCCAACAAGAATGTGACTGTACCTCAAATTAAGGCATTCGGTTACACAATCAAACAGAACCTTTCGCCCAAGCTTGACATTCTCTTCTTCATTTATTTCTGATCCACTTCCATGATACTCCAACTGATCAAAGAGATTTGAGGCTATAACCTTACCAGCCTGACCCAATTCAAAATCTTCTGATGACAACTCTGCGTTGTCAAGAATATCCCTCACATATTCTAGTTCCCAGTTGCTTGATCCCTTGAAACTTTTCGAACTGAATGTTCTACTTATATGCCTTATGCCCACATCCCATGTAGAGATGGAAGAGGCTGTGTCCGATAATTCTGTCTCACCTCCCACTAGTAGAGATTCATTTGTAGAGTGCCAGTTAGACGAATCTTCTGCTTGCTCCAACGAATACTTTGTGCTCCCTGAAAAGAAGGGTATATGTATTGGTTATTAATCTGATAAGAACATGCATATGGTAATAGGCACCAAATCAAAGCTCTCACGTGCATTTGTACACTACCAATTACCCACACATCATGAGCAGAAAACCGCTGATGTGCAAATATTCCTGAATCATGCAAAAATCACTAACTTTTATATATACCACTGGGGCAACAATGCTTGAATTCTTTATTATAGTGCATTGCCTTGCATCACTGAAAGAATAGTTTTTTTTTTCAAAGGACATATCATTTCTGATGACAACTAGATTCCAGGCTATTTTTTGACATTATTTATTCTCATCATGTGTAGTGAAAGAAGAACAAGGCTAAATTTACCATTGGCACTCTGGCTACTATCTGATAAACTTTTACTCCCAAAAGAGTGTTCAAAACTTGAAGCAGGCCTGGGATATAGACAATCAAGTTCTCCTCCAGTTGCCATGTTGTTGCTGCATCTGCTATGTGTTTCCATCCCTTCAGATCCCTGAAACTGTTGAAGAGAACTTGAGTCGTGTGAAAGTAATATGTCAAACATATGTTCAACATGTGAAATACATAATCTGTATAACTCAGAGATGAAAGGCATGCCCAGAAAACGAAAAAAAAAAAAGGAATCCAAGAAAAATATACTATATGAAATTTCCAACTTATGTTAGTTATGATCATGAATAACTCCTTCATACATATGGAGGCAATTTATGGGTGTCTTTAGTTGACATAAACTTCAATTGAAAACCTTTCGTTCTGGAGTATGGACTGGTACTGAATAAGTGCTAGTGGATGTAGTTGCACATAAGACGGACATGAAGTCAGAACCCAATTAATAAACCTAACATCAGGGTCAACCATTTACATAATGGGCCAAAACTTCATAAATTAATGGATATAATAGGGACATGAGTTCTGGCATAAAGATATTTGATCAATTGCCATCAACAACATTAATTTACATTGCAGAAGAAGTGAAGAACATACTGACCACTAAATTTACCAAGAAAAGAAGTTACTTTTCAGAACCAGGAGAACTACGTGCTACTTTATACACAAATAAGAAAGGTTTTGAATCTTAATGGATACTACTAGAATTATCAATTCCTGCTGCTCCAATAATTGCATAATATTTGTTGAAGATATTGTGTTTATGTTATTTACGTTAATGTAAAATGGCCCAAGAGGCCCAATATATTGTAAGCTCATGTACGGATAACCCTTGCAGCTACATCTTTACTATATAGTCAAGTCATCAATTGCAGTGAACCCTTATCAGGGTATATATAGAGACTAGAAGCTAGGGTTAACCCAACATGGGCTTACAACATAGCTAGCCTCTTGGTCCCTTACATCAACATAAGCCCAATACTTTAAAAATATTTACATCACAAAACCCCTTGATTTCTTCTTAAACCCACAACAATCAGCTAAGTTCCATTAGTTGGCTACAACCGGAACTTACTCACATCTCCACAGATATGAGTGTTCATACTCAAAATTAAAACCAGGTCAGTATGACCTCTGTGTGCAACATGTGAAGAAGTTTAAAGCAAATAAGGAAGTCACATGTAGCATTCTGCTCATCGTAAAACTAGTAAAGCAAGATAGTTTTGTAGAATTTGAATGGTGGCGGTAAAGGTGAAGACTATAAAAGGAAGACAAATAAGAAATCAGAGGAGACACAAAGATCAAATCATTGAACATTTCTATTTTATCCTTAGGAGTGGTGTAGGCGTAGCAGTTAGTTTGAAAGCTTTTCATTGTCAGATTGAGCAAGGATACTCACCAAAGATTGTATTGTTCAAATCACACTAAATGCAAATAAGTTTTCAGTCTTTCAAGTGTAAATTCTTTTTACTTGAAATTTTATTGCTTATTGTGTTTCAAATTCCTCTTAATTGACACAAATTACAAACCCATAAAATTAAATTCAAAAATTTGGCAAACAATGAGATCTGTATCAACATTTAAAGTTTGTAGATGGTTAATTAAAGCTGCTCACTTTGAAATGAACTGCTTGTGGCTCCAGGGAGAACTTTACTAATAAAATTTTGTTCTTTTAGTACTATAAAAGTTGATGTTATTGTTTATTTCTGGTAGAGGAGAACTATCATCTGAAATCCTTGAACTAGCAATTTATGCCTGGTAGTGACTCCATAATTGATTTGGTCATAGAAAACCACCAAGGGTGAAAATTCAACACACAGAACAGAATGATAGATTCACTGGAAAGGTATAAACAAAGAAGACAGACCTGCCTCTGCTGGTCCACATTTTGCAACAGACCATCAACTGAAGAGAAATCATAGTCCTGTTTGCTCTCTGATTTACATCTATGAATACCAAATTGAAACCTATCATTCTGTTCCCTTGATGTGGAGCTCACCATGCTGGGAATTGAATCTTGCAAATTGGATCCCAAACTAGCAGAAGTCTCTTCTCCGACCAGGTTACAGTGGGATGAGTCAACTCTAAATATCAACTCCTGCAGCTTTTGTTCCAAAAGAACGCTCAAAACATCACTCCCAGTTACATTCAACCCTGGACATGATAGATCAAGATTTTTTCGAAGATGGCGATCACCATTACCAAAAGAATCATTACTGAAGTGGTTATTTATTCCCATGACCTCACTAGAGGACTGTGCTTCAGACATGCATCTTCTCAGGGGAGACATGAACGTAAATGAAACGACATCCATTCCTTGTTTCATGTTATCTGTACCCCAATTCATGCACTGATCAGTCGCAACATTACATTTTCTAGAACTTTCATCATTATTGATTAATGCATCATCAATGATGTTTTCTTCAGATTGAACATCCCCACTAACAGACATTTTCTTTCGAGACACATTCTTAGTTTTGGCTGATGAAAACTCCTTGTCAGTATGAGTTGCTACTGACCTTGGCTTTTTAGCCCCAGTTTCAGCGTTCACAACAACCTTCTTTACAGTCCTATTAGGCCCAATAGAACCATCAATGGACTTACTTCTTCTTGCTAGCTGATTGGAAACTGAAGTTTTTGAACTTGAAATATCTTTATTGGATACAGAATTCTGCTTCTGATTATTCTGCCTGAGCACATTGCTAGTCCTATTAGCAGAAGTTCTCTTCTGTGCAGTTCTTTGCATACTTTGCTGATTCTTCAAAAAGTGGTTTGATTTGACATCATTCTGTTCCTTCTTACTCCTAAAATTCCCATTACTAGTTGAAGTCGATCCATTTTTTCTCTGGACATTGACCTGTGCTTGTACTGCAAGTGAAACAGATTTTCCGTTATTCCTTGAATTCTCAGAACCACTCTTTTCTGAATTTGTAGAAGACTTGGATACTGATGCATATTCTGATCCACTGTGACTCATGTCATTAGACTTACCTTTCTTATACTTAACAACACTGGGTTCCTTGAGTTTTCCAGGCCTGGATGCTCTATGTGCAGCTTCCATTTTCTCTTGCAAATCCCGAATCCTCAATGGAACTGAGGGAGATCCAAAAGATGACACTTTATTGTTGTTAGATGCCCGGGGACTTGAATCAATTATCTTAGCAGCTGCCTCCATTATGTAAGCTACATTCTTTGTTTGGATAAATGCAGGACTCTTAATAGGAGACAACAACTTATGGTGGGTAATTGGAATAGATTTAGCTGATTTTGGAGGCAACATCTCTGTTTGAAATCTCTCAATTGGGTGGTTCTGCACCTTTTGTGCCCTTGATTCTATGGGATTCCAGGAAGACTTCTCCAGCTTATTGGGCATGTTTATGTAGTCCATGTGTTGATAATCACTCCACAAATTAGGGTTGCTCCTATCATAAAGAGACGGTCTAAAAGAGTGAGACTCAAGACACGGGGTAGAACAAGGCTCGGGAACATTTGAAGCTGGCAATGAATCCAAACCCATGAGTCTAGCAACTACTCCAGGAGCTCTGGTCCCACTGCCTTCATCACTAGTCACCGATGAAGCACAGTTATAGTCACTACCTCCTTTATTACTTGAACTTGCTCCATTCTCATTTACCTCTACCTGGAATTATAGCCATAGCAGACAAAGCAAGTACATTTATACTAGTCTTATCCCACTTTAAAAAAGGGAAAAAAAAGAAAAAGAATTGGGAAAAAGGGGGTGGGGTGGTGCCTACCCTATTAGGCCATGATTTTGACACATTCTCCACACTTTCTTTCCCCTGCTTCAGTCCTTCTACATTCAAAGTGGCAGGAACATTAAGAATAGTCAACTAAACATTATGCTCAACTAGAAATAACAAAGATTGGCATAAAATGATAGAATCACTTTAAAGATAAGGCATATATATACACATCAATATAACAAGCACAATCATGAACTTAAGAGCATACAATGTCATTAAAAAAAGGCCAATAGAACAACACACACATACCAGGTAAGTCAGAATTGTTAGAGAACAGCTTCTTCCGAGATTTACCATTCCAATCAAACAAGTTAAGGAAGCCTCCCTTTGAGCGTCTTTTCTCAACCTCCATTTTCTCCTCTATAAATGCAAACTACTGCAACAACCCCAGATATATTTCACAAAACCTGTTTGAAATATAATAGTAAATCTTATCATGCCTCAATTCATAAATGTGCAAAGAAATTTAAATAGCTATATGTAAACAAAATGGTTAGCACAAAAGTTGAGGTTTAATATCACTACATTGCTCATTTAGATAGGTTACTTCCAGAAAACCCCTAATTTTCTCAAGTGTGTGTGTGTGTGTGTGTGAGAGAGAGAGAGAGAGCATTTCTCAATCTCTTAAAGAAACTATTGAACATATGAATCAGACCACACCATTCTTACAAATGCATAAGCAGCAAGCACAAGGTGGGTGTGTGTGTGTGAGAGAGAGAGAGAGAGAGAGAGTTTCACTTTCATATTCAAATGGGCACTCTTCAGAATAAACAGAAAGGCACAAAATTTTTCAGTCATTCCAATCAGAAGATTCAGAACCTCACCTACAAATACAATGCCTTCATCTGCAAAACCCCATTCCCATACAGCAACTCTCCAACTTCTTTTGTATGCAGAAACAGCAAATCAATCAAATCCCATTACTTTCATACACAGCAAGCACAATGTAGATGTGTATAGTGTATACAACCAACTTCATTTAAATGGTACCCATCAAAATAAGCAACAAAACAAAAAAACTTTGAGCCATTCCCATCAAACCCACCAAAGACTTAATCCTCTCCATCCGATAAATCCACAATACCAAACCCCAAGAAAGTTCCTTAAAAATTAAATAAATAAATAGAACCCCACTAAAACAAGCACATTGAGCAGTACAGGAAAAGATCTGAATGTCTTAAGAAGCAACAAAATTTGGCTTTAGCATAAAAACCCAGAGAAAAAAAGGCCCAATGAAGTACAAAGAAACAGATAAACAGCACCAATCAGAATGAAAAAAAGATACGAAATTTGCTCAGAGAGAGAGAGAGAGAGAGTTTTTCAGTTTCTGGTAAAAGAAAGTCTTTTGAGTCAAAGAGGGTTATTTAGTAAAAAGAGTAGACAATGAGAAAGTTTTTGAAAGAGTTTAAAAAAATATATTTAAAAAAAAAAAAACATATGGTTCTGTGAGACTGAGCAGATAGAGCAGCGTGGAATAGTAATAAATATTCACTCTTGAGGAATAGAAAAGACACTGCGCTGTCCTGGCCCTTCAAATTTAAGGAATCAGAAGGCATTCAAGTTCAAGCTCCTCCCTTGTGTGGAGTGTGAACTCAAAAAGATGTCTTTTTTTTTCTTACATTGCCACGTGGGGATTCATTGTTGGATTGGGGCCCTTTTGACCCTTAATTTCTGGTGGGTCCACTACTCCACTTGGTAAATCGAGTGGTAAACAAGGATTCAAAATCTTTCTTTGAATTCTTGTATTTATTTATGCTATCATCGGTAATAAGAGAATTTTTTTTTCCTCCAATTTTGTAGTTTGCTCTAATTTATTAAGGTAATCAAGTTTTAAAATTTGCATCCCCAGTTATTGAATTAAAAAAAATTTTGAATAAAGAATAAAAAAATAAAAAAGTAATCATTAGTGTATTGATGTAGTGATAAAGAGTAATTATTATAAAGTAGATATCATGTATTTAACTATATTCTATTTTACTAATTAATTGGTCTAATACCTTATGAAAATTTAAAATGAGAATCTTTTAGTTTTATCTTATTTACTTCTTTTTTTTTTTTTTTTTTTTTTTTTTTTTTTTTTTTTTTTGCTAAAAAAAAAAAAATGATGTCTTTGGTGGGGCTCATCAATCTCACGCCACGTGACAGTAATGGATAATAATACGTATACCACACAGGCAGTTAACATAAAATATCCTAAAATTTACTAGATTAAGTATTTAGTTTAGGATAAAGTGGATATCATATTTATGTTCTATAAAATATATGCATATAAATATATAATTTTTTTAATTATATAAAGATAAATTGATCAACATTTTTTTTTCTTTTGATTTACTGAGGAAGATTAGTACCTGAATATCTAAGAGCTCTCTTTTTGTAAATAACTATTTTTCGGTACATTAACATGATGTATCAATTACATCATCTTTAGAAGATTCATTTAGTTTGAAGTTAGCTTAAACCTTAAAGCTCCTATATATATATATATATATTATAATTAAAAATATAAAAAAAGCTCCTATATATTTATGGGGTACACGTGCAGAGAGAGAAAGAAAGTGACCTCTCTCTGCATACTATTAGAATTTAAAGCCATGAGGAAAAAAAATTAATTTTTTTTTTTTTTTTTTGAGAATCAAATTAAATTAAAATAGTTAAAACATATTTTCTTCCATCCAAATCTGCAGAAAGAAAGTGACCTCTCTCTGCATACTATTAGAATTTAAAGCCATGAGGAAAAAAAATTAATTTTTTTTTTTTTTTTTTTGAGAATCAAATTAAATTAAAATAGTTAAAACATATTTTCATCCATCCAAATCTGCTTACTCCCATTCTCAAAAAATAATAATAAAATAATTAATTAAAAATTGCCTACTACCATTCAGGTGCAACACTAGTGGTCCTCTTCAACATCTAGGAACTTTCCTTCTCTACTTTCTTTCCTTCCAGATACAACATCCAATACCAAACAAACACACACACACATGACACACCCACAATTTAGGAAAAAGAAACAAGAGGTTTAGATTTAGAATATCTTCATGGAACCAACCAATATTGTGAACTTCTTTAAAGAATAGAAGAAGTTTACAATATTTCATTTCATGCAAACAAATCTCACCACCCTTCATAACACTATTCTTGTCTTCTTTTCTTTTATAAAATTCACTATAATTCTAGTTTTTTAAGCATGACATTGCCCATGCACAGATAGGTTCTCTTTTTCAGCAACACTATAAGGGCTTGGCTCAGTGGGCACAACCCTGCAGTACAACTTGGTATACATGCTAAAAGTTTGTCTAGCTCTATTATTGAAGAAATCATTCAAGCTGCTTTCATAAATAAATGTATGAACAATAAGAATTGTCAATTTACTTTCTAAAAAAAAAAGTCATGAAAAGAACTTGAAAATATCCACTTGGAGGAACATTTTCTGTAAACAGTGGTAATGGATCGAGTTTAGTGGGTTTCCTTACCCAAACAGATTTTTTTTTTTTTTTTAAAGAGGATTTGGGATGGGTTTGGATTTATATATAACTATGCTAAGGTTTGGTAAGGATTTGATTACAACTCCATTATTAATTTTCTTTAAATGTTTCTGTGCGCGACAAAAATGAGGCTACTGGGCTGGGCCTCACTCGGACTCACAATTTACTTGTATGATAGGTTTGGATTTCCTACACTGGGTCGTTCTCAGCACGGAGACTCAATGGGATCACTTTTCTCTCCTCAACTGCCTGAATCACCTTATTCTCCCTCTGCTCCCTATCTATCTCTCCCTCTTTTTAGTAAATTTTCCAACCCCCAATCTTTCCCACACTTCTCATATTTATAGTACTAAGTTAGTGGAGAAGTTATGATCACTTTCTAGTTAGTGCAACAAGCAGTCCAGTATTATCGATCATAAGTGGGTGGTTAGGTGGGAGTGGGAAGCGGTGAGAATGGCTTTGGAACTTGGTTCCCACTTCCGCATGTATTCTCGGCAGTAGCGCTTCCTAAGGCACGGCTGAATATGTAAAGGACGGGATGTTTTGAATGTCGCTTTTTCGTCATTGCCCAGGAAAGTGTTGCTGAGTAATGATGAAGTGGCAAAGTTTGGGCCCGCAGCTTGTGTGGCTTTGGGATGGGCCGCTAGGTAGAAAGAGATCGTGTTTATGGGCCGTACATCCATACCAGAGTCCCAGGGCCAAATGGGCCCAAATGCGAGGTGCCGTACAGTTTCTATAAAAAAAAAAAATATATGTCTGGTCTCTTTTTCACTTAAATTTTTTATTTACTTTAGTTTAAAGTGCTTACTACTGCTTAAGATTTGTTAAATAATATATTGCATGTTCAATTTTAAGTTAAGTGGACATGAACGGACTCTTTTGACTGATTCATGGTAAGACAAATAAGCGAGTATAGACGAATTTAAATCTTCAAATATAAATAAGATTAATTTGTAATTAAATTTCTAAATTTATAAGGGTTTGCTATGTACTATATTTAGAGGGTATTTTGGTTTTGAGAAATCGTTTCTTGCCTTAAACCTGATCTATTGACATTCTTAAAGACATTTTTTTAGATTCTCAAAAAAACAAAAAAAGGTGTTTTTTTAAATAGAAAATCAGGTTTCAAAAGTACTGCTCAAGGAAAAATAAATTAATTTTTAATTTTAAAAAAGATATTTGCCTGAAGACAACTAAAATCGAGTGATCAAGAAATGTTTGGATTTGGGCAGTGTATAATAATAATAGCTTTACGCTAGTTCATATTTGTGGATTTCGTGAATACAATTATTGGGGTTAGTTAACATGTCATATTCTACAAATCTTAATCTTCCCCCAAGTAGAAAACAAAATATGTTCATAACAACAATTGCATGGTGCTGCATGTGCTCCTTGTCAAAATGTTACTCTTTAGTCTCTGTAACTTGTAGATCTTAGATCCATGATAATAGATCTTCCATGGATCCTTGTTGACTACAAGCCGGCAATATGATAAATAAATAGAACATAAATGGTCGGCAGAGAATGCCTAAGGTCAATGCAATCATAATGCATTATGCAATGTGTCATAAGGAGTTAGAATAAACTAGTTAAATATAAAAAATAAATAAACCTACATGCATTACACTTGCTTGAAATTCTGGTACTAAACTACAAATGGTGCCAGATTGGAGCAGATTGGATCAGTTGGGAGCACCCAATTGAAGAGCTTCTCAAATTAAATTTATTTGTTTCTTTTATAGGAGCCAGTCAAGGCTGAAGCCGAACTCACCAACACACTGACACAATAATTTAATTTTCAAGGATGCATTGTTTCAGAATTTTAATACCTACTTCAAATATTGGACCTAGACTACAAATGGTGCCAGTTGGTGAAGATTGGATTAGGCGGAGTACTCAATTGAAGAACTTCTCAACTTAAATTCAATTGTTTCTTTAAAGGAGTCAAGGTTGAAAGCCAACATCTCCATTTGACACAATATTCTTCATCTTTGAGGATGCATTGTACAAAGTTTTAATATAACGAATGAATCACTCTGAGATCAGCACAAGAGAGACCTAACTTGGAATTGGATCAAGATCCCTTTTGGCTATTAAGACTTAAATAATTAGCCATTTTTGAATCAAGGTCAAACAAATATTGTTTTTCAAACTTTCATCAAACCATATTGAACCATATTTCTTAATGACTGATGTATTGTTTTTAGAAAAGCAAGAGACATGAGTAGTAGGTGTTACCTAGATCAACTAGTAAAATCTAGTCACACAAGAAAGATGGAATCCTTTACACCAGGGGAATGAACTTTAAAAGAAATGAAAGAGTTCTCTTGTGTAGCCCAAAGGCCTGTCTTGACTTCTAAATCCCACAAAAGGAATCAAGTAGTTGCTACAAAACTTTGAGTTTAATAGACATTCATGTAATCACATGAAATTAGCAGACCATATCATTAATTGTCATACAAGTACATCAACCACTTCAACCTGGAAAGCACATGGCCAACTGATACACACCAAACCAACTCATTCAAGAGTACATTCTTTACACAGAGCCCTCACATTCAAACACCCATGACACACACAATCTCATGCATGCACCCGACACAAAATCTGATAATGGGGTGGGTGATGTCTGAAACAAACAGCGGGCATGGGTGGTTTTTACTAGTCATTTGACAAAGAGTAGGTCGGCTTTGGTACCTCCATCGGTATAGCAAGGCTACAGCACGGCAGTTCCACTGTTAAGAATAATTTGGAAGGACAAAAAGGATTGAGATAAAACACAGCACAGTTGCTTTATACCTTCAATAAGGGCATAATTCGGTAGCTAAGTCTATTTTTATGTCTAGTCAGAAAGTCAAGAATGAAACAGTCCTTGATTGAACCACGTGGGATGTGATGAGGACAATATACTGAGATGTGGCCCCAACAAGAAGGAAAATTAAATTGGTAGTGAATTGTGTCATACCTCAGTAGCATACAAAGATTAACATGGAGGTCCTCACGAGGAAGCCTTGAGACAGTTGTCACAAGGATTAGAACCATATTTGCAGGCTTTCCGGTCAAAAGACTCTCCAAAGTGATTGAGTAAGGCTTGTCTCCGACAGTCAGCCTGCAAAACTCAAAAGCATTTTAAGGATAAAACAAGGTTGTACCAATAAACTTGACTGTCTGTAACCAAAAAAGCTGAACCTTTTTTTTAAGAAGAGAGAGAGAGAATGGAGAAGTCAATGGAATAATGTGCAGTTGCTAACCTTCAATTCACAATACTGTTGCATTTTCTGAGCTTGAGTCATTGCTGTCTTAAAGCTGTCTTTTTTGTATTTAAGCCCATTCCGCAACATACACACAACCCGACTAAAATCCTTCTTCTGATATAGAGCAATGCAGACTGCAGGGTGATCATCTCTTCCCGCCCTACCTGATTCTTGATAATAGCTTTCAATCGATTTGGACATTGTATTGTGGATGACAAATCGCTGAACATTTAAGAGAGAGAGATTTAGGTTACATATCTTAAATAAACCAGATCCAAAAGCAACCATGCTGCAAGCATATTACAGATATCAAATGCTGAAATACCAGAGTTAAAAGGATAAGAGTATAATCATACAAGTCAGACCAAAGTAACAGAAAATTTGTTGTAACATTATTTTAGTCATATACATCAACCCAGTCGAGTAGCAACTGCTACACCATCCAGAGTTTTGGTGTGATCCATAATTGACCAACCCAACTGTTGGATCTAATGCTACACTAACATAAATCATGCATGCCACTTTTAAGTCAATTACTCATCTATAGCTATCCCAATCTTTGCAGCTCTTGAAATCAGCCTTAAACTGTAAGTCCCTGGGCCAGAATAGATAGAGACAATCAACTTAAAACTTGACACATATGATGCACAATTAAATCCAACAATTGGTTTGAGAAAGGATTAAATCTAAACATACAGTGAGAGAGTGGTGTCTCAAAGGAAGTTGATCCCTCCTCTTAACAATTTAATAATACTCTTTTATCACACCTTAAAATGTTGTTAACTTGATAATTAAAACATAACCATAATCAATTAATGAATGCATCAACAAACTGTAATGGCCATTGTATAACAGGCATATATCATAATCTTTAAGTAATTTAATAATTTTGGCAAAAAATAACGTAATTTAACAATTTGACAGGTGCAGTCATTTGCAGCTAATAAACTAATCACCAGAGAGAATATTTACCTCATGCAATAGAGAATTCCTAACCGTAGTTGATTGTACAATTGCGCATGAACACAGCATTATTCAAAAATTCTTTAAAAAAGCATTATAGAGAAAGTGCAGAATTTATCTCGACTTACAACATCTGGTTTATCTATTCCCATTCCAAAAGCAATAGTAGCGCATACAATATGGACCTCTCCCATGTGCCACTTCTTTTGAACAGCAACTCTCTGGCGAGGTGCCAAACCAGCATGGTAATATTCTGTCTTAATCTTACATTTCTCATTTAAGAACTTTGAAACCTCAGCACATTCACTTTTTGAAAGGCAGTACACAATTCCAGACTGATTCTTGAAGCGATCCATTAGTAGTTGTCCAAGCTGCTTCAATGGCTCCTTGGTCTTTCCAATAACTTCGTACTTCAAGTTGGGTCTATCAAAGCTCCTTTCGAGAACCAGAGCACGAGGGATTCTTAAAGCTTTCATTATGTCCTGCAGAAGGTTGTAGACATGGGAAACATTATGTTTCTCCAAAGAGAAAAAATAGAGAAGTTCACTGTCATTCTTATTACCTCACGAACTGAATGGGTTGCTGTGGCAGTCAATGCCATCACAGGGACATCTGGGAAATTCTGCTTAAGACATCCTAACCCCCGGTAATCTGGACGAAAATCATGTCCCCATTGACTGGAAAGAATAAGTACAGAAATTAGAACAAAACAAATTACATGATTCTCTTGTTTTTCACTAACATGATAAGAGTTGCATTGCTTGACACTTGTTCAAGAACACTGTGACCCAGTTCTTAGCATGTCACAGGATTTTATTAAGAGACCAGTGATTAAAAACATCTTTGATGCTAGGCTACAGTTTCAGAACAATTTGAATTTTAGCATAAAGGTAAGAGTTGCTTTTGCCCACTCAACTTTGTTGTATCATTTTCATCCAGTTAATCCAAAATTCAGCAAACTTCCCATTACTTATCAAGATCAGATGTCACTAATTACTAGTCCATCTTTTAGTAGAGCAAAATATCATTCAAAACCAACAAAAATTTTGAAGTACTGCCAGTTGTTTGTTAAATATTGCATTGGTCATGGCTCTGAGGAAGGTCTTCCAACTGTTAGGCTTTTCTTCATGCCCCAACCCAGACAAGAAACATGACAGGATTAAAGAGTAATTAAAAAAAGGCATTACATGACCATTTTATGATTAGTGTGATGATTTGAATATATGGAAGTGTGGAATTGAATTTGATCACGCATAATTCATCTATAGTAATTATTGTCAACATCTAATAAGTCCTGCATTAATTAGCATAAAAATGTAAAAAAGAAAAAGAAAAGAAGCTTTTTATCCTTTGCTTGGTAGAATTGAACTTAAAAACTTCCCCTATCTCAACACCCTTTATATCACCTGAGGTTTGACTCAAGGTCAGACACACACTGAGCTCTTCCCATATTCTACAAGCGTTACAACAACCAAAACCAAGCCACCAAGTGCCCAACTTTTGTACAAGGCATCAATAAACATAATTCTTAACCAAGCACAATGGCCTATGGTTAAAAACTTAAAATTATGTAGTTCATATATCTGTCAGTAAACAGTTGTGCAGCCATGGGAAAGGTGTGGAACAGGGTTCCTTAGAAGGTGTGCTGCATGTCCATGCTTTAAGTCATATATTTGAGTATCACTTATAGCTATCAATATGAACCAATACAATAAGAACCAATACATAACCCAATCAAGAAAAGTGCATACCTTACACAGTGTGCTTCATCAACAACAAAACCTGCTAGTTGTCCCTGTGATTAATGTTGGAGCATCAACAATGTGCAACAGAAATTTTCAAAATCCTACAATAGTAAACATTGGTTTGTAACATTAGTCAGAAACCTGTAAATTTTCACCTTCCGACGCAGGCATTTGAGAATCTCAAGAAATGATAAGTTCCCAGCAATCCTCTCAGGAGTTACATATAAGAGCTTGCATGATGGTTTATCTTTCCTAAAAACAAGGAAAAAAAACATGGTTGAGAAATCAACTGGAAGTCTAATGTAGAGAGCGAAGGACAGCTGAAATAATCAAAAGATAATCTATTGCTGCTTATGGCACATAGAAAAATATTCTTGAACAATTTTTTGAGTGGTTATTGAATCCAGGATTCACCCTCCACCTAGCGCTTACAAGGGGAGGAGGTGCCAGTTGAGCTAGAGCTCATTGGCATGATTATACTTCTTATAATAGACATGAGTACAAAGAAGAAATGAACCTTGCCTTAGTTCTTGGAGGACAGCCGCTGCTTGGGAAGCAGTTTGTTGAGAATTTAAAAAAGTTGCTGGTATTCCATACTTGAGGTTCAGAGTAATTATTTGATCCTGAATGAGGGAAAGTAAGGGAGAAACAACAACCGTAACACCTGGTTGCAGAGTTGCTGGAAGCTGTACAAAACATGCAGTCACGATAATGTAAAAATTAAGTTGATAGCTTTACACATTCAACTACTCAAACAAAGGTCAGATATTCATATTACTGCTCAATGTTCAAGAGAATAGATATCTGATCAAATGTAAAATAGACTACTTGTTAGGGTTTTTAGGGCCACTATAAGTCCAGATCAGAAACAACTCAACTTAGCAAAATTTTAGAAGATTATATTTATATATCCTTGACAGCAGGAGCCCTGGTTGCTATTCCCTATGAATGTGATACATCATGGACATCAGGTTTTAAAAGTGTATATATATATATATATATATATATTTTTGATAACATTGGGAATCTTTCTAAAGAAGAGTCCTTTGGACTCGCCTCTAGTGAGTAAAACCTATGGGCAATTGACCACCCGCCAAAACCAATTGTCTGGTCAGCCAGGGGCATTTACAGCTAAAATCCCCAACAGGATGAAGGGATTTCTGTACATTTCACATCTTAATGAACCCTTTGGTGGAAGAAATTTGATAGTGAACTGGGTTTCATTAACATAAGTAACAACTACAGACTATCTTGGAAATCATTTCATTGTCTGCCAATTTTATTTGGGCCAACATCACAAATAAAATGAACGGAAAAAAATTACGCAAAAAGAAAATTATCTAATTCTAAATCTCCTAGAATGATTTCATCTCCAAACTAGATTCATAGTTTAAAGGGCCACTAAAATCTGGAAAATAAATTTGAACAGAAACAGCTTAACCAACTGTTAGAGCTTTAGATTAGACTTAAATAAACTCTAGCAAAAGAAAAAAGGCCAAGGTCCATAGCAGTAGAATTAGTATCCATTGTAGGCCAACAAGAAATAATACACCAAATTTTAGGTTCCCCAACAGCCCCCAAAATTTAAGGACAGGAGGAAGTTTTGGCAGAAGACCTTTAATTTTATGGCATTAGTAAAAGACTAGGCTATTATATATCTGATTAACAATTGCAATGTTAGAAAAGTAAAATGGAAAATGTCATCAAGATTAGCTGTAGAAGCTATATCTTGATAAATTTTAGCCATGTTGTTGATTTACTGTTAATCCATGAGAACATACAGGACAGACATTCCAAAGTTTGAGGAAAAGGACATGACCTGGTAACATAGACTTTTACCACCTCCAGTAGGCATAAGAATAAAACAATCTCTCTTTGCTACAGCTGCTTTACAAGCCTGATGCTGCAATGGGCGGAATGTCCTGTTACCAAATATTACAACATTTGCCAATTCAAAATCATCCAAAGCCTGTAATACTTCATAACTGAGAGTCTCATGTTCCACTTTTGATGTTCGGGAGCAATGTTTTTTATGAGAAACTGATGGGATTGAACCTTGAGTGATGCTGCTCCTACAATCCTTCAACAGACAAACTACTTCAGTGTCTGAAAAGAAAGGTATTTTATGCTAAATGCAACATGTAATCATTTACAGTCATATGCTTAGGTAAGTTCATAACTGGCATACATCAGCCTGTTTCCTTCAATAATTTGCAGAAATAGACAATTGCTAAAACTATAACTACTGAAGATAACTACCAGGAGATTAAGAGGCAAGTGCAGCATATGCACAACAATTAGCAGGCTTCACAGCTGCAGTGGAAATAAGATGAGAATAAAACCTTTGGGGCTAAAATACATACCACAGATTTTGAAGAAGTTTTACTTGAAACTTCGTTGAGAACAGGACTGCTCCAATCAGTAAAAGAAGGGGTAGATTTGACATTTTTTTCCTTTCGAATTCCAAAGTCTAAGTCTTCACTGTCACTAGAGGAATCCAACTCCATAAAATTTGGATGTTTTTCAGGTGAATCATCTATAACATTGATGTAGTTTCTTCCATTGCCGTCATTATCCACTTCATGACTATTGAGAACATCTTTGTCAAACAAGTTATTCAAAGCTCCACAAGCTTCTGACTCAATGGCTTGTAAATCGTCCCATTCCTCAGTGTCTTGCATCGATTCAGCTAAGGCCGCAAGGAAATCATCACCACAGTGCTCCACAGTGATAAAATCACGGCCATCTTCACCTAAACAACATTTAGCATTAAATGAAAAGGTAAATGATCATGAAAACATCAATACCTACAGCTAAATAGAGGACCAAACAACCAACTGCACCGATCACAACCAAATAAAATAAGAATTTAGTTTGTACAATACACATACTGTCAAACATGGATATCGTCTACAAAACTCAATACTACCCACATCACTCACACACAGAACTCCTTGCATACATAAATTCAATCCAATTACAACCTCAAATACAATCACATTTCAGTAAAACAACTCAAAACACCAGCATACAACAACACAAAAAATCCAAATACAAATTTCTTCATTCTAAGTACCATAATTACTTTGCAACACACTGCAATAACAAACACACAAACCCAACAAACCCATTTCAATTGCCACCCATTCCATCCTATTCCCAAAATAATATCATTTTCTAACAAACACCAGTAAACTACCACTTGTCTCAAAAGTTTAACCTATCAAGAAATAGTGAAATTACATCATTAAACCATTACTGTAACACCTCCCCTCGCTTGTGGGCTCAAACTTCGCCATAATAAGTGAGTCCAGCACATAAATTTAATTTTTTTTTAAATGTGACATAGAGTTGAGGCAGGTTTTGAGCTCAAAGACACCTACTTTTATAGCATAATAAATTACTGTTTGCCCAAAAACTTAAAATTTTAATCACTAAACCACTATTCTAACACAAACACCCTGCTACAAATCCCAAAAAAGAATTAACATAACAAAAACAAAACCAAAAAATTAAAAATTAAAAATTAAAAAATGAAAAACCCAAAACACAGTTCATAATTTCAAGTCACTAACACTAACACATACACCCATAAAATCACTTACAGTACACCCATTTATGTTTGCAAGTGCAAAAAAGAACATAACCAAAAACAAACAAAAATAAATAAAAACCCAAAACCCATTTCGTAATTTGAGGCCACTAACACATACACACACAAAATCACATAAAGTACAAACATTTGTGGAGAATGGGGTTTTAAAGTTTGTGGGTTGGTTTTTTTTGGGTGTAGAAATGGGTATATACCATAGAGTTGAACCATACGATCCAAGCACTTCTTTGCCGATTCTTCATCGAACCCAAAATCAAGAGCCAAGCTTATCAACCGAGTTTTCTCCAATTCCAAATCGTGGTCGTCCATTTTGTTCCGAAGAATTTGACTGCGAATGTAAATTGAGATTTTCTCCCGCGCCAAATTGCTTTGAAAATGTAACCTATAAAAAGCAGGTAGCTGAAGAAGTTCGGTTTATATAGAGCGAGGATTAGAACCCTGTGAACGCTGTCGTTTTGCTTTAGTCCTTTTTTTTTTTAAATATATATATTTTAAGCTAAATTACAACGTACACCATCTAAGTTCTCGCTCTCTCTCAATCTCTCTTCTCTTCTCCATCGCCGTCTCTCTCAGCCTTGCCGTCGCCACTGCCACAATCACCAACGTTGTTTCTTCGACCACGTCTCACACCAGCCTAACATCACCGAACCCACTTCTCGGTAAATTTTCTCAATCTTATTTCTTCTTTATAAGCTCTGTTTGGTTGCTTGGAAAACTAAGGAAAATAAATTAGTATACTGCTTTTTTTTTTTTTTTTTTTTTTGGGTTTTGAGCTTTGGGATTGTTTGAAAACAAAACAGTTGGTGGGTGTTTAAGCTTTGCAGGGTTTGTTTTGATCTGAATCCGTTCCAAAAGGTATGAGATTTTTGGGTTGTTTTGATACCACACCCAAGTTTCTTGAGACTAGGATGAAAAATCTAGAAAACGAAAACAACAAGCAAAGCTAATACAGGAAGGGCGTGGGAGGAAATAGAATTAATGATCAAAATACAAGCAAGCTTACTGTTTTACTTAATCATAATTGTTCACTCTGTTATGAAAGGTTTTAGGGAATGCATTGTGAATGTTTCTTTCTTTCCTTGTCATGCTACTGATTGCAGAATTGGGTGTGTGTAAATTTTCCTTTGTAGGAATGAAATGCACATAATTGTATTTTGATGATGAACTGTTAAAGAAAAAAATTCAGCCTATGGCTAGATTTATGTTTGCTGGTTGTTGGCTGTTGATATACACTGGCTTTTTAGGGTGAGGCAGATGAATTTTTGATTTTCAAAAATCTGAAGAGTTGTTGGGATTCTTGAGAACCCTTTTGTGAATTTCCTGGCTGTTTTTTGTGCCTCTCTTTTTGTAGGATTTGGATCCTCTCCATTTCCCTGAAACGCTAACTACACCCTACAGAAATTACTTTCGCTAAGAATCTTTACTTTCAATAAATCTTTCGCAGGGGAGAGTGTGAGTGTGAGTGTTGAGTGTTGAGTAAGAATGCTGAAGTTCCTATCAAGGGTTCGGATCGAGTTCAATGCCTTGGACCCACGCACAGCCTCGTGCATGGAATTCTTGGCACAGTGCAACGCTCCCAAGGCCAAAGAGTCCAACCCTTCTTGTCAAATCCAAGTCAAACGCCGAACCGACGACCACCCTCCCCAAATCACCGTCACTTTCGTCAACGGAGTCGAAGAGGTTTACGACGCCACATCCACACCGGCCCAGACCATAAGGACTATGATTCTCGATAAGGGTCAGTTCCTTGAGACCGAGCAAATGTTCCGTGAAGCTGCTGAGGCTTGGCCTGTTTTTATCCCCCAAGAGGAGCTCCGCCACCACGCGCCTGGCACCAAGGTGCGTGCGTAATTGTGTTTTCCGATTAATGGGTTGTGTTGAGGCATTTCGTCGAATAGTTAGTGTGCATTAATTTTATTTGTTAAATAATCACAAACTCATGTGGTAGACTAAAATACATTAGTAAAAAGCTCTAAGTGATTACGAAATTGTAGCAATTTCATCATTCTAATAAGAAGGCAATAAAAATGTGAGATCCCAAATGTTTTGGAGAGTACAACATTTGTATTATTGATAGGATGCAGGTTAATCTTGTTTACTTAGGATTAACATATCATTAACCATTGCATGAACTGGTCCTGTCTGACCTGAGTTCGTGTTACAATTAGGATGTATTGGCATATCAGTTGAGTAGTGATAAATGTGGAGATTCCAAAATCATAGTGGTCCTAGTAACCATAAGATTTCTAGGAATTTTCAAACTCACTTTCTGAACTCCCCAGTAGTTGAGCTACTATAGGTCTCTACAAAAAAATAGTCAAAAGATAAAATGAATCAAATCTATATGGGGGCTAGTTTTCTAAACAACTATAATAATGGAAATATACTCTTGTGTCCCTGAAATAAATTGTACGAGTTTGAATGAGAAGCGCACAGATTTTTGTGTAATAGAGGTCCTTTTTTTTTTGTTGTTGTTCTTTTTGGTGTATTCTCCTTGAACACAAAATTGTTTTCTTTCCTTTTCTAGATAGTCAAAAGTAAGCAATATAGAGCATTGTGAAAGTGTGCAACTAAGCTGATAAAATAAGGCAAGGATCATAGGGTTCTACCCACTGTGGCAGAGGATTAGAACTGAAAATTGCAACTAACATGTGTGTGGATTGTGATCAAACAGCCATAAGAAACCAAAAACCAAGAAACCTAAGCATACAAGTAAAATGTAATGCTTAGCACATTACAACACTTAGGGAAAATATCATTGGCTGCATATGTAACTTTCAGAGTATCTGGTACCTATTGCTTGATTGGTAGAATTGTGCCATACAGTAAAATACCACTAAGTTGCTATAAAGTACAATAAGGAAAGTTATTATTAGTTACATCAAGATAAGGTTTTATCAGTAAAGAGAGCTAGTAAGTGTTTTATGTTTGGTTTTCCATTTAATTCTATAGCTGTGTTGAGATGCTTGCTTAATTTTTAGCTTATCACTTTATGGTCTTCTATGAAGAAAATGATTTAAATGGCCAAGGACTCCCTGGCTTCTTTAAATGGGATTTCTATCTTTTTATTTATTTTTTCCACTGATATCAAAAATTTGTTGGGAATTCACACCTAATATTTCCCCTTATCTCTTGATTGCCCATTATTTCCTTATACTGTCCAATAGCAATAAAGATTATAAGGGAGTGATCAAACATTGACGTTCAAAAGTTCCAATTAATCTTCAAAATAAAATTTCTAGGCTGTTGTACAATGGCCAGGGACTGATCCCTGCTTTTACATGGGAAAAAGCAACTACTTTTTCCCTTAAGAGGGAAAATGTGCATATTAGTTTGTTTATCTAAACCTCTAAATGCCCATGGGTCACATTTGTTTCCTTTACATCATTCAGTAATGATTAAGAACAGTACTATTGGATCAATCAAACTATAGAATTGAAGACTTTCAATTAACCTGCTGATAATCTTTCTAGGCAGATGTAACTAATACTAAGATTGATTCATATCAAAATAATCTTTCCAATTCTGTTATCGTTATTCTAGATAACAAGAAAATATAAGTTTCTTTCATCTAATGGTGGATGATATACACCTACCTCAAATCCTTGGGTCCAAGCCCAAGGCCCCCACCCCCCTACATTCAGTTTGGCTAGGGCATTTTGTCAAATGATGGGTTGGACTCTCGATGCCCTAAAAGTCCCAGCTAAATGTCATCCCTCCTTAAATCATCGCGACAGAAACTACCTGAAGTATTTACACATGTGGTGGGGTGTGTACTGCATCAATCCACTAAGTAGAACTCTAGCATTTTAATGGATGAATTGTGGTTCTCATGAACCACACCTTAACCCTGATGGGTTTCGCATTCAACTGTTAGACTTTGTTTTTTTCAGAGCCAAGTTGAATCCTCCTTTTTATATAATTTCTCAAAAATTGTTGGTATAGAGATGATCATAGGGTGTTGGACAAGGCCAACTCCCAAAATCAAGGCTTGAGGGCTTGGTTAGATATGCGTATCATTTTAAATTTATGTTGTCAAATATGTATGTTTTTATATGTAGTGTTTGTTTGAATGCAATAGGACAGTAGGTAGTGAAATGGATTAGGAGAATAACAACCATGTATGGGTTGTGGTGTCAAAAATGCATAATACCTTCATTGCTCTGCTTATGTATTCTTCTGGTAAATGTCCAAAACTGTTGTTGATGGTCATCATGTCCTCACATGTTTGTTATGCCATTCAACTCTAAGTATCCTACAAATAGTCGGTGCTGTGTTTTTTAAATATCGTATTCTGTGAGAGGTTTAGTCTGTGCATTGCATATCTTTTCCTGTCTGTATCCTGGGTAAACTTCTATCTAGGTTAAAGAGGAAGGAAGGAGTTGGAAAAAGAGGAAGGAGTTGTGTTTGAATTTAATGTCAATTATAATTATGTTCTGCCTCTGGATGAAGAAAAATCTCTCACATCAAATGATTGCAATCTTCTCATTTATCATATCTTCTGATGATTGTAGAAAGTATGTAATCCTCTACAATATCTTCTGATGATTATAGAAATTATGTGATCCTCTACAAGTTGCTATCTTTTGTGGATGTTAGAAATTAGAATCACTGTTAACTGAAGGCCAAGGGCTGTGCTGGATGCTTCTTGAATGGCAAAACCATAATCCTTTGAATAAGCAGAAAGTGCATACCTCTATGTTGGAGATAACTTGGTCTATATTCTGCTTTGTTGTGTGGCTATGTGAATTCTGATTGGTGGTACTGTGGCGAATTGCATCTGCAGCATATGTATATAGCATAGGGTAGACCTTTGTTTTCTCTTGTTGTTATGTGCATGCTATGTTTGTGGGTAAGTTAGAATTCACATTTGGTAATTCATGAGACTGGATGCTGTTTCTGCTCACGGCTTGCAAGAACTTTAATAATTAATTATATCTTCTAATGCTACAAATGTGCCCTTTTTTGCAGCCGAGGAAAGCAGAAGAGAAGAAGCAGTAAATGTATCTTATCTGATATACATATAGCTTGGGATCATTATGGATGGTGGGTAGTCAGATTTTGCTTCACAGAACATTTCATTTTTGGAAAGAAAATGCCATGTCAGACATGATGTTGAACCATTCTTTTGGTTTGTGCTGCTAGCATGTTTGTTCTGCTTCACTGTGGATGCATCGGGTGAATCACTGTGATTTAATTGAATCCTCGCTGTATGAGTTGTGGATGTTTGGAAGTCTTTTGCTCCTTTGATTCATCCTTTTATTATGGTCATAAAAGAAAGAGTTATGTGCAAAATAAGGGCTCGGTATGGGCACATTAAAAGTTCTTACTTGAAAAATGCCTATACTAGATAACAAAGAAAAGCTAGTCTGCATTTCTCATGAACCAATTTGAATTTATATATTGACACAAGGTAGCGAAGGAACAATACTTAGCCTTTGGGATGGCTTGCAATATTAAGCTGGTTCTCCCAAGGTGATGAGCGTGGAGGGTGAGTGAGATTGTGTGGTTGTCCAGGCCCAATCAATGGTTTTTGTAATAAAATAGCTTTTTTAGTTGTTGTAATTAAAAAAAAAAAAAAACCATTTAAAGCCTTGTTATTGTAGTGTGAGTCACTCAATTTTTCATTTAAAAAAAAAAAATTGTTGGTTTAGCAAAAAGAAAGAAAGAAAGAAAAATGCGAGCTCTAACATCTTAGCGAAAATATATAATCTCTTCCATATACGCTACTTTGGCATAGCCATCCCCCAAGTATCAACCAAGCAAGGAATTTGCATCTCTTTCCAGTTGAGTTGAGAGGAAGTTTTTATTTTAACTCCCTAATCCCTTCTACTTTCGCATAATAAAAGTAAAATATTTCTTTACAAAAAGGGATAAAATTCTAGTACACCAGCACTATATAGAAAAGTACAGTTGTTACTGTATAAAAAAGTTTTTATTGTTTGGCAGTTGTTCCTGATGGTAGTGATAGTGTCTTTGAACGTGTTATATTGTTGTTGAAAAAATGGTAGTGATAGTGTCTTTGAACGTGTTATATTGTTGTAGGTTTTCAAGTTCTAAATTAATTCTTACGAATAAGTTTTGTAGTTGGTGTGTTTTGAGAAATTATTCGACCATATCAATAATGTTTAGTAATCCTCCCACTCAATAATATTGTACTATGTGTGACAATTTGTTGAGTCAGATTCTAATCATTAATCCAATCATACATTTAAAAAAAAAAAAAAAATTCTTATAATTGGGATGGTGACTAGGATTTGGCTCAATAAATTGTCACATATGGTCACAATTTTATCGAGTAGAAAGACCACTAGGTATTACTGATATGGTCCTCCTAGTAGAATGAATAAATTTTCACTCATGACACAATAATATTCAATGAGAGAACTACTAAGTATTGCTAACGTGGTGTGATTGTCCTAGAAGGGTAAATAATTTTTCGGTCTCTCATGCCAAAGATATGTTTCTTTTTGCCCCTCAAACACAAGAAACTTGCTTTAGAATTGATACAAGTTGATGGTCATACTGAATAAGAGTTCAAATATCACTTTGCCTTAAGCAGATCTTTAAGCCTGGACCGAGACCTACATTTAACATGGCCAATTAGAGTCCTATTTAGATTATGCGACATGAACCACCCTATGCAAATGAGCCCATCTTAATGGCATTTTTTTTTCTCTCGTAATAAAAGGCTGAAGGTGAATTCATGAGTTCAAAAACCGTGTCAACTTGCCAATATTATCTACCCTCGTTTACAAAAGAGTACTACGTGGTTTCTTGGTTGTTATTGTTAGCCGTTTCTACTCTGTACCACGGAGCTACCTTGGTCTTCCAACATGATAAATAATAGCTATTTGTTTCCTAAAATTCTATTTAGCTGTACAAGGCCGATTGATATAAGCACAATACAGCACAGTTGCAGCGGTAGATATGTATTGAGAAGATTGCTATATGTAGAAAGAAAAGCTTCAAATGTTTGGTCACTTTTACGCTTCCCTAGTTTTCTTTACAACAACTTCCCAGCCTAACAAGACTCTCAAAGAGTCATCTGCATAATTTACACTTTCTAAATACTAATACACCTGAGCAGCAAAAGTATAATATGGCATTTGTACTATCTTAAATCTATACAGTCTTAACGATCTTCTCGCCGAACTGAGTTGGGATCAGAGATCATGTCCATCATCATCTTTTCGGGCGATTCATCCCAACTTCCAAATGTGTTCAAGTCAACCTGCAAGAGGAGCGAATAAACATAAGATTTATGTCATCTATACGTAACTTTCAAATGCAAAATTCAAAAGCATACAAGATGCCTTAATCTGATCTAGGCAGGTTACCTTTTGTCTTTGCTCTGTGAAAAGCTCCTCTCTCTTCTTGTTTGAACTCTGCACTTCCTTAGCTGCTTTCCCACCTAATCCCCAAACTTCAATTTCCGAAATCAAAGCTTCAACAGGTAGGAACCCCTGAAATACATTAATTCACATTTGTAAATACATAGTGAAGCTTTGACTGGGGTATAAGATGGTCTTGCCAATGCGTAGATTGCATAGTATTGGAGACCACATTTCTTAGTGAATTCCAATGTAACCTTTATAATATGCATGATGGATACTTTTAGTTTTATCTTATAAGTCAAGAAAGAAAATATCAGATCAGTGATCAAAACTAATTACATTAAGTAGTCTATTTTCTTGAAACGTCAATACAAGTTGAAATGGAAGGGAAAATAGTATTTAAGTCAGACATGGGGTAAATTAGACATGCAATACAGGTTAGAATTTTCTTACCCAACCTAAAAAATACCTGACCTGAACCCAATTTTTTTGACCTGAAGCAAAAATGAGTTGACCCGTGACCCGACCCAATTTTTTTGCGGGTCAACCCGACCTGACCTGGTCCAAAGGTCACATCTCTATTAATGCGGCCGGGGGGTTAGGCGAGCGCATTTAATGCGGAGGTGACTGCTTGTTCTGAACTTGTTCCTTCACCATGCCGCTATGGCTGACGTGTTGGTCTCGGTTGGCCGAGGACATGATCGTCCTCGGCAGGGTTCCTAGCAATATAGACTTTCACACTTCATTCTCGGACGTTTCTTCCTCCTCGGCATGGGCCTTGGGCTGGATATAAAGTGGACCGGGGTTGCCAAATTCTCAGGCCCCACAATTATTATTATCTCAAAATGCCCAAATATAAAAACCCAAGCAGTATGCCCATAAAACTTTAAGAAGTTAGCCTAGCTACTAACTATTGTGTTTCTAACGTGTGATTGATCACCTATTTGTAATTGATTTTATCCCATAATTTAAATTAAGGAAATAGCTAAGGCCTCTTGTTCAAGCCTTATTTATTGTTACTATTATTTTAACTAAGGTCTCAAAAGGCCCAAACCATAACAACTAAGTTACAAAGGCCTTAAAGGCCCAAATCAATAAAACCCAAAAGCACAAGCCACTAAAATTTGGGGAAATTAGCTTAAGTCTTGCTGCAGACAAAGGAGCCTAACATGGTTTAACAAAAAAGGTCCACATCAAAAGGGGTCCAACCAAAATAACAATAAAGACTTACAAAGGGACCTAACCCATCAGCGTCAAACCTAGGGAGGTAAGGTTTGGTAGCAAGGGGAGGAGAAATCAAAGAATTAGTAAATTTGTAATCTTACACACCTTTTGGTTGTTGTGCTTGTAGTGAAACACACAGACACCAAACGGATGAAGGCAAGTTTACCACAAAATACATGCCAAGTCTATTTTCCCAGTATTGAGTTGGCTCATTATCATTTATTGCCCTCAAACTCTATTTTTATCTCAGATTCAATTAATGTATGCCCTTAATCATTCATTTTATAAAAAAAATTTATGAAAAATTGAAAAACTTAAAAAAATTAGTCACTTTTTTTTTTTTTTTATAAAAAATTTTCTAAAATAATTTATTAATATATGTCCTACATTAGTAACACCTTTTTATTTCTACCAAAGTCAACTCATCCGTCCATTCTGCCACAATTAGCCTTCCTGTCAACTGAGAAGAACAATATTTCATTCACGGCTACAACAATGAAACACTTTCCTTTCTCTAATTATCAATTTATGCTAAATGGTTGGATGGCCGAAGTACTTTCACAGGCTGGTCGTCTCATTTTGATTAAGTCAGTGGCAACAACCACTCCTATATACACAATGTCGTCCCTTGAAATTCCAAAAATGGTGTGTACTAATTAAAATTAATGCAGCTTGTAGATCTTTCTTTTAGGGTGAGAATTCAAATGGGAAGTGCTTGCCACTTAAAAGCTAGGCATCACTGTGCAAGCCTAAAGAATGTGTTTTGGGTATAAGAAGAATGCAAGATTTCAACGGAGCCCTTATCACAAAATTGAGTTGGAATTTGGTTCAAAACTCAGAATAGATATGGGTGAAAACTGATTCTACCTAGAGGAAAAAGCTTCATGTAAGCTCCCTCACCCAAAACTGGCTATTGGCTGTGGAAAAATATTTTGCAGCAAAGAAACTTTAAAAAAGGGAAGTTGCTTATTAGTGGGATCAAACTCATCTACCTGTATTTGGGATGACCTATGGTCATGGATGACTCTGTTATATGGGTTCATTCCAAAGCCTCGAGGAGATAGGCCTCCAGAATTGAATTTGGTCAAAGACTTTAATACTTGAAGATGGTAGAACCTGGGATAGAAATAAGCTATACCGAGTTTTTGACCAAGCAACAGCTAATTGTATTTGTAAAATCAGAATTTCGCTATTCCACCAGATTGGTAAATGAAGCTGGGTACATAACCAAAGCAAAAGGTTTCACTGTAAGATATACACCTTTTAGAGCAAAGAACCAGATTTCTTCAAACTAGTCCCCTACTTCCCAGTGAGAGGAAGATTTAAGGAAGATAAAGATGCATGAAGGGTTAAAGTTATTGATCTAGAAAATAGCGTGGGATTCTTTACCAACCCGCAAAGCACTAAACAAGAGGATGCTGATAGTATCTGTTAGTGTTTTGGAGAACTGGGAAATCGGTTAGTTATAAAAATAGTCTTTAGTTAGAGTGAAAATATCAAGCTCAGACGTAAAAACAAATAGATAGTCACACTTTATTCGCAAGTGGTTTAGACTGAATTTGATTCGTTAATGTATAGATTAAAAAGTATTAGAATACAAGTCCATTTACCATCATTGTGTTCCTTAAAATGTATTAGGGAGGTGAGTTTCATTTAGCTCAATTAGTAAAGTTTATCTTGCTGATGAATAAGAAAGTTGAGATTTAATTCCCGTCTACACCAAAAATTAATTAAGGTCTTGATCTTATAATAAAGAGTAATCATTATGGATATGTAGTGAATGCCTTAGGTTCTACTAGGTTCTACTATGAACGTCACATATCATAGTAAAATATTTTTCAAGCATATTAGCTAGGTGAGAGAGACATAACATTTTCCACATCCAAATAGATGATTAACCATTTAAAAGAAGTGCTAAGAGTCTTATAATTTAATTTCATTGCATGTTCTCCTTAATAAGGAGAATCAAAATTTGAATCACCCTTCCCATTGCTGTAACTTTCCTAAAAATTAAAATAAATAAAAAATAAAAAAACGACATTATCAACAACAAAAAGAAAACCATTCAAAAAAATTGTAGAAGCTTTCGCATATGCCACATATATGAAAAGCCCCATGTTCTTCTTGTCCAGGAATCAGAACCTTTCATATATACAAAACAAATTAAGAAAACGGTAATGCGTGTTTTGCTTGGGATGATCTCTCGTCCAGAAACAAACCAAAAATCGCAATAGAGAATAGCACAAAGCAAAGGATAGCACTATATATAAGAGAAAAAGCTTCTGATAATAACAACCAACATGCCATGCATGAAAAAACATAGAACTCTCTCTCTTTTATTTTCGATTTCTCTCATCCAAAACAAAACCAAAAAAATCGCATCAAAGAATGAAATAAGCCAAAAGGGGTGGAGTATATGTGAGAGAAAGCTTTTGATAATATATATATATATATATAACAACTAATATATTATGCATGACAAAGCATAGAAAGTTAATTAGAAACTCTCTTTCTCTCACCCTCCCACCTCTCAATTATTTTGCTCTCTCTCCTCCTCCTCATCATCATCATCAAAGCCTACGTACCATCATAATGCATGTTCTCCTAATCCAACAGTACCCTTTCTTGAAAGAACTCTTGATCTTCCCTTCGGCGCTGTAGAGCTTATATTTGGCAACTCTCCTTTTCCTCTTTGATTCAGGATCATTCCACCATTTTTTCAATGCTAGGGTAGAGGATGTCCTTGACGACTTATTAGTCCCATTGTAATTTATCATATGAGGATCAAATGGAGGGCGAGACCGGCCGCCTACATAAATTTTGTTTTCGGCTAAGTTCCTCGCTGTCACGATCTCTGTGTTCCGGCCTCTGGCTCCATTGGAGACGTACCGGCTATGCTCCATCCCTATCCTCTATTTCTCCTCTTTTCCTTTTATTTCCTGCTCCCAAGGATGTTTGTTAAGGATGTTTGTTAAAGGGACATAGAGAGAAAGTGAGAGAGAGAGAGGAGAAGAGCGTTAGGGTTTGGTAATATAAACTCCTTTAGTCAAGAGAATTGAGAGGTGGATATAAAAGATGTGTGTGTGTGTGTGTTTTTTTTTTTTTTTTTTGGGGTGTTGGAGGAGACAGTGGAGGTTTTAAGATAGATCATGAATTCAGGGGATGACATTTATTGGTCAAAATTCTTCTCCAATTTCTTAGGTCCTTGTTTTACAATACTTTTACCATGTCAACATGATCAGAGAAATTAAATATATTTTTATTTAATAATTTGGTAATGTCTTTAATGACCCATCATAAGATTCATTCCTCAAAGAAGTGACCTATTGAACGAGGACCAAGAGTTTCGAAGAAAAAGTTAACATAAAGGGAGAAAAAACAAAAATTTCAAGATAAAATGGTAATGGGAAATCAAATAATTTTTCCAGTTAAATAATACTACCGTTGGTTTAAATATGAAGTTATTGAATTTGTTTGAAAGATTCATCAAACATTTGTTATGGATTATAGATTTTTTCTTTTCTTTTCTTCTTAGTTTCACTTAATGTATATGTGTGTGTTTCTAAGATTTATCTAACTATTTCTCTAATATGTTCTGTAAGCAATAATATATATGAAATTGATTCAATTGTCTAAACTTTTTTCCATTTCTCTCGCTAGTAGGATGCTGGTGCTCCAACAGATTAGCTGTTTCAACCTAAATGTTAACCAACAACTCATTCTTTCTTTTTTTCTTTTCTTTTTTACCTCTAATTTAGCTAATCACATTTTCAAATCAGTCTCGAATAAACTTTTCAAGTTTCCATTCTCTCTATTTTTTAATTATTCTTTTGTTACTATTTATTTATTCTTTTTTTAGAAAAATGGGAAAGAAAGGAGGGAGAGATGAATATTTTATTTTTAGGGAAAAAAATAAGTATTGCAGTGGCTCTCTTGGTGTGGAGAGCCGCTATATATATATATATATATATATCAATTCAAAAAAAAAAAAAAAAAAAAAAAAAAGCTATTTTGATTGCTAATCTTTTGGAGCCTATTTCAATTTTCAAGTTGTAGTTCTTCGAAATTTGGAGAGAAAAGAGGTTTAACTTTTCTATTGGAGCATGCTCTAAGTATATAATTGATACAATTATCCAACCTCTCTCTTTATATCATTTTATCATTTTTCTTTGAATTAGTGAAAACCAAATTAACTCCTTTTTTTTTTCAAATCTTTATTATCATTTTATTATTTTCTTAATTTAAAATTTTAAATATCTCAAAGTATGATGTATAAGACGACACTTGACAACAACCCACTAAAAGAAGTGAGCTGAAAGATAGCATTGAAAATGAATGAAGGTTAAATGATCAATTTTTTTAGGGAAAATTACAATTTACTCACTTGTGGTTTGACTAAAATTTAAGTTGCCTATTGTTGGGCTTTGTGGAGCCTAGTTTATGTTTGATCCGGTTGACAACTCGATCCGACCCAAATAATATTGCATGGTTTTTAATAGAAGATTTTTTGAGGCTTAGTCCATGGAGCGAAGGCTTGGGCCGACAGGCCCAAGCCGTAGGCCTAAGCCGCTTTTGTGATTAGGGTTTTTTTTTTTTTTTTTTTGGATTGTCGTGTTTTTAGAGAGAGAGAAAAAGCACTATAGCCGCACTTTGTATTTTTCCCTGATAATAGTGAAATCACTGCAACTCCGTGGACGTAGGCAAATTGCCGAACCACGTAAATACTGTTTCTCACAGGTTGGAATTTCGGTTGAATTCCCAACAACTGGTATCAGAGCCTAAGGTTAGGTTTGAGTGAGAGCAATGGCAGAGGAAGCAGGAAAGGCGTCTGGAATAGAAAAGTTTGATGGCACAGACTTCGCGTATTGGAGGATGCAGATTGAAGATTATCTCTATGGAAGGAAATTGCATCTGCCTCTTTTAGGGACAAAACCTAAGGCGATGAAGGCTGATGAATGGGCTCTTCTTGACAGACAGGTACTCGGAGTTATCAAGTTAACTCTGTCTAGGTCTGTTGCACACAATGTTGTAAAGGAGAAGACCATAACAGATTTGATGAAGGCTTTGTCTGGTATGTATGAAAAGCCGTCAGCAAACAACAAGGTGCATCTGATGAAGAAACTGTTCAATTTGAAGATGGCAGAGAATGCATCAGTAGCACAACATCTGAACAAATTTAACACTATCACAAATCAATTATCGTCTGTAGAAATTGATTTTGATGATGAGATTCGTGCTCTGATCGTCTTGGCTTCTTTGCCAAACAGTTGGGAGGCAATGAGGATGGCAGTAAGTAATTCTACAGGAAAGGAAAAGCTTAAGTACAATAATATTTGAGATTTAATTCTGGCTGAAGAGATTCGTGAAAGAGATGCAGGTGAAACCTTAGGATCTAATTCTGCCCTAAACCTTGAGACAAGAGGCAGAGGTAATAACAGAAATTCAAATCGAAGCAGATCAAAATTCAGAAATACTAATCGGAACAGAAGTAAATCTAGATCAGGCCAACAAATACAATGCTGGAATTGTGGAAAAACAGGTCACTTTAGGAACCAATGCAAAAGTCCTAAGACGAAGAATGAAGATAATTCTGCTAATGCTGTAACAGAAGAGGTACAGGATACATTACTTCTTGCAGTAGACAGTCCACTTGATGATTGAGTTTTGGACTCAGGAGCTTCGTTTCATACCACTCCACACCGAGAAATCATACAGAGTTATGTTGCAGGTGATTTTGGTAAGGTGTATTTGACTGATGGTTCAGCCTTGGATGTTGTAGGTACGGGAGACGTCCGGATATTGTTGCCCAATGGATCTGTTTGGTTACTGGAGAAGGTTCGACATATTCCTGACCTGAGTAGGAATTTGATTTCTGTTGGACAACTTGATGATGAAGGGCATGCAATACTATTTGTTAGTGGTACTTGGAAGGTTACAAAGGGAGCTAGAGTATTGGCTCGTGGAAAGAAGACTGGCACTCTCTATATGACCTCAAGTCCAAGAGACACAATTACAGTTGCTGAAGCAAGTACTGATACAAGCCTATGGCACCGCAGACTTGGTCACATGAGTGAGAAAAGGTTAAAGATGCTGCTGTCAAAAGGGAAACTACCAAAATTGAAGTCTGTTGATTTTGACATGTGTGAAAGTTGCATCTTAGGAAAGCAAAAAAATGTGAGGTTCTTGAAAATTGGCAGCACACCGAAGGTTGAAAAATTGGAGTTAGTACACACTGATTTGTGGGGGCCTTCTCCGGTTGCATCCCTTGGAGGTTCAAAGTACTACATCACTTTCATTGATGACTCAAGCAGAAATGTATGGGTTTATTTTCTGAAAAATAAATCTGATGTATTTGAAACTTTTAAGAAGTGGAAGGCCATGGTTGAGACAGAAACAGGTTTAAAACTAAAATGTTTGAGATCTGATAATGGAGGAGAGTACATAGATGGAGGGTTCAGTGAGTATTGTGCTGCACAAGGAATTAGGATGGAAAAGACCATTCCTGGGACACCACAGCAGAATGGTGTGGCTGAGCGCATGAACAGAACTCTCAATGAGCGTCAGGGTTGTCCATCCAATCTGACGACCCGACCCACCCGAAGGTTCCGACCGGATCCGACCCAAAAATCGGCCGACCCAATCAAGTCACCGGTCGGCGACGAGTCAGTTGTTCAAAAACCCGACTTCAGCGGGTCGGTCTCGGTTTTCCTCCCCAAAACCCGAAAAAACCCGATCCGACCGATTACTAAGAATTTCTAGCAAAAAATTTCCAGATTCCAGTGAGATTTTCTTGATTCCGACCTCAAATTTCCAGATTCCGACTTCAAATTTTCAGATTCTGGCAACAAATTTTCTTATTTTGGTGACTTATCAAGTAGATCTAGTGATATTTCGTCCAAATCTAGTAAAATCTCACCGAATCTAGGGAGATCTCACCAGATCCGGTATGATCTCTGCCGGATTTGGCGTTTTTTCGCCTGAAATAAACTATTTTGGCCGAATTTTTCACCGTGGACGATTCTGACCGAACCGACCGTGTTTTCGGCGCAAAACCGACCACACCGATCCGACTCCCTCGCCGGTCGGCGGCGGGTCAGAATTTCTTCAACCCGATTCTATCAGGTCGGTCTCGGGTTGGGCACAAACCCGACCTGATCCGACTCGTGGAGACCCCTAATGAGCGTGCTAGGAGTATGAGGTTGCATGCTGGACTACCCAAAATTTTTTGGGCTGATGCTGTTAGCACTTCAGCTTACCTGATAAACCGAGGGCCATCAGTTCCCATGGAGTTCAGACTTCCTAAGGAGATTTGGAGCGGTAAAGAGGTAAAGTTTTCACATTTAAAAGTTTTTTGTTGTGTTTCTTATGTTCATATTGATTCTGATGCTCGTAGTAAACTTGATGCAAAGTCTAAAATATGTTTTTTCATTAGCTATGGTGATGAGAAATTTGGCTATAGGTTTTGTGATGAACAAAACAGGAAAATCATTAAAAGTAGAAATGTGATATTTAATGAACAGGTTATGTACAAGGACAGCGTCAACTGT